>PQWQ01000001.1:0-743333 GCA_002943765.1 Psoroptes ovis
TTCGATTTTTTGAAAAAATATATTGAGGAAAAAATTTTGACGATGGATAGCCTTAGATTTTTTTGATTTTTTTCGAAAATTTTGACGATGGATAGCCTTAGATTTTTTCGAAAAATTCAAAAATTTTGTCGATAGATAGCCTTAGATTTTTTCGAAAAATTCAAAATTTTGTATAGCTTAGATTTTTTCGAAAAATTCAAAAATTTGTCGATAGATAGCCTTAGATTTTTTAGATTTTTTCAAAAATTTTCACGATGGATAGTCTTAGATTTTTTCGAAAAATTCAAAAATTTTGTCGATAGATAGCCTTAGATTTTTTCGAAAAATTCAAAAATTTTGACGATGGATAGCCTTAGATTTTTTCGAAAAATTTAAAAATTTTCACGATGGATAGGCTTAGATTTTTTCGAAAAATTTAAAAATTTCCACGTATTATAGCCTTAGATTTTTTCGATTTTTGAAAAATTTTGTCGATAGATAGCCTTAGATTTTTTCGATTTTATTCAAAAATTTTGACGATGGATAGCCTTAGATTTTTTCGAAAAATTCAAAAATTTTGTCGATAGATAGCCTTAGATTTTTTCGAAAAATTTAAAAATTTTGACGATGGATAGCCTTAGATTTTTTCGAAAAATTTAAAAATTTTCACGATGGATAGGCTTAGATTTTTTCGAAAAATTTAAAAATTTCCACGTATTATAGCCTTAGATTTTTTCGATTTTTTGAAAAATTTTGTCGATAGATAGCCTTAGATTTTTTCGATTTTTTGAAAAATTTTGACGATGGATAGTCTTAGATTTTTTCGAAAAATTCAAAAATTTTGTCGATAGATAGCCTTAGATTTTTTAGATTTTTTCAAAAATTTTGACGATAGATAGCCTTAGATTTTTTCGAAAAATTCAAAAATTTTGTCGATAGATAGCCTTAGATTTTTTCGATTTTTTCAAAAATTTTGACGATGGATAGTCTTAGATTTTTTCGAAAAATTCAAAAATTTTGTCGATAGATAGCCTTAGATTTTTTAGATTTTTTCAAAAATTTTGACGATAGATAGCCTTAGATTTTTTCGAAAAATTCAAAAATTTTGTCGATAGATAGCCTTAGATTTTTTCGATTTTTTCAAAAATTTTGACGATGGATAGTCTTAGATTTTTTCGAAAAATTCAAAAATTTTGTCGATAGATAGCCTTAGATTTTTTCGATTTTTTGAAAAATTTTGACGATGGATAGTCTTAGATTTTTTCGAAAAATTCAAAAATTTTGTCGATAGATAGCCTTAGATTTTTTCGATTTTTTGAAAAATTTTGACGATGGATAGTCTTAGATTTTTTCGAAAAATTCAAAAATTTTGTCGATAGATAGCCTTAGATTTTTTCGATTTTTTCAAAAATTTTGACGATGGATAGTCTTAGATTTTTTCGAAAAATTCAAAAATTTTGTCGATGGATAGCCTTAGATTTTTTCGATTTTTTGAAAAATTTTGACGATGGATAGGCTTAGATTTTTTCGATTTTTTGAAAAATTTTGACGATGGATAGTCTTAGATTTTTTCGAAAAATTCAAAAATTTTGTCGATAGATAGCCTTAGATTTTTTAGATTTTTTCAAAAATTTTCACGATGGATAGCCTTAGATTTTTTCGATTTTTTCAAAAATTTTGACGATGGATAGTCTTAGATTTTTTCGATTTTTTGAAAAATTTTGACGATGGATAGCCTTAGATTTTTTTGATTTTTTCGATAATTTTGACGATGGATAGCCTTAGATTTTTTCGAAAAATTCAAAAATTTTGTCGATAGATAGCCTTAGATTTTTTCGAAAAATTTAAAAATTTTGACGATGGATAGCCTTAGATTTTTTCGAAAAATTTAAAAATTTTCACGATGGATAGGCTTAGATTTTTTCGAAAAATTTAAAAATTTCCACGTATTATAGCCTTAGATTTTTTCGATTTTTTGAAAAATTTTGACGATGGATAGCCTTAGATTTTTTTGATTTTTTCGATAATTTTGACGATGGATAGCCTTAGATTTTTTCGAAAAATTCAAAAATTTTGTCGATAGATAGCCTTAGATTTTTTCGAAAAATTTAAAAATTTTGACGATGGATAGCCTTAGATTTTTTCGAAAAATTTAAAAATTTTCACGATGGATAGGCTTAGATTTTTTCGAAAAATTTAAAAATTTCCACGTATTATAGCCTTAGATTTTTTCGATTTTTTGAAAAATTTTGACGATGGATAGCCTTAGATTTTTTTGATTTTTTCGAAAATTTTGACGATGGATAGCCTTAGATTTTTTCGAAAAATTCAAAAATTTTGTCGATAGATAGCCTTAGATTTTTTCGAAAAATTTAAAAATTTTGACGATGGATAGCCATAGATTTTTTCGAAAAATTTAAAAATTTTGACGATGGATAGCCTTAGATTTTTTCGAAAAATTCAAAAATTTTGTCGATAGATAGCCTTAGATTTTTTCGAAAAATTTAAAAATTTTGACGATGGATAGCCTTAGATTTTTTCGAAAAATTTAAAAATTTTCACGATGGATAGGCTTAGATTTTTTCGAAAAATTTAAAAATTTCCACGTATTATAGCCTTAGATTTTTTCGATTTTTTGAAAAATTTTGACGATGGATAGCCTTAGATTTTTTTGATTTTTTCGAAAATTTTGACGATGGATAGCCTTAGATTTTTTCGAAAAATTCAAAAATTTTGTCGATAGATAGCCTTAGATTTTTTCGAAAAATTTAAAAATTTTGACGATGGATAGCCATAGATTTTTTCGAAAAATTTAAAAATTTTGACGATGGATAGTCTTAGATTTTTTCGAAAAATTCAAAAATTTTGTCGATAGATAGCCTTAGATTTTTTCGATTTTTTCAAAAATTTTGACGATGGATAGTCTTAGATTTTTTCGAAAAATTTAAAAATTTTGACGATGGATAGCCTTAGATTTTTTCGAAAAATTTAAAAATTTTCACGATGGATAGGCTTAGATTTTTTCGAAAAATTTAAAAATTTCCACGTATTATAGCCTTAGATTTTTTCGATTTTTTGAAAAATTTTGACGATGGATAGCCTTAGATTTTTTTGATTTTTTCGAAAATTTTGACGATGGATAGCCTTAGATTTTTTCGAAAAATTCAAAAATTTTGTCGATAGATAGCCTTAGATTTTTTCGAAAAATTCAAAAATTTTGTCGATAGATAGCCTTAGATTTTTTAGATTTTTTCAAAAATTTTCACGATGGATAGTCTTAGATTTTTTCGAAAAATTCAAAAATTTTGTCGATAGATAGCCTTAGATTTTTTCGATTTTTTGAAAAATTTTCACGATGGATAGCCTTAGATTTTTTCGAAAAATTCAAAAATTTTGTCGATGGATAGCCTTAGATTTTTTCGATTTTTTGAAAAATTTTGACGATGGATAGGCTTAGATTTTTTTGATTTTTTGAAAAATTTTGACGATGGATAGCCTTAGATTTTTTTGATTTTTTCGATAATTTTGACGATGGATAGCCTTAGATTTTTTCGAAAAATTCAAAAATTTTGTCGATAGATAGCCTTAGATTTTTTCGAAAAATTTAAAAATTTTGACGATGGATAGCCTTAGATTTTTTCGAAAAATTTAAAAATTTTCACGATGGATAGGCTTAGATTTTTTCGAAAAATTTAAAAATTTCCACGTATTATAGCCTTAGATTTTTTCGATTTTTTGAAAAATTTTGACGATGGATAGCCTTAGATTTTTTTGATTTTTTCGAAAATTTTGACGATGGATAGCCTTAGATTTTTTCGAAAAATTCAAAAATTTTGTCGATAGATAGCCTTAGATTTTTTCGAAAAATTTAAAAATTTTGACGATGGATAGCCATAGATTTTTTCGAAAAATTTAAAAATTTTGACGATGGATAGCCATAGATTTTTTCGAAAAATTTAAAAATTTTGACGATGGATAGTCTTAGATTTTTTCGAAAAATTCAAAAATTTTGTCGATAGATAGCCTTAGATTTTTTCGATTTTTTCAAAAATTTTGACGATGGATAGTCTTAGATTTTTTCGAAAAATTTAAAAATTTTGACGATGGATAGCCTTAGATTTTTTCGAAAAATTTAAAAATTTTCACGATGGATAGGCTTAGATTTTTTCGAAAAATTTAAAAATTTCCACGTATTATAGCCTTAGATTTTTTCGATTTTTTGAAAAATTTTGACGATGGATAGGCTTAGATTTTTTCGATTTTTTGAAAAATTTTGACGATGGATAGTCTTAGATTTTTTCGAAAAATTCAAAAATTTTGTCGATAGATAGCCTTAGATTTTTTAGATTTTTTCAAAAATTTTCACGATGGATAGCCTTAGATTTTTTCGATTTTTTCAAAAATTTTGACGATGGATAGCCTTAGATTTTTTCGATTTTTTGAAAAATTTTGACGATGGATAGCCTTAGATTTTTTCGATTTTTTGAAAAATTTTGACGATGGATAGGCTTAGATTTTTTCGATTTTTTGAAAAATTTTGACGATGGATAGTCTTAGATTTTTTCGAAAAATTCAAAAATTTTGTCGATAGATAGCCTTAGATTTTTTCGATTTTTTGAAAAATTTTCACGATGGATAGCCTTAGATTTTTTCGAAAAATTCAAAAATTTTGTCGATGGATAGCCTTAGATTTTTTCGATTTTTTGAAAAATTTTGACGATGGATAGGCTTAGATTTTTTCGATTTTTTGAAAAATTTTGACGATGGATAGCCTTAGATTTTTTTGATTTTTTCGAAAATTTTGACGATGGATAGCCTTAGATTTTTTCGAAAAATTCAAAAATTTTGTCGATAGATAGCCTTAGATTTTTTCGAAAAATTTAAAAATTTTGACGATGGATAGCCATAGATTTTTTCGAAAAATTTAAAAATTTTGACGATGGATAGCCTTAGATTTTTTCGAAAAATTCAAAAATTTTGTCGATAGATAGCCTTAGATTTTTTCGAAAAATTTAAAAATTTTGACGATGGATAGCCTTAGATTTTTTCGAAAAATTTAAAAATTTTCACGATGGATAGGCTTAGATTTTTTCGAAAAATTTAAAAATTTCCACGTATTATAGCCTTAGATTTTTTCGATTTTTTGAAAAATTTTGACGATGGATAGCCTTAGATTTTTTTGATTTTTTCGAAAATTTTGACGATGGATAGCCTTAGATTTTTTCGAAAAATTCAAAAATTTTGTCGATAGATAGCCTTAGATTTTTTCGAAAAATTCAAAAATTTTGTCGATAGATAGCCTTAGATTTTTTCGATTTTTTGAAAAATTTTCACGATGGATAGCCTTAGATTTTTTAGATTTTTTCAAAAATTTTCACGATGGATAGTCTTAGATTTTTTCGAAAAATTCAAAAATTTTGTCGATAGATAGCCTTAGATTTTTTCGATTTTTTGAAAAATTTTCACGATGGATAGCCTTAGATTTTTTCGAAAAATTCAAAAATTTTGTCGATGGATAGCCTTAGATTTTTTCGATTTTTTGAAAAATTTTGACGATGGATAGGCTTAGATTTTTTCGATTTTTTGAAAAATTTTGACGATGGATAGTCTTAGATTTTTTCGAAAAATTCAAAAATTTTGTCGATAGATAGCCTTAGATTTTTTAGATTTTTTCAAAAATTTTCACGATGGATAGCCTTAGATTTTTTCGATTTTTTCAAAAATTTTGACGATGGATAGTCTTAGATTTTTTCGAAAAATTCAAAAATTTTGTCGATAAATAGCCTTAGATTTTTTAGATTTTTTGAAAAATTTTGACGATAGATAGCCTTAGATTTTTTCGATTTTTTGAAAAATTTTGACGATGGATAGTCTTAGATTTTTTCGATTTTTTGAAAAATTTTGACGATGGATAGCCTTAGATTTTTTCGAAAAATTCAAAAATTTTGTCGATAGATAGCCTTAGATTTTTTCGAAAAATTTAAAAATTTTCACGATGGATAGGCTTAGATTTTTTCGAAAAATTTAAAAATTTCCACGTATTATAGCCTTAGATTTTTTCGATTTTTTGAAAAATTTTGACGATGGATAGTCTTAGATTTTTTCGAAAAATTCAAAAATTTTGTCGATAGATAGCCTTAGATTTTTTCGATTTTTTGAAAAATTTTCACGATGGATAGCCTTAGATTTTTTCGATTTTTTCGAAAATTTTGACGATGGATAGCCTTAGATTTTTTCGAAAAATTCAAAAATTTTGTCGATGGATAGCCTTAGATTTTTTCGATTTTTTGAAAAATTTTCACGATGGATAGCCTTAGATTTTTTCGATTTTTTGAAAAATTTTGACGATGGATAGCCTTAGATTTTTTCGATTTTTTGAAAAATTTTGACGATGGATAGCCTTAGATTTTTTCGATTTTTTGAAAAATTTTGACGATGGATAGCCTCATATTTTTTTTTAAATTAGCCTTAGAAAATCAATGGAGAAAATGCCTTAGAAAATCGAAAAAATCTAAGGCTATCCATCGTCAAAAATTTTGAATTTTTCGAAAAAATCTAAGGCTATACACCGTCAAAATTTTTTTATAATAGACCCTTAGATTTTTTCGATTTTTTGAAAAATTTCCACGTACTATAACCTTAGATTTTTTCGATTTTTTCAAAAATTTCCGCGTACTATAGCCTTAGATTTTTTCGTTTTTTTCAAAAATTTCCACGTACTATAGCCTTAGATTTTTTCGATTTTCTAAAGCATTTTATCCATTGATTTTCTAAGGCTAATTTAAAAAAAAAAATATAAGGCTATACATCGTCATCTTTTTTCAAAAAGCAAAGGCTAAATTTTTACGTACTATAGCCTTAGATTTTTTCAAAATTTTCAAAAATTTCCACTTACTATTGCCTTAGAATTTTTCGATTTTTTCAAAAATTTCCACGTACTATAGTCTTAGATTTTTTCGAAATTTTAGAAAATTTTCACGCACTATAGCCTCAGTTTTCCATGAACATTTAATGATTTAAAAGTATTGAAATTTTTCATTATTTATCACTTTCAATAAAAAAAAACAAAAAAAATAATCATTGAAATAATTCAAATTATTATTATTATTTTTTTTTTTCAAAATCAATTTATTAATAAAATAAATTTTTTTTAAACTAAAAAACAAATGGTCATAATATATATATTTGGAATAATAATTATGATAATAATAAAACTATTAAAACATTGAAAATGAATAACAATCAATAAATATTTGATGTGATCAATCAGATAAGACAACTTTTTGTTTTCTTTGAAGAAAAATATAATTTAAATAATATCAACAAATAATAATAATAAATATAATTGAAATAATGTGAAAAAATATGATAATTAATATAAATAATTCAAATCAAATAAATATTTCAATTTGATAACATAAATAAATATAATTTCAATTTGAATATTTAACTAAATAAAATAGAATAAATTGATTTATGAATATGTTTAAATAATATAATATTAATATCATAATTTTCAAAGATATAAGGTGATATATTTCAATAGATTGATGATAATAATAAAAAATAATATTGACTTTTTTTCAAATGATGACTAGTTTGTGAAGGTGAATGTATGGTGGTTGTTTTTTTTAATCGATTGATCAGCGGTGATGATGATTCGATGAATTCAATGATTGATTTGACAATATATATGCTTTGATTGATAATTGATATTTGATAAATGATCGATTCAATCGATTCATTTTTCAATGATGACATGGCAATGTTTGTGTTTGTATCGATATTTTTTCTTTGCAAATTCTTAGTTTATTCTTGAATGAATGAATAAATCAATCAAGGCAGTGGTTCTATGTTTCAGCGAATGATTGATATAATGGAGATCTAAATATGAATAATGACATTTTAGTCCCAAATGAAATGAATTGATTCGATTTTTTCAAAAAATCAAATTTATGAGGTAATTTGTGTTTGATTTTTATAATTTATAGAACTATTATTATTTTATTTTATTGTGAACACACACACACAAACAAACAAACAAAGTGATCAAATTTAAATTTAAATTTTCTTTGATTTGATCAGCTATTTCAAACATCATCATTGATTTATCTATCATTATCTGGCCAATCTTTCAATAATGATGCTATTGTTTGTATATCAATTTCGGATAGCTGATTAGATGATGTCGATGTCGATGGTTGTTGATGTGACATCATGGATGTTGTCGGAGGTAATCTTATTGCTGCTGCTGATGATGATGATGCTACTGTTTGTTGCATTAATAATGATTGTTGTTGTTGTGTTGTTGTTGTAATACATGGATTATCACAATGACTTATTAAATCACTCATAGTTGCAGTGGTTGTTGATAAATTGGACATTTGTTGTTGTTGCTGCTGCTGTTGATTGATGATGGGCGAAATTTTTCTTTGTAGCTCAATTAAATCACTCAATTTATCGGTCATCGTTATGGTTGATGATAGTTTTTGAATTTTTTTCATTATAATACGGGTACCGAATTCACCGATTGTTCTTAATTCAGATAATTTCGTCAAAATTCGAGAGAAATAATTTGATTTTTTCTGCGCTTCATTATTATAAATAGTGTGGTCGCGCAATGAATTAATAATTCGATTTTCAATTTGTTCAATTTTTTGAATATCTTCATGCATACAATCACGTGCTATATTTATTTGAATGGAAAATAGTTTTGCAAAAATTTAAATTCAAATCATCTGTGATTTTCAAATAAATAATGTTGCTTACGTGTTATAACAGTCAATGCACAAAGACAAACAAATGCATTCAAATCCAAATTCATTGAACGTAATTGTAAACTTAATTCTTCAATCATTGGAAACCATTCGGGTAGCGTAAACATTAATTGATTACGATGTAATACAACATTATTACATAATATTATCATATCATTATCGGTTGCAATTAATCTAAATTTTTTTTTTATAGAAAAATTAAAATTGAAGAATTAATGCTTAAATTTCCAATTAAAAATACAAAAAATATGCTTACCTGTAAGCTAAACGTAAAGCGAATAATTCCAGACATGAATTTTGAAATAAATTTTTTCGATCCAATTCATTTAGCTCAAGAAAACCGGGTATTCTTTCAATGAATAACCATAATTTATTCAATGATGATGATAATAATGATAATATTACGTGATCATATAAATTATGACGATATTGATCACAAATAATTTGTTCATCAATAGCTTCATTATACTGTTTTTCATATTGAAAATGAAAAATTTTAAAATTTTTGACACAATTTCAATATACCCAAAGAACTTACATTACTAAAATCAAGATTATTCTTATCCATAAATGTATCTTCATGCGCCCTCAATAATGATGCTATTGTTGATAATGGTTTAGTCATCATTGATGGTAATCTATGCTGGTGTTGCTGTTGTTGTTGTTGTTGTTGATCATACATTTGATGTTGTTGTTGTAATTTTGGTTTCGATGGTAAACGTCCACGACGTCCTTTTAGATTATCGGTACGAACCACTTCTTTGACCATACCGACAGCTAAACATTTTTGAAATCGACAAAATTGACAACGATTTCGGCGTCGTTTGTCTACGGTACAATCTTTATTGCCTAAACATGTATATTTGGATCCTTTTTGTACGGTTCTTTTGAAAAATCCTTTGCAACCTATCAAATTAATATAAAGGTAATTAACAAAGTTGATTTATATAGAAAAAAAATAAATACCTTCACATGTTAAAACACCATAATGTTGACATGCGGCAACATCACCACAAACTGCACATGTCTGTAATGTTGTTGATTTTTGTTTATGTCCACGTCCAGATGTTTTAATGATTTGCGCTGGATTATTGCGAAAAGATGCTGATGCGGATGATGATGATGTAGATGTGGATGGAATCGGACTCGATGATAATGTACTAATATTGCTTGAAATTGGTTTCGATACTGTAACATTGATATTCGATGGATTGAATTCAATCGGCATCATATTGGTGGTGGTAGTGGTTTCAGTGGTTGCAATCGTCAATGGTTGTGATGGTTGTTGATATGATGATGACATTGGTCTCTGGCAAGTTGATGTCGAAGGTATAGGGCTGTTGAATACATTCAATGATAAATTATGCAAATGAAGACGCATAGATTTAGTTGTTTCCGATTGAATCAAATCTGGTGATGATGATGTTGTTGTTGTTGTTGTCGAAGGTATTGATGTAACTAGAGGTGATGAAAATAGGAAATCTGCTGCCTTTAATAATTTTTCATCCAGATCATCATCATCATCATCATCATCTTCATTTATTTGGTTGATATTAATATTTTTATTATTATTATTGCTTTCATTATTATTATCATCATCATCTTCGATTTTATGTATCATCATTGATGATGATGATTGTATTGATGGTCCACCTAATGATGCTGTTGATGAAGCTGGTGATGCTATGGATTGCATGAAATTTTTCCTGTTGAATTGTACATTACTTGTCGATGTTGAACTCGATATTGATGGTGGATTGAATTGTTGTTGTTGTTCATCATCGAATGTGTCCATTGATTCTTCTTTAATTTTAAGCGTTGATATATTTGTTCTTGCAGTAGCGATCGCTGAAGTCGTTACAATTTTTGCCGATGTTGATGGATATAATATATCGTTATTACTATCGAAATCACCTTCGCTTTCGGAGAATAAATCTTCGAATTTAAAATAATCAGCTTCAAATTGTTCAAAATTTATTTCACTTTGTGATTGTTGTTGTTGATTCAAATCAGATGATTGTGGATCAATAATGTTTGATTCGGTTGTAACTATTGATGATGATGGTGCAAGTGAAGCAGAAGATTGGTATCCTTGCGGTGAATATATTTCATTGAAACTGGGCAATTGATTCGATGTTAATGATGAAATTAATGTCGCTGCTGATGATGCAGATGAAGATGATGATGATATGTTAGATTGTTGTTGTTGTTGTTGTTGCTGCTGCTGAAGTGTAACCACCGAAATCGATGATCCACCAATGATGCTTGATGGTGTAGACGGTGTCGAAGATGATGTTGATGATGAACCACCGTAATTACTGACAGAATCAAATGTCGATGTATTTGTATTGCTAGTACTACTACAACAACTACCGCCAAACAAAAGTGATTGTGAATCTTGTCGAATTAATTGATGTGATGATGATTGCCGATGTAATAATGGTTGATTCGATGCTACTAATGATGATAATTGTTGTTGTTGTTGCTGTAGCTGTAGCTGTTGTTGCTGTTGTTGTTGATTTGGTAAAGGGAAATTATGCTGTTTATTATTTAATTGTTTTGATGATTCTAAATAATTACTATTACTATTATTATTATTATTATTGTTTGGATCAAATTGAGACATTGAAATATTATTTCTTTCAAATTGATCAAAATAATTATTGATATTATTATTATTGTTATTGAACAAAAAACGTTGTACCGATGGTTTCAATGAATTTTTGATTAAATTAAAATTAAAATTTTCTATATCAATCGGTGTTAAATGATGATTAATATTATTATTACAATTAATATTATCGATATTATTATTATTGATTGTATTATAATTAATATTGTTAAATTTTTCACAAATCTGTATGTTTGAATTTGATCGATTAATAATTGATTGATGATCAATGAATTTTGTTGAACATTTATTTACATCATTGATATTATCACTATTTAATGAATCTTCTTCTTCTTCTTCGTCTTCTTCTTCTTTCATTAATACTTGTTCAATATCATCTAATAATAAATTTCTTGATGAATCAAATAAATCGAATGAAAATTCTTCTAAATCATTGATAAATGATTGATTATTATCGTTGTTGTTATTACTCGTATTAAAATTATTATGATTTAACAAATCTAAATTCGGTGTCGATAATGTTGATGATTGATTCGATGATGACGCTATCGATGATGATGATGATGATACTGATGACGACGATGGTGTTGTTGATGCTGTTGTTGTTGTTGGATTAGAATTGGTTAACCCAAATGATGATAAATTCTAATCATCATCGTCAAATTGAATGATGAAGATGTTTCAAAATAAATCAAGAAAAAAGAGGAAACAAAAATTTAATTCAAGGTTGAAATTACAGAATTTTCATTTTTATTTTTTCAATTAATTGAAGCAAGGGTCAAAGGTGGACATTGATTTTTGGCCTAAATAATTTGAACATAAAATGACAAAAAAGGAAATAGTGATACAAACATACCTCAACTAAAATCATGTTTTATTTTTTAAATAATTGAAATTTTTTATATTTTTAATTAATCATAAAAAGGATTATTCAATCAATCGAAATGTTTAAATATGTTTGAAAAATTCAAATGTTGTGGGTTAAATACAATCATTCATTCATTCATTCATCATCATTATGATTGATTCATAATTACACATAGAAATTGTCCGAAAAAAACAAACACACATAAATATATAACACGAAAAAAATAGCGGAAAAAACAAACAAATACTTTGAAAAAAAACCAGTGGTAGAAACAATTAGCAAAAGTTATATTAGACACAGGGTGATTAATTTTAATTTTGTTTAATTTTGTTGATTTTGATGTTGAATATTTATGTGTGTGTTTCAATAATGATAACAATAACAATAATTCATTCGATGGAAAGTTGAATGTTTGAATATTTGAAGAAAATGAAAAGAAAATGAAAAGAAATTAAATGAGAATTTTGGATTAAATAAAGAACATTCAAAGAGTTAATTTGAAATGAAAATTTTAAAATTTGAAAATTCAAAAATTCATTGCACAAAAACAAAAATCGGGAAAAATTTCAAAAATTTCAAAAAATAAAAATTCAAACAATTCGATGTGTGTTTCAATCGAATAGTTGATGAATTATGAATCATATTTGATTCCGAAAATCTTTGTAAAGATTCTTCACTTTAATTGTTAAGATATGCGCGGAGAAATGAATGAAATTTTCAATCTATTCACAGACAAACATGTATTCAATGAATGAATTGAATTGAATTGAAAATTACGAACACCGATTTCCATATGATATAAAGCTAGATTCATTTTCTCAAAAATCATTGTACTTGACATGTGTATGTCTGTGTTGTGTGTATTCGTCTACCAAAACAGAATTCTATTTTGTGTATTTACGTAGCCTTCATCATCATCATCACGATCATCGTCATCGCCGTCATCATCATCAGCAATTGATGATGATCGCAAGAATATTCTGTACAGAATAACATGCACACCCAAATCATTTCATGCAATCAACAATGATGACGTCAATTGACCTAATATTTATTCCTGGTGATGATGATGATGATATATTGTATACAGGGTTCTTTATTCATTCATTTGTTTCGTCATTTCGAAGAATCATAGAATATCCCTTTACAAAATAAAAAAAGAATTCTTGACGTCATCAAGAATTATTCATTTTAGAAATCAATGAATGACGTCAGCAAGAGAGAGAATCGTAATATTTTAAAAATTCTGGGAAAATACTGTAAGAAACAATGAATAATTGTTGTTCTGTCTGATTCTGTCTAGTGAGCATGGATTGCTTGAAGAATCGTATAAGATTTCAATGCAATTCAATGCATTCAAGCATATATAGCAGAGTAATACAAATTACTTCGCCCATGATGATCATCATTCTTCGGTGATATCAATGATCATGATGATGATCTAAATCATCATGAAATTAGGTAATGAAAATGGTACATTCAATACAATCATCATCAAACAATTGACGTCATCATCAGTGATTGGTTTGTATGGGCGAAGAAAAAAAATATTTGAAAATTCAAAAATTCAATGCCAATGAAGAATATTCTTTTGGGGCTTTGCTGGTGTTCGGAGATTGTTGATTTTTTATATTTTGGCAAACGGTATATTGGACATGTTCAAAACGAATTCATAGGTCTGTTATATAGTTGAATGGATAGATTCTTCGATATACTATAGTATATCGACGATATCAGATCGTCGAGAGTATCGTCATCAACATAATTATCGTTAATATTTAATATTTTCAAAAGAAAACTATTCTACACAAAGAGAATGGAACACATATCATACATGATGCATACGTATCAGTCAAAAAACATATGATTACTTTGAATGAAACTGGTACTAATAATAATAACAATATCAATGATGATGATGTCGATTATATGATTCGAATATATCGTATGAATCTTATATCGCATTATTTGCGTCATTGACGTCATCATCATTGTTTCGGGGTTCATGTTTCTTTCATTGAACCGAATCAATGAATCAATATTATACTATTTTAAATCATCATTGTGTTACGCTAAAAATTCTTTTTAAAATTCTTACAATAATTCTGACATGTATTGAAAAATATATTTTATATTCATGGAATAATAATAATGAATGAACGAAACGAAGCGAGATTCTATTCTATTCTGTACATTTTTTTAAAAATTCAATGTTTGCCTTGATCGTATAACATGATGATGATGATGATCGTTCGTTCATTCACAATACATTCACAATTCATTCAATGGCTAAATATGCATGTATGTTTGCATTGGTTGAATGTACATAGTTTTTCTAATAATTGAAATTTTACAAGAATTTTACTATTCAGTGAATTCATTGAATATATTTCGGTAAAATTTGTAAATACACTGAAGAATAGCAGAATATATGTCACATGTTTTTTTCTATTATGGAAAAGCAAAGACTATAGGCAATTGTCAATTTATTCAATTGTCAGAATGAATGACAGAATTCATATGGATTATCATTATTATTATTATTATTACGGCTATGATAAAAAGAGAAATTGAATTTTTTTTTTTCAAAATATTCCGTGCACCGTGTGAATTCAAGGTCTTGATTATTTTCATTTTTTTAAAAATCTCATTTTTTTCTATTTAGTTTATCAAATATTGGGTGTAACGGTGAATATTGTAAATGGAAAAATGAATGTATCCTTGATAATTGATATGGAAAAATATTTTTCAAGTTCAAGCATTTATTATGTAATCATAACTTAAAAATATTGATAATAACAATGATAAATGCAATGAATAGCGTATGAAAATGAAAATATGAAGCGGAAAAATAAAGAAAATAAAGTGTGTTGAATGCAAACAAATGGATTATTTCCAAGAAATAAACAGAAATTTCAAGATATTTAAAATCTTAAATAAATAAACAAATGAATACATACCAATAATCGGTGATTTGATTGATGATAATTGTTTTGCGGCAATTGCAATCGTGATTGTTTGGAAGATTGTTGATAATGGCAGCAACAGCAGCAGTAGTGCTGATAATTTGTAGGATTCATAAATTTTATTTTTTCAAAATTTTCATTTATTTCAATTGGAATTTATTTAGGATTTTTAAATGAATTCAATTTTTAAATTTTCAGAGGGTTTTTTCACGGGTCATATGTCGTGCAGTGAAGATGACTTTGATGAATTTTCTGAGGATCTCAAAAGTTCAATTTGTTCAAAATTTAAAACACAAAATGAATCAATTTTCACATCGGAGAATTATTTTTTTCAAAAATTTAAAATCATTTCAAATGATTCAAAATTAATTTTCGATGCAAATGATTGCAATTATTGCAATTTTTCATTCAAAGTTCAATAGCCCAAATCGGTTAAGAGTATATTAATTATAATAATTATTATTATTTAAATGACAGTTGAAATAAACATCAAAATAAATATTTTAAACACCAGAAAAATCAAAACAAAAACAACACAATTGACAGCAAATTTCATTGACAATTTCATTTCGATTCAATTCAAATCCCAAAATCACAAACAAATTATCAAGATTTTCAATTATTTTTCAAACAACAAATTATCACCATTATCATTAATCAATCAATCACTTACAATCAATCGATTATTACAACAGCTGTTCATTTGAATTTCATTGAAAAATTTCATTGAAAATTTTTGATTAAGTTTCAATTGTTGCTTGCTTATCACTGCACTTGTTTTCATTTGATTTTTTCAATTTTTGTTCAGTTTAGTTTAGTTCAATTTTTAATTTTTGTTCAGTTCAATTTTCAAATTTCATGAATGAAAATGAAAAATTTTTCAAACACATTCATAGTATTTATATTTATATGTGCCGGTTTTACTTCTGTAAAAAATCTTTATTCGTTTTTATTTTTCATATGAATTTCGACTACTAATAATAATCATTTGATGACGACATGATTTCATACATCATTCATTCATTCATTCATTCATTCAAATACATGAATACACATGTGAAATATACAAATATATAACGGATTTTTTCCAATTTTTTCATTTCATACACATCGAAATTGTCAGTCGCAATCGAAATTTCATTTGAATTTAAACAACAAACACACACATAGAAAAAAAATCTGAATCATGATGTTGCTTGATTGTGTTATGTTTTAATATTTGAAATTCAATGATCAATAATAATGTATTATTGTTGTTGTATAATAATAATACAACACATGCGGAAGACATGTCTTCTGAATGAATAGTATAGGTTTTTGCACATAGGGTTAGCACCTCATGTATAGCAGCTATACTATGCTATTATTATTATGTTATATAAACTATATATAATTATAAAATGATTATTTTTAAATTTTTCATATATTTTTTATGTGAAAGAATTTTTATTTTTGTTTCGTTCGTTGGTTCGTTGGTTGGTTGATGATGATGATTATGTTGGTGTTGGTGTTGTATGATAGACAATATCATCATCATCACATGGATTACGTCACAATTTACAATTCATAATTCTCTGTAAAATACACACTCAAACATACAGATAGACAAAGACATATGTTAAATCATCATACATATGTAAATATCTGTGACATCAGAATTTATTTTTATTTTCTGTTGATGTTGTTGTTGGTATCTTGTCTTGTCTTGTGTCTTGTGTTCTGTTCTGTCAAATATAAATATTTATAAATATTCTCCCATATATTTTTATATATGTATGTACAATTCATTCATCTATTCATTGATAGAACATGATAAAATTCAAATTTAGAAAATATTTATTTTTAAAGCATCTTTGTGCTTTACGGCATGGAAAATAAAATAAATGATGCGTAATTCGTAAGGAATTTTGTACTAAATTCTCCCATTGAATATTCACTGAATGTATTTTTTCTGTATTTTGTACATTTCACATGTCTATTTCTGACATTGACATTGATTATTCAATAGCTTATGATGATGATGATGAATACTGTTTTACGGTTATTATTACGGTAATTTACTCAACTCTCTTACGTAAATTATCGTTTTCACTTTCGCTTGTATTTATTCAACCGAATTACATCTAAATTTGAGTTTTTTTATTTTTAAAATTTTAAAAATGATGTAACATTACGGGGATTTGTGTGTTTATTAATAGGATTTTTCATTTCAATAAATTCATTTATTCATTCAATCAGTCATTTCATTTTTCAAATAACTGTTGCACTGGATGTAATTTTTGTCTGTCATTTTGGTTTCTCTGTTTTTTTTTCTATGGAAAATAATGATTATCATCGTCGCTGGCAAATTATTAATTGGCTGATTCATTCATTTGGGTAAAACTACATTCTGCATTTCATTTCAGTTGATCATCATTATTAATCCATATATGATTCAAAATTAAAATATCAGATTGTCCGAAAAGTTTATTCGGCTTAATCAATCAATTAATCAATTGAAGTTGCTTATTAAAATCGGCCAGAACTTTTCGGACAACCCTAATATGCATTGCATATGATTTTTTTCCAATTTAAATTTCATTGCATTAATTGTAGCGGCAATTTTTTCTGTTGTTTTTTCATTTCAAGGGAAATTATCGATTAATGAAACAACTATGTTTGCACATTGGAAAATCGTCATCAGTAAAAATTGAATGAAATGAAATGAACAAAAATACATTCGAAACTCATTTATTCGTCATCGAAATTTTATATTTGTTCATGCTAATTTTGTGTTATATTAGGTTGTCCGAAAAGTTTTTGCCAATTTTCCAATGATTTTCTACGATATAACCGGTGAAAAACTTTGCGGACAGCCTAATAGTTGTGTATGTTTGCAGAACTAAATTATGTATGGAAATGAAATAAAAATTGTATCATCAGAATTTTTTTTTTTCAACGCTCAAAAACGTCATCAAATAATAATAAGTTTTACATAATTTTTTTTTTCACTCAGTCATTCATTCATTCATTTGTTTATTGATTGTCAATTCATCATCATCATCATCGTTCATCGTGATGAATTGACAATAATCCATCTAAATTGAAAAAAATATTAGGTTGTCCGAAAAGTTTTGGCCGATTTTCATGAGCGACTCTATTGATTAAGCTGAATGAACTTTTCGGACAACCTTGATAGAAAATAATAACTCAAAATAATAAAGTTCAAGTTTATTATTATTATTATCAAAGTGATCATGTTTAATTATAGATTTTTTCTTTTTTTTTTTTTTTTTTTTGATGTAATAATTATATTTTCAAAAATGAAAATAAATGGATAAAAATAGATTTTGTAAACAAATAATAATAATAATAATATTTATGGATAAATGACTATGCATTATTATTTTAATCGGATGTAATTTTTTAAAATTGATTTGATGAATTGATCAATTACAAATGATGATGATGATTTACACAATTTTCTCTGTGTGTGTTTTGTGTGTTTGCAATTTGGTTTTTCTCCGACATTGCTTCTGGCTTGCAATTTATGATTCATATGTTTTTCTCCTTCAACAAATGATGATCAATTATTACATTTTGGACAATCGATTTTCAACCAATTCGATCGACCAATCAATCAATCATCGATTGATTAATTATTGGCCAAACTATAGCCATAATTAAACCCAAAATCGGAAATGAAATCGTATTCGATTCGATTTCGAAAAAAATTGCTCAGAAATTCAGAAATCGATCAAGGTATTTTCGATATTTTTCTTTGATCAATATTTTTTTGGTGATGATCGATCCGACCAATCGATGACATCATCATTGATCATCATTAATTTCAATTATTTATTTGTTTCGAAAATCTGGGATCTATCTATGAAATTCTTTGCGTCACAAGCTGTAAATGTTGGGCGTTTTTTTTTTGTTTTTTTGAGGTTTTAGAGTTTTTAGAGTTCCCAGAATTCAACAGAGCTCGGGTTTGGCTAATTTTACACAGGGTTTTTTCTCTCCCATTAGTCAAATATAGGAGAGAGAGAGAGAATGGCGCCCAGATTATCTCTGTGTTAGGCTATAGAATGAAACCCATTTGTAAATAGATTTTTTCGGCTAATTTTGTTGAATAAATATTGGGTTGTCCCATAAGTTGTTGCCGATCATCCAATGATTTTCTACGATATGACCGGCAAGAACTTATGGGACAACCTAATATTTTGGTTCTTAAAATAATAATGACAATAATCAAAGTACCAAGAAATTTTTTTTTTTTCAAAAATTGTCCTTTACATTTAATAGTTCAATGATCAAATAACCATTGATTTTTTTAAAATTAAAAACATGAAAAAAGATTCAGGATATGTTTGTTTGTATTGTGTATTTTTAAATGTTCCTATTTTAAGATAATATTTTAAAAATACATGAGAATCATTGAATAAATATTTTTTCATTTTTTTTCTCAATGTATTAGGTTGTCCAAAAAGTTCATTCGGCTTAATCAATAGAGTTGCTAACATAAAAATCGGCCAAAATTTTTCGGACAACCATTTAATATTTTAAATGCTTGTCGTATGAATTTAATACATAATAATTCTTAAATACATAATGATTACAACAATAATAATTGACGTCACAAGTACTTATTGAAGTACATATTTTTAATTCTTACTGTTTCGTACATTTTATTTTTATTCAAAGAGTCTAGACCAGTCATTCTCAACCTTTTTTTCGCCGCGGCACACTGAAAAAAGGAAAAGCCTTTATTTCCAAAATCTTGCGGCACACCAAGTAAGGGAATAGTAAAGGAATGAGTTAGATTTCCGAGATTTGGCGGCACATTTTTGGAATCTGGTGGAACACTAAAGTGCCGCGGAACACCGGTTGAGAATGACTGGTCTAGACATTGAAAAAATCTGAATCAAAATTCAAAGAATCACATAATCTTATTCGGTTTTAGGATGCGAAATTATTGTATTAAATATATAAGGGAAACTGAAAATTATTCTGCACTGTTAAATGAATAAATATTTAAAGAATTGTATGCCAATATAATTCATTTAATATCGTGTTTGTTCATTTAAATATTCTTTGACAAGTCGATGATCTAAGCAATTATTCTTCTATTGCTTTTAATATCTTAAAACAAGATTTATTAATTTATGGATTAATGAATTTATGGATTTTTTTTTCGAAAGAAATTGGTTCTAGGGCAATAATCTGCATAGATTTATTCACTGTATTTGTAAATGGTTTATTTACTTGCACTACAGCCACAGTGACTTGAAATGAAATGATTGTAATGAAATATTCATCATTCATTCATTCATTCATTGCTTTCAATTCTTGACAATTTGTCAAATTTAATCCATTAACATAATTATTATGTATCATAGTCTTTATTAAATAATTAATAAAGACAATAAACAATTGTCATTGTTTATTTTATTGATGATAATGAATGAATTAATCATCATTTTTTGATCAACACGATTAACAATGACTGGTCTGTGGCCATTTATCTCAAGAATTCATTTTCAATGTTTCCAATCATTACCATGTTGCTATTGGTGATAGCTTTGATTTAATGCTTTGAAATGAGAGTAAATCTTTTTTTTTTATTTTTGCAAATTACTCGGATTGATAATTAACCTAAATTTTGGCGATTATTTATTTCACATTTAATACCTTCTATGTTTCATGTATAAATGAATGAAATAAACAAACAAAATCAAAAAACAATACATGATGTTCATTTCTTCAGTGGCTGCATATTGAGCTATATTTTCGCATTGAAAATCTTGTTTTTTGGTGACAAAAATTTTGAAAACTCTTTCGAGAAAATCAAAGTGATATGACATCGAATTATTATAGATTTTACCACCTAATCAATAATCTGAAATTGATATTTCAAATTTTATTATTGGAATTTGTGACAAACATTTTAGCACAAAATGTTTCGAATAATAATAATAATAAAATTGATTGCTTAGTTAATTCAACAATCGGTTATTCTGATCCTAAAAATGTATATCAATGTTCAAGCCAAATGAAATGTTGTTTTGAATATACAAAACCATCATGTTGTGGCCGTAAACCTTCCATACAAATTATGTAAGTTTATTTTAATTCATTTTTGTCAAATTGTTTATTAAAATATTTTTTTAAAACAAATAATTAGCAAAGAACAACTTACATTATGGGGTGGATTATTTGCCATATTATTTTGTATAGCATCGATTGTTTATTGTCGGAAAAATGACATCAACTTACCTGCTTGTATGGTGATAAAAAATTTTATCATCCGTTTATGTTGTGGGGGTGGTGGCGGTGGCGGCGTAGGTGGTGGAAATGCTTCTGGCACGATTCACAGTGACGTTAACAGAGATTCAAGACAAAACGGAAATTTTAATCACAGCAATAATAACGATGACAACAATGCATCAACCATCACGAAACAACCTTATGCATACGTGGATCAAAGCAATAAAGATGATTATGATGAACAAGAATTAAAAATAAATATGAATAATAATGCGATTCAATCGAAAAATTTGAATTTATATAATCGATCAAATAATGAAAATTTAAATAACAAACAGCCACAATCAAAAGGTAACATTAATAAAACAAATCAAATATCATCATGGTATCATTATCATCATCATCATAATAATCGAATAAATCCATTGCCATCGAATAATAATAATAATAATTATCAAACATTTAATCATAATCAATCGTCAATGCTGCAAATAAGCCAAGTTTGAACACAAGCAATTATTGAATATATTTCAATTGATATGAATTCAATGAACCATTTCTTCATTTGTGAAAAAAAGAAAAATATTTATTTATTGTTAAATGTTAAATGATTTATCGAAAAATAATTGAATAAATGAATAAATGAACAAATATCAAATAAATAATTTAATAATATGAAAATGTTAATACGTGTTATTTGTGAAAAAGACAAATGATTCAATGTCAAATAATTTTTAAAGAGAAAAATATTTGTCAAAATTGATGATTTGTCAAATTCTCACTCCTTTTGAAATTTTTACGGCAAATATTGATTATGGCCATTCGGATGGTGTTGATTTGATGCATTGCTATGATATTGTACTTTAGCCGAATTAATATTCGATATGATTGATGATGATTCTCGATTATTGGCGTTTGGATTTCTTTTATTAAAAGTATAGTTTGCCATTTTGTTGTTATTACTGTTATTATTGGGATTAGGTAGTTGGATAGTTGCCGAAGACAATGATAATGTTGATCCATTTCCAGATAATTTTTTCACATCAACATCAACATAATCATCTTGATGATGATCATCGAAATCATTATTATTCGAATTTTGTTCATGAGCATAATAATGATAATTATTATTATGATTATTATTATCATTATCATTATCATCATCTAAATTATTGTTATTATCATTCGGTACAATAAAATTCTGCTTTGACATTGTTGATTGTTTTTGTTTTTGGTGATGTTTGGCATGTTGATGTTTCATTGATTGATTTTTGATTTGTTTTTTATCATTATCTTCTTTTTTCGATTTAGTAATATTATCATCATGATCATCATTATCATCGATTGCTGATTTCGATTGTGATTTTGATTTAATGACTCTCTTAACACAATAAGCAATCAATGTTGTGAATAATACAATGATAATAAAGACAGATAAAGTTATAATAGTAACGACATAATTTCTTGTCGATTCATTGCCAGAAAAAAAATCGATGACATGATCCTGTAAATAATTAGAATTATATGAGTGTATTAATAAGAGCGAAAATTTATGAATTCAATTTTTCATAGATCAAGACACATTACCCAAAAAGATTTTTTATCATTACAATGGTAATGATTATTGTCATCAGAATGTTTCAAATTATGGCCATCGATTGGACACCATTTTTCATTATCATTGTTGATAATATCAAAAGAAGTTATCGTATAATTTGTATTTATTAAATCGATTAATCTGTCAAATTTTGGATATTTATTTTCAGATAAATCTATACGATTCAATGTTTTGCCCATTATAAGAAAATAAACAAATTTTCCATGATCAATGATACGTATTTTATTCGTAATTAATCTAGCATCTTCTAATAGACGTATCATTTTACCATTTGTATATGATAATCTATAGAGATTATGTTTATCATTCCAATATAAATAATTTTCATTCATATCAAATGATCGGATTAGATCAAATTTTTGTGATGGCTCAATAAAACCAAATTTATGTATTATTTCAACATTATCACCATCCAATGTAAACCATAATACTTGATTATCATCGCCTAATAATAATTTATTATTCACATTGTCATAAAATAAGAATTTATATGTTGAATAATTGATATGATTAAAATTAATATTAGGTCTTATGTAGCCAGCAAGCTCTATTCGTGGACATAAATGAAACAGTCCAATTTTACCATTGTCCATGAGAAAAAATAAACGTTGCGAATGATAATCGATTGTTAGATCAACAAGATTTATATTTTCAGATTCAATTTCATATAAAATTTTAAATTCATTATACAAGCTTAATTGATTGTAATAATTTGATTTAATCGATGTAATATAGATACGTTGTTCATCACAAAAAAATACAAATTGTCCATATAATTTAAATGCTAAAAATGGTTTAAATGATGGATGCTGTAACAATAAAGAAATTTGTCGTTGATGATCATCAATAATTGTTTCAATTACATTATCATCTAATGTTGGAAAATTTAGCTGTTGTTTTCGTAATGAAAAACGTTCATTTTGTGCTGGATTATCGAATAAATCGCTATTGAATTTAAAATTTGAATTATGTAAATTTTGTAAATAATAATATTTATGTTCATATTTAAAGCCATGTTTATTATCATTATCAATATTTTCATAATTAATCGTAATTGACAGATTACAAATCGATAATAAGGTAAAGAGTAAAATTAACAGGTAATTATTCAATCTAATTGCCATTTTTCAAATTTATTTAAAATTGGAAAGGGTTAAATTTTAAACAAAGCTCGGTATACCATCAACAACTGACAACAGCAGTGAAAAAAAATCGAAAAAACCAACTCAAATTCAAAACAAAACAAACAAACAAACATTGAATTACAATTGCAATTCAGCTGTAAATGATCGATAGTTGAATGATGAAGATGAGTTTTTAAAAACAACCAATCAACCAACCAATATGCCCCTTTTATCAATTTTGCTTATTTTTACCGTTGTCATATATTCATTAAAATATCATCGATTGTGTATGGAAAACAATCATTCATTCATGATTATCTATGCCTTTGAATTATTTTGGAAAAAATTTGATGGATAAATTTCTCCATTGATCAATCAATCAATGAAAAAAAAAAATATTAGGTTGTCCGATAAATTCTTGCCGATTTTCTCATAGCTTCCTACGATATAATCGGCAAAAACTTTACGGACAACGTAATATATGGAAAAAAAAAATATTTTACATTTAATTGTCATCATTTAGATACATGTAAAACATGTGTAATTGGCATTTTGTTTACTGATTAATTAATTACTAATTGTTGACAAAAATTGGTGATGAAAATATTAATGAAGAGAAAAACGAAAAATATGTTAATTACCGTTTTAGAGAGATTAATATTTGTGTACAAACACACAGACAAACACACAAGCAGACACACATATCAATCAATCAATGAAAAATTGGTGGCCATAAAATGGTTTTCCCATTGGATTTGTTTGTGTGTGTGTGAAAATTTTGAAAATTTTTTTCTGCCCAAAATAATTTGAAAAATGAAAATTAATGAAAAATGAAAGTAAAATTAGTGTTTCGGTCATAGTTTTAATGATTTTCTCTCGTCATAATCATTCAATCAATCAATCCAATCGATTGATTGATTAATTATCCGGGTGACATACATTTTTTTTGTGCGTAATTAGCCTACACTGGGGGATAAATTTTTGGATTGATCAAAATTTTAAATCAAATTTTGATGATGTAAATAGTTTTAATGTAAATAGTTTTAAAACCTGATGTAATATTTGAAAAAATGATTGGAATCTGTTTTTTCAAGGGATTTGAAAGGGAGAATCATTTCTTTTTTCGAGGGTGATAGCGATTCGCCCAATGAATGACGTTGTCTTTAAGAGTAAATATCAATTGAATTATAAATATTATATTTTTCAAAATTAAAAATATTGAATTTTCAAATGAGATTATTTCATTTATATAAAATAAATACGGAAAACTTAATGGAAAATATTTAATATTTATTTTAAGAATTCACCAACCTTTGTTCACTTACTGTTTTTTTCTTAAATATTTATTTATGAACCAAAATTGAATGTTTGAAACCCAAAAGAAATTAAATATATTTCAAAGATACTATTTATAAAAATTAATCTATTTTAAAACAAAAAAAAAAAAAACAATTTTTTATTTTCAAAAATGAAAATAAATCAAACAAATTATTTGTTAGGAGTATTCATGATTTTATTTGAAAAATATTTAATAAAAATTTACAAAAATTGTCAATGAAAGGTCGTCATTGCAAGCCAAAAATGTCATTCGGTATTTTTCCATTGAAATTCTTTCTTGATTAACAATGTGATAAAAGAAAATTTTCAAGTATAAAACACATGTAAAACACGTTGTAAAACAGTGCAGATAATTTCAAGTACATTGCATCTATCATTGATAATTTTTTTTGGAGGCTTATCTATTAGGCTGTCCCATAAGTTCTTGCCGTTTTTTAAATTTCTTTTCATTCGAAAAACGACAAGAACTTATCGGACAACTTAATATCACAATTGATCATTGATTATACATATGATGATCATTGTTAATTTCATTTTCATTGTTTATTTACTTATAATTATTTACTTATTAAAAATACACGTAAATGAAATCGGTACAATATAGACGATCGGTATTGAATTTACGTATTAAAAAATAATAATAAATCCAATAAATTTAATTTTTTTTTCATTTTCTTTACGATGGAAACAAAATGTAAATATAATTATTATTATTATGCATTGATCACAATATCAAATTGATAGAATGAATAAATACAAATAATTGAAAGTTGAAAAAAATAGATTGTGTGATCCAAGTAACCAAATAATACATGGCATTATCTGGCATGGCATATGTTTGTCACTGTGCGTATGTTTTTGATCAAAAAACATATCCAAAAATTGACACATTTGTCATGTAAATACTAGTGCTGCCAAATATATACATTTGGACATGAAATTTCTTATCAAAATTGAAACAAACAACAAGAAACAAATTGGAATCTATTTCAAATTATTTTTTCAGTTGAAATTCAAAGCAATTTTTTCAATTATTTTCTTTGTTGATTTTTCTGGTGTTCACATGGTTTTATTTTATTTTATTTGTTATCATTGATGATGATGATGATGATAATAATAATGATTAAATCCATTTATCTGAGAATTAGATCATAGATCGGCATATGATCAGAGAAAATAAAATATAATTGGAATTTTTTTTTATTTGGTTTGGTTTTGGTAATTGTGAATCATTTGTATTTTCGTGTATTTGGTGTATTTGTTTGGTTGATCAGTGCTAAATTTAAAACTAAATTAAACATTAAATTCTAAAATACGAAACCATTCGAACAATGAATGAAATTAGATTGATTTCATTAATTCTTTGTTGAAATTATTATTTGTTTGATTATTTATTTATTCACGTCAGAAGAAGATATAAATATATTTATTTATGGAACATTTGTGAGGACATTCAAAATGTGAGGACATTCAATGATTTTTCTATTGTTTTGGTTTCAATTTGATTCATCTATTTTTATTATTATCAATCAAAT
Organism: Psoroptes ovis; assembly: GCA_002943765.1. Classification (NCBI taxonomy): domain Eukaryota; kingdom Metazoa; phylum Arthropoda; class Arachnida; order Sarcoptiformes; family Psoroptidae; genus Psoroptes; species Psoroptes ovis. The sequence continues at coordinate 27,084 of PQWQ01000001.1, forward strand.
TAAGATTAATTGTATTGAATCATTTGTATTTTCATAGTTTATTCGTGTTTCATAGTGCAAAATATGTTTGTTTTTCAGTGTTGTGGCAATCAAATTTGTTTTAATAAACTTTAGTGCTTCATGATTATGATATTTGTATGAATGTAGTATGCTCTGTGTGTTATTCGAATTGATCATTCGATATTATTCATTTGAATCATCAACACTGATTAATCAATCGAAATTTATTTTTTTGTTTAAATGGGTTCAAGTATATGTAAAAGTATTCCACATATTCCATTATCATCATCATCACAACGACGACATGATTTAAAATGTTCAAGATTTGAAAATGATTTCAATCATAATCGAAAACGATTCAATTTCAATAATAATAATAATAATAATAATAATGGTAATAAAATTAAACAACGTTGTCAAGTTCAACCAATAACTGAAAATATTATCAAAGTAAATACATCTTATCTGAATCATAATGAATCGAAAATTTTCTTTGATAATAAAACAAATAATTTTGTTGAAAAATTAAATTGTACATATTGTGAAAAAGCGAATTTGATTGACGATAAAAATGATATTTTAAATCATCATACTGAATGTGAACATTCACCTGATCCACGTTTTGAACCGATCACTGTACGACCAGAAGTAATAAACATACCATTGATTGAAGATGATGATCATAGATTAAATGATAATCGCTCACCATCGATGTCTGAACATAAAAATTCAATTGATAATGATAGCGTGATCATGATCGATAATATTAATGATGATAATGAAAATAATAATGAAAATAATCAAATCGTTAATGAAATGATCGATAATTCATCGATTGTGAACGGTGAATCTGTTTCCAAGGCATCGACATTAGAAAATGATGATCCAATCACCATGATCGATAATGAACAACAACAGCAACAACAACAACAACCACATTTGACAGGTGGTTCGATTAGTCCAATTTTATATCGTTCAGTATCGACAATACCAGTCGATACAATTGATGAATTGGAAGAAAATGATGAATTGAATGATAGCTTGAATGTATTACCTTCATTAAAAAATAATGATCAAAATGTAATCAATTCAAATGATAATGATGAAATCGAAGAACAGCAATTAGTACCGATAACAAATTATCGATTTCCACAAAGAAAATTGAATAAAAGCTTGAAACGTTTAGATAGTAAATTCAATCTTCTCATACACAATTGGAATGATCTTGATAATATTCAAACAAACACAACAACAACAACAACAACCTTAACAAAACATCGACAAAACGATATGAATGAATCAAATCAAAGTGTTGATAATGATAATAATTCAATAGAAAATGATGAAAATATTAATGAAAATAGTGATAATGATAATCCAAATGATGATGATGATGATGATTATGATTGTGCATTTTGTCATTATATAAATGGTAAATATAATAATCAAAAAGATAAACAATTGGCCACTAAAAGATCAACAGCACCAGCATCAGCAGCAACAACAACATGGACTGAATTAGATAAAGATGTATCGATGCTCATTGAAATGGCTGATCGTCTTGGTATGATGATAATGGAAAAAGAAAAAACTAAAGAAGGATCCGTTACGAAAATTGCTAATTCAATGGAAATTTATAAAAATGAAGATATTGTTGAAGAAAAAAAAGTATCCCTGTCATATTTGGAAAAATTTGGTAATCAATCAATTGATTTGAAACAAAAAGTACAATTTTTACATCGTCGCCGTAAACAAGTCGGTATTTCGGTGATGAAAACTTCGGGTGGTAAATGTTTGATGGATTTTAATGATGGCAACAATACGTATCAAATACAAAGTAGGTTTAAATTTTTTTTCAATTTTTAAAAAATACCCACAAATAGGGTGACATCTTTTGATCGTAGATTAAACTACAACTTTTTTGAAAAAATTGCCCAAAAATGCGCGCGCAAAATTTTAAAAATTTCAATTCAATTGTATTCAAATATAATTTCTTATAATTCAATATAATTCAAATATAATCATGAAATTTTTATCAGGGAAAAAGTTGAAAATATTCTATATATACAATAGCCTCTATGATATAGCAATGTTTTATAGCCATGTTTATCAAAGTTTATTCCATTCATTTCAATACAATTCCACATTTATAATGTTTTAAATTGAATTTATATTCTTAATTTATTGTTTATTCTTAACTCTATTCATCTATTTAGATGATGTCCATCACAAACGACCAAATAAAACCACTTGTAGTTAGTTGTTTTTATTATTAAATTATTATTAGTTCAACATTCATTACCATAAATTATCATCTTATGCAGTGTGAATGTGTGTATGTTTGTGGGTCTGTGTGTGTTGGAATTACAATATTCATGCTTACAATATTCAAACACCATTGAAATCCTTTTGAACAAAAAACCAAAGAAACTTTGATTAAATTAATTTTAATTTAAAATATTTTTTTACCCTTTTAAATGAATGCGAATCAATTCCGAAAACCTTTGAATTTTGAATTTTGAAAATTTATTTATTTATTTATTATGGATGCTTACATAAACGAATATATACGGATTGTATCCTAACTGATAATTTCAAACGAGAAAGACATATTTTATCCAACATTATTTCCTTGAAAATTATTATTTTGGTTTTCTCCAAGTGACAGGAACCCGAGAGAAAAACAAACCGAAAACGTATGTGTAGTTTTTTCACGGGGGCCATACAACAGTAAAATATTTGAAGAAGTAGTCAACAACAACAACATACCCAAGTGTTCATAGGGCACGAATTTTTCGTCCAAAATCATATATATCGATTCAAATACAGATAAATACATATGAATACATGTTTTCGGGTAAAAATTGAATGAAAAGTGAACGGCACATTTGCAAAGTGATGAAAAAATGGAAAAATGTTTCATGAAAATGGAAAATTTCCCGAAAGAGTTTGCGTAATTATTTTTTCATTATTTTATTTTCCGAAATTTTCCGAATGTGCAAAATTCATGTGCGTCGAAGTATACATAAGGCTATTGTCTCTGTGCACAATATATCCATAAATATATTCCGCATAATTTTTCGGGTAAAAATGTTTTTTGAAAACATTTTTCCAAAATACAGACGCGCATACAGTGTTCATGGGTTGTTTGTTGGAATTCTTTTCATTTTGTTCAATTTTGTTTCTCCAATTTTTTCATTCTGTTTTCTCATCATTATTTGCTTTCGGTGTTTTGCTATACATGCACACAGATAAAACACATATCACAGATGAACATAAACACATAAATACATAAAAACACAAATCATTCAATGAAAATTATGGTCTTTGGTGAATTATGAATTCCTGTTTCTCATTGGTGAAAAAACGAAGAGAAAATTCCATATTTTCACCGAAATAATTCATTTATTTCCAATTCTTTAAAGTGTGGTTTTATTTCATTTCATTTCATTTATTTATTCTTCTGTCATTATGATTATCATCGTCATTATCAATTGCAAGTCATTGTTTGTGTGTGTGTCTGTGCAAGTTTTATAATTTTTCAAGAGTTGAAAAAATAAATAATCGCCTATGACTTTGCCATATGTGCTCGCCACCACCACCACCACCAAAACAGCGACGACGACCGGTGTTTTTTGAATTTTTATTCAGCGCGAATCGCTGTCATTGTGTTAATTTCTTTGGTTTGTTTAATCACCATGAATATGTTTTCATTTCTAAACAAGTTTTAGTCTCAAAAATTTGAAATTTTTAAAATCGATTACCCGATCGAAATCAACGACAACCGAAAACAAATAAATCGATGTATCAATGAATTAATCGACCATCAATAATTATTGATTTATTCAATGAAAAATTCATTTTCCATTGATCGTTCAAATATATTCAAATATTCATTTGAAATATTCATTCATTCAATTTCAAAATTCAACACTTTCAATTCATTTTAGTTTTTCTCGATGCTTCTTGTCAAATTTCCGTCCGCTTTATTTATGAGAGTGTTGGCTGTGTGTGTATGTGTGTGTGTTGATGTGTATGCATCTCATCATCATCATCAAAACCTATTTGTCGTTTTGAATTTTGTGTGAATTCGAATACACAATATACTAAACAATATATTCAAGCCTACACACACATTCATTCACAGACACAATTTGCTATTTTTAATGTTTGTTTTATTTAATTCCATCATTGAAAATAATGAAATTCATCGTGAAAATTGTGAATAAATGAATGTGAAATAATAATAATGATTGATAATAATCTTCATCAATGCTTTACTATAAATTAATTTTGAATTATTAATTAATTTGCATATTTTGTTGTATGTTTTCTGTATGTTTTGTTTGTTTGTTTATTTGTTTCTCATACACACACACACACACACACACACACACACACACACACACACACACACACACACACACACACACACACACACACACACACACACAATTTTCGATTAATAGATTATTCAAAATAATTTTTAGATTGTCCAAAAAGTTTTAGCCAATTGTATCGTAGAAAATCATTGGAAAATCGGCAAAAACTTTTCGGACAATATAATAAATATGAATATAAATACAATTGATGATTTTCAAATATTTCTATGCTTTAAAATACAATAATAAAAACAATTTTTGCAACACATAATACTTGATAGACAGCAGCACTTGATATATTTGATCAATTGCGCATCAAATATATCAAGTGCTGCTGTATGTATGCAGCGTACATACTGATGATACATAACCAGTTCTTAATAATTGAAAAAAATGTCATGAATTTCGACTGAATAAAAATGAAAATGAAATGATTGAAATTGAAACAAAATATTTCAAATATAATCAAATAATCAAAGGAGAATTCTCGGTAATAATAGAGTGTTAAATATGAATAGAAAAGTGAATAAACAACATAACAACAAAACAAATCAAATTAAATCGAAGAACATTAAAGAATTAAATGAATGTTTATGCGAATATATTTCTGAAAAAATATTCTTTGAAATACTCGCGAAACAATTCTTCGAAATGGAATGAATATGAATTTGAATAAATTGGATTTGAATCTATGCAATACAACAATTCAACAACACAATGCAAAACAATAAGGCAACAATAATAAACAAAAAATATTTTATTTTTGAATAGTAAAATGACCTTGTCGTCATGACTTGTTCAAATATTAGTAGACTGCGAAATCCTCATGCATTTCACAGTTAGTTTTTCACACTTTTATTCCACAATTTTCAAACAATTTCAAATATGAATGAATCCAGCTGACTTTTGAGAAGCGGCAAAAAATTGCGATTCAAATCTAACATGTATTTCTCAAATGTATTTATTTGATTATTTCATTTCATTTTGTTAAAATTTCATTCCGTATTTTTTCAATTTGTTTAATTATTTTGGAGCCTAAATAAATTATTCGGCGAAATAAAGATGTTTTTGTTCCGAAAATAACCACGAGAAAAATAAAATAAAATACCGAATGAAATATCATTGAACTGTCAATTTTTCCACGATTCAATTTCAATTCAAGATTCTATACAAGATTCTTACGTAACACAGCTTTGAAAACACACACAGCAAAAAAAAAAAAAAAAAAACAAAAACTATTATCATTTATTATTTAAGAAATTGAGAAATGTTTGTTCAAAGTTTTTTTTAAGGCTATAAGTATGTGTTTGTGAAATGTGAATCAGTGTATGTGTTTGTTTGTGTGCATTTAATATAATATAACACAAAAATAAATAAATATTTCTTATCTGTTAATGTGTTCTCTACGAGTGTTAACTTGTATTTTCTTACATGTTTTCTATGTATGTGAACTTGTTCTATTCTATTTCTCCCAAACGCATTTGTCTTCTTTGATATTTATTTGTTTATTTTGTTTTTCGTTGTTTGTCTCTGTGCATATTCAATGTTGATGCAAATTTTTCTTCGGAACAAAAAGATTTTCGTTGTTTTTTTCTTGAAAAATGTTCCATTAAAACGATACAAACAACATTTATATTATACGAGACAAAATATGTCAAAATATTCAAAGAAATTACAAGGCTAAAACAAAAAATATTGAATCCTTTGAATTATATTTACGTATGCTTCAGTTTTATTCAATATTAGATTGTCCGCAAAGTTTTTGCCGATTTTATCGTAGAAAATCATTGAAAAATCAACGAAAATTTTTCGGACAACTTAATATTATTCTATTAAATCCATTAATATTGGAATTTTCTCCTTGTTTTTCTGGCATTCATTTGAATATTCTCTTCGCAAATGCTTGTACATGGGTTGAAAATGAATGAATGAAATTTACCCCCGAACCATCATCATCATCATCATCAGCCAATCGACAAACCTTTGACGAACCTACGACGTGAAAAACAATGTGAAACTACAGCAACAACAGCGGCAACATTAATTTTGATAATGATAATGGAATAATAAGATGAAAAACCATTGAATAAATGAATGAATGTATGAATGAATATGTGTGAATTGAATTAATAATTAACTTTATTTTGTTCATTTCACCCTCTCTCTCGATCCATTCATTTATTTATGAATATTATTTTGTTCAAATAATGATGAATAATTTCGTTGTTGCTGCTAGTGCTGCTGCTGAAGCTGATTCTGATGCTGCTGCTGGTGTTTTTCATTGCTCTAAATTCCATGTTTAATACGTTGTTGTTAGTCGGTATTATTTGTGAGAGATAATGTTCAAGGCTTAACCCTGTATGATAATGATAATCGTTGACAAATCTTTCATCGATAATGATGATGATGATGTTTTTGTTTGTTGAATGATTCGTGTCAATAAGAGGTGAAAAATTTCCATTTTTATTAAATAGAAAAAAATGCAAATATATACTTTGATCAATAAATGATAACACTTCACATAGATTAGATAGAATAGAATAGATTAACACAAAGAGAGAGAGAGAGAGAGAGAGAGAGAGAAGAAATTTTATTTACATAATAAGTCGGTTCGAGTCCTCTAATGCGGGACTATGCGCCGACAACATGAGTCTTATTTAAAAATTATAAAATACTAAATTGAAAATTATCAAAGTGTAATGTATTTTTGGTGTTAGTGTGTGCGAGCTATTTACAGAAATTGTTGTGTGTGCAGTGATATGTTTGTTTATTTTGTATTATGTGTTGTGAGAAGTGTTTCAGTGTGATAAAGTGTCGCTTGTTGTTAATGTATTCATGTAGGGGTGTGTTAGGGTCAAAAGGTGTATCACTAAGAGGGGGAATGAGGGGACAATTTAGTAAGTGTATTGATGTTTGTATTGGTTGTTGTGTACAGTAGCATGTGGGTGTAGGTGAGATGTTTAATTTGTGTAAATAGCTGTTAAAGTGTCCAGTGTTTGTGATGATTTGATTTGTGTAAAAATCGTTTTTAAAGTGTTTTGGTAGTATTGCGTTTTTGATGAATAATTGGAAGGTGTCATTTGTTGTTGTTAGGTATGTTTGTAGTGATGTGTTGTTTTTGTCTGTGAGTATTTGTTTTCGTGTTGCTTTGTCTATGATGTTGTTTGTTTCAATTATGTTTTGTATTAAATCTGTAATTTTTGGTGTTTGTGCTAGTATATGTACAATGTCTGTGGATATGTATTTGTATGTTTTTGTCGTTGGCACTAAGCAATTGTATTGTATTTTGTTTAATTGTTTTTTATGTTTGTCGTTTGTGTAGGTGAACCACACTGGGGCAGCGTATAATATGACTGATCTAATCAGAGATTTATACAGTATCAATCGCTTTTGCGATGTGATTCCCCAGGTGTTTTTACATAATGAATATAGAATGTTTTTTATTTTTGTTGTTTTGTCTATTATGTGTTGTATGTGTGGTGTGATGTTAATTTTGTTTTTGTGTTTATGATTTTGGAATGTTAGGCCTAGTATTTTTATGTTTTGTGTCCAGTGTAGTGTATGGCCTTTGTAAATAATGTTTTGTGTGATGTTCGAAGGAGATATGTTTAGTAACTGGGTTTTTTGGAAGTTGATTGTGAGTGTGTTTTGTGTGCACCAGTTATCAATGAGTGTGATGGTGTCGATAATGTGAGAGAGAGAGAGAGAGAGAGAGAGAAAGAGAGAGAATAAATCAATGAAATAATGGCAAAAAAAAAATTAATTTTCATCATTGAATTTCGGGCAAACAAAAAAAAATATTACATGGATTAATCATTGATTGAATGAATAAACTATTAGTGTAGAAATAAATTAAACCTTATTCAATATTGAATAATGAATTAGAACAAATGAACTTCAATAGGTTCGTATGCTCAGCGAAATACGAGCTACAAAACCCTGTTCGAAAATCTATTCAATCATGGAATAATTGATAAATATAAATTAACAACAACAGCAAAAAATAATCGGAAATAATAACAATTTTTTCCATGTTACAAATATACAACAACAATCAAAAATAATCATAATCAACAACATTTGTTTTTCTCTTGCAAAAAAAAACACATTCGAATTACACATTGAGCCTCAAGCAATTTTCATTATTAGTATTCAATGATGATAATTTGATCTGAATTTATTTATTTCTGATTTTTTCTAATTCGTTTCGTTTCGTTTCGATTCATCCATTCATTGTTCAATTAATTTTTGTCACCCGAAAAAAATAGAAAAACATTTGTACCAATTCAATTCAATTCAATTTCGGATTGAATTATATTGACAATGGAATATTTGAATTGAGTTTCTGAAATGATTTCTGTGTTGATTGATCATTGATTTGTTTCGATTTTTTCTTGATGAGAATTCAATGCAATAGCCAAGCCAACAAACAAGCAAATCAACATTTGAATGACAGATGCACAAAAATGTAAATAAAATTAAATAAATGATATTTAATAATATTGAATAAATGAATAAATAAACATAAAAACAAACAAATAATAATAAAAATTTTTAAAATAATTATTTGATTGTAATCAATTGATCAATTGATTGATTGATTGATCGATCAATTCATTTTAGACTTTAAATTTTAAAGTACATGTGTTTTTTTATTTGGTTTTAAATTACCAAATAAAAAAAAAATTTCATTTTATTTTGATATTCAAAATATTTACAAATATTCAAATGGCAATCATTCATAATAATAATCAATGATTGAATTGAAACGCTTCGAAACGAATGAATGAATGAACAAATCAATGAATCAATGAATCAATGAATCAATGAATGAACGAATCAATGAATATTTGAATAAATATGTTTTAATTGTTATAAGAATAAATGGGGAAAAAATATATGAATTCATTTCATTTCATTTCATTTTCTATTCTTTTTATACAAATAATAGAATGAATATGTTCATTTTATTATTTATTTGGGCTGTCCGAAAAGTTCTTGCCGATTTTCATCACCATTTTCATTGATTAAGCGTGATGAACTTTTCGGACAATCTAATATTATAATAAATAGAAAAATAATCGTTATTTTTCTCATCGATTTTATTTTATTTTATTTATTTATTTGTCATTTTCATTGTCATTATTTGCTGCTATTATTATTATTATCATTATGCTTATGACTATGACTATAACCATGAAATTTATTGTGGCAGCTTTATGGAAACTTTTGAGGTTTTCGTTTGTCGTTATATTTTCAATTGATTTCTTTCATATATTCACAATTGTGCTTTGACTTTGAATATTTCATTCATTCACATTCATATTTGTATATTGATTTTTCATTTTTATTATTATTATTACTTTTCATCATTTACTATTTATAAATATAAATGAAACACACATACACACATATACACACTCATTTTAATGATGATATTTATCATTATTTTCGATGAAATTTATTATTTTACAAAGTGCATGTTTTTGGTGTGTGTTTGTTTTCTTTGATTGACTTGATTGGTATCAATCAATGGTGTAGTTATTTGTGTGTATTTCAATCCAAAAATTTCATTGAAATTTCAAAGAAATTCCCTGTGAAACTGATCTACGTTGATTTCTACGACATTTTTTGAGAAATTTCAACAACAAAATAAATAAATGAATACATATGAAACGTAATGAATGAAACGATTTTATCATTGATAATAACGAAAATAGAATTTGATATTGTACATAACACAAGTTATATGTTCATAGTTTCAATAATAATTTCGATCATATTATCAATGATTCATCATTATGATTGTTGTTATATTAATTATTGTAATTATTATTATTATTGGCAATATTATATGAAATTACGAAATAATAATGATTGTTTGAAAATTATTGATCATCATCATCAATTATCAAGTCTATTTTCACCAATCATATTATCAATATTATTATTATTTTTGTTTATAATAATTTTATCAATCAAAATATCAATGACTGACGATATAAAAAAATTATTCCGTATACGTGGTCGTTCATCATCGGCATCATCATCATCATCATTAAGATCATCGCCACCATTACCGCCATCATCATCAACATCTACTGGTAATTTTAATGTTGCGAATCAAAATAAAAATTTCAATAAACAACATAATCAACAACAATTACAGCCAATAATAACATACACAACAACAGCAACAGCAACAGCAACAACATCGTTATCGTTATCATCATCACCGATTATTCGTTCATCATCACCATTATCATCATTAACGACACCATCATCATCATTAACACCATCGCCAACAATAGCCTCAACAACAACAAAAACAACAACAGCAACAACGAATCCAATTGAAATATTAAATAATACATTACATAAATGTATAAATTATTATCATAATCATCATCCAAGAAGAAGACGTTTTTCATCATCAACATCTTTGTTTAGTTCAATTACAACAACTGCAACAACAACAACAGCTATAACAACAGCCACAACAACAACAACAATTTTACCGACAAATTTAAATGTTGTATCACAACAACAACAATTGCAACAGCAGCCATCATTAATAAAAAATAAAATTGTCGACAAATCATTATTATTATTAAATGATTATCATCATCGACAACAACGAATATCATTATTACAATTATCAAATAATAAATTGTCTAAATCGAATATCGATAAAGAAAATGTTCGTCCATCATCAGCATCATCATTGTTTCCATTATCCGCATCATCATCCACATCGACAACAACAACAAATAAAAAACAATTTAATAAAACAAAACAAATGATTATGATGATGGATCAAAAACCACAATTACCACCACGTCCATCATCGGTAATATCGACAGCACCAATAATAACAGCAACAACAACAACAACAACAACACGTGTTTATAATAACAATAACCTTAATAACGATAATATAATGCAAGAATCTAATTCGAATAATAATAATTCTTCATCTTCATCATTATTATTCAACAATGATAATAACGATAAACAAACAAATTTATCATCATCATCTAATACATCAAATATTGCACCAATAACAACAACAACAACAACACAAGAAACATTTGTTATTAATGACGATAATAACGATAATAATAATAATGATAGACGACCATATTCGGTACCACCAAGATTTCCGTCATATGATAATAAACAGGAAATGGCAATAATAATACCATCAACAGCATCAACATCAGCAACAATACAAACACCAATAACATCAGATATAACGACGACGATATTAACAGCAACAACAACAACAACAACAGCCACATTAGCATCAACATCATCACCATTATTATCATCATCATCAACATCATCAACATCATCATCATCATCCATAATAAAACCAAATTTATCAAGTAAATAAATAAATGTTTATATTGTTGTTGTTTATGTTGTTTATGTTTATGTTTCTTCGTAATATTTTGTCATATATTTTACATTATACATTTTATTATTCAGATGAAAATATTGAGATAATTCATTTCATATTTATCCATATATCACAAGTAAAATATTGCGTTGTCCACAAAGTTCTTGCCGATTATATCGTAGGAAATCATTTGAAAAATCGACAAGAACTTATTGGACAACCTAATAGAAGATATTGCCAAAAAAAAAATTATGTGTAAAAATATGTTCATCGCATATTAAATATGGTGCTTTTGTGTGTGTGTGTGTGTGTGTGTGTGTGTGTTTGGGTATTTGTAAAATATGTTTGTGGTGTTGTATTGAAATATGTATGTGTGTGGTGGTATCTGAATTATGTGATATATTATTAAATAAATGTCTCTGTATTCATTTGTATCGTTGGTTGTTTGTTTGCGTGTTGAACGATATCGAAATTATTATCATCATCATTATTATTATCGTTATGATTATTATTATGATTATCCACAATGAAAATGATATTTTCCATAAAATGATAATGAATGAATGAATGAATGAGCGATACCCTATAATTTTGTTGGGGTATTTTGTTCAATGTTTTGATATGAAATTAAATATTTTGTTTTTTCTTTGGTCAGAATTTTTCCAGCCACAGAAAATAAGCAGAAATTTTTAATAATATTTGTTTTTTGCTGTATTTTTGGCTGTTGTATTTTGTGATATTTTTGAAATATCAAAATATTTGTTGGAAATATTGGAAAAAATCATGATTTTTCCAATCATTCATATTGTATTGGACATGATTCATACATTTGTCAAATGATTCAGGGTAAAATCCTGTAAATTATTCAAATGAAAATGAATAAAGATGAAACAAGAAAATTTTCGAAAACATTTCAAATCCAATTTCAAATGATTTAATCATTTTTTTTTACTATTTCAATTAATAATTCATGATATTCTGTAAAAGTAATTCATTATATATTGAATAGTTATATCAAATATTATTAGTTCTGCTGCTGCTGTTAAAATTCACAGAAAAAAAAAATTGCTTCAATCAAGAGGTTTAGGGTTTGAAACAAAAAGGGTCAGAGAGTATAGTTTTCGTAAAATTTCGAATTTCGAAGGTTTTTTCCCCATTTTCTTCTTATTCGATGTTAATGTTTATGCTCAGGCTCGTCCAACACATACAGCGCCTAATACAGCTGCTGTGTTGTTAAATTTGATTTGAAAAGGCTTCTTTTTTATTTTTGAAAAAAATTTACCTTGTAAATTATTAGGTTGTACGAATAAGTTCTTGCCGATTTTCTGTTAATTCCTTACGATAAAATCGGCAAAAACTTTTCGGACAACCTAATATATTATTCAATATACACTTTCGAATATGTCTAAATGATAAATGATTGAATGAATGAATGAATGAATTGAGAATTAATGAGAAATTTCATTTTAAAAGGAAATTCTTTTGAATGAATGAATGAATGCTTTTTTTTTTAATTAAAAAATGTAACAAAATACCTGTGTTATTACGGGGCTGTCCGAAAAGTTTATTTTGATTAATCAATAGAGTTGTTAATGAAAATCGTTCAGAACTTTTCGGACAACATTTGTTTCGATTCAAATTCATTAATAAACAAGTTTCGATTTCCATGATTCAATATATCACATTACTCATCATCATCAACAAAACAATGTTATTTCTCATTGAATTAACTTGATTAATTAAATATTATAAATGTCTTTGAATTCTTTATAATTTGTACCCTTTTAGTATACTTGTCATTATTGTTGGCGTTGTTGCTCTGTCATTTGAACATTGTAAATATACACACCATGCACCACCGACACAAACACACTCTGTTCAATGATTGTTATAATGTGTTCATTGATTCATTTATTCATTTTGTTTGTTTTGAAACAAGGTTTCATTTTGTTTATTATTATTAATACAAACTCTGTCACCATTATTTTCATTATTATTATTGTATCATATGTTGTATGGCTTTGATAACCTGGACAACCATAGAATTTGAACAGAGTGTGAATAATGGAAATGAGAAATCTGTAAAATAAATAAAATAAAATGAAATAATATTAGGTTGTCCGATAAGTTTTTGTCGATTTTCTCATGATTCCCTACGATATGATCATCAAAAACTTTTCGGACAGCCTAATAAATTCAAGTGAATTCAATTCAATTCAATTGAATGACATTTCATTTTCGAAATGAATGAGTGAATGAAAGAAATGAAATGAAAATTCCTTCACATTTTATATTTCATTCATATTAAATTGAATCAAAAAAAATTTTGTTATATTTTCAAAATTCTATATAAATATTTGTGTTTTTGTATAGATCAAAATACATTTAGTTTATTTATTTATTTCGTACTTTACTTTTACTTTTACTTTTACTTTTAAATTAAATGTGAATATGTCAGTTTCTATTTATATGAATATATTTGAATTTGGAATAGTTTTTTGGTTCGCCGTTCTTGGTGCACATACCCATACACACAAGCACACAGTTGCCCCCTTGATACAAACAGTGCTAAACATTTGAAATCAAATGTCCAAAACCTCGAAAAAAAAATTCAAAACCTTCAATTCTTGGACTTTTGAATGTATTCGTTGATTCTACTACTTGCTTGCTTCTATCTATGACCATTTCCCACTTTGGGACACACATTTGAAATATATTTTTGATTTTGATTTGATCTTAATATTTATGAGATGTGTGAAAAAAGCAAGGCAGAGAAGTGAAAAAATGTTTATCATTGAAATAATTAAAAATAGAATGAATTAATTTAAATTCAGTGACATATAACTCATATAACTCTCATAGACCACCACCAGACACACTGGACACATTTCAAACTTTTCAAATCAAAAAAAACATATCGTTGAATTCCCATTGAATTCGGCCGAAATTGTATTTGAATTATTCATTCATTAATTCATTTATTAATTTACAAAATCCAAAATTCAAAATGATAAAAAGTTGTTTGGATGATGACCCATCGAATAAATAAATGGAAAAAATTCAGTTAATTAAATTTCTGATCCTTGGGACCTGAAATACGCGAAATATCCTTTTGAATTCTTTATTTTTTTCCCATATTTCATTCAATTCAAAGTAATCAACTTTTGGTGTATGGGTGTCTCTCTCGGTGTGTGTGTGTGTGTGTGTTTTCACATGTGGTTCTTTTATTTCACATATGTGAATTCATATATCAAACCATATATATATTTCCAAGTTATTCAACAAACTTTCGTTACAAAGTTTAACATCAAAGCATCAAAGATATTTTGATTTGTAATATTTTCATGTGTTGATGATATTTTATTAATAAATTGGCTTATAAACATGCACCCATACAGATAGATAGATGGATAGATGTTATTGAAATTCACACTGACTTCGTATTCCGAAACAGTGACTTGTATCATTTCGCTATTTACATATGGATTTCCATTGGGTACCAGTAAAAAATATATATTTTCTCGAAAGATTCAAATGATTATTGCAAGCTCATTGCAAGGCTCATTGCTTATTTTACACTCATCCAGAAAGCTTGGCCATTGATTCTTCGAAAGCACACAGCGGGAAGTTTTTCTTAGATTTTCTTAGAAAGATATCTTTGATTTCTTTTAATTTTCATTTACGATGTCATTCAATGAATAGAATAGATTTGAAAATTGATCCATGAACAGAAATAGTTAAGAATCAAAATGAGAATAATGAAGAAATCAAAGCAAATTCTTTGATAATTCAATGATATCTGCATTTTATTAAAACGAAAATATTCTTAAATCAATGGAAATCAATCCTTCGATCCTTGTTATCTTTGTTTTTTTGATTAATTTTCTTGTTCAAAAAACAAAAGAAAATTTAATGAAGATTCTTTGCTCTGATTTCCTTTGAATCGATTTCATCATTTCATCATATCATCATACGATCTACGTATGTTTAAATGAAAGATTATTAAAATTCTTTCCAATTGATTCAATTTTCGATTTTCGATTTGCAATTTGCAATTTGCACATGAATAAATCAAACAAAATGAATGAAGAAATGAATTAAACATTCAAATTGATAACATGGTGTGTGATACGAGAAATTCTATGACAAATTGAAAATGAATAAAACAAATGAATTTAAATTTAAATTTTTTCGTTCAATTTGAATATTTGAATATTTGAATTTCAATTTCATTCAAATTCTTGATATTTTTCAATTCAGAAATTGAAATTCAATTCAATTCAATTCAAATTCAATTGTTTTTCAAAAATTTCTAAAAATTGAAATAATTGTGTCTTCCTATATTTGGTAAACAAATTGGTCCCAAATAATCACAAATGATTTAGAATTCAATTGTAATAATTGCACAATTTTATGCAAATTAATTATTTTACCATTTCTTTGTTGATCATTGAAATGATTTGCATCTGATTATAATCATTTACATGTATTACATCGATTTCTTCAATTCTTTCGAATTTCCAAGCTCAATTCTCGCATGATATAGTCTTCAATTGTTTCCAAAAATTAATTGATTTGAATTTTGCCTTAAAATTTTGCTTGAAAATTTTTGAAATTTTAAAAAACCTTCAAAAGTCTATTTCGGATTCAATGAATTCTTTGAAATCCTTTGTGAAAATGTCAAAGAAAATGTTCACAAAGAGAGAAATTCATTCAATCACCCTGATAATCATCAGTTGCTGTTGATTAGAAATATAAGGCTGTCCGAAAAGTTCATTTCGCTTAATCAATAGAGTTGGTTGAAAAAATAGGCCAGAACTTTCCGGACAACATTTGGAATTAATTTTTTTTTTTTTTTGAATTTTTCAAATTTCGCAATTTTTGTCTATCCGTTTTGTTCATCATCATTCATCATTCATCATTCATTTCAAATTACTATTCAGTTGACAAATTTTGTTTTTCCACCAAAAAAAAAGCTTTGAAGGATTTAAAATTAGAAACTATAGTCTATCACCATCTCTACAAAACAAAGCGAAAACAAAACAAAAATATATTGTTCGTTGAACATTTCGTTCAGTCCAATGAATACACATTCAATTTACCTACACACACCGACACACACTCTGAAAGACTTGTCAACACCTATTTTCCATTTAATTTGTGAGAAATAAATTGAAGAATTGTTTCCAGCTAAAATGAACAGAAATTCCATCGATTCCGATGAATTATTTTGTTTCAATAGGCTGTCCGCAAAGTTTTCGCTGGTTCTATCATAGAAAATGATTAGAAAATCGACAAGAACTTTTCGTACAACCTAATAATACATTGACAATAATGATTTTCATTTTTCAATTTTCAATTTTCAAATTCAATTTTCACGAATTCACTCTCAAAATAATTCCATTTGAATTATTTTGACAAATTTTTTGTTTTTTCGTTTTTTTGGTGATGACAAATGAAATGAAATGAAATGAATTATAAATGTGAAATGAAATAATTTTCAAATTTTGAATTTTTTTTATTAAATTGTCCGAAAAGTTTTCGCCGATTTTCAAGAGCAACTCCAATTGATTAAGCCGAATGAACTTTTCGGACAATCTAAATATTTTTCCCCCGTGAATCATACAATATATTTCCGAAGATTTTCACTCGACAAATTTAGAGTTGATTATGAATTATTTATTTGAGTTTTGGATTTTTCGGAACCATATTTTAATTATCGAAAACCAGGCATTTCGTTGTTTGGATTCAATTTCCGAAGAGCCACAAATATTCCTGGCGATTCAAAACTTTTGTTTTTTTGTTTTTTTTTTTGCTTCATTTTTGTGTCCATTATATTTCCAATTGTATTAGGTTGTCCCATAAGTTCTTGTCATTTTTCAAATGGAAAAAAAATTTCAAAAAACGGCAAGAACTTATGGGACAACCCAATTGTATTTGTCCATATTTATTTTCATTTGTTCGTGTTCATATATTCATATTTCAAAGTTTTTTTTTTCTCAGTTTCAATCTTTCGCTTTTTTCTACGAAGATTTGTCATTTGAAGAGTATTGAAGAGTATTCAATATCCAAAATATCCGAAATCTTTTCTTTTTGAAAAGTTTGTTTTATTTTTCCTTAAAAAAAGTTTTGGCCATCTTCTTGTGGCCCATCTTTACGAACACTGATGAATGATTTTGAAATTTTGAAAATTGATAGTTTCGTTGTTTTTTTTTGTTTGTGTTTCTTAAATAAGAAAAATTCAAATTCCGTCAAGACATGGTGATTCAGTCCATGAATGAAAAGACCAAAGACAAAATTGTGATTGAAAAACCAAAGAAAAGGAAATGTAAATGAATAAATTACAAGAAGCTTGTATTAGGCTGTCCGATAAATTTTTGCCGATTTTCCAATGATTTTCTACGATATGATCGGCCAAAACTTTTCGGACAACCTTGTAATTTCATGTACATTACAAGCTGTAATAATACTGTGTATTCATCATCATCATCATCATCATCATCAGCAACAGCAACATTCATCATTGTTTAATGACATTTTTTTTTTTGATTATTGGAATTTAATCTTTAAGAAAAACCGAAGAAAATGTTAATGAAATTTGAAACCGTTAAAGTAAACAAAACAAAGCGAAAAACATGGTGAAACAATTTATGAATTTTCTATTAATTGAAATACCCAAAATGATTTCAATGTAAACAAAGTGAGCGAACCAAACCAGAGAAATTTTCCTTTATTTTTCTCTGATAAATTCAATCCCTTTTGAAGCATTAAAATAATGCATCGAATATTTTTCGAAAATAAACAAAACACCCGCTGGAAAAATATTCGGTTGTCCCATAAGTTCTTGCGGTTTTTTTCGATTTTTTTTCATTCGAAAAACGGTAAGAACTTATTGGACAACCTTACAAAATGAAATATTTATTAATCAGTCAATCAATTCATCAACACTAACCGATCGACTCTAATCGATCGATTCTAGTCCAAACCAAACCAAACAACAGCCACAAAAATGTCTCAGGGTCTTCTCTGGGTCTTCGTGGATCTTCTCTGTTTTCCCTGAATTACTACATCACATGATTCCACATAAATGGTCCATGAAACTATAGTCCATGGACCATTTTCCGGTTCTTCTTCTTCATTTTTTTCGTTTAAAATACATTTTTTTTTTTTTTTGATTAATTGAAATTTGATATACCCGAATACAGATAAATAAATAAATAACTATAATCTTTGATGAAACTTTGGAGAAAAGCAAAATGCCTTGAATCATCTGTTTGAATCAACCGCAAACATTATTTGATAGACCAGAATCAGATAATAATAGAATATAATAAAATATGGCCCAAAGTTCCTGGATTTATTTGCTTCTACGATGATGATGAATTGAATTTCGTGTATTTCTATCAAACAATAACAATAATCATTGAAATAATTGACGTTTTTACTGATAAATATATTTATAATGGACTGTCCGAAAAGTTCAATTTGCTTAATCAATAGAGTTGTTCATGAAAATCGACAAGAACTTTACGGACAACCCAATATTTTCATTTTTTTTTTTCTTTGAATGTCTTCAAAAGCTTTTATTTAAACAAAAATAGGAAGAATTTGATGAAATCGATCAAAAATCGATTGAATATTTATTTATTTATTCATTCATTCATTTATTCATTTCAAATTTTCATTTTTCATATTTTTTTTTGGTTGTTTGAATGTCTATGCCCTAGACTCTATGGTATACATTCATCATCATCTTCTTCAGAGTATCAGGAGCAGCCATATTCTCTGGGTTATGTTTGTTGGCTGGTAGATTTTTTCCCTCTGCACAAGTTTCCTCTAAGTAAAACATTGTCGATATAATCGAATCAATACATTTATAAATCGATTCAATTCGATTCGATTCGATTCGATCATCATTATTCATTTATGGAAATCAATGGATCAAACCACCAAACAATTGAATTTTTGAATTTTTGAACATGTTTATTCATTCATATTGATTCAAATTCAAATTTATTTGATGTTTGATCTGATGTTTGTTTGCTTGTTGTTTATGTTTATTGAATGTATTCAATGTGATAATTGAAAGATTCAATGATGGTTTATTCGAATCAAATTCATGAATAATAATCCTTGGTGGTGGTGGTTGGTGTTTAAAACAAGTGTAAAGCAAAATAGTACATCATTCAATACAAACATTGAATACATTAGATCAAACATCGATACATACACCAATCATCAATTAACAACAATTCATCAAAATTAATGATGATAATAATATTGAGTTGTCCGAAAAGTTTTTAACGATTTTTAAATGTTTTTCAATTAGTAAATCGGCAAAAACTTTCCGGACAGCCTAATATTTTTCCAATTGTTTATTCACCATACGAAATAATCATCTATTCGAGATTGTCCGAAAAGTTTTGGCCGATTTTCATAAGCGATTCTATTGAGATTAAACGCAATGAACTTTTATTATTTTCCGGACAACTTAAATATTTTCTGCCACTTTGAAAATTGAATAAATAAAAAAAGATTTGTGGAAATACATTCGTATTTATTTATTTATTTTTGCCAAAGTGAAAAAAATGAATTTATTTATTTCGATTTTCGATTCTCTCCTCAATTCCTCATACAAGATTAATGATGATGATGATCACCATGATCATATTGATTGAAATGATGTGTGTTTTTAAATTTCTTTAAAAGTTTTCTTTGGTATTATTCGGCTCCCTCACTCTCTCTCTCTCTCTGGCTGAGAAGATGAGCAGCAGCGAATAAAGATTTAGTCGAAATTTTCAATTGTATTTCAATGCAAATAAATATTATATTATTTAGGTTGTCCGAAAAGTTTTTGCCGATTTTTCAATAATTTTCTACGATATAATCGGCAAAAACTTTACGGACAACCTAATATTTAGACTAAAAACCCGCAAAGATACACGAATATAAATCATGGAAAATAAATAAAATAAAATAAATCGAAATCGAATGAATCGAAAGAATCCGAATTAAAGCGGATTAAATGTCGAATTATTCTTCTTGATTCATTCATTCTTTGTTTTTAATGTTATTTGATTCTTGCCTATTGGCTTTGTATCATTGGTTTTATTTGATTTTCTATTCGATTCTATTCGATTTTTGGTTTCAATTTCTCTCTGTGCGATATTTCATGAAATGTAATGGCGAATAATATAAAATAAATGAAATAAATGTGGAAAAATGAAATAAATGTCATTTTTTTTCCATCGATTATTATTTGCATAAGTAAAGAATTAATACAAATATTAGGTTGTCCCATAAGTTTTTGCCGATTTTCCAATGATTTTCCACGATATAACCGGCAAGAACTTATGGGACAACTCAATAATAAAACAAAGAATGAATGATTGCATGGGATAGATGCATGATTGAATAAATAAATTTTTTCCATGAGAATAATTTGAATGAATATGACACAATGAAAGTATTGAATTGAATTTGAATGTATTAAATTAAATTTCAATCATTCTCAACCAGTGTATTAGGCCAGATTTCAAAAGTGTGTCGTACAAATTTCAGTAATAAAGGCTATTACTTTTTTCAGGGTGCCATAGCAAAAACATAGGTTGAGAATGACTGAATTAAATGCTGCCATCGTTGATTTATATGTTCCGAAGATTGATTGAACTAACAATTGATGAATATTTTAAAATATTTTTTTTTCTCGAAAAATATTTCATTGAATTTTGATCAATCGTCTATTTTCAATCGTTTTCAAAATTTTATTTCCAAAATTTTTTTTTTTGCTTCGTCGAGACATTTTCAAAAAAAAAAAAAAAAAAAAAATTTCAATGACCAAGCAAAATTTGAGCAAACATTTTATTCATGTTCATCTCCACACCATCATCACCACCCTACCACCTTTTTGAACACTGAAACCCATGAAAAATGTATGTAAAAAAAATTTGAAAATATCAAGTTGTCCGATAAGTTTTTGCCGATTTTTTCATGATTTCCTACGATATTATCGGCAAAAACTTTTCGGACAACCTAATATATTCAGGACATATATTCAGGGGAAGACAAAATTTATGAAAAATTTCCTCCAAAATTTCCGATTCCCTGAAGAATATTTTGAAAATTTAAAAATTTATTATTCATCGATTTTATTCATTTATTTATGGGACAAAAAAAACAAATAAATAAATAAAATTTTTTTGCCCATAAAAATTTCAGTGGTGGTGGCCACCACCACCACCGAAAATATTCTATCAAATATTTATCTTTCTATTTTTACTTTTTTATATTTCAAAACATTTGAAAACTTTACATTTGAAAAACAATTATTTATCAAAATATCGAAAAATATAAAGTTGTCCGGAAAGTTTTGGCCGATATTCATGACCAACTCTATGGATTAAGCCAAATGAACTTTTCGGACAACCTTAAATATATTTTATTTTCCGATATTTTCAAGTGCATAAGTGTGTAGGTTTCTTCTATGTGCGCCAATCTATTTTTACTATTTTAATTCTGGTTACTTTGCTTTTCATTTCAAAAATTCAATCCATTCCGAATATTTTGGATTTAATAGTTTTGAAATTGAAAATTTTTTTTTTTTTAGTGCAGAATCGGTTGTGGAAAAAAATTGGGAAAAAATCGGAATTGAACAATTGGAAAATATTAGATTGTCCCATAAGTTTTCGCCGTTTTTCCAATGAAAAAAAAAATTGAAAAAGCGACAAAAACTTATGGGACAACCCAAAAAATAAAGAATTTCAAATCATCGTAGAAATAACATTGGTTTCAATTCAATTACAATAATGATAAATAGTGAATGGTGAATGGATGAAATGATAATTCAATTTCCCATTTTTATTTATATTCAATCATTTTATAATTGAAAATTTCTCGGGTTTTTGAGGGTCTTTGTTTTTTTGAAATTAATTTCAATTGAATTTAATTCAATTTTTGAATTTTTTAAATTCAATTATGGTTTTCTCACCACTTCCAATCATCATCATTGAAAAATCAACAATTATTCAACGATAATCGGTGAATCATCAAATTATCACTAAGAATAATTATTGATCTTTATCTTTTTACTGATAAAACAATCATTTACCATTTTCCAAATTTTTTCAAAAAAATGTATTGAATTTCAAAATTTCAAACAAAGTTTTTAAAAATGTTCAAATTTCATTAGGGTATAATCTTTGAAAATGTCCAAAAATAAGTGTCAAATAAATAGTAAAATGGATCAAAATTAAACTTTTGATTGATTGATTTTGTCTGTAAAATTTATTTCTCACCACCCCCCCCCCCCAAAAACATTTTGTCCCGAGAATCTTTAGGGTACAAAATATTGAGTTGTCCCATAAGTTCTTGCTGATTATATCGCAAGAAAATCATTGGAAAATCGGCAAGAACTTATGGGACAGCCTAATACATCAAAAAAAAAATTGATTCAAATAAATTATAATTGTTAGCTTCATTATTTGGATCAAATGAAACTTTTATAAATCCATACATTTTGGTAAAAAATAAACTGTCATTTTGATTGAATGAAATTAAATGTTTTTCATTTAATTTTTTTCCATTTTTTGATGGATTTTCTGTGTTATAATTTTCAAGTTTATTTAACTTTTAATGTGTTTGTTTTTCTAGGGTCCCTCACACTTTTCAATGTAGGGTCCCTCCACACTTTTTATAATAATTTCCTCATTCATCAGTATCAGGCAACAGCAACAGCAGCCCAAACAACAACCCCAACAACCCTAACAAAACAACAATAATAATAACAGTGAAAAAACACACCAAAGTAAAATGATAATTTGATTTGACACATTTATCATATTCTTTTATATGGCCAATGCTTTCTGCTTTTACGAAGCCTCAAAGATAACTTAGGGTCCAACGAAAATAAAAAAAAAATTGATCGATTCGATTGAAATTGATGGATTTTTCCCGCCATTTTTATTTTTCTCTCAAATTACTTGGAGCCATTGTTTTTTCACAGTCCCCTCATATCTATGTATCGATCCAGGATCGTGTCATGTTCATATGCTTGCATAGACACACACACACTAATACACATGCACGATACACACCCTTACAATATACACCCTTTGACACATTTGATAATTTGAAATTTTCTGTCGAAAAAAAATCAATCAATTTTTTTGATGAAAATTGATCGGTAAAAATAGCCATGAATTTCATCCTCGTCTTGTTTTTTCATTTTTTTAAAATGGAAAACATTTTAAAACATTCAGTTGTCCCATAAGTTTTTGACATTTTTCGAATGGAAAAAAAAAATTTTAAAAACAGCAAAAACTTATGGGACAACCTTAAAGAATTTTGATGTGTGAGACAATTATTTTCGAACAAATTGTCAGTGATTAGTGTCCGAAAACTTTTATTTCAAAATTTTCCCCTTATTTTTTCAAATTGACATGGACATTTGGCCATTTGTTTTTTTACAGCTGAGTATTTTGTCATAAATTAAAACATCTAATATTAGGTTGTCCGAAAAGTTCATTCGGCTTAATCAATTACAGTTGCTCATGAAAATCGGCCAGAACTTTCCGGACAATCTCTAATATTGTATTAAAACATTCATTGTTCAATTTTTGTGTTCAGAGTTTCAACTTGAAATTGAGTTAATGAGTGTTTAAAAACTTAATTATCGAAAACAACT
Source organism: Psoroptes ovis (assembly GCA_002943765.1). Lineage (NCBI taxonomy): Eukaryota > Metazoa > Arthropoda > Arachnida > Sarcoptiformes > Psoroptidae > Psoroptes > Psoroptes ovis. The sequence continues at coordinate 51,550 of PQWQ01000001.1, forward strand.
TTATTCATATATGTGTCGTCCATCTATCCATTCATATGTCCATTCATTTTGTCTATTTACTTCATTCATTTTCATTAATAAAACAATCATCATCATTTATAATTTTCGTCATCAAATATGTCTGAATGGTTGAATTGAATGGTGAATTGGTCCAAAAGACAACGTTGGACATTCAACATATTCAAGTATTGTCTGTGTTTATTTATTTACAAAGTGAAAAGTATTACAAAGCAACAATGGCGACAAATAATCACCATCGACGGCCGTAACAATTCCAATTGCTTTCATGTATATAGAATTCATTGAATTGCTTGGAATAATCAGCATCATTGCTGTCGTTATAACCATGATCAGTGTTGTTGCTGCTGCTGTTTTTTTTTTTTTTTTTAATAAATTTAAATATCAATGTTTTTCAATAGTATTAAGGTTGTCCGAAAAGTTCATTTTGCTTAATCAATAGAGTTGTTCATGAAAATCAGCCAGAACTTTCCGGACAACCTCGTAAATTATTGTTTTGAATATCGTTGAATTCATTTCAAAATTCAATTCCAAATTCAAATACCATATGGTGTTCGGTATTCAGAAAATTCAAACCACCATTCTATGATTTCAAAGATTTCAAAAAACATGTTAATTTGTTTCACAAAATTTTAGAATTTTTGATATATTTCAATTTGAAAATTGATGTTTTATTCAATTTTCTATACAAAATCTTGTTTTTTTCCCAATCATCTTCTTTGAAACAAATAATGGCCCAAAATTAATTTCTGAAAATGAAATTCTGTTGGAATCCTATCTGTTGTTTTGCCATTGTTTTTGCCATTGTTTCCTGGCATAAATTACATTTGAAATTAAACCAAATTCCATACTGATTCTACAATATTTCCATAAATTGAATGTATTTCAATGTTGAATATTCATTCATTCATCATCATTTGAAAATTTTATCCAAAATTCTCACGTTTCATGCATTTATTCATGGAAAAATTGAATTGAATAACAAAGGTCCATAGATTCATTCATATTTGGCAATTTTAGAGTCCAATTTCGGGTCCAATTCTTTTGGCTGAAACAAATTTATCTGAGCCCCTTTTTTTTCACTCCGTTCATCATCATTAAATAAATGACATATGTGTCCTAATAGCGCTAAATAGCAAAGGCTATTGTTTGAAATGTATGAATTTCATTTTACTGAATTGAAAATTTCGGACACACACACAAACATTTTCAATCTATTTCCCCCTTTCATTTTTTGAATTTAATTTAAATTTAATATTAAAAAGTCTATGAAATGAAAAATGGACTAAACTTTCCAATATCAAATAATAATAATAATAACGATAATAACAATATGACAAGTTTAATGATAATTTACGGAGGTGATTTTTTTTACTTGTTTGAAACTTTGATATTAAAAAAACTAAACTGATATTCTATTAGGTTGTACGATAAGTTTTTGACGATTTTCTCATGATTTTCCTATGATATAATCGACAAAAACTTTTCGGACAACCGAATAAACATGGAAATAAGCATTTTAAAATAATAAATTCAATGAAAATTAAAGTTTCAAATTTCAAATTTTCTAGAATAAAAACAAATGAATTCATTGATTTAGTTTTTATCAATTTTAAATGTAATTAAATATATTCAATTTTCTATCTGTTAAACTCCAAAATTCATTAACTTCAATGAATAATTGTCGAATTGTGGGCGTAGTTTCAGTATTTCATCGGAGTTTTTTCCGTTAATTATTGTTATCCTTCCATTCTTTCAATTGTTATTTCAATTTCCACCCCCGTTTTCGCATATTTTCACCCTTTTAACCCTTTTATACCCCAATTATTGCATATTAATCAATGAGCCATATACTTTTGAAAATTTCGCACATGTTTTACTGGCAGAAATACTGTCATTTTTCCGTTGTTTTTTCCAAAATTTTAATCCCCAATTTCTTCTTTTAAAACAAATGTCATAAATAATCAAATAACCTTTATATATGATGATCATCATTATTCCGTGAGACGGTTTCAAAAAACAATGGAATTAACAATTTTGAAAGTAAAACACATGAATTCGTATATGAATAGATGGAAGATATTCAATACTATGCGTGTGTGTTTCGGTATGTGTATATGGGTATTTCTCAAATGTCTATAGCAGTCATTCTCAACCGGTGTTCCGCGGCACTTTAGTGTTCCGCCAGATTCCAAAAATGTGCCGCCAAATTTCGGAAATCTAACTCATTCCTTTACTATTCCCTTACTTGGTGTGCCGCAAGATTTTGGAAATAAAGGCTTTTCTTTTTTTCAGTGTGCCGCGGCGAAAAAAAGGTTGAGAATGACTGGTCTATAGCCCTTATATATATAGAGATTTATATATGCATGTGTTTCCATAATGATAATAAATTAATTTTTTATGATCATTTCACTCTGTTGTATTGTAAATCCACAGTTAAAACAATGATAAGACTATGAAATTAATGAATTTTCTCTCCTCGTATTTTTCATATTGCATTCCCAATGATGATGATGATATCGATTAAATAATGATTGAATAAATATCCGTGACCATTTCAATTGTTTTTTCATTGTTTTGTACAGATCAATTCGTTTGGAAAATTATCAATTGTTTATTTGTATTTGGTTCTTGAATTTTTATTGAATGGAATTTATTTGATATGATTTATTTATCAAAGAAAATTGAAGTTAATAATAAAAACATCATAAATTGATGATAGCCTTAAGGATTTTTAAATTTTGAATTAATGAAATGAGTGAAAGAAAGACTCGTAGAACGAATCGAAGATCAGCCAAAGACCATGTCGAATAATAATAATAATGAATGAATGATATTCAATATTTCAATATGATTTCAATATTTGAAATGATTCTAAGCTCATTTCTCTTGGTATCTTTCAATATTGGGTTATCCCATAAGTTCTTGTCGTTTTTTAAATTTTTTTTTTCATCCAAAAAATGGCAAGAACTTATTGGACAGCCTTGTAGTTTTTCTAAATTTGTCAAGAACATATTGCCTTTGGTCATTGTCAATTTGATTCCAGCAATAATAATAATGATGTTGATGATGATGATGTCGAAGAAATTTTCAATTGAAATGTATCAAATTCAATATTTTTTTTTTTCGATCTTCAAACTCATGAATTTAAAGTATTTTCAAAGATTTCAATTATTATTTTGTTTCCCTCGTAGTCTTCGAGGACAAAAAATAAATTTCCATCGAAAATTCACACTTATTGTCAATCAATCAATCAAATCAAATGACAATTTTTGAAATTTTGAAAATTTTTAAAATTTCGAAATTTTCAAAATTTTGAAAAATTCAAAAATTGAATTTGATTTGATTCATTTTTCATTTTCATTCGTATCATTATTTTGACATGAATATAATTGGAAATAGACATACGAACACATAGATACACACACACACACAAATAAGACACTATTTCAATATATTCATAGTTTGACATATGAACAAATGAAGACTTACAAGAATTTCATAAGAAATTTAAAACCTTGAATTCTTTCGAACAAAAAAAAGAAAGAAAACCTTTATTAAAATTTTGATCAAAGTTATTTCTCAATTCCAATTCTCCATTTTCCATTTTTCCATTTTTCTTATTTTCTTTGATTGATTATTCAATATTTCAATGTTGAATACAACATATATTTGAGCTGTCCCATAAGTTCTTGCCGGTTATATATCGTAAGAAAATTATTGGAAAATCGGCAAAAACTTATGGGACAATCTAATATTTCTGAATATATTTGCAGTACATTTTGTACAATTTTCTAAAGATAGATTTCAATGAAATGAGAAGATGAAGAAATGAATGCAAAGTATATTATTTTAAAATAAAATGAAATAAAATGAAGAAATTTAAAGACGAAAAATAAGATGAAATAAAATGAAATTTTTGTCAATTTATTTCTTTCCATATTCATTCATTCAATCGTTCATTCATTCATTCATCCATAGAAATAGAAATATGAGGACAATATTTTACATTTCAAACATATTCCTTCACCATCATCATAATCAAAGAAAATTTTGCTTTAGCTCATCAAAGAAAAATTTTTGCTTAACATTCAAAAGTTTTCTTGGTATTCTCATGATGCATAGACATAGACATGATAGACACACAAATGTGCATACATATACAGCCAAATGTGCTTACATTTTAATGAATTCATCCATGTATTCATACACATTCATTCATTCATTCATTCATTTAAATCAAATGTATTTGTGTTTGTAATGCAATGATGCCATTGAACAAATGAAATTCAAATGAATCGAAATTCTTGTTCGAGATTTTTTTTCATTTATATTATTTCTTGCTTTAATTCAAAATATATTTTGTGGAAAAGAAATTGAATATATTTGGGATTGAATAGAAATATTGAATAAATTGTATTACATTATGATTATTCAAAATTATTATTATTCAAATTCAAATCAAATTCATTAATATTATTTGACATTAAATATTAGATTGTCCCAAAAGTTTTGGCCGATTTTTATTAACAACTCTATCGATTAAGCGAAATGAACTTTTCGGACAAACAAAATATATTTCTCTTTTTATTTCTTTGATTTGACAACTTGTATATATGTTTGTCTGTATATTTATGTTTGTGTGTACAAATATATAGTAATTCAATACAACATATGAATTTATAGATATGTTTTGCTACATTTTTTTTCCAAAATTGACATTTTCTTGTCTTTGTTTTTGCTTTGCTTTTCTTTGGTTGATGTGCATCATTTAATATGATTCAATTGAATTCTCTCGTTGATTTGTTTTGTTTGTTTAATTTGAAAGCATTCACCGATTTGATTGATGAAGAGCCATAGAACAATGAAAATTATCCAAAATACACTGATGAAACACTGAATTATGCATAATTCGTTTCGAAAAACAAAAATAATTCAGCAAAATTTGAATTAAGAGGGGTCAAACTTTGATTTAATTTTTTTTTTGTTTCCACCACTGTTCAATCATGACCAATCAAGCTAGGGAATTCTCATTTGATTAGATTGTTTTTCTCTGTTTGAATATTGAAGGGTCAAAAAAAAGAAATAATTTCAATGGTTTCACCCTCAATACTCAAACCATATCAGCTCCGATACACACGCACTCATTAAAAGTTGGCTTCCCTGCAATGCATTATTTGATCATTTACCATTATTTATTCAAAATTCATTTATTTTTTCCAAAATCAGAAAAATATTTTTGACAAATGAATTATCATTCATCGATCAATAGTTTTTGGGTGCATTTATTTTCATTTCATTTTGATGCACCATGTTTATCTTTGAATCTTCCTTTATCTACGAATGATTGTCATTTGTCCATTGTGCTTTGTCCATACATTCATGTATAGTCTTACGTCTATTTATTTTTGTTTTTATCAATTCGCATGTTTTTCATCTGTCAAACTTGATATGTAAAGAAAAGAGATGAAAATATTGAATTCTCGATAAAATCTGATTTGATTCAATTATTATTATTTACTTTTATTTTATTTCATTTCTTTATTCAAAGACATATATTTAGATTGTACGGAAAGTTCTAGACGATTTTCACGAGCAACTCTATAGATTGAAAGCAGAATGAACTTTTCGGACAGCTTAACAATACATTTTCATACCTACATACATTTCATTTGTTCATGGATTTTTTCCTTTGTTTTCAATCGAAAACAATTCTTTGAAAGACAGTGGAAAAACAATTTCATTGTCCTGTTTAGCCCATTTCTGTACTGTTCACGGAAATTTCATATATATCGAAAATCGAATGAAATGTTTATTGAAATACTCGATCAAAAACAAATAAATAAATAAATGAATACCAAGACTCTTGGTCCATGAGAGTATAGATATAAATTGTCGGAAGAAAAGCTGAATTAATGTCAAAGCATTAAATGACAAAACAAAGCTGAAGACAATGACAAAATACCCTTCAATGAATTATGGCCATTTCTATGAATTTCAACAAAATAAAAAATAAAAAATTGCTGAAAGTAAATTTATTTTATTAAGTTGTCCGATAAGTTTTTGTCGATTATATCGTAGGAAATGATGAGAAAATTGACAAGAACTTATTGGACAACCTAATGAAACAACAATTGAATACTGTTCTACTCTATCTGTGATATAATAAAGAAGGAAATTTGTCAAAAAATATTGCATCTTTATGATAATATTTGGTTGTCCGATAAGTTTTTGCCAATTTTCTCATCATTCTCTACGATATAATCGGCAAAAACTTTTCGGACAACTTAATAAATAAATAATATTTATTGATAATGACGAACGAACACTAGACAATAATGGAAAACAAAGACAACAATGATGATGATGATGATGATGATGATAAGCATTGACAAATATTTATTGAAAAAAATGAAATATTTTCAAAAAAGAGATGAAAATGGCAAAATAATAATAGAAATTCCCATATATTAGTTTGTCCGAAAATTCTTTTCGGCTTAATCGCAATAGAATTGCTGATTGAAAATTGGCCAAAACTTTATGGACAACCCGTAAAATTTTCAATGATAATTGATAATAATTCATTGTTCAAGTGTTTTCCTCAGTATTTGTGTTCGTATAAATAAACATTCTCTTCGAATTTTTAATTCCTTTATTTTCGATAAAAAAAAAAAAAAAAATTGAAATCATAGTCATTTGTGCATTAGTCTTAGTCGTAGACGATGATGATGATGATGGTGACAAATATTTGTTCAATCATCAAAAATATAAGGCCCAATAAGGACCTTGAAAGACCTTAAAATATGACAACTACTTTAATTCATTTGGGAATATTTTCCTCTTCCTTATTTTTTCCTTCATTCTGATAGAAATTTTCCTTTCTTTTCACCCATCTATAGTCCTTCATTTATTTCAGTATTTTCTGTTATCTTTTCACTGGTAAATTCCACTATTTCATTTAATAGGTTGTCCGAAAAGTTCTCGCCGATTTTATAATGAGCAACTCTATTCGATTAAGCCGAATGAACTTTTCGGACAATCTAATATTTTCAATAATGATGAAAAAAAGATAAATAAATAAATAAATAATTCAAAGAAATACAAGAAATAATAAACAAATTCATCAAAATATTTTACTGCACTGAAATTTTACCATCTTCTATTCAAATTGCCCAAAAAATGTGTACACGTTTAAACACATACAACACTCGTTGTCTGATTGGAGCAATCGGAGCTTATTTTTGAAATATTTTAAAATTTGAAATTCAATTTGAATTCAAAGAGAGAATGAATGAATGAATGAATGCATCGAAAGGTTTCCATTTTCATTAATTCAAAGGAAATTTTGTTTTATTTTTCAAAATGAAAAAATAGAAAAAAACTGATTCACCCAAAAAGTAATAAATATTCAAGGTAATTTGAACCATAAATTATTTGAATGAATGAATGAATGAGTGATTGAATCAAATAAATGAAGGAATGATTGAAATAAATAAATAAACATGAGCAAAAACGAATGAATGATTGAATGAATGAATGGATATGAATTTGATGAAAAATGAGAACTGAAAATTTGAATTGAAAACTGAAATTTAATCAAATCAAAATGAAAACTTTGCTTCATTTTGTTGGCCTAAAAAATTTCAAATTTTCAAATTTCAAATTTTCAAAATTTCAAAATTGAAAAATTTCCATTTAATGAAAACTGAACAAAACACACGGCAAAAACACATGTGATCATCTGATTTCATTGATGTTTTAATTGATTGATTGATTAAGATGAAAATGATAATTATACATGATCATCATATAATGTAATAATCAATGAGTGAATGAACCAAAACGAAATTTATGTAATATGAAAGGGTTCCAAATGAATATTGCTTCTTCTTTTGCGCCTTCATTTTGAAACTATAGCCTTTGAAATTTTATAATAATTCATTCACTCAAACATTATAATTTGGGCCGAAAATTTGAGAATTTTTCATCTTTTGATTATTTTGCTCAGGAAATTTGAAACTTTTAAAAATTTATTTTCATTTTATTTTAATTTTAGGGTGAAATAAAATAAAACTTTTTGCCGTTTTTGCTGCCGTTGTCGATGTTGTCTAAATTAATATTTATTCACCAAATGTGTGTAATAAAATTATGAGTAAATGTATATGATGTGTGTGTGATGTATTAGTGGGTAAATGGTTAAATAGGGGCAGCAATAATTTGCATAGAAACTTTGGTGAAATGATGAAGATGGAGAAGAAGAAGATGAAAAAGATGAAAATTTGTAATTCAAATTTTTATTATTTTATTTTTTCGTCATTCATTTGAAGATATAATTAAATTATATTGCTGTTGTTTTTGTATATTATTGTATATATAAAAATTGACTTTTTTTTAACTAAAGGTTTCAGGGTTAGGACTAGGGTCTATCGAAAATGATAGGTCTATGTGTGTTCATAGCTTGTGTAGAGGTCCATGTGTACGATTTGTTTGCCCGTATTGGTGTAAATTATTCTTATATTTTTGCTATTTCGGTTCATCAAAAAATGATGCTTAACCCTTTACTTTATCCCATACATGTATACTACGGTTCGGTGTCGATCAAATCTTCGACAATGGCTTAAAAAATCACGTTGATTGAAAGCTCTAGGTAAATGCGTTCGTAGAAGCATCGGTATTCGGCATTATTTTAGTTTATTTTAAATCATAAACATTGATTGAAAGTCAACTTTTGATTCATATTTATTCTGGTTTAAAATCATTATTTTCTATTTTGTTTTTCTGGCAATCATTTTTGAAAATAGAAATATTTGTTTGTATTTGTCATTTGTTACCGTAAGAATGATTGTTATTTCACAAAAATAAAACAAAATTAGTTAAACCGAATTTCCAATTGTTGAAATTTCCGAAAATTGAGAGCAAATTCTGCTTCAATTTCTTCCGTGTATCATCATCAAGCAGAGACACTGAAACAAAACGCCAATTACTTGACCAATTTTCAATTTTCAAATTTTCAAAATTCATCTCAATTTCAATTTTGAAATTTTCAAATTTTCAAATTTTCAAATTGATATGATATATCATTTCATTTCAATTCTCGGATTGCTTGTGGCTATTTGAACAAAACAAGAGAATTGAAATTAAAAATTAAAAATTAATTGAATCCTATATTGAATCTGAATCTAAAATTTTGTTTGAAATTTATTCTTCTTCTCATTCTCTCCTACTTTTCTTTTAAATCATTCAACCATAACCTTTTGGATCCGGGAGAAACATTGAAACCCAAAAATACAAGGAAAATATTCAAATTCAAATATTTCGAATAAAACATTTTTTGTTAAATTGTTTCGTTTATATTTCGGAGAATTTTCGGGGAAAATTCCCCGAAAAAAAAATCTTGAAAAATTATTCATTCGTAATTTTTCAATTTTTACAAAATTCTCCTTTTTAAATGTTTGTCATTTTACTCTGTTTTTGTAAAAATTTATATCAATTACATTGACAAATCTACTAACAACCAGCGAAAACCAACGAGCATGAGAAGAATCAAATTGTGAACAGCAAGTTGAAAATAATAATTACAATATTTAGGCTTTGTCCGAAAAGTTTATTCGGCTTAATCAATTCGAATTGCACCATGAAAATCGGCCAAAACTTTTCGGACAATCTAATAATAATAATAATGATAACGATAATGATTTCATTCCATATATTGATCGATTATTATTATTATTATTTTCATTGTCGTCGTTGTCGTCATTATTTTTATTATTATTTTTTCCAATATTTGTAATTGCGTATATCACTCACTAATATCATATCATTGATTCACTATTCTCTCTCTATATTTTCAGTGATTGCAATCAAATTAAAATTATTTGAATTCTCCTCATATGTTGTATGGTATTCGGTTCACATTTTATTTTACCCTTAAAATATATATATCTCACATATAATATTTACCGATAATTTTCAAAATATTCAAAGTTCCATAGAAAATATTCATATGGCAGTGTGTATTTGTGTATAGTGAATCGGTGAATTTTAAATTCTTGTTCTTTGATTGAAATTTTTAATGGAAATGAAATGGGGAAAATTTTCCTCAAAATCAATTTCAATCAATTTGATCATGTTTTACCCTTTTCAATTTTTCCAATTTCATCAATCTTGAGGGATGTTTACAGCCGGCATAATTTTAATATTGAAAATGATATTTTTCTCCATCAATACATACATATTGATTGCTCGGAAAAATTTCAAAATCAATATTTTCTTCGAATAAATAAATAAATACGAAGGAAAATTCATCCGAAATTGAAATTTTTCTCCGGTTTATGAATTGATTTCCGATCAAAATTTTAATATTATTAATATTTCAAATAAAGTAAAAGGGTAAAGTAAAGGGTTATAAGTATTTTTGTTTACTTGGTGGTGGCGATGAGCAAATTTCATTTAATATCCGAAATTGTTCAAGGTGTTTTGTGTGTGTGCAGGCGTTCGTCTACCGTTTGCATTAATCTCGAATTTTCGAGATCGAAAGCCACAAAATGTTTCATGTGTTTTGTGTGCAGTGTGAAAATTGTACCGGTTGGAATTATTCAGAAATTTTCAATATTAAGTCGTCTGAAAAGTTTTTGCCGATTTTATCATAGGAAATAATGAGAAAATCGACAAGAACTTATCGGACAACCTAATTGAAACCAAACAAACCGAAAAAAACAATAATCATTGAATAATTCCGGGCCTAAAAAATTGAAATTGAAAAATTTAAAATTGAATATTATTTTATGATGAAATGTTTATGTTTATTTGAATTTCCATTTTTCTATGAATTCTTGGAAATTCTATGAACAATTCTGAACAAAAAAAGACTATTATTTGAAATCACTTTTGTTTTTGAATCTTGAACGAAATTCTCGAGAATTTCATATGAATTTATTATCCGGTTGTCCGAAAAGTTTTTGTCGATTATATCATAGGGAATTATGAGAAAATCGACAAGAACTTATCGGACAACCTAATTGAAACCAAACAAACCGAAAAAAACAATAATCATTGAATAATTCCGGGCCTAAAAAATTGAAATTGAAAAATTTAAAATTGAATATTATTTTATGATGAAATGTTTATGTTTATTTGAATTTCCATTTTTCTATGAATTCTTGGAAATTCTATGAACAATTCTGAACCAAAAAAGACTATTATTTGAAATCACTTTTGTTTTTGAATCTTGAACGAAATTCTCGAGAATTTCATATGAATTTATTATCCGGTTGTCCGAAAAGTTTTTGTCGATTATATCATAGGGAATTATGAGAAAATCGACAAGAACTTATCGGACAACCTAATTGAAACCAAACAAACCGAAAAAAACAATAATCATTGAATAATTCCGGGCCTAAAAAATTGAAATTGAAAAATTTAAAATTGAATATTATTTTATGATGAAATGTTTATGTTTATTTGAATTTCCATTTTTCTATGAATTCTTGGAAATTCTATGAACAATTCTGAACCAAAAAAGACTATTATTTGAAATCACTTTTGTTTTTGAATCTTGAACGAAATTCTCGAGAATTTCATATGAATTTATTATCCGGTTGTCCGAAAAGTTTTTGTCGATTATATCATAGGGAATTATGAGAAAATCGACAAGAACTTATTGGACAACCTAATATTATTCCATTTCTTCACCATCGTTTTTTTTTTTTTTTTTTTTTTGAAACGAAATTAAATTTCAAATTTGATTTGATTTTTCTCTTGAATTTTCTTCACATTAACAAAACTTTGAAGCCTAACAACAACATTTAATCAAAAATGAAAAAATAAAAAGCGTACGAAACGTCGATTTTCTTGAGAAACGAATAGAGTTGATGATGGGCAAAGATGGGGGAAGGGTAGAGGAAAGGAAAATTCATTTCAAAATGATATTGGATTTTTTTTTCGGTGTGATGCAATTATTAGGTTGTCCCATAAGTTCTCGCAAGAATGCAATATATGAAATGTTATCAAGTGAAAGCTGCCGAAGACGAATAATAAGATGAGGCAAAAGAGTCTTAGAATTGGAAATCTAAGGAAAATCATTGGGAGAATCATAGCGATTGACAAGTCATTGGAAAACTATGCAATATTGATGCATGCATGCATCATCTAACTAATAGCAAATATTGAAAAAATTTCCACATTTCAATATTTGAAATTGTTTCATTTCGATGATGATGATGATTCGGATGATGATCAACTTCAAATCATTATTATTGCAATGTCCATCATCATCATCATCATCATTGAAAGCAATATTAAAATGAAGCAATGAAATGATGGCACAAAGATCAATAAATTTCATTTACGTTTAGTTCAATCATATTTCAATGACCATTATCTTTGAAAAAAATATTATGAGATTGTCCGAAAAGTTTTGGCCGATATTCGTTAAGAACTTCATTATCGATATTCGATTAATCAAAATGAACTTTTCGAACAACCTATTAGAAATAAATATGGCAGAAATAAATGAATAAATAAATCGAAAATAAAAAAATTCATCAACATAATCGAATATATGTAATCATTATTAATTCAGAAACATGATCCGATTTCTAAATGGCAGCTGAAAAAATGAACGAAAATCTTAGAATCACCATCTAAGAATCACCATCTTCGAATCATCATCTTCGAAACATCATTAACTAAATGTTTTCTTTTTTTTCCAATTTCATTCCGTATATCAAACAACATTATCATTATCATCATCATTGATCAATATCATTCAATATTATTATTATTGAAAATTGAGATTTTGAATTTGTTTAATATCATATTATATATTAGGTTGTCCCATAAGTTTTTGCCGTTTTTTAAATTTTTTTTTCATTTGAAAAACGGCAAGAACTTATGGGACAACCTAATATATATTTAGAAAAAATCATTATTATTTATTAATGCATCAATGATTTTCGCTTGTTTTTTCTGTTGATTACAAGGATTTTGTTTTTTCCATTTTTTACCTTTGAATCGGTACAACAATATCATTGATTCACATGTTATCATTGCTTTTTCTGGCTGTGAAAATACAGAGAGAAAACGAATTAATAATTAAAGATGAACACGAAATGAATGAAATCAGTGTAATTCTCATTCATTCATTCATTGAGCATTTCAGTACATTAGATTATGGGTTTGAATGTAATAAATCTAATGAATCAAATCAAATGAATGAATGAATGAATGCAAATACCTATGAAATAATAAATCTAATGAATCTGAACCAAAATCGATGATGATCAAAATTGATGATGATGAATTAGAACATTCAACATGAATTGAAGAAGAAGAAGAAGAAGAAGAAGAATTCATGAATTTAAGAATTTTGATTTTGCGATTTTTCATTTGTAATGATTTGCTTTATATTTGGTTGTCCCATAAGTTCTTGCCGTTTTTTTTGATTTTTTTTCAATCCAAAAAACGGCAAAAACTTATGGGACAACTTGATATTTTTACTTTTGCTTTCATGGTTTAATATCTATAATTTTAATATGATTAAATCATTATTATTATTATTCAATATTTGGCTTCGGAATATTTTTTCTTCCACGGAAAAAAATCAATTCAATAAATGAATGAGAAATGAACGAAGTAATGTAAACACTAATGTAGAATTCATGCAATTATTAGAATAGAAATATTAGTTGTTGTCCGAAAAGTTTTTGACGATTATATCGTAGAGAATAATTGGAAAAATCAACAAGAACTTTTCGGACAGCAATAATCGAAGATTAGATTGGAAAAAAATCAAACCAAAAATTGAAATTTATTTATTTATGTGATTTTTTGCTTCGATATTTCATTATTTTCTTCGATAATCATAAATGATAATGATAATGATGGTGGTGGTGGTGATCATCATCATAATAATAATTATAATGGTGAAAAAATGAAAAAATCTTGGACCAAAACCTCGTAGAAACCTCGTAAAAACTATTAGAAATGAAAATAAGAAAATATGAAAATATGAAATTGAAAAAATAAAAAAATAAATAAATAAATAAACAATCTAATTGGCTTATTAAATTCTTGATTCATTTTTCGATTCCCATTTTCTTAAGAAAATAAATAAATAAATTTCTTGAAAATATTAATATTAATAAAAAAATGGAATAAATTATCGTGAAAAACTCTGTGCTGAGCTAAGATTCTACGTCTTGAAAGATTCTCTAGGTCTTCCAAAAATTGAAATGTAAATGAATTTTTTTTTTTTTTTTGAAAAATTGGAAATTTTAAATTTTCAAATCTTAAAGAAATCTTTAAAAAATTCAAAGAAATGAATTTAAATTAAAGAAAATTTATTTGAATTTCTTAGATAAACTTGAGATTTGTTGCCTTTATATTAATTTCTTATTTCGATTTTTTCTCCTTATTTTTTTATGACTTTTTCTTTCGAAAAAATCTAGCCAATAACTATTTGGTTGTCCCATAAGTTCTTGTTGGTTATATCGTAGAAAATCATTGGAAAATAACCAAGAACTTATGGGACAGCCTTATATGATTCAAATGAAATATTTCCTCTTCTTTGAGCTGAGAAATGATACCTAATTGTAAATCCATTGGTTATTTAGGCCTAGAAATGGAAACAAACTAAAATGAATAAATAAATAAATTGAACTAATGAATAAAATCAATAGATTTTATTTTTCAAAATGAATGAATCAATCAATGAATGAATGAATGAATGAATGATCGAATGTTGTGTAATGTCATTTCAATTATATATAATTAGAATGAATAATACGAATAATAATAATGTCGATAATAATAATAATCATCATCATTAACTAAATTATATTTGAAACTAACGAATGAATGAATGAACGAAGAGAAAATTAAAAAAAATCAATAAATTAATTAGATTGTCCGAAAAGTTCTTCTCAATTATCGAATAGAGTTGCTCGTGAAAATCAGCCAAAACTTTTCGAACAATCTAATAATTCAATTAGAGTCATTTCTTATTATTTATTTATTTTTTTGATGACGATAACAATAATGATAATGATATTGAGGCACAAGGTATCGAAAGGCATTGTCCATGTATCGATGATGATAATATCGATCAATATTTTCTTGATGATCATAAAGAAATCAAATCAATATTTTAGATTGTCCAATAAGTTCTTGTCGATTTTCTCATGATTACCTACGATATAATCGGCAAAAACTTTTCGGACAATCTAATATTTATTTATTTTTTCTCTTCAATATTTCAAACAATTAAATGGCCAATAAAATCAAATCCAATCATCGAATCAAAAAATTCATTGATGATTTGATCAATGATCATCATCATCATCATCATCATATTTTGATATGTTCAATATTTAAATCTAATTGAATTGAATTTCAAATTTTTCAAATCAAATAGATTTGAATTTCAATTTCAATCTAAGGCTATTACTCTGGTCATTATTCGATTGTTAATTATTATTTTTGCTTTCTGTTTCTTTGATCATTTTCAATTGAATCGTTTTTCTGGGCCAAACAAACAAATCAAAAATCAATCAAATGTAATCGAAATCGAAATTGAAATGTAATTTTCATTTGAATTTCACTTGATTGCACTTGAAGTATTAATTGATTTTCGATATTTTATTTCCAATGATGGAAAAATAGAAGACAAAGAATGTCAATTTCTTTATTTTTGCAATTGTAAAATCAAAGAATTGGAAAAAAATTAAGAAATAAATACATTCAACATCAGACATATTCGTTGTTTGTATTCATGCATTCATTCATTTATTTATTCATTTAAACAAGTCAAAATTTCAATTGAAATGAGCTACAAATCGATTTTTTTTCTCGGCAAAAATACTCATTTGTCTTCTTAACAACAAAATTTTTCAATTTTTTTCAATTTTTCTCGCAATTAATTATAATGATAAATGAGCTAAAGATGTAAAATAGCGTCAGCAGCAGCAAAAAATAAAATGTTTAGGTTGTCCGGAAAATTTTTTCCGATTTCGCCATAGACTTATGAGCGAAATCCAGCTAAAACTTTTCGGACAGTCTGATAATAATAATGACACACTAACAAATGGAATAATAAATCAATGAATCAAATGAATCAATGAATCACTGAATTGAATAGTTGATAAATCGTAAATCATTTCAAAACGTTAAAACAAGGCATTTTGTTTAATCAATTGAGCGTTTATTTTTATTTTTATTGTTGTTTTTAACTCTTTTATTAGGTTGTCCCTTAAGTTCTGGTCAGTTATAACGTAGAAAATCATTGAAAAAATCGGCAAAAACTTATGGGACAATCTTTGATTATTTCTATTAAATAATCAAAGATTTTAGATGAATGGGGTTTTCAAGCATTTTAACCTTATATTTTTGAAAAACCATTTAAAAAAATATAAGAAATCGAATCTTCAATCATTCATTTTTTGATTGATAAAACAAAAGACAAGTGAATAAAGGTGGTGAATAGTCGTTTGTGATTCAAAATCTTTTATTCATATTTCATTCACTTTGGTATTTGAATCAAATAGAATGAATGACTATTGAACTTCAATTGAATTCATTAATCTATTTTGGCCTCGAAAAATAAAATATTTTTCCAAGAATTTCCATTCATTCATTGGCTCCTTACCGACCAAACAATTTTTTGGTATGCATTTGAATTCTTTGGAAGAAATTAAACAATAAAGAAGCCCCGAAAATTCTTAAATATTTCATATTTTTTTAATATCTTTGCCTTAATGAAATATCTTTTAACCAAACCAAAGAAAAAAAAACACCAAAAATAAACAATGGAGAACCTTAACAAAAAAATTAAATGAAAATTACTTTCACCAATCTTCGTTTTTCATCTTATTATTATCATTGAAAATATTAGATTGTCCGGAATGTTCTGGCCGATTTTCATGAACAACTCTATTGCGATTAAGCCGAATGAACTTTTCGGACAATCTAATAATAATAATATGAATGAAAATATTTCTTCTTATTATTTTAATTTGTTCTCATTATTTCCTTCTCGTTCTTTTTTGATGTTTGAATAAATGAATGAATGAATGAATGAAAAATAAGTGAAATTCTTTGGATTAATTTCCGCATAAATAAATGAATGAAAATAAACGAAAATTAAAAATAAGAAAATATGAAAATATGAAATATGCTTTGATGAAATAATGCAAAGAAATTGTGGCAAAATGTATTCATGTCTTCCATTCTTAAAGAAAAATAAACAAATTCATAAAGAAATACCCAGCAAAGTGAACAAATCAAAACAATTCAATGATGATCATAGTAATAATGAAATTTTCAATTTTTTCAAGTCGATAAATTTTGAAAAAATCAAATATTTTTCCCCTTGGAAAATTACTCTCTCCGACATTTATGTGCATAAATGCATTGAATATGAATTCATAAATTCATTTCAAAAATAAACGAACAGATAAATGAAATCAAATAAAATGAATGAACTAAATACAAATGATGAATAACTCTTTGTGTACGTAAATCTTTGCAATGCAAACTCGTTTGAATGTTGAATGAATGAAAGTCTTGTTTATCAATAATATTTCAAATAATCGCCGATACAGTAATAATGGAAAAAATAATAAATTTACCATATATATTATTAATACATCATTATAAACATATTAATAATAATAATGTCGATGATAATGTCAATAATGATAATATTAATAGAAGCAACTGATGCCTTCAAGCTATTTATATGTTGTTTGTTTATCTTGACAAAATGGTTTTGAAAAAATAATAATTTTTAAATTGAATTTAAATTCAAAAAAACAAAACAAAACAAACAAAATCCATGATTCACCAACAACAATCATTGATTCAATGCTAATATCATTGTAATAGATTTGTTCTATTATTGTTGTCCGAAAAGTTCTTGCCGATTTTCAAATGATTTTCTACGATATAACCAGCAAAAACTTTTCGGACAACCTATTAGATTTGTTTAAAATTGTAAATTTATCATTTCACTTTGACTTCACAATTCACAATGTTTGACAGAATTTTGAATTATAAATCATTCGTAGAGAATTATATATCAATGATCATAGATTCGTTCAGAATATAGCAAAGCAAAGTAAACACACAAATTTTGAAAATTTTCATTTCTTGGAAAAAATTTCGCCGAAAAATTGTTCAATTTTCCTTCGGTTTTTTCTGTTTTTGTTTTACATATTCCATTATTATTGAATCAATTTAAATCATTTCAATTCATGTTGGAAATCATAGCGTAGAAAAAACCTCGAAAACATTCAATTTTGTTGATTTACAACTTGCTCTGTTGATTCTTCGGTTTTCAAATTTCGGCTCCCAATTTTTTCCTTGATTTAAAATTTGATTTATAATTTTCAAAGCTGTACAGCTGTTCAAAAATTGATTTCAAAAGTAATAGTTTCTCAAATATTACAATGATAATAACAATAAATATAACAATAAATTGATTATTTTCAGACTTTGTTTCGGCAAATATTTTTCCGATCTTCGATTTATTATATCATATAAATGTAATAATAATGAGAATGGCGGTGGTGGTGGTGGTTTAAGATGACAAATTTTCCCTTTAGAAAATTTAGAATAATACGTGATTTGTATGTTTTAATATTTGTCATCTTAATAAATACATTGATCATCATTATCATTATCATATTGATGTACAGAAAAATTGCCAAATTTGATTTGTACGGAATATTTTCATTGAAAATCTATTTATTTGTTCATTTGTTGACGATTTAAAAATGAAAATGAGACAAAATTCAAAAATCCATAATAAACTCCAAAAAGTTGGCTTCCCTGCCGGGCACCGGTACACTAATGGGCTATGAAACTTGAAAATTTGAGAATTTTGCCATGACAATTTCAGCATAAAATTCTTGATTGTGAATTCTTGATTGTGATTTCTGAATAATTCTCATTAAGCATCAAGTAAAATCTATGCATACCCCATTTTTATAAAAAATTATTCGACTCAAAAATCTCCGATTATTCAATGAGGAAACAATAATAATAATTTTCCCCGTTTGAATCTCCCGTTGAATCGATTGAAATACTTATTTATTTATTTATTTATTTTCATTTATCTCTTTTTATTTTATCTTGAAAATATTAAAGGGAAAAATTTCTCTTTTATTTTATTTTATATTGGATTACTGTTGAAATTATTATTATTATTATTATCATCATCATTATTATTATTATTAATCCTATTTTCACTGGAAAAAAATGACGCTTTATTTTTCATTGCTTTGAATCTATTTCCATTATTATTATTATTATTATTTGATTTTGAAAATTGTTTATTTCTGCTTCGACGAGAATATATTAAGTTGTCCGAAAAGTTTTTGCCGATTATATCGAAGGGAATTATGAGAAAATCGGCAAGAACTTATCGGACAGCCTAATATATATTACTTCACAAATTCTTCACAATTCTTTTATTTTCATTCCATATTTTTATTTTATTCCATGTTTCACAAACGAAAAATTCGATGTGAATGAATTGGTGTGTAAGGTAGTATTTGCAGCTCCAGCAGCAGCAGCAGACATGAGAAATTTCAATTCATTTTCGCTTTCATTTTCATTCATTTCTTAACCATTCGAAGCGATTCAATTGTAAGATTCGTGTATTCAGGGTTCTATTGTATTGAATTGCATTTTTTTATTATTTCTTTTTCAACAAAGAAAATCGTAAGAAAAATTCCTTCAAATTCCTTGAGCACACCAATATATTTGGCTGTCCGAAATGTTCGTTTTGCTTAATCAATAGAGTTTCTGATGGAAATCAGCTAGAACTTTACGGACAGCCTAATATATAATATACGCAGAAAATAATCAAAGACAAAAAAAATAAAAATAAAAAAAAAATTGAAATTAAAAATAATAATAATAATCTATGATATTGAATTCAATACATGTACAACATACATCCATACATACATACAGCAGCAGCAGCAAGCCATTGATGCATGGTTCAATACGATTGACATTGTCTGATGAATGTGTATGAATGAATGAATGAATGAATCTATGTTTGTCATATTAATCATCAATGGTGAAATTGTAAAAGCGATTACCCTGAACCAAACCAAACCAAGGAAAAAATGAAAAATCAAGATTGAAAAGTTGAAAAACTTTTAAAGCAAAAAAGAAAGAAAAAAAAATGAATTTGAAATCACTTTGGTTTCAACTTGGGATGTTTTCTTAAGAAAATAATACAAAAAATTCAAAAATTGTTAATCGAAAATGTCAAAAAATGATTCAAATAGGAAGAAATAAGAAGTCATCCATTGCTTATGTTGGGATAAAGGAAGAAATAATGTCAAAAAAAAATGGAATAATCAAACACAGAGAATCATCATTTGACATAATCATCGATTGTGTGTTTCCATTATCCGCAAACCCCAAAGAGAGAGACAAAATCAGTCCATAGAGAGGCAAAGCTCGGAACCATCTAACCATCAAAGCATAGAAACAACAGAAGCGATGATCATCCAATTAACATTTTTATTGAAAATTTATCTTTATTTTTCTATTTTTCAAAATAACTTTTCAAGTATCGGAATTTCTTTGATTTTTTCTCGCAATCTTTGGAAATCTATTTGAAATTAAAATGTTAAAGTTTCTTTATTTTTTCTTTGAAGAAGAATTCATTGCTTAAGGAATCAGAATTGAATTCTGCTACATTCATTTTGTCTTATTTTGTATTAGGTTGTCCGAAAAGTTTTTGCCGATTATATCATGGGGAATTATGAGAAAATCGATAAGAACTTATCGGACAACCTAATATTATTTATTTATTTCCCCATCAAAATATTTTTGCCCAGATATATTCCCCTTCTTTTTCTTCGATATCGAAAGAATATAGTTTTTTGAAAATGTCCATTCAAGTGTATTGAAACATTGAAATGCTTCAATTGTTTTTGCTTTTTGCTTTTTTCTTATTTTTGTCTTGGACATTGAATATTGTTGTCAACATGAGGAATTTTGCTGATTTTAAGGTTTTTTTTTCTTCCTAAAATATTGATGACATTCTGAAGATTTTACCAAATTTGGCCGAAATTTGAAATATTTTACTCATTTTTCCATTTATTTTTCTTCTTGTCCCGTTATTTATAACAGTATTTAAACCACAAAATTCATGCGAAACCGATGATAAAATAATGGAAGAAACGGCTAATCAATTGACAAGCGCTGCACAAAAATTGACAACGACCACAACGATCAGCAGCACTGAACAACAACAACAACAGCAACAGCAAAAATTATTATTGAATAATAAAATTACAACACAAAAATGCGGTTCGACTGGTTCCAGTTATAATCAACAAAATTTTGAACCAATTGTCGATACTTTGGAAGTTTGTGATAAAGCAGCGGCAAGGTAAGATTCACTTGATTCACTCAATTCACTTGTCATTTTTATAATTAAACATTCGTTCAGATTTATGACTGATCAATCATTTAGATTGCATTAACTATAACCACAGACACAGAAATACATTAAAAAGATTTATTTATTTCTTCATACAATTGTCATATTTATCTATTTACTTATTATTCAATTGTTCCGAAATTCTTCCAAAATTCATCAAAATGAAAAACTTTATATCAATTCTTCTTGTGTGTGTGTACTTTATATTATTATTATTATTATTTCCAAATGCAGATTTAAACACAATCGTATTTTATATTTACTTTTTCTAATTCCATGTTTTTCAAAGACATTTTTTTTTTGTCATCAAATGTAGTTATGGACATAATGATGATGATAATAATAATAATATTAGCTATAGCTTAATGATAATTTTGACCAAAAAAAAAAAAAAAAAACGCGAAAAAATAACAAAAAATAAACCATTATAATCGAAAGGATAAGAGCAAGATATAGAGAGGAGAAATTTATTGATAATAAAAAATAAAATTGAATTTGAAATAATAAAAATGTTAATAAAACCATTCGGGTAGTAAAAATGGACAAGTTTTTCTATTAGATTGTCCGAAAAGTTCATTAGAATTAATCAGTAAAGTTGCTCATGAAAATCGGTTAGAACTTTTCGGTCAAAACCTAATATTTTATTTTATTTCAATCATGAATGAATCAATATAAATCATTCTTGAATTCTTGAAAAAGAAAACAAATACAACATAGTACTTCAATTACATTTGAAATGAAACAAGACACACGAATAGACAAAGGCAAACATTGAAAATATATTAGACTGTCCGAAAAGTTCTAGCCGATTTTTATGTGCAACTCTATTCGATTAATCCGAATGAACTTTTCGGACAATCTAATATATATTAAATGATGATTGAAAACAATGAATTTTCAGGGAAAACATTGTTGCCTTATCATCAATTTTTTTTACCCTTTGCAATTCATCTTATTGTTATATTATTATTGTGTTTGTTTTGAATCATTATTTTCATTTAAATTATTTTCAGTTAAAATTATTATTTTTGTCTTATTTCTTCAATGGAATTCATCATCTGAAAGGAAAATCGGAATCAAAAGTCTTATGAATTTCAAAATCAAAATTAAATTACAAATTATCAAAATAAAAGTAGAAAGAATGAATTAACTTGCATAATGTATTTTTAGGTTTAGATCAGCAAAAAAAAAATCGAATCGATTGATTGAATTTTCAATTTTTTTTTTTTTTGTATTGTTTTGTAGCTTTGTATCTTTGTATTTTCAGTTTTCATTTTGATTGAATTCAATTTCAATTATTCACTTATTTCAAGTATATTGTGAATCACCATACAAAAATAATGCTTGTCAAATATATGTAATAATAATAATAATCATACTAATTTATTATCAATTTTCTTCCAATGATTCTTATTTCATGATGAATCTTATTCATTTTTCATTTTTTTTTGAAACAAAACAAATAAATCAAAAATAAATTGAAATTAGATTACGAGAATTGGCCAAACATTTGGAACATGGCAATATACCGAATGAAGTTTTGCAGAAAACATTTCAATATGCTGCCTATGTTTTGGATACGGTCAGTATGGATGAAACAAGGTATGTTTCGCTTTTACGATTGATTCATTTATTCGATTATTTGTCCAATGTTTGATTTCTACGAATTTTCAAGTCCAGATACAGGGCAAAATTTATTAATATTTCTCTTAAATTTTCTAAAAATGATTCTAAATGATTTTAATTTTATTTTTTAAAAATCTCTAATCTTAATATTTGCTTTTATTTTACCCTTAAAATTGAATTTTCTTCTTTTAAAACTAAAATATGTCCTAAAAATCCATTCTAACGTAATGACTAAAATCCATTTAAAAACGAATATCTTTAAAAAAAAACAAAAGACGTCGATGTAAATTAATACAAGAACAATCATCAAATAATAATTATCAAAGACAATTTAATTATTTTAATCGTAAACAACAACATCATCATGCACAACAACAACAACAACAAATAAATACAAAAAGTATTGGCTCGAATGGTCCAAGATTATTACGAAGTCAATCATCGGCTTCCACTAGTTTAATTTCATCATCGCCACCACCATTACCACCATCAATATCGCCAATACGACAGCCTTTTTCATTTAAATCTTCCATAATGTTTTCGAATCAGCCACAAGAACAGCAGAAATCATCGATAATTGATAATACGGCCAAACAATCTTCCAATAATAATAATATTGGCCAAATTTCACTGCCTTCACAATCATTATTAAAGTCCAATAATAACAATGATGATCATGATCGAAATGATGATGATGATGATGAAATGAATTTGATGCAGCCAAATTTGATCAAATCATCTTCAATAGCAACAACAGCGACTGATACATCGAAAAAAGTAATAATAAATCAAGTAATAATTGATCCATTGGAATTGAAAAAACAGTCAAGAAAAAAGAAAAAGAAAAAATTATTATCATCATCATCAGTGGATGCTATTGATAATGACAATGATGATAGCAATAATAGCAATAATAATAATAATGTTGATTTTGATGATAATGATGACGATGATGATGATAACAATAATAATAATGATGATGATAATGATATAATTATAAACGATGACAATAATAACAACGATAACAGATCACGATCATCATCAACACCAACAAAACAAACAACACCAACATCAACATCAACGATGAATCAACATCGAAAAACATCGGCAACCATGTTTGATAATAATAATAATAATAATAATAGCAAAGATTCAAGGTTTTCATTTCATTTTAAATTTTAAAAATAACCTTAAAAAAAATCTAATAATTCAATTCATTTGTTTGTCCGAAAAGTTCTGGCCAATTTTCATGAATACAATCTATTGATTAATCGGAATAAACTTTTCGGACAGCCTAATATTTATACAATTTTTTCTTTTTCAAATACACTTCATCAATTAACCTTTTAAAACCTTTGATGAAGTTCAAATTTTTAAAATTTTATTTATTTATTTATTTATTTGTTCCGTGAGATAAAAATAGAAAATCATTTGATCAAATGAAATCATCATCATCATCAGAAGATGAATCAATTTCGATGAAATTGATGTTTCTCTAAGGAATTCTTTTATTTATTTTTATTTTTTGAAATTTTCTAATTCTCATTTCTTCTCCCGATTTCCAAGGGTATAGTTTCAAGAGTATAGTTTTCAAAGTAAACTATAGCCTAAAAGTAAAATCATATAATTCTATCTTGAAAAATACTACTGCTGCTAATAATAATAATTTAAAATAAATAATTTCTAATTTTTGTAAACACTAAACACTGAAAACACTGAAAAATTTCAATTAAATCTAAAATTTTAATTTATAATGATGATGATGATGAGATGAGACGCTTTTAATTTTAACAAAAAAAAAGAAATCCATTTAAATTGAGGAATCCAGGACTCATTTATATTAGATTGAGTGATATTTGATAGAGTCTAGTATTCTTCTCTATTTCATTTTGATTTGAAAATGAAATTAATTAGTTTTAAATTCAATAATACACTGAAATGAATGAATGAATGAAATGAATGAATGAATGAATCCATCCATTCAAAAAAGAATCCAAATACAACAAATACAAATGAATAATCACCGAAAAAATAAAATAAAATAAAATGTTTTAATTTATATGATTTTTCATTTTAATTCATTTGAATTCATTCATTTTAATTCCACTTTTACAGACGTTTATTGGATGAAGAAGATGAATTAGCCGAAGTGAAACCAGATGCTGTACCAAGTGAAGTACGTGAATGGCTTACATCGACATTCACCCGAAATCAAGTATCATCACGTAATCGTTCTGAAGATAAACCGAAATTTCGCTCGGTTGCCAATGCAATTCGTGCTGGTATTATGGTTGACAGGTAAATTTTGAATTTTGAGAATCTTTCAAGTGAAACTTTTATTTGACTCTTTTAATTTGATCATTTTTAATTAACCTACTTTTACATCTTTGATTTTTTACTGTCATATACCCTGTACAACATAATGAATTCATCATCATCAACGCAGAATCTATCGTAGATTATTCAGTGCTACAACCATACAAATCGCTCCCGAAGTTTCAAGTTTTCTTAAAGTTTGTATCATTTTATTTTGTGATTTATTTTTCATTTCTCATAAACTTTTTATGGAAATTATTTTCATTAATTTTTGATTAATTAATTAATTAATTCATTCATTTTTCGTTTGATGAATATATTTATACAAATTCAATGTAAAAAAATTCAAGGGTGCTGATGTATGGTCATTCGATATATTTGCATTGAATCAACTGCAAGAAGGAAAAATTCTTCGTAATTTGGCAACAGATTTATTGAATCGTTATGGTTTAATACATAAATTTAAGGTATGATTTCAAAGATAAATGAAAATTTGATGGAAAACTTTTTTCAAATGTGATTTTTATTTTATTATTTTATTTTGGAAAATAAACGTCGTAATCATCAGATACCGACCAGTAATTTGGATTCATTCTTAACGCAAATAGAACTCGGTTATCAAAAATATCAAAATCCATATCATAATAATTTACATGCAGCTGATGTTACGCAAACCGTCCATTATTTATTATGGGTTACAGGATTGGCCGTAAGTCTCTTTGAAACATTTAAGATTTTTGAAAAAAATAATTTTAAAACACAAAAAAATTTTAAAACATCATGGAAAACATGAAAATAATAAACAATTTTCATTATCACCTCTTAATCATGGTTGAATCTTTGAAAAATTTTAAAAAAATATACCAAAATTTATTAACAAAATAATAACAGATTCAATGAACAATGACAACAAGGACGCACAGAAATGATAATAATAATCAATATTAAATGAAATATGTTGTGCTTGAACTTTGCCGTGTATATTTATTGTATCGCCATTGTTCAAATGGTGGTAAACATAAGAAAAATTTAAAAATATAAGAAAATAAAAAATATGAACAAAAGAATACCGTAAGCAAGAAAAATTGCTTATGGCATCATTCATAGATCTTTAAATGAAAAAAATTCTGGTCTCATTACCATTACCATTAATAATAATGATATGAGAGAATAAAGTCTATTTACTTAAGCAATTTTCATTATGTTGTCCCGAAAGTTTTGGCCGATTTTCATGAACAACTCCAATTGATTAAGCAGAATGAACTTTTCGGACAATCTAAATATTTTTTAGAAAATGTTAAGAAATTATTTTTAGTTTAATTTTCTTTTGCTTACACAATCCATCCATCGATCGATTGTTTATTATTCATTTAATAATTTTGTTTTTGAAATTTTGAATCATTTTCAATCGATAGATGGACTTGACACAAGTGGCATTTTGAATGCCAAGCAAACAAACAAAAACAACAACAACAATGACATTAATTTTGTCAAATTTGAAATTTTTCAGGGCAAAAATTTTGTGAAAATTAATCCTACCAAAAAATAAATAAATAATTTGTCATTTTCAAGTGATATTTTCCCTCTAATTTTCCTGTATTTCAGACCCTGTATCGAATGGCAAATGATCCAGATCTTGAATAATTCAGATCTTGAAGGATCATAGATCTATTTTCGAAAAAGAACAAAAGCTTCAGGCTAAATATGAGAATATAAACATTATAAATAAATAAATAAATGAATGAAATATTAATCAATTAATCAATCAATCAATCAATCAATCATTTGTTTAATAATTTATTATCATTATTATTTATTCAAATATTTATATATTTCAATGATACTTGAGAGAAAAATTCAATAATATTAGGCTGTCCGGAAAGTTTTGGTCAATTTTCATGAGCAACTTCAATTGATTAAGCCGAATGAACTTTTTGGACAACCAAAATACAATTCAAAAAAGCAAATTTCTAAATTTACAGTTTGACAGTGATGTCTATTGATCAATAATCCATGATCAACATGCATTCATCATTCATTTACCATCATTTTAATTCTATTTTTATTTTATTTTATCTCTTTTATTTAATGTAAAACAGCAATGGTTAACCGATCTAGAAATATATGCAACATTAGTCGCCGCTATCATACATGATTATCAGCATACTGGTACAACGAATAATTTTCATATCATGTCTGGGTAAGTGCTTACTTCAATTAATTTATTCATTTATCATCATAATAATCATTGATTAATCGAATTCAATTCAATTCAATATAATTCAATTCAATTTTTATAAAATACATATCATTCAATGTATTCAATGAGTCTATAGATTGATCTCATATCAATAGACAGTCTTATTTCATCATGAATCTTTTATTTAATCATTCAATATTCTCATTATTCTCATTATTTAAGAATTTTTTTCTCGTGCTCGTCAATGATTCAATTCGAATCAATCAATCATTGTGCTCCCATTTTTTTTATTTTCAATGGTAGACAGCTATAGATTCAATGTATTTCTATTGATTCATGTGATATTACTTTATTTTTTCAAATCATTATCATTAAATTTAATTGAGTTGAATTCATATTAATCGATTTTTTTATTGCTTATCGATTCATTCATTGAATCATTTGTAATAATTTTCAAAAAATATTTCGTTTTGTTTTGTTTTCCCTGTCATATTTGTCATTGCATACCCATTCAACAACTACCTATAGATCGGAAATAAGTCTACTGTATAATGATCGTTCTGTGCTGGAAAATTTTCACATTTCAGAAGCATTCCGTGTGATACGTAAAGATGAAGCAAATATTGTCGTCAATTTAAGTCGTGAAGAATATCGGTGAGTATTTTTTTTTTGTTTAAAATTTGAAGCCGTTTTCATTTCAAAGATATCAATCATTTTAAATTGTTTTATTGATTGATCCCTTTTGAAGGAAAATGATATTAATTGCAATGATAATGAGCATTTAATTATTATGATCCAAACTAATTGAAATTTTAATTTAAACTTTTTTTTTCCTTGAAATTTTAGTGAATTTCGTACATTAATCATCGAAATGGTTATTGCCACCGATATGTCAACACATTTTCAACAAGTTAAAACACTGAAAACATTGTTAAGTCATCAAGAATTTGTTGTGGATAAACAAAAAGGTCTGTCATATATATTGCATTGTGCCGATATATCACATCCATCAAAAAGATTTGATCTACATCAACGTTGGACATTGTTGTTGATGGAAGAATTTTTTCGTCAGGTAAACACCGAAAAAATTGAATAAAATCCATGAATATTTCATTTTCATTGATTTCAAATTATAAATTTGCATAATTTTAAGACCTTAAGTATGTAGAACATTATATAGTGGGAGTTTTTTTGAATGTTCAAGGATATTAGAAAAAATTATAGGAGAAAAAGGCTTAGATTATTCTTGAGAATTGAAAGGGTTAAGTAATAGGAAAAATTGAGGAAGAATTTGAATATGAATGCATGAAATATATATTAATAATTCAATTTTATTATAATAATTTTCTATTCGGTTCAATGATCATTGATAATGATTATGATAATTATAATTATCATTATGATAATGATAGAAATTCTGGCTTGGAATTTTGTTGCAATTCCCATCGAAAATTTGAATTGATTGCGTTTTTTCTTTCACATTTCCATTTAATTTGTAATAAACTTTATATCCAGGTGTTTTCATTGATAATCAATTCATTGATCATGATTCTTAATTAATGTTTGTTTGTTTGTGTGTCTGTGTTGTTTCTTCGTATTAACCATTTTTCACAGGGTGACATAGAACGTGAATTAGGTCTTGCCTATTCTCCATTATGTGATCGTAATTCAACATTGATACCTCAATCACAGATCGGTATGTTTTTCTATTGATTTCAATCTTTTGAACTTTATTATTATCATAGAAAATTTTATATTTTAAACATTTAAAAAGGTTTCATCGAATTTATTGTTTATCCAACAATGGAACTTTGTGGTGATCTTATTGAACGTGTTTATGAGCATCTAAATTCATCATCATCATCAACAACATCATCGTTGATTTCTGCTACAAAAGCTATTGAAGATGTTGATAAAAATGTTGTTGATGATGAACAACAAACGTCTTCCACTGATAATAATAATAATTCAATTGATGACAATAATAATGATGATAGTAATAATAATAATGATTCAGAATCTCAAACAACAACAACCACAGAATTACAACAACAAAAAACAAATTCATCAGCCACTGTGATAACAACAACAACACCAGTATTCAATATGGTGATCAATAGTTCTACACGTAGATTATATCGTCCATGGTTACAACATTTAGATGTTAATAAAGCTAAATGGCAATATAAAGCATCGATTGAAGGTATTTATCATAGTGAAATGATGATTTAAATACACAACAAAAACTTGAGAAAAATAAATGCTGACAAAGAGTTCAAACAAAGATAAAGTAATTGGTTTTACAAAGAAAATTTTCGAGTCTCTTAAGAGAGCTCCTTAAGAAAATCAAAAGAAAAAATAATTAGAAAATATTCAAATACATTAAACAATCAATGTTTTTGAATGTGAATTTCAATGGAAATTCAAATGTACAATCTTCAAAATCAAATAATTAAAATTTTGCTAATCAAATATTTAATTTTCAATGATTACATTCAATTTGCATTTATTTTAATTTTAATTTTAATATTTTTCAAACACGAATCATAACATGAGTCCCTTGAATACATTGCTTATTTGTTTTCCAAAGTAATTCACCAGAAAAAATTCATCAAAACAAAAAACTTCAATGTTTTTGCGGTGAATACTACCTTCTAGAACTACTACTAATTACAAAACTTGATGAGAAATTAATTAATTAAAACAAAACAAAAAATATTATAATTAATATTAATTATTCCTCACAAATGAATGAATGAATGAATGAATGACACACACACACACAAACAAGCAGACACACACGATCATTGAAATATGAAGGGTAAATAAATAATTGAAAATAAACAAGAACCAAACAAAACTTGAACCATTGAAAAAAAAAATTAAACCCGAAACCTCGTAATGAACATTATTTATGATCATCACTGGAGAATTCATTTATTTCATTTAAAAAAAAAAAAAAAAAAGACTTGAATTAATTCTTTTATTTTAGATTGAAATTTACCAGGATATAAATGATTTACATTTAAATAAAAAATGAAATG
This sequence comes from Psoroptes ovis, assembly GCA_002943765.1. Taxonomy (NCBI): domain Eukaryota; kingdom Metazoa; phylum Arthropoda; class Arachnida; order Sarcoptiformes; family Psoroptidae; genus Psoroptes; species Psoroptes ovis. The sequence goes on from PQWQ01000001.1 coordinate 82,217, forward strand.
ATAATAAATGAAAATATTAGGTTGTCCCATAAGTTCTTGCCGTTTTTTAAATTTTTTTTTTCATTCGAAAAACGGCAAAAACTTATGGGACAACCGAATAAACCAAAAATATTGAAATAAAACAACCATAAAAACAATTGAAATTTAATTAATTATTTTTATAAACCTTTATCCTCATAAAATTTTCCATTTTTTCTCTCGTTATTTCATGCATTTATAGAATCAAAACTACAACAACTGCAGCAACAGCAACAGCAGCAACAACAATCAAACACAATGGACAAAGAATCATCGTTATCATCATTATCAATAACAACAACATCATCGACAACAACTGATCAATCGATTGAATCAATCGAAACGGTTATTGAGAAAAATAATTAATAAATAATCAGATTCCAGACGAAAAAAAAAACTGTCATAAATCATTGAAATGATTCGAATTTTAACCCTTTATTTTATTTTCCATTCATTAAAAATTAATTGTCTTCAAAATCAACTTCAATTTTTTTCTTCGAAACAATCTTGACATATATATATATACAAATAAATCATTGATATAAACACATTATTATTGAATCTAAAGATGATTTTCATCATCACGAAATAATCACACGAAAAATATATTGATTAATTAAGACATATTAAATTTGATATAAATTGTTGAGTTTAAAAATTTATTAATGATTATTATAATTACACTTTACATTATATTCTCGCTTAAAATTAATCGAATGATCTGATGATTGATTTTCCAAAAAAAAAATAAAATCATTATTTAAGAATTTCGTTATTCTGTCTTACCATGTTACCATTATTCTATAATTCTAATTTCTTATCAACCAAAAAATCATCATCATCAACGACTAACTTATTTATTATTTATTATTTCAACAAGAGAAAACAATTATAATTCAAAAATCGATTACGTCAAATTTAATCAATTAATTTTCTTTTGATCTTCATTTTCATTTTGATCATTTAATTCTTTGTTCACAATTTTTTGTTTTCTTAAATTTTCGCATTTTAATTTTGATTTTAATTTCAATTCAATTTCTGTTGGTGCTTCGAGCTGCACACAATTATCTATTATTTTGGCACTTTGTTATAATTTTTTCAAATTTGCAAATAAATTTTTTTTGTTAAATTCAAATGGGAAAAATGAATGAAAATAAATATTTTGAAATATTTTTAATTCAAAACAAAATCTATAATCTTTCCTTGGTCTTTAATATTAACGTTTTACTTTTTGATCATTTCTCATATAGAAAGTATTAAAGGATTCAAAATTCAATTAAATTCAATTGAATTCAATGAAAGTATTGAAAAACAATGAAGCCATGGCCAGAACAATTGATGATCATTGATCAAATGCGATAATAATGATGATGATGCGGATGATATCCCCACCACATTAATGATAATAAATCGGATCATTATTTTCGTTTCTTTATTTCTTTCATCATTTCTCTTCCATAGTAATCATCATCATCATCATCAAATAATAACATTTAAAAGGATCATATAACATTTGAAGACGATGAAATAATTGTTTTTCTATTTACTGTAATGGACTGTAATACAACTATACTGATGTCGTTGATGATGGTCGGCTGCTTGGTTCGTTGGTCTTCATCATCATCATCAAATCTTCATCATTTTCATTGTCTTTGTTCTTCTTAAATGAAAATATATTTCTTTTCATTTTATCCAAATACACACAATGAAATGAATCAAATTTCCTGTGGATTCTCGTTCTTTTTCTTTGAATTTATTGTATTATTTTGTCTTTTCATTCATTCATTCAGTAAGATTTCAATTTGAAATTGACAATTTTTTATTAGATTGTCTGAAAAGTTCTTGCCGATTTTCCAATTATTTTCTACGATATAACCGGCAAAAACTTTCTGGACAACCTGACAATTTTCTTTTTTATTTTCATTTCTTAGAAATAAGAATTTAGTCACGATAAAATCAATAAAAAACCATTGGTGGTCATCATTTATGGTTATTTAATACACATAACACAGGCTACAATAATCATCGGGTGATGCACACTGAGACTGACAGACGTATAGACTTACATCCACACAAATAAAAAAAATAGCGAATCAAAGCACAATTAATCATCATTATTTCTTCGTCGTAATTTTTTTCATGTTTTAAGGGGCAAAAAACTGAAGAAAAATTTTAAAAATCAAAGAAAATTCAAAGAAATTCAACTCCAACCGACTCATAAATGGCTAAATCATTGTCATCATGATCAATGAAAGAATTATTAATGGAATTAATTATTATTTCATTAAATTATTTTGTTTTTTTATTTATTTACAAAAATCAAAATCATCAAAAAATTAATTTTAAAAAAATTTGATTTAATTCGAATTTTTGTTTTTCAAGTCTGTCATAGAGATTTGTTTCGTAATAGTATGAGTATGATTATTAGCATTATCAAATGATTTGATTGTGATTGTAAATTTTTTCTCCTCTGAATCAATTGTCGGTTTTTGATCGAGTTTTGGCTGCTGTTGCGGTTGCTCTTGTTGTTTTTGTTGTTCAACCAATTTATCTTTCCATTCTTTCCATGCTAATATTTTTTCATCATTAGTTAATTGTTCTTCAATTAAATTTTCCAACAAAAAATCATGATCATAATATGTAATGAATTGTTGATCATAATTTGTCAATAATTTTCTCAATAATTCATCATCTGGCAGTGATGGGATTTCGATTTTTTCTGGCTTCTCAATGAATGTATACAGTTCTTCTAATTCCATTTGTGTAAAATATCGACGGATTTGATTTAAATCAACGACACGCCCGGCAATCGATTGTTTAGTTATTTGTCGTTGATAAATACGATATTCCATTGTTCCATAACCAGCTAAACGATAAATGTAAACAGATTTTGTTTGACCAAAACGAAAAACACGAAACAATGCTTGCATATCATTCGATGGATTCCATGAACAATCAAATATAATGCAACGATTTGCACCGACAAGATTAATGCCTAAACCACCGGCACGTGTCGATATCAACATTAATCGTGCTCGTTTATTGTTTGAATCATTAATTTTTTTCATACCAAAATCTCGTTGTTCAATTTTAACACTGCCATCGATGCGAAAATAATCCAAATTTTTTTGCCATTTTCGTTCTTTTAATTTAGCTTCAAAAAGATCTAATGTGTCTAAGATTTGAGAGAATATCAGTAATTTATCACCAATTTCTTCACAATAATCAATAATGGCAAATGCTATTTGAAATTTACAACTTGATTCTATTTTCAACAAATTTTTCACATCATTTTTATCCATAAATTTTGGATAATTTTTCAAATTTATTGTTGACAACATTTTTCTAGACACATTTGTCTGCTTTGTAGTTTCAACGCCATTGTTTTCATGATTATCTTCATCAATTCTTTTACACAAAAATAGAAATGGATGATCATTTATTTTGGCAAAATTCCAAAAGTCACCCAATAAATTTCTCTCTTCTGGTCGCAATGTATGGATATAATTTTTATATAATTTTGATTGTAAAGAAGATAAACGTAGATAAAGCACGTATTCATATTTTCTTGGTAAATATGGTACCAATACTTTATAATCACAACGATGTATAGAATTGGATAGCATTTTATTCAAAACATATGCACGTTTTTTCATCAATGCTACATCAGCGGCTGTTGAATCAACATGTTGACCATTTTTTATTGGATTTTCAAAACGATTACGAAATTCTTCCAATGAACCAAGCAATGATGGCTTTATAAAATTAATCATAACATAATATTCGGTCAAATTATTTTGCATCGGTGTACCAGTCAATATTATACGACGCAGTGTTTGTATACGTGATGCACATTGATTTATTTGACTTTGATCAGATTTCAATAAATGTCCTTCATCAAATATGACTAAATCGGCACCTGGTTGAAGTAAATATTTTGCTACAAGCTTTGAATGTTTCGCCAATTCTTTACTATTGCATTGAGCCATAATGCGAAACATGCTTAGAGTCATTATCAGAATGCCACCATTATTGTACCAGGTTTCTAACAATTTCATTCGATTCGATACGGCTTTTGCCATGGAAAAATCATATAATTTCAATGGTTTATATTCTAAATATTCTTCTTTCCATTTTGAAAATTCTTCTAACCAACTTTTTTGTACATTAAATGGTATTATAATTAATACTTTTCGAATTTTTTCACTGATAATTTCATTGTTCATGATTGCCTGTAAAAATGCAACCACTTGCAAAGTTTTGCCCAGACCCATTGAATGAGCCAATATACAACCTGATTGATATTTACGATCATCTGATGATAATAATCTATCAAATGATTCAATAGTACTATTGTACATAAACAATATACCATTGCGTTGATGTGATTTTAAAATTTTTGCAATTCCTTGATCAATTTCTAATAATATTTTACAATCTTTAGGATCATATTCTAATATAACACGCGTTTCATGATTAGCAATTGTTTTGGAAATTTTTTCAAACATTTCGGCTTTTTCCATCAAACGTTTTGCACGTTCATCTTCAAGCTGTATTGCTAATCGTGTACTTTTGTTCAAATCTTCATATGAACATATTTCACGTATACGTTTCCGGGTAATGCTTTCAATATTACCAATATTAGTATTTGGCGTTTCAATAATTGGTATATTGGATGATGATGATGATGATGATGGTAAATTCTTTTGAATTTCTATTAAATTCTTTCCATTAATAATGATTTCAGTCATACCAGTTTTGATCGATGATTTATGTTTTTGCTCTTCATTATCTATTTTTGGCATTGCATTATTATTATTATTATTATCATCAATATTTTTGTCATCATTTAAATTCTTATCAATAAAATTGCTTTGGCTATTATTATTATTATGATTAGTTTTCATTGAATCGATGTTATCATATTGTTTATGATAAATATTCATTGAAATTTGTCCTATACATTTATCATTTCTTTGCCGTTTTTGACATTGATCATAATCAGTATTATTATTATTATCGGCATTCATATTATCAAAATTTCTTTTATCAGAATTAATTGAATTTATGGTGAATGAAATAGATTTATGACCATTGTCATCATTGTCAATATTATTTTTATTATTATTATCATCATCATCATCATCATTATTATTCGATGATTCGTCTTCAGTTAACCATTCATTTGCATCGTAATAAATGTCTGAATTCTATTTTCAATTTAATAGAAAAAGAAAAAATCAACAGTAATGGAAATATTTCAAATATTTATTATCATATATGAAATGAACTTACATTATCAGATTCACTACTGCAAATACTATCAATATCTTCGGTTATTTGCAATTGAATGAATTGATTTGATATATTTTCACATTGCATTTTACAATTATCATTATCATCATCATCATCATCATGATCATCATCGCCATCACTACTATTGTCATCATCTGAAGTCAATTCAGCATATTGTATCCATTGACGATTATTTTTAGAAAAATCAATCCAAGTTTTTTCAATTTCTCTCTCATAATCAGATGGAAAATCATCATCGAACAAACGATATTTTTTGAAATTTTCAAATTTTTCATTCATTTTTAAATTATTAAATTCAAATTTGTTTTGAAAATTTAATTTAAAATTAAATCAAATTTTAAAATTTTTTTTTGTTTATTTCCACATTTTCAACATTTTCCAAGTAAATTTTCTTTGATTTTCCCCGAAAATATTTCCCCGAAAATTTCTCTCCAAAAATATTTCCTTTCAAATTTCTTAGAAACAAAAACCAAATACCAAAAAAAAAATCCCAAGAAAATTGGATCCGGAATTTGAAATATTTTCTTTTTATTTTTAAATGTTATTCGTCTTATTATTATTCTCAAGGAAAAATAATCGGAGAAAAAAATTCCAATTATCAGATAAAGAATGACATTTATATTTATATCAAATATTAGATTGTCCGATAAGTTTTTGCCGATTTTCTAATGATTTTCTACGATATAACCGGCAAGAACTTTGCGGACAACCCAATACAATATTATCAGCAAAAATAACAATCGATGAACCAAATATGAGACCGAAACAAAATGAATCAAATGAAAGAATTACAAAAGAAAAAAATCCTAAAAATCAAAATTCTTTCAAATATTTGAAAGGGTGTGTACCGTGAATCGAAATCATTGAAAACAAAATGAAATGAAATAAAATAACAATTGTTGTTGTCCACCACACTATACCACACCACTATTTATCATTTACCACTCAATCAATCATTTGAAATAATAATAATAATAATCATGGCAAATGTACAAATGTACAAATGTTTATTTGTTTGTATTTATTGTATTATAATACAATTGTATTTTAAAATGTTGCCCGAATACAATTACTAACACAATCGGTGCTTGTGTATGTGTATGGGTATGTGTATGAAATGATTTTGAAAATTTTTACAAGTCAAAGTTTTTTTTTTTTTTTTTTTTTTTTTTTTTTGATTAATATTCATGTATGTTCATTCATTTCATTTTTGCCCCATTTTATATTAATTATAATTCAAATTATATAAATTATATTACATTTGATTCATTTATCAACATTCATTTTCATTCAAATTTGAATTTGGCATTTAAATTGTATTCAAATTCTGTATTTGTATTTCTCTGAATTCAAATTTAGATAATTTTCTCCTTTTTTTTGATTTTCATAATTTTATATTTTCCATATCTCATATATGATACTGAAAATTATCATTTAAAATCAGTGTTGATTTGAATTTTTCGACATTGTTTTCAATAGAATCCATCCAATTATCAGTAATCATTAATGATCATTGATTTTGATTGCATTAATTTTCTTAAAATTTCGATATGAAAATCAAAAATCACATACACACACAAAAAAACTTGTCATATGTCAACTTGATATCGAAAAGCATGCAATTACACTCGAGTTCAATAAATAATAAATTGATCTTTATTTTTATTTGCGTATATAAATCTAAATATTAGATTTATATGCACATGTTAACGCTAGATATCTTAAATACCTACGAAACACTGAAAAAAATTTCCACCATTTCTTCTTGATCATTTTCTTATTGTTGTATTCGGTTCATTTTTTTTCAAATTCTTTCAAATTAACATTACAACATTTACTTATAAAATATGTATGACCATAATAATAATAATAATGGTCATTATTATTATTATAAATTCATTCATTTCATCCCTTAAAAAATCGGAAAATAAAATAAAATAAAATTTTGTTTTTGTCAAGTTTTAAAAATCTCCTGTAACATTATTTAACATTGACTAATAGCTTCAATGAATGAATGAATGAATGAATGGCTGAATTGAAGATTGAAAATTTCAAAAGCAATAATAACAACAGCAGTAATAATTGACAATAATCGCGGTCATTTTAGCTGTTGTTGTCAGTGGTGGTGGTGGTGGTGGTGCTGACATTGTATTTATTGCTATTTTCATCCATATACAGCTCATAATAATAATGATAATAATAATAAAATGTCAACATTATTTGTCCAAAACCAACAGCGACATCAACTTCAACAATATTGTCATCATTATTAATTTGAATTCAATTTCAATATTCTTTATAAAGGCTATAGTCTGTAAAAATTTATCTCTTTTTACATTGATTCAATATTTGTTTGTTTGTTTATTTATTTGTTTAATAATAATACTTTTAATCCTTTGCTTTGCTTCATGTTTTTGGTTCAATTTTTGGTTCAAATCGTATTTATTGTATTTGAATGGCAGCAAACCAACAAGAGCAAACAGAACCAAATAAATAAATGAATAAATATTGAGGATTCAATATACCTCCTCCAAATTTGAATGTTGTTTTCACTGCACAAATTCATATAATGAATAAATGGATTCGTAATTCGTTTGGAAGGTTCTTGTTGGAAATATTGAAGATATAGAAATGATTATGCGCCCAAATCAACATTGAAACATCATTATTTCTGAATTTCGGGAAAAATTTGGTTCAAATGTAAACATTTCTTCGACATATATATAGACTGAATAGTGGTAACCACGACTGTAAGAATTTCAAAATAATAATTCTTGGTTTCTGGAACCAAATATTTATTCAACTCAATTTTCCACCACTTTCAAATCACTAGTCTATATATCACTGGAAAATATCATTCGATGACCTAAATAAATAATAATTCATTCATGCAAAAAAAAAAATGCCATAAAATACGGGAAAATAATACTGAAAAGTATTGTGATGGTACTTTGCACTTGTACATTGATGTGATGGTTATAATTATGGTGGTGGTGGTAGTTGAATATTTCTTGTACTTTTAAATTCAATGAAATGAATGAATTTACCTTTTTACGCAATCTTATTTATTTATTTATTTATTTATTCATCTATCAATTTTACTCCTGATTAATTAAACTCTATATTTTGCCGAATGATATTGATTCATGTATTATACGAATTATACAAATAATAATAATAATAATAAAAGCAATATTAAAAGCATTAATATCAAGGTAAATTTCTGAATGAAATTCAAATATTTTTTTTTTTTTTTTTTTTTTGATCGTTAAAATTACATTAACTTAAATATGTTTATTTTCTTTATTTCGATTTACTTTAGTGAAAAATTCATATATATATATCGATCAATTTAGCTATTATCTTATTAATATTTAATATTATTTGAATAATAAATAATAACGAATCATGATCGAATATCGATATCGAATATAGATAGATATTGTGTTCATTGATTTTCATTTTAATCTAAATAATGAGATTATTTTCAAAATGAATAAATGAATAAATAAATGGTCAAGTTATTATCATCAATAAATGTTACATGACATGATGACTTTATCAATGGAAACAACGACAACAACAACAACAGCAGCATCAGCAGCACCATCATCAGCAATTTTAATACAAAATTCAAATAAAAATGATGATGATGATGGTCAAAATAAGAAAACAAAATTGTCATCATCATCATTATCAATGTCAACATTAAAAATGACAAAATTAACACCATCACCATCATTGTGGAGTTATTTAATCAATATATTTAACATTTATCATTATGTATTATTATGTTTATTATTCGGTTTGTTTAGTTTGATTATTGGTGGGGCACTTTTTTTACTCGATATATTATTCCGTATGAATACAACGTCCATTCATCTTATTGAATCAGTACCATTATATATGCCATCATTGATTGTAAGTTCATTCTCTTTGAATTGAATTGAATTGAATTGAATTGAATAACAGTAATGAATGAATTGAATCAAGGAATGAATTGAATCAATGAATTGAATGATAATGATAATAAATAATGATTATATTTATTTATTTTATTTTCCAATAGTCATTCTTTAATGGATTATCATTGCTATTATTCATGAATAAAACGACAAGAAGATTATATTTGGTATGTATTTGATTTTGGTTTGTTAACCATTTAAATTATTATCGAAATGGGAAAAATTCTTCTAGATTTGATTGATTGATAGTAATTCTTTGAATTAATATATATATTTTTTTTCCATTTCATTCATATACCAATAATATAATATAATAAGCTCAAATCTGTTTGTGGTCTATATTTATTGATTACATTGTTAATGATAATCATTGCAATCACTACATCGATTATACATTTACCAAGATTACAAACACATAAAGAATGTGCATATAATGTACGAATACGTGCCTGTACTTGTATTTATTCACCACAACAACAACAACAACAATCAAATCGACAATCAATAATGAATAATATTAATGATCTAATTAATACTAATAGCAATAATAATAATAATAATGATATCGAAAATGATGAAATTCCATTATTTGATAAATTTAAAGGTGAAATATATATTTGAATCGATCCGAATAATCTTTGATTAATTAATTCGTTTTTATTTTTGATTCAGCCACAAAACAATTCACCATGGAAGATATAATGAATTGTGAATTAGTACATGGAATTTTATATGATTCATTAAAAGTTGTATTTGCCTTGTCATTATTAGCAATATTTGTATCAATAATTTCAATGTTAATATTGTATAAATTATCGCTGCATGAAAAACGTAAATTATATTTAAAAAATCAATTAATAATGGCACGTGATCATCATCATTATTATTATCGATCAAAATTACGATCAATTAATGATGATGATCATAATCAAAAATTGAATAATTGTCAATCATTACCATCGACGATGACATCTACAGCATTTTCCACTGATTTTGATGATCGATTTAATAATAAATTAGGAAAAAATTTCAAATGTTTATCAGCAAAATTTTCATCTCAAGATTTATTGATTGATAATAATAATAATAATAATAACAATAACTATAGCTCCAATCATAATGATTCATTAAAAACAACGATCAATAATGAAACAGCGGATGATCCACATTCGCTGCTATTTTCGCCAACAAAAAAATTAGATAGACAATATAAAATTTGGTCATCATCTCAATCTGCTACGAAATTCAATAGTCCAGACAGTGAACATGTAGATAAATATCGAAATAGAACCGATAGTGATAATTATGATGGCAATGATCGACAGCGATCAAATTTACGACGATATATGAGCGTCATTTTGGATACACCATCAAATGTACATTCTTATGTATGGCGTAAATTGAATTCATTGAAAAATATTCATCGACCCACGAATGATGACGCCAATGATTCCGTTAAGAAATTTTCTGACCATAATCATCAATATTTTCCACCACCTCATATGGCAATACCGAGATTTTCTGTGACAAATATTAAAAATGATGATTTCAAATTGAAAAATTCTACAATGATGCTAAAAACATCATCATCATCATCATCATCACCTTCATCAACTTTAACAAATGAATCATCCTCTGAACATCTGACATCCAATTCAAGTTATTGTAGTAAAAGTCAAACAATACGCTATCAATTATCAGCGAACGATAATATGGAAATATTGATACCATCCGATGAACAACATCCGATTCATTATGATCCGAATCAAGACTTGTGTTCATTAGATTCGAATAATGCGAATAATATTCTAGATCAAGTTGAACAATCACGTACAGATTTTACATCCAAATACATTTGTCACCATATGTCATCGTTGGATAATTCTACGTCGAAAAATGATTCAAATAGTGATGATAATCGTAGCAATCACTGTTCATATAAATACACATTAGACCCATTAGTCGTTAATAGATTTGAATGTATTGATGAAGATGAAGAATTGTGTAAAGAATTCAATTTGCAACCAATAATTTCAAGATTAGCATTGACAACAACAGCGGCCGAACCATTTTATTTCAATCCATTTGAAACCGATGAAACCAAAACAACCAAAGAACAATCAAAATTATATCCGTCCGAAAATATTTTATCAAAATCACTAATACACGAACAACCGCAACAACAACAACAACAACAACAACCAAATCTGATGGATGTTTTTACATTCATTTCAAGTGGTGGTAATAATAAAGAATGTAATAATAATAATAATAATAATAATCAAATATACACAACATTTGAAGAAGCATTCAAAAATTATTATGATTCACAAAATCGTATCAGTAACAATGATATGAATAATAATTATCGTAATAATTTTTATACACTTCCAAATAAAACAATGAACAATCAATATCATGATGATCATGATTATCATCATCATCATTCACATCAATTCGAAGATAATCGTGATCGTAATCATCAATATCGACATCATCAACGACGAATGCAATTTGTGCAGCAACAGCAGCAGCAGCCACGAGAACAAACAAACAAATATCGAAAAAATACTTCAATATTATCACAAAATCATCAGAAACAAAATACCATTGAATTGAATAGCAAAAAAATTGCTGAATCGGTTATTAGTATGAACAATGGTAACAAAATCAATCAAGATTTAAACAATCGAACGGCATTCGTTGATGAAATACCATCTCATGTGACAATTATTGAGCCACCAAAGGATTATCAAAATTTTTTCCCGATCAACAATCAAATTACTGATCATAATACTATTATTAAGCCAGGAAATATTGCAGCATCGACAATAGAATTTTCAAATAAATCATATCCTAATTATAATCAACAGTCAATTTCATTGAACAAAAATAATATGAATGATGAAGCTAACGACGATAATGATGATGATGATGATGAAGAAGTCGATGATGAAGATGATTACGATGATGATGATGATGATGAAGATGATGAAATCGATGATGGTGCTGGTGATACATCAACATCACAAGATCTGGCAGATTTCGAGCTAGAATTAGATGAAGAACCTATCAAATTTGTTAGTGAAGATGATTTCAAATTATTTATATCGAATCCAAATTTGATAAAATTCGAAGACATTTTCAAACATGTTAATTTTGAAACGATCAATTTGAATGCAGCACAAATAATTAATAATCAAAAACCAGATCAAAATGATCATAGTAATCATCGAAATGATAAAAATACAATATTAGCCAAATTATCAGCGAATAATCAACATAGTGCCAATAAACAAAATCAAAAAACAATCGAACAACAATCAATGGATATGATTGGAATTAATATCGAATTAACAAAACGTTTTGAAGAAAAAATAGCGAAAAATCAAGATACATTTAATAATGGTTTCAATGTAAGACGTGTTGATGATGATGATGATAATAATGATAAAAACGACGATGGCAATCATAATGCTCTGGAATCATCATCAACAACATCGACTACATCATCGACAACAACAACAACAGGTACCGAATCATCATTATCATTATCATCAATGAATCGTGAAAATTCACGTTATGCAATCAGTACGGATGAAGAAAATTCAATTACAACTGAATTTATTAAACCACCAACGCCTTTTACAAATTATATTATTTAAAATTTTCATTTTAGATTTTAAAATAGAAAATGAATTGTGTTTTTTTTTATTATTTGAAAAATAAACAATTGTTTTTTGCAATTGAAAATAATCATTTTTTAACAACTTGAACAACATCTTCATGATGTACGACCTATTGGTTATAAAAAAATTAAAATTTGATGAAAATTTCTCATATGAATATCGCTTACATGATTCAAGCCAACACGTTGTGGACTATATTTTGTGCTTGTACCCTTTAATAGAAAGAATATTTTTTAAAAATTTCTGGTCAATTGAATGCAAATGATCAAACCAAACATACCCAAACCAATGCATATTTAAATTGTGATGCTAATGTACGATGTATTGTATGGCAAACTTGTTCAATTGTTGAACCTTTACGCATGATTAATCCATCTTCAAAATCAGGTGGTTCTGTGGTTGTTTTATGATTTATCAGAATGAAAATTAATCATCAAAATTGAAAATAATCAAGAACAATATGAAAAAGTACTTACGGCCACGTTTTTTAGTATAAACTTGTATTAATGATAAATAATTCCAAATAGTTTCCAACATGTAATCAATATTCAATTTCATATTCATACTAACAACAACTGAATGCGGTTGCCGAGCTAATTTATCCACTTCTTCCATTGATATTTGATCAATTTTATTGTAAACATAAAGACATGGTAAATATACACGATTTTTACAAATCACATCAATAAAATCATCTGGTGAACAATCTTCACGAAATAGTACTTCAGCATTGAATATTCTATATTCGTGCAGTATCATATAAATTAATTTTTCATCAACTTTTGTCAAATTACACATGGCATTGAATGATAATCCACCGGTCTTTTTTTCTTTAAAATAAATGTTAGGCTTCTTTTTATTCAACCGTATTCCGACTGATTCTAATTCATTTTCCAGTAATCTCCGTTGTGATTCACTTTTAGTTGCATCTAACATTATGATAATCAAATCAGCTGTCCTTGCCACAGCGATAACTTGACGTCCACGACCTTTACCTTGTGCAGCACCTTCTATGATACCAGGCAGATCTAATAGCTGTATATTTGCACCTTTATATTCGATGACACCAGGGATACATGTCAAAGTTGTGAATTCATAATTTGCTGATTCTGAATGTGTATTGGTGACAGTATTCAACATGGTTGATTTGCCAACCGATGGAAAACCGATTAACGCAATGCGAGCATCACCACTTTTCAATACTTCAAAACCTTCACCTTTTTCTTTCGATTTACTTGGTTCCAATAATTGTGCACGATATTTAGCTAATTTGGCTTTCAATAAACCTAAATGATACTCGGTTGCTATAAAATAATGGAAAATAGATCAGTAAATTTTCAATGAAATCAATTTCTTTGCATTTTACCTTTGTTCTTTTGTGTACGCGAAATTTCATGTTCGATTTCGGCAATTTTATCCAAAATACCCATTTTTTCTTTTATTTAAGGCCAATTATTACTTAGATTCTTGAATCATTTAATTAAATAAAATGTAATCCAATTGCAATATCAAAAATAATCAAAACAAAATTTCGTAAATGTGGAATCGTTGTTTTGCTGTCGTTGTCGACGCATGTAAAGATTAATTCATAAATGAAATGACGAAATTTTTTTTTACTCGAATTTGTTTATGTTTTGTGTTTGTTTTTATTTTTAATTTAATTTTGATTACATTTAAATTAATCAAAATTCTGATTATATTCAGTTGATTTGGATCAAATTTTGTAGTTTATTATCATCATAATTATAAATTAATCAAAAATTCATCATTGACATCTTTTGAATTGATTGACGAAATCAACAATAATGTATAATGGTATTGGTTTACAAACCGCACGTGGAAGCGGTACCAATGGTTATGTTCAACGTAATTTAAGTTTTGTCCATATATCAAAACCAAAAATTGATTATAAAACTGAAGATGATCTGAGAAAATTTGAATCCGAATATTGTAAACAACCAAATGAAGAAATTCTCGAGCATCATCGTAAACGAAAAATTGAAGTAAAATGTTTAGAATTGGAAGAAAAACTAGAAAAGAAAGGGTAAGTATTTTTATTCATTAAATAATCTATCCATTCTTGAACTGATAAAATTCAAATCATCCATAGATTAAGTGAAGAAGAAATACAAAAACAAGTGGACGAATATCGCCAAGAATTGCAGCGAAAAATGCAAAAAGCATTGGAAAATCGTCAAGAATTTTTAGAAGAAATACTCAATAGTAAAAAGTAAGATATTATTGATAATTTATTAACGAAAAAACATCAAATTTTTTTACATTGAAATCCATAATATTTAAATTTAAATTGTCAAATTATTCAAATATTCTCCATGTTTTTCAATTACCAAGATAGATTATTCTTATCTTAACATTTTTTTCTATGCTAAATTTCCATTAAACTATATAGAGTTAATGGTCGAAAATAAGCAATGGTAGAATATTCTTGTTTGATTTTTTTTTGATAGCATCCCTATATAATATGGCTAATTTACTACTATGGCTAAAATGGCTTGAATTGATGCTCAATTCATTTTGTTGTTGTCTTTTTTTTTTTTTTTGATTTGACAAATTCGTAGCCATGAAAAAAAAATGGTTGACAATTCATATTTAATAAATTCAAATTATCTTATCTCAATCATACACTTGATTTGTTCGCCATAAAAGATAATTTGCTTCATTTATCCATTAGTTTATTCCAAATTATAATATGAAAAAATTCAAATAATTTTCTTTAAAATAAAAAATGGCACCAATCTTGTTGGTATAAAAGCCATATCATTTTGCTGAACATATCTTCAGTGCCTTACTTACTTGTCTTCCACCAAATGGATTAAGTTAAATTGTCTTCCAGCCAAAAATAAAAAACTTAATTCCAAATCAACAAGATATTCACAATGTCTTCCAATTATATTTGTCTTCCAGAGATAATTAATCAAATGTAGAAAAATAATGGAAAATTCTAATGAAAATAAACAAATTAAATTTACAAATAAAAATGTATCAATTAAGCCAATGATACGGCCAATTTTAGAATCATCAGCCCTTAATACGATTGATGATAGAAATCAAAATTATCGCCAACAGCAGCAACAACAACAACAATCACATTCATTAACATATCATAGACAATCATATTGTAATCATGATCAATCATCATCATCCACAACACAATCTCTGTGTTGTCCACATCAAATTTTATTCAATGCATTCACTAATCATTTAATACCATTTCAATATTGTTTTCATAATCAAAATAGCAATAATAGTTTTAATAATCACATTAATAATATCAATAATAAACAATTAGATCGATCATCATCATCATCATCATCATTGAATCAAATAAAACCATTAAGTTCAGCAGCAAAACGTCGTATTCGACGTAAACGTAATCAAATCAAAAGATTTGAAGCAATATTGACAGCTACAGCAGCTGCTACTGCTGTATCAATATTAGGCAATCATCATCATCATCATCATAATTATTATCATAATCATAATCATCATAATAATAATAATAATGATAATAATCATAATTTATTAAGCTATAATCATTTAAATGGTAGAAAATATAATTTTGATTTGAAAACTGTCAATAACAATAATGATGATGATGATAATGATGACGATAATGATGATAATAGTAGAGATAATAATAATAATAATAATAATAATAAAATTAGATTCATAAATACAAATTATTTAAAAAATTATAAACAAAAAAATTTAAATAATATTTCTAATATTAATTCTATTAATAATAATAATAATAATAATAATAATAATAATAATAATCATTCTATTTATAATTGTAAAAATGCTTCTTCCTCATTTAAGATCAAAAGTTGTTTAAGGTATGTATATAATGATTGTTTCAATAAATAAATAAATGGATAAATATTTAAGTATTAATCAATATTTATTGTTGTATGATGAATGTTCATATATTTTTAAAAGCGTTTGTTTTAATCATTGATTGAATTTAAATTTTTCATTTTTTCATTGTAATGACATCTTTTGTTTTTCTTTTCATTTTATTTTTTTCAAAATTTAGTGTAAGAGAAACACATCAATTAGCCGAATTGAATCGTAGCCGAAATGATAAATTGAAATCAGCATTAGGTATTAGTGAAAATTTTGTCGCCGGTTCATCAATGGATTTGATTCGAAAAGCAAAAGATGAACAAGCTGAAAAAGAAAAATTATTAAAAGCCAATAAAGACATGATACAAGAATCGATTCGACAACAAAATGAATTGAAAATCGATGAAGATGATTCAGAAAAGAATAGAAATCTTAAAGAGTTAAAGAAGAGAAAAATCAAAGAAGATACGAGTTCAGATGATGATTCAAGTGATGATGAATCTTCATCCAGTTCACCTTCATCATCATCATCATCCGCATCGTCATCAGGTTCATCTGAAAATAGTTCTGATTCGGACGATAGTTCATCGGAAGAATCATCATCATCATCATCGGATTCAGAATCTGAAAACACAAATAGTAGTGGCAGTGGAAGTGATTCAGATTCATCTCAAGATTCTTATCGTAAGCATTCTAATTCGAGATCGGAAAATGATCGCAAAAATCATGATAAACATTCGAAAGCTGAACGCTATCACCGAAAACGACATTCCCCACCACGAAGATCTAGATCAGTATCGAAAAGTCGTGGTAAACGACGATCATCTTATGATGAAAATCATGATGATCATTTTCATCGACATCATGACCGATCAAATCGCCGTAAAGTTTCAATTTCGCCCCGAAGAAATTCACCATCACCGATTATCGATCCTCGTAAAGATGATAAATCTCCCGAAAGAAATCCTCATCATAGATCCTCTTCAAGTAGCCGTGTCAAGTCTATTGTTTCGGTTGCAAGCGGTCATCATAGAAATGATAGACATGGAAAATCATCGCCATCATCACATCGTCGTCATCATCATCATACTCATAAAAGACATTCAAAATCACGATCAAAAAGTCCAGGTTCAAGACGAATTCATTCAAGACGATCATCACGACATTCGAAAAGTCGTTCACCATCCCCATCGCCGTCATCGTCATCATCAGCAGTATCATATTCAGGTGATGAATCTGATCATGAATATCCTCGTAATTCGTTGCGTAGAAAACAGCTTAAACGTTCAAGATCAAACTCAGCATACAGCGATAATGATGATGATGATAATATTCGTAGCAAAAAACATCGAAAGTAAATTCAAATTCAAATAATCTTAAATTTCAAATTTCAAAATTCAATTTTTTCTCACAGATATTCACGATCTCGAAGTCCATCGATACCTAAACGTAAAGGTTCACCAAGTTTTTTGGAAAAACGTCGTATAACAAGGTATCATTGATGATGATGATGATGACCAATGTAGATGCAGATTATATTTTTGAATGAATGATTATCATTTATGAATTTCAAATTTATTTTGATTTTTTCAATTTTTCATCATCAATATCATCGTGCGCACAATCCTCATCCATTGTTTGCTTGAATTTTTTTTTTCGGTTTACACTCATTGTCAAAAAAAACCTTAATTTCAATTTGAATCGATTAAAACATTTATTTTTTTTTATTTTTGTTTATTTGATTTTTGATTTATTTTTGCACCTTGTTTTATTCAAAAATTTATTTCAATTATTTTCGTAGTTCGTAGAATGTTTTCATTTTCAAAATGATCAAAAAATTAATTCCTTTAATTTTTTCATAATTAAACATTGTTTGTACAAAGTGCACGTAAACGACCAGTACCATATCGTCGTAATGGATCGTCAACATCATTGTCAATGCCACCGACAACAGCAACAGCTTTAACATTAACAGCTGATAATAAAGCTTCAACAACAGTCGATAATCAACGGCAACAACAAAATGATGCTAATAAAATTTTCAATCTATCACCACCGCTTCGTTATCGTTGATCGATTGATTGATTGATCAAATAAATTAATTAGCTTTAATTTTAGATAATTCATTGAATTAATAATTAATTATTTCAAATATTTGATTAACCATCCAAAAATATTATATTCACAATAATTGCATCTTGCTATCAAGGTATTTTGCTTTCTAGACCAATATAATCAATAAATAAATGATATTCAAACAATCATTTTTCAACCATTTCATATGTATGATTACGTTTTTTTCGAAATCTTTTATCATTAGGATTAAAACCTTGTTCACTTGAACCATATTGTGCCCATTTTGGAGTTGGTGCTAAATATTCAATTGATTGAAATGTTTTCCGACCATCGGTTCGATAATATTCTTGTATTAATTGATTAAATTTATCATAATCGATCCATGTATGCCATTGATTATTTTGGTAGAATTTACGACGTGCTAATAATAAACAATTTGAATGTTCATGTTCACATGCAAGATCAAATATTTCATCATCTAACGCATACATAAATCTCTCTATTCCAGATAAACTTAGAAATTTCTGTTTTATCAATACATTGATTTTAGCCATCAAATCTTGACCAAACTTCACCACTTCACTATGCCAAGGTACATTTTTCATTGTTAAATTTGATTCAGTCATACTCGTACCACAATAAGTAACGCCTTTGATTTCGATGAAATCTGGATTACCAAGCATAACTAATTGGGCATAGCCATCAATTTCATCTGAATTCCATGATTTGACCAATGTCAAACGATAAACTGTTCGTTGTCCTTTAGCATCAAGTGATCGAAGACTTTCAAGAAAACGTTCCCAAAAATCACTGAATAATGGTCTATCAATTTTTTTCAACGATGCTTTTGATGATGCATCAACCGATACATAAAGTTGTGTAACAGGATCTAATTTTTTGATCGCATTTGGAAACTGTGCATTGGTTACTAAAAATGTTGAAATATTTTGTGAATGAAGTAAACGTATGAATCGATTAATTTCAGGATACATTATCGGTTCACCGACTAATGATAATGCACAATGTCTAACAGTCATTGCTTCATCGATTCGTTCTGGTATCACACCTGGAACACTATTATATTGTTTAATCATGGCACGATGGGCTTCAATTGATTTTTCAAATATCATTTCAGGATTATCCATGTTCCATTTCCATTCGGTACCGACCGGATTCGTATGATGTCGCCAACAAAATACACATTTATTGGCACATGCTAAACTTGGTGTAGCTTCCATGCAACGATGACTTTCGATACCATAGAATGTATATTTATAACAGCCACCACGTCCACGTAGCATGGATTTTGTCCAACGACAAAGCTTAACACCTGAATGTGAACCAATCAATTTATAACCTTGTTTGGTCAATTCTTTTCGTAAATTAGGTGTTAACATATCTTTTGTTAGCTGAGTTTTAAATTGTTTTGATTTTTTTGCATTCAACATAGGATTCATTACAATATCTTCGAGATCAATCACAGTTTGGTTATCATTTTTACAAAAATTACCATCATTTTCTTCAGCCCAATCCTCATCATATTCATCTTGGTCGTCGTCGTCATCATCATCATCATCATTACCAAATGTAGCCATATTAGAAAAATTAGTGTATTCAGATGAATTATCAGAACAACATGTTCGATCTTGATCCAATAAAGCGGGAAGAATTTTATCATACCACACTTGAAATTGATCGTCCAGTGATTCAATTGCGGAACGATCCAATACACTTGTTTTATATAAACAATTACAATTCAATTTTTTCAATGCTTTTGTCAGCTTAAATGAACATGAACAAAAATCATCACCATACATTGAATCACCGATACCGAGAATCATAAAATTTAATTTATCAAATGTTTTTGAAAAACGAAAATCATTTGAAATATCCAAAATATATTGATAAAACCAACGTGCATTATCAGGTGGCTCACCATTCGTATATGTTGGCATAATTATCACTAAATAATTGCCTTCATTTGAATCTGATAATAATTGATCTTCAGGATCATAAATATCGGTACATAGGCAATCGATTGATGTGAACTTTTGTTTAATTGAATTGTTAGCCAATAATAGTTGCTGTAATTTTTTCGATAAACGTCGACCACTGCCAGTTGTTGTACCGTACAATATTTTCAATTTTTTCTTCTTTCTTTCATTGTCTTGTTGTGATTGTTGTTTTGAACATTTACAATTGCTTTTTTTACACTTTTTTGAATCTTTTAATTTAAGATTTCCATTATTATTTTGATTCTTGAATTTATGATAAAAAGACGATGTCACCAATAATGTGAGACCAATAGCGATTGTTGATACTGTTGTCAATTTTTTATTATTACTGACAAAATTCCATAAAGTTGTCAAGATTTTCGAATGCATTTTATAGGTGATTATCTTGTAATTTTTTCAAATTTTTAAGAAATCAACAAAAAAAGCATGGAAATACCGAAATGAATTGCATGGTTTTATTGTTTTTATTTGGCCACGTTTGTTATGAAAGGTACACAATGATTTGTTTTTTTCACTGAAATATTTGTAAACAAAAACAAAATCAACAATTTGATCCGAAAATTCTTAAATATTTGTCATTTAAAGTTTGATTTAATTAATTTTATTTTATTAATTATCTCTAATTCTTTTTTTTCAAATATTCCCTAGTGTCTCATTGATGAAGCAATTGAAAAAGCCATGATTTTTTATGCTGCATGTATACCACAAAATACACGTAAATTGATGATACCATCAAATGGCTTCAATCCTGAACATTTCATTTCTGAAAATAAAGATGATATTTTGAAATTGATTAAACGATTCAAAAATTCTCGATTCAAATCGTTCAATGAATATGATGAAGCATTGAAATTTGTATTGGAAGAAAACTGTGATATAATTAATGAAACATCAAACAATAATAATGATTCTACTTCAAATAATTCAAATTCGTTGCCAAAAACTGATAATAATAATTCATCAAATCAAATTGTTGAAGAATCACCACCTTTTCCATCTTTGGATATAACTGAGATCAATGTATTCAAGCGAGCTATTACAAATAAACAAATTGATCTTGTGAAAAAATATGTCCACGATAATCCACGCTATTTGATATCAAATTATTTTGATAGTCCAACAATTATTGTTCAAGGTGCCAGATATAATTCAGTACATTTATCGATTCGAAGTCGTTGTCCAGAAATTTTAGATTTTATACTTACGACAATAAATTCATTGGATTTTGTGCAAAAAATGAATCCAAATTTCAATAATGAATCATTAATTGAAAAACGTGATCATTTATTGGATCTTTATTTGAATACACCGGATAAAATCAATTTCGACACGCCATTACATATGGCATGTAAATTTGTTGATTTAGAATGTATTAAAATATTGACTTCATATATGCCAATTATTGATACAGAAAAATTGAATAAACAAAACCTGTTGCCATACCAAGTTGTACAAGATAATGCAATGAAACAAACTGTATACGAGCTGATCAATTCATCTGTATTCATAACTATTACGAAATCTGTCGATAATCTAGATAAATCCCTCACAAAATCAAATGAAATCGGTAAAAAAATTATTGAATCATCATTGAAAAGTACACCAGTGAAAGATGTGAAAATATCCGCTATTGTTGGTCCGATGACAAAAGAAAAATCGCAAAAAATGTATGAAATATTTAAAAGTCCTAAACGACTAACTCCAGAACAACGGCGTATACGTTTACAAGATCCTGAACATGGTTTGGAACATGTTGTTTGTGAGCTAAGCAAACAATTTGATTTGGAATATTGTGAATATTATACATTTATGGGTGAATTTGTTGATTTTTCATTGCAAAAAGATTTGAAAAAATTTAATGATTATCTTCAGCGAAAACATGATGAATTATATTTATCCAAAGCTATAGCCAAATTAAAAATCATTGATGACGATGGTGATGAATTTTTCGATGCTTTAAATGAATCGACATTGAATAGCAATGATGATAATTATGAAGATGATGATGACGAAGATAATGATATTTATTATACACCACCATCAAGTCCGCTGAAAAACAATGAACATATGATTGAAAAAATAATGTACAAAAATTATTACATAAATGGTGAAAGAAAAGAAAAAATTGATGAAATTGTTTTCGATTCATTGAAATTGGCATTTGAAAAACATTGGCTGAATAAAATTGATGATGATAATGATCATCAATCATTGTTGGCGATTAAATCACAAATTCCATATCTAATACATTGGTATTGTAATGTTGGACGTACAAAATTTTTTATTTGACAAAAAACATATGGACAAATGTACAAAAAAAAATAAATGATTATTGAATTATTTAAACAATTTTGTTTTATTTATTTTCATTTTTTTTTTTTTTTTTTGGGTGTAAACAAAGAGTTGTGATATTGATATTTATGATTTTTTCAAATATGATTAAATTACATTGTAATATTGAAACATTGATCATATTTTTCTTTGAATTAAATCGATGGATCGATCGATGGATGGATAAATGGCTAAAAAATTGATTGATCATTTAATTTCTTCCGTCATTCAAAAAAAATCGTATTAAATCTTTGAATCTTTGATTTATAAAGTAATAATAATATCATATTATATTCATAAAGAAATAAATAAATCGATCAATCAATCAATCAAACAAATATAAGAAGCCAATATCTGCTATATCTTCATCATTTGTAAGTATTTAATATGAATATATGAAAATCTGAATGAATCTGAGTCTGAAAAAATGATTGAATAATATTAATCTGATCTAATCTGATCACCAGTAAGTTGAATATTTTTTAATATTTATTTCTATCAATTTACATAAAGTCTTTCATAAATCTAAGTCTTTCGTTTTATCGTATTTCTTGTAAAGTGAAAAGCCCTATTTTTTCCCGAAAAGATGATGCTTATATTTCTATGAACATAAATATCATAAAACATTTAAATTTTAATTAAAAATTTTTCTTCTTCGATTCTCAAATGACCATTCATTTGAGATAAATAATTATCGTGCATTAAATTTGTTAATCTGATTGATATCCTGGTCAAAATGTTATTTATGTTTCATGTTTTTCTTATTTTTGAAACTCATAAGTTTCAAAAAAATAATCTTTGCGATCAATCTCGAATGTTAATGCATTTTAATGACAACATCATTACAAATTTTTTCTTATCATTTCTGATCATCGTGTCTCATAATTCAACGGTGATTGTTGCATTTAAAAATGATGGTAACTCATAAAAATAAGAGATAAATTGTTAATAAATCAATTTTCCAAATCTGTCACAAATTGTATGTGTGTTTATGAGTATGAAGTAAAATTTTAAAAATTTCATTTGATCTCAAGTAAATCTAGATAAATGATCCATGTCATATCATTACTTCTCAGTGTTTGTGTGTGTCAACAACATCTTTGATATTATCTTCATATGTTTAGCGGCAATTTTTCGCTGTTTCATTTGAATAACGTTTCAACATTTATTATTATCATTAGTATTGCCATATCAGTAGTATTATCATTTAATTTATTTGATTTAAGCAGGAGAAATTAAAAAAAAAAATCATTTTATTTGATATGGAAATATTATTATTTTTGAAAAAATAAATAAATGAATGATAACAATCATTTGTTGTTCAATTCAAACTGTTTAATCAATGCGATCAAGTATGTATTTAAACATGAATTAATTTAAAATGCGAAATGAAATCCAATCAAATCAAATGAAATAAAAATGAAATTTATTTTTAAATGGTGATAATTTCATGTATGGTTTGATTGAAATTAATTGATAATTATTTATTTTTGAAAATTTTTGAAAAATTTGAAATTTCAAACTGTAATTTTACACAGTTCGACAGATATTATCTTGCCATCGTTTATCGAATGATAATTATAGAATTTAATCAAGAAACGAATAAAACGAAACATTTAATATCATTTTGAAATAATTTAAAAACACTTTTTGATTCGATTAAATGCATCATTTAAAATTCAAAATAATAAAAAAATGGAAGAAAATTAGTCCGATTCATTGGAATTTTATTATTATTACATTTTTCCACTTTGAAATTCAAACTAATTTATTCATTAGTTTGTTGTAGTAGGTGGATTAAATACACACACATACACACACACATATACACACACAATGTTTATAAATGTTTGATCAAAAAAGATCTAAGATAATTTTATTTTTCAAATTTCAATCATTACATTCAATTGATGTTGAATAATATTAAAAATTTTTTTCGCTGAAATGTTCGTTGAAATAATTGATGTTGAATCATATCGATTTGATTTGATTTGATCAAAATGATAATAATTATATTTTAATGATAATTACAACAGTAATTACGTTGAATTCATTCATTTATTTATTACATGCCATGAAAAATATATATGCCATTTATTAAAATAAAAAATTTCGAAAAATTCAATTTTCATAAATATTGATAAATAAATAATCATGTAGACAAATACAATTAAATGTTTAAAAATCAAATTCAATCAATTATTAATTCAGTGCATTTTTCTACCTACTGTTTGTATTGATTGTAACATTACAACCCAATCCAATCATCGATGTTTATTAATGTCTTGTTCATTTTGTTAAAATAATTCAAAAACTTGAGAAGAAAAAATGAATTGATTAATGTTCAAATTTTGAATTTTGTTATTTGATTTGTTTATATTTTCGCTTGAAGAAATGAATTTGAAGCAAACATACATGGCAACAAACATATGCATCGTATGACTTTGCAATGATGAATCTCCAATTATTTCCAATGCATTTAATTATTTCAATTTTTTTCGGATCCGATCAAATGGTCATTTAATGAACCAAATTTTTTTTGTGAACAAATTTTTCGCTGGAAAAAAATTTCAAACTAATTAAAAATTTTTTGATTTGAAAAAATAAAAAAGCATACAGATAAATATGATCTGATAAAATAAACTGATTGATTGACAAATACAGTTATTTTTAATTAATTTTTTTTTAAATATTAGATTGTCCGAAAAGTTTTGGCCGATTTTTATGAGCAACTCTATATCGATTAAGCGGGGTGAACTTTTCGGACAGCTTTGAAAAAATATTTTTGAAAAAATTAAAATTAATGAATTTTTTCTTCTGAGGAAAAATTTAAAATTATCTCCATCATAAATACACCATCACCAGCCATCATCTGATCATCATCATCATCATCAGCAGCAGCAGCATCATCATCAAATCGTTATGGTTAAATATGGTGACATTTTTTCCCGATTTTTTTTCCAGATTTTAATTTGAAAATTATTAAAATTAACATTAAATAAATAAAAGGAAACATAATCATCATCATCATTTTCAAAATCTAAATGAAACCATTGATAACATTCGTTTTATTTTTTTAAATATTTTCTCGGGTATCAATCCATTTGGTGACATCTCTGATTTCAGTGTGTGTTTTATCTCCTTCTGCTTTTTCTTGTTGTCCTTCGGCAGTTTCAAACACGATAATGAATGGCTGTTGTCGGTTTATTCTGATTTTATATTTTCGGGGTAAAAAAAATGAATAAATTTCATTTAATATTAATTTGTGTAATAAAAATATATGACCGAAAAAATGAATAAATTAATATCCAACAAATTCATGTCCTAAAATTAAAATTTTTTAAATTTCAAATCAACTAACAGCAACCTAGGAGAAATCCGAGAAATTTTTCCATCAACCCTGATGCATTCATTCATTTATTAATACAACTGAAAATCAAAATGATTAATGTTTAATAATTATAACACATTAATTATTTAAATCCATCATTATCGGGTGATATTATTTCCATTTTATTTGTCCGAAAAAAATAAATTTTTTAAAATCAAAAATAAACGAATTGAAATGGGTAAAATTTGTTCAAGTTTTCCATGTGTTTTTCATGTATTTTTCAATTTGAAAATTAGTACCGAAATGTGTATTAAATCAATTATGAAATAACTGTTGGTGATTAACGCCGTTGTCGTTGTTGCTGGGGTTTTGAAAGGTGGATATTTTGAAAATTGCAAATATTGAAAAATCACCAACAAGATTGATTTGAATCATTGATTATTTTGTTTCAAAAAAATAGATTAGGTTTTGCCTTTGAATCAACATGAAAAAATCAAATCAAAAACACATCAAATAGTAAATGGCTTTGACTAATGTAATTCAATACATTTTATTCAGTTTCATTTAAGTCAAAGACAAGTTAGTCATACCTTTTTCGAATAATAATAATTTATTCAAAATATTTTTGATTTGATTTATCGATTAATTTAATTAAATTCAATTATTTTGTACTGTGCATTTTCAATTAATTTTCTCAGAGTTTTTTTTTCGCATAGAAATCATGTTTTCGAAGCCTGTCAAATTCAGTCAAATCTTCAAAAGTCAATTGATTATTAATTAATGTAATTTATTTCATTTTGAAGATTTTTGAATTTATTTTATTTTTCAAATTTATCAATGTATGTGCATTCATTTTCAATCAATTTGAATGTATTCGAAAAAAAATGTGTGAAAAAAATCAAATATAATTTGAAAATTTGAAATGCATAAATAATCAAAAAATATTTGGCTGCTCGAAAAGTTCATTCGGCTTAATCGCATAGAGTTACTGAGGAAAATTGGCCAAAACTTTCCGGACAACCTAATCTACATTGATCAATCATCATCAATCGCTGCAATCATCATTGATGTATTCATCTTTATTCATCTTCTGTTTGTTTCGTTTCTCCTCGTTCTTCTTCTGCTTTTAAATGTTTATAATCATTTGTAAATCTGTAATTATTCGACAAGTGAAAAAAACAAGTAAACAAAATAAATGATCGTAACATTAATCTAAGAAAAAGATTATTGATTATCGAAATTTGATTAATTCAATTCACGAAAAAATTGTGAATTGTAAGATCAAGATGATAAAACATCGTGGAAAATAATTATTATTCAAATCATCATCATCATTGAAATGAATAAATTTGAATTTGAATTTAAATGTAAGTAGAAAAATTGAAAAAAAATCAATCAAAATGATTAATGATGTTTCAAACAAATAAATGAATAAATAAATGAATGAATGAATGTCATTTATTCAATCAATTATTTTCTTTATATTTTTTCTAATGTGTTTATTTGTTTGTTTGTTCGTTGGATGTTGCTGTTTAAATATGTGTACAAATACACGAATAAATGTACAAACATGAATAATTTGTGTAAACACACACACAGGTATTCGCTTCATCTTCTTCTTCAGCTTTTGACCACTTTTGATGTATCGAAGCATCATTTATCATTTGAATCATTCATTATTTGAATTTTTAGTTTTCCCCAAGTCTTCTTATTTGGGAAAATTCAATCAATGTATTCGGGAAATTAGCCCTTTTTCATTTGAAATGTTTCGATCTGTTGAAATCAATTTATTCATTTATGTATATTTTCGAGAGAAAATTGATTTCTTCCGAAAAAAATTTCAATCATTTCAATTAATGTGTTTGAAATATATGAGAAAACTAGTTTTCAATATTTGTTTTGTAATTATTCCTAATTGAAAAAACTAAAATACATGTAAATAATATTGGTTTCATATTCAATTTATGTTTCATATTTTATATTTGATTTCACATTAAAATCAAAGATATTAGTCATTGATTTTAATGTGAAATCAATCAAAATTTTCTCAAACTAAAATTGAAAATTAAATTAAATTTTGAAAATTAAACAAAGATTATTGAATCATGTTTTACTTGGAAATCTATGAACATCTCCAATATGAGAAAAATTATCTTTGATCTGTCATATCCAAAGATGATTTCAAAAGGTTTCGAGCTTTAAGAAAAAAAATTGATTAAAATCAATCATTGATTCAAATCATTTTGGACAAAATTTCCGTCAAAAAAAAACATGACAAGTGTTAAACGTTTATTTCTTATGGGGGAATGAATATCTGTATTTGATTTGAAATGACTGATCATTTCAAATCAAATATATTTAATATTCATTTGCTGTAGGATATCTTTGATATTCATTTACATTTGATGAATCTTATCTGATTTCAAAGTAAGCAAAAAAAATTTAGCACCCAGTCATTTCACTTCGGAAACATTGTCAAATATCAATGATTTGAATCGATTTGAAAAGCGTGAAATGTAATACAATTAAAAATCAAACCGATTATGGTTGCTTGGGCATCAATTTGATTATTTGATCATTTTTTTCCCTCCTGAATTATCTTCATTATTAATCAATTCATATTGATGAAATGAGCAAAGCTCAAACGAAGAAAAAAAAATTAATGAAAATTCAAATTTATCATTATTTATAACGGTTTACTGTGTTTGTTTTGCTCGCCGACTTTGTTTCAAATATAATTTTTAAATGTATATGATGTATACGATGAATATCGAATAAATAATTCATTTATTTCCATTATTTTTAATTAGAATTTTTCATAAATGATTCAATCTATTTTGATATCATGATAAAAATTATCATCATTCGTTCGTATGTCCATCATTGCTTATGATGATGATGATCATCATAGCGATAACAAAATATAAAACTTGATCGAAAAAATGATTAAAATATTAATCGAATCATATCTTTCTATTCAAGAGAAAAATTAAAAAAAAACCTAATTTCGAGGACATTGAATTATGCAAATGTTCAATCATTTTTGTGAACTTGTTAATCAATTTTTGTTCATCTAAAATTTCGTTCAATCTAAATTAAACTAATCAATTTTTCCAAGTAAAATTTACTCATATATTTTTCTTCCATCTTTCCATCATTTCAAAGATTAATGTTTGATCATCATAGAATCTTTTCGTCGAAATGTTACGATTCAATCGACTGAAATGTTGATGAGAAAAAATTGAATTAATTTGATTCAATGAGATTGATAACAATCGATTCACTAATTAGAAATAAAAACAACAGCTAGAAATGTGTGAAAAAACTAAATGTTTATTCAAAAGATATAATGAGAAAAACAAATACAAATACAAATACAAAAACAATGATTAATAGCCACAGGCTATTCGCATGTATATATATATGATTGCAAGTACGAATGCTCTTATGCATTAAGTTTGATTAATTTTTTCACTTGCCAAAGCTGATTTATTCAGGCGATTCATTTATTACCTTCAACTGAATATTCAACAGGTGTCAAATGATTATTTCACACGTTTAATCACAGAGAAAAAAATAATACTGACATTTTGAACTCGTTATTTATTTTCATTTTTTTTTTTTTTTTTTTGTATTTGAAAATGCAATAAATTAATTTGCATTTCAAATTCATTTCTCAAATCAAATGAATCGAAATACAAATTCAATTTCAATTCAAATCATTGAAATAAAAAAAAATACAATTTAATCATTTTCATTTTGATAAATTTCATGAATATTTGCATATTTATGAACATATGAATATATTTGATGACTAAATGTGTTTATCCTTCACAGAAATTTTGAACAAAAAAACAAAACGATTTCATTTCAAACATCTTAATTATCATCATTCAAACAGAAACAAATAATTTAAATAAGAATTATGTGCTTGTCATTGTTTGAGAATGATGTTAATTAATGATTTTGAAAGCAATGCTGCTTAATACAGTTCACTTACATTCATTAATGGGAAAATAAATGAGTGGAAAACTCGAAAACTTTTACAAATATGACAATAAATTATGTACAAATAATCATCATCTTAATCATCATCATCATCATCATTATTTTCATTATTTAAAATCCATATAAAGACATTTTGATTGTCTTTGATTGTGTCGTTTTTGATAGTGTGGTTTGCACTTGACTAATTAAGAAATTTGAAAAATTGAATTAATTTTCTTTTTATTTTCTTTCTCTGTCAACAAACAAACAAACGTCATTGATTATTGTGTGAAATTTTCCATTTTTCTTCGTTTGTTTGTTTGTTTGATGAAAATATGATTAGCTTCATCATACAAAAGAAGATAGGAGAAACACAATCGTATCATTCATTTGAATGAAACTTTTGGTTTTCCGAATGAAAAAGATTTCACAAATCAAAAAACTATTCAAAATCCTAATTTGACTAAGGGAAATTCATGCTCAAAGCTAGATGTGATTCATGAAATTGAAGCAGATTTAAGCCAAGTTTTAAAGTTTTCATTCAAACAAAGCTCAAAATGTTGTTTGGTCGATCAACTTTGACTTGATTCTTCTCATTCGTTTATTCTTATTTGTAAATTCTTATTTTTCGAAATGTTTATGAATTAAAGATGAAAAAAGGCCGCTTGTTTTTTCATTCAAAGCCGACATTTGTTGCTGCTGCTTCTGATTCGTTTGATTGTTCTTTTGCGATGTTTTTTTTTTCGAAAATGTTTGAGAATAAAGTCGCAAACGAATGTCGGAAAATTGTTGAATAATCGTTCAAAACAAAATGATTCGAATGAATTTTCCGAGTGCAAACACATGTAAATATATCGATTGAGGCGATTTTAAAATGAATTCACATTAGAACAATGCAAACTTTTGAAAAAAATACAAAGAATATTCAAGGAGATTTAATTCAGAAATTCATTTGAAAACAAGCGAAAAACTGTCAAACTAATTCATTTTAATTAATGTTGAATCTATTTTGACTAATCATAATGAATTGAATATTGAAATAGTAGAGATGACACCTCTCCATTCATTTTCATAATATTTCAATGGTCATTTCGTAAAAAATTTATGAATTTTTTAAAACGAAAATTCTGTGTTTTTCGGTATGAATTTTTTTTTGCATATGGATATGATCATTTGAATATATTTAATGGTACTAAAAATGGTATGAAAATTAATAAATAAATAACTGAAATTGAATGATATTAACATGTTTTGTTTCAGCGAATTTGTTTTCTTGAAAAATAAAATAAAATAATGATAATTTACATACAAATTGAATGAAATAAATTTTCAAAATTGAAATATAAATGAAATGTAAAAAAATTTTTGAATTAAATAATAATGACATTAACAATAATATCCTTATTATTATTATGCAATTAAATGAATGCAAATTTATTCAACATTCATTATTGATATGTTATAATAATCATTATTATATCATTATTTGGCCAAGGCAACATTATTCATTTGGTGTTTTGGGTTGATTTTTTCATGATTTTTAATTTGTTTTTGTAAATTTATTTTTCTCCTTTTACAAGAAGAAAATGTAAATGATTTGAATTATTTATTCATTTATTTATCGGGTTGTCCGGAAAGTTCTTGCCGATTTTCAGTGAGCAACTCTATTGATTAAGCCAAATGAACTTTTCGGACAATCTAATATTTATCTATCCATTACTGAATTGAATAATATCCTTTTGAACAACATCAAACATAAAACATGATTATTGCATCCCTTTGCATCATTTTCAACTTTAAATTACATGAATTTTTTATTAAGGCATTCGAAATTTTCTTTGCATAAAATTTATGTGGAAATTTTCACATAAAATATTTTGTTAAAGGTATACAAGACTATACATTTTTGATTTTTTTTCTTTTATTTATTTATTTAAGTAAATTTTCTTATTTATTCGTTTCTTAAGGTTGATTTGATTGATTATCATCATTTTTTTTTCATTCGGCTAGAAATTGATTGATATTCGTCGTAATACTTTTTGTAATGCTATTTCAGATTAAAAAATTTATCGTGTTACTGTAATTAATCAATCAATCAGCGAATTATTTGATCGATTTGTTTGCGTAGATCATATCAATTCATTCACTTGTAATGTAATAATCAGAGAAAAAAATTTTGAAATTGATCGACTCAAAGATGCTTGGATAATCAGATCAATTAATCAATCTTTTTCGTTTGAATGAATGTCTGTGCATTTTGTGAATAAAAAATCCAAATAATCTATAGTCAAAATCAATTAAAATCAATGAATAAATACAACAAATTTGAATTTAAAGAGATTTAAGGCTATTAATCGCTGAAAACATTTCATTTTTTTTACTGGGTTCAATTTTGACCCTTTTTGTATCTAATACAAACATGGCCAAAAATTTGTGTAGGTAGATTATTGAAAATTATCGACAACGACAACAACAACAACCTACGGATAATCATAGTGATAATCTTATCTACTTTCAAAAATTGGCCATGCATTATTTGATTATTTTGGGCTAAAATACATATCATTATTATCGAAATTGATAATTGATAATTGATAATGTATTTATTCATTTAATCAATTTATTTTCGACTAATTATCATTATTCATTTGAAAGATTACACGATTTTAAATTGAATTGAACTTTTGTTGCTACCGAAATCCTTTTAATTCAAAACGAATTAAAATAAAAATGAACACCGAATGAAATAAGATTCAACTAAATCGAATTGAATCAAATTATTAAATCAGTTTTGATGATTATTTCAGTGTTCAAAGACACTGAAATACACATAGACACACATCGACATTTATCAGGCATCATTCAGCCATCATTCATTTTGAATAAACTTGACTTTGTTCCATATTTGCAGTAAATCATTGTAATTAATACATTTTTTTATCAAAAAAATAATTTTTTTGATTTAAAATAAACGGGAAAAAATTTTCCAATTTTTCATTCATTTATTTAAAAAAAAAAAATGATTAATTCGATGAATATATATTAAATGAAATTAACGAATGAATGAATTGATAATTAGTATTTGAATCAGAAATTAATAATAATTATTAATATCATTTTTATGGTCAAAAAATTATTTCATTTTTCATCATTGATTCATATCTTGCCATCATCATTCATTGATTCATTGAATTGAATAATTTTTAATGCTTTTTCTCGCTTCGATTCTCAGCTTTAGATTTAGATTTATAAAAATTAAAATAATGATAAACAGGTAACATTATATCATTTTCGAGTTTTTTGATTTTTGGTCAAAAAGTCTGCCAAAATATAAAAAGATATTGAAGATAGAGAGACATCGAGATGATGGCTATAAAATACCCGATTGAGTTATAAATTTATTACCTTTCAAAAATGTGTGATAAGACCTTATACAGCAACACTAGCTCTAACAACAACAAGTTGATTATTGATTTGAATTGAATTCAATTCAATTTTTCAAGTCAGTACATACGATCGTAATGATGATAATAATAAATATTATTATTATTTGATTTATTATTCATCCATGTATTTAGATTGTCCCATAAGTTCTTGCCGTTTTTCGAATGAAAAAAAAAATTCAAAAAACGGCAATAACTTATGGGACAACCTAATATTTATTCGAGATTTTTTTTCAAATTTCAATATTCGAAAAAATAACCCGAGATACCGTATGATGCAGACATTTTCTTGAAATATTAATATAATATGCACAGGCAGTAATATGCATTTTGGCCTGATAATGTTTGAAATGAGTCCCCGAAAAAAAAATTGAAGATTGTGAATAGTGATTAGATTAGATTAATTAATGTGAATGTATGTATGTATGGATGGATAGATAGATAGATGGATGGAAGCAAAAAAGTAAATATGAATAAATGTGAACGTATCAATCAATTAATAATCATAATGAAATATAAATGAATGAATAAATAAATAAATAAATAATATCAATGAATGAAATCAATATAGATAAACAAACAAGTTTTTTCCTTTTTTTCCATGCAATAAATCAAGTTTTTAAAATATTTGAAATTAATTAGGTTGTCCGAAAAGTTTTGGCCGGTTTTCATGCGCAACCCTATTGATTAAGCAAAATGAACTTTTCGGACAGCCTGAAATATTTAGAAAATTTTCAATATCTTTTGCGGTTCAATAAGTGTAGAAAGAGTTCAGTTTTTTCCTCGGCTCCACAATCAATCAATCAGTTGAACAACCAATCAATCATCGAAGAGAAATGAAGCTTGATTCGCCATCAATCAAATTTGATTCTGAGACGATTAATCAATCAAACAAATTTTTTGAAAAATTTAAAAATATCACGATCAATAGACTGTCGATCATTTATCATTCGGTTTCGTGTTTGTGTGTGTTAATCAGTGTGGGAATGAAAGAATCGGCTTTCTTAAGAATATATTTTCTTTGGAATTTCCTATATTTTCTTTGGAAAAATGTAGATCATTCATTCGAACTTGTGAACACAATCAACAAGTTTTCAAAATTTTCAAAATTTTCACAATGACCGATTGATAATTTGTTGGCCTCAAAAAATTCTGGCGACATTTTTCCTGAAAAAAAATCAAAATCAAATCTTGATTTGAATCAAAGAAGAAAAAAAAATTCAATTAACAAAATCAATGATTTGAAATATGATAAACTTGAAAATTTGAAAAAAGCGGGTAAAGAGTGGATGAGAAAAATTTTCCAATGTCCGAAAAATCCATTCGGCTCGATCAATAGAGTTGCCGATGAAAATCGGCCAAAACTTTCCGGACAACCTAATTGAAAAAATTGCCACGAATGAATTTCAAGTCTAAAGTGACAAATTTCAATTAAATGATATAAAAAAAAAAAAAAAATGTGTGACCAGTGTTGTTGTTCAGTTGTTGTTCACACCGACAAGTAACCACACATGCATTCATTCATTCATTCATTCATTTATTTATTCATTCAATCAAATAATAAATGAACAAATGAGAATATTGATTCCATCAGGCTGTACGAAAAGTTTATTCCGCTTAATCAATAGAATTGCTCACGAAAATCAGCCATAACTTTCCGGACAGCTTCAAATATATTTCTAATTCAAATTTATTTTTTAATCTTTAATTTGAACTTTGAACTTTTAAGAAAAAACTTTTCAAATGGCGGAATCGATTGAAATAAGAAAAAAAAACTTGTTGCTTCAAAATCGCTGATTCACTTTGATCTTTGTTGCCATTATTTCATTTATTTTATTCCATTTGTTTTATTCCAGGGTTAGTGTTATTATGACTATGACTATGATGAGGATGATGATTGTAAATTTCACAAAAAATTCACAAGCCATCACACCATTAGTATTTCAATGAATTTTGATTCTTTCAAAAAATTTTCGCTGCTTGTTTGTTTGTTTATTAGTTTTTTTATGTTTGTTTGTTTGATCATTGTCCGTCGCGGCATTTTTTTGTGTGTGTTGAATAAATGAATAAATAAATGGATTTTCATTGAATTCATTTATTCCTTTACATTTGTTCCTTTTTATTCAGATGTTTACGAGAGAAATAGAAAGAAATAATCATTCATTCAAATGAACACGGCCTTTTACAGTTGAATTCAATTTGAATTTGAATTTGAATTGAACAAATGAATCAAAATGAATGAATCGAATCCATAGAAATGTATGTGTGTCTTGAATTTTTTGTTTTTTTCGCATAAACACAAATAAACAAATCAAAAATTGAACAAGTACAGATTCGACCCGAATCGACCAGAAAAAAAAATTGTACAAATAAACAAATGGTAAAAACAAATGTTAAAGATTAAAATCGAGAAAAATCTTTGGTTTTTTTTTTGCTTTGTCTTTGAATGTCTTTGAAATGAATGTTTGTTGATATATTCAACTGGCAGTCATTATTAGTAAATACTAAGAAAAACAATTAAAATTGATTGTATATTCGTTTGTGGGTTCATTCTCAAATTCATGTTATTCATCCATTCATTCATTCATTCATTGATTCATCAAACATATGTGTTTCTTAATTCGAAAAAAATTTAATAAGGTCCATTGTTAACATTCAACAACCAGATAAAAGTCGATTGTATTTCGGTTACGAATCGTTGACGATTTGTTTGAAATTTGACTTGTCAAAATTTTATTCATTGAACTCGAACAACACAATATTCATTCATTGTCAATCATTCAAACCATGAAAAAAACTTGATAATGATAATCGTTTCATCATTTCAATTCATTTCAAAATTTTCTCATTGACAATTTTGATTATTTTATTTTTGATTGGCGGCATTCACTATTATTTAAATAATGATTAGTTTTTTGTGTCTGGAGACAAAGAGACCCTTTTGATGAGATACAATTGAATTTCTGTTTCAATGGTTTGTCTCTTGTTTTATTTTTCATTGGTAAACAAGAACTATAATCTTCTGATCTTCTTATGATCTTCATCTGACCGATTATCATCATTTTTCGACTAATATTTCCGTTGTGATTTAGGGATGAAATTACCGACAATTTTTTAAATTTTCAAATTTCTAATAATTTAAATAATCCTCGGATTGGATTTATTCACAATTCCGTTAATCAAATGTATTTAAAAATGCCGCCAACACTTGTAAAATATGTTTGATTTAAGCGTTCAACTTCAAAATATATTTTATGATAATAATAACTCTTGTTTAAACATCTGTAGGATGTGTTGCGTTAACAATAACACGATGTAAATGATAAATACTTGATTTTAAATGGTAAACAAAAACACTGATTTCATTCGACCGTAATTATTCAACAA
Organism: Psoroptes ovis; assembly: GCA_002943765.1. NCBI lineage: Eukaryota > Metazoa > Arthropoda > Arachnida > Sarcoptiformes > Psoroptidae > Psoroptes > Psoroptes ovis. The sequence continues at coordinate 119,642 of PQWQ01000001.1, forward strand.
CAGCAAAAACTAATTTTGAATTTTCATATTTTTTTAATGTATTAGTAGATTGTCCAAAAAGTTTATTCCGCTTAATCACAATAGAGTTGCTCATGAAAATCGGCTAGAACTTTCCGGACAACCTAAATATTAATACATCTTCATTTTCATATTATTTTAATTATTATTATTACTAGAATTTACATCTGGATTATCATAATATAATTGTTTTTTTCTGCTTGTTTTTGCTACTGTAAAATTGTATTAGGTTATCCCATAAGTTTTTGCCGTTTTTAAAATTTTTTTTTCATTCGAAAAACGACAAGAACTTATGGGACAACCTAATATATTTGATTTTGATTAATCAAAAAAAAAAAAAAAAAAATAAGCAGCCAAAACAAGGCAAAATGTTTAATCATTTTCAGATGTTTTCTCGCCACATTTTGAAGTCTGTCTGTTTGCTTTTAATTTACGAAGTGATTTGAACTCATCATCATCATCATCATCATTCGTTACCGAAAAGTCATCTTGGAAATAATGAAATAATGAAAATTACAGACACACACATGCACACATCTGGACAGAGAATAATCATTTATCAAAAATGAATAAATAAATGAATGAATCCATAATCAATCTGTTTATGTTTATGTGTTCATTTGAATAATAATATATGAATAGCGATCATGGCGATGTTACCATTGAAGCTACTGAAGCTACTACCATTCAAAAGTTTCCATCAAATACAGATATATTAGATTGTCCCAATAAGTTTTTGCCGATTTTCAAATGATTTCCTACGATATAATCGGCGGAAACTTTTCGGACAACCTAATTATTTAAATATTTTTGAAATTTGCCGAAATGCTTTTCTTCTGTTTGTTTGATTTTCAATCTTTTCAATTTACGATTTATTCCATGTATTTTCCACTCTTGTTTAATTCAATTCAATTCTATTAAATGGCTGATGATTTATTCATTGTTTACACATGTGATGATGATGATGATGATCCATCTATCGTTTGATGTATTACCGATGTAATACCGGATTTTGAGATATAAACGAAATTAGTTTTTCGGGTCTTTCAACGATTGTTTACAATTTTGATTATTCGCTTTGAATTTTGAATTTTTAATTTGATTTCGATGAATATTTTTCGATTTGAAGGCATTTGATTGATATTTTTATTAATAATAATATCACGGAATACGATCAGGGGTACGAAAAGCTAGCGAAGAATATTCAAAGACTTCTTTTGAAAATTTTCGAGATTACATGGAACACATTTAAATGATGTTTGATTCCTCTGACATCTGAATTCGTAGGGCCCCTACGAATCCGTTCAAAAGTTTTCTTTTGTTTTACTGGACAATCCAAAGCTTTCAATTGAAAACAATTTAAAAGTTTTCATCCATTCTTTTGTTTTTGGCCTTAACTCAATTCGGCTTCTTGAATCTCGATTCAGATTCAAATACAAGAATATGAATGATACGAAATATACGAGATAAACATGTCAAAAACATTCATTTCCATTTATTCATTTATTCATCTTTCCATCATCATTTTCTCTCCCTAAATGATTGATGATTGATGTGTGTATGGATTCATATATATTCCTCAATATTGCCATCCATCTACACATGCATCCATCTATACATCGATTGATTTCATTCATTGATTTTTGGTGGAAAGGAAAAAACAAACAGTCATCATCAATTGTGATTATTATCATCAATAAATGAATGAATGAATGAATGAATGAATATGTATATATTAGGTTGTTCGAAAAGTTTTTGTCGATTATATCGTAGGAAATAATGAGAAAATCGGCAAGTACTTATTGGACAACCTAATAAGTGTATGTAAACAAATCACATCAGAAATCTTCCAAAAAATTCAACATGTTTTAATGACAGATCAATTATAATTATCAATTATTTTGAAAATTTGTTTTGTTTTATCTTCAATTTTGAAACTTTTCCATTCATTCCATCCATTCATTCAATTCATTGACAAACAACATCAAATGAAGAACTTGTATCAATTCAATTGAGGAACTCGGCTCAATGCCGCCAAAAAAAAAAATAAAATAAAATAAAATAAAATAAAATAAAATAAAGGTCAGATTCAATTCCATTCAATTCAATTCAATTCAATAATTCTGTTTCAGATATCAATATCCATTGATATACATTGATATTATCATCATCATACATTATTAATATATATATCGATAAATAATGATATGACAAAATTATTCTGTGTAAAAACTGTCAATTGTCAATCTAACAGCAACAGCAAACAACGAAACAAAGAGACAAATTTCGAGTAGTTGTTCCGAGATTTAGATCCAAATGAATTCAGTCAGTTGTTTCGTTAGTTGATTTTGCCAGAATTTCAACCAAATAAATAACGAAAATTGACAAAAGTACACTTGAAAAATATAAAAAATAAAGTGACAAGCTGTCATTTACACACAATAAACATGTACAAAAAATGTTATATAAATGAACACACAACCGAAACAACACACGTGTGTGTCAATGCCAATGTCACACATAATTATTTTTTTGTTTGAAAATAAAATATTAGGCTGTCCGAAAAGTTCATTCGGCTTAATCAATAGAGTTGCATATGAAAATCGGACAGAACTTTTCGCTCGACTTAATATATATCAAATGTAATTTAGTTTTTTTTGTTATTTCCTATAGGACTATAGTCTTTTGATTTTACACATATGAAATTCATTCATTTCAATTCAAATTCATTCAAAATCATCCGAAATCATTTATTTATTCTTGATATTTTTGATATTTTTAATATTAAGTACTGTATTTTCATTTTCATTTGTTAATATATTCTACAACACCGAGAATAAATTCATAAATTAAAATGTTTACCATCATTGTCTAGCTGTTCAACGGTAAATAATTCACCAAATTATTACAATGAACAAATTATGATGATGGGTTTGATGATTTCATTTTATTAAGTGTTGTCCGAAAAGTTCATTCGACTTAATCACAATAGAGTTGTCGATGAAAATCGGTCAAAACTTTTCCGGACAACTTGATTTTTCATTATTTTTAAACCATCAAACCATCAAACACATGCATCAATGAACATACTACATTATATTACAAATAGATACAAGGGTACAAGCGTATTACACACAAAAACGACATTATACAAATATAACCCTATCGTTGATTATAATTTATGAATGATGTTAATGTTGATGATGAGGATGATGGGCATAAATTTGCATGTTTTTCCATTGTCATCATACACATCATCATCATCATTTTAAATGTTTATAATTATCTCATTTTGAAAAATTTGCATTTCTACTATTTTTGACAATGACAGTATAGCATAATTGTCTGATATTATTAGTGTTGTCCTAAAAGTTTATTCGGCTTAATCACAATAGAATTGCTCATTGGAAAATCGGCTAGAACTTTTCGGACAACTAAATAATATTATCCATAGTCAAAACAATGACAGATGTCAAAAAATGACAGAGCGAATAAAATGAATTGTTTACTGTTGTGATTATAGTTATTATGAGATAATTCACAGTGTGTTATTTCATAGCTGTTATTCGTATGGAAATTTTCAAATTTTGAAATTCGACAGATTTTTTCATTCAAAAAAAAAAATGAAATAATTTCAAGTGTTTTATCCCATTTTGTTTGAGAAAGTTTTCAAGAAAGAAATCAAAGAAAATATATTTAGGTTGTCCCATAAGTTCTTGCGGGTTTTTTGAATAGAAAAAAAAATTTGAAAAACGGCAAGAACTTATGGGACAACTTAATATTTAAATATATTTAAATCCAGTCATTTTCTCTTGAAATCTTTGATATTTCAAATTGAAAGAAATCGAAAAAAAATTGCATTTCATTGAATTGTTCAGTGTTGTTCAAATTGAACAATTGAAAATTTAAATTTTTCAAAAAAAAAAAAAACTTGAAAATCTTGAAATTAATCCATTCACTTATATGTGTCTACAGACCATATGTTCATTATACCATGCAATCTGATTTGTATTTCATACAAATCAATTAATTACTCATCGAAATTCAATGAAAAATGGCTTAGAAAAATTGAAAATTTCATCAAAAATACTTGCAAAGTATTCAGGATTCATTTACATTTTAATTGCATTGACCCCCGCCATTAGTTACGCAATTTACCTCACTGATTGTCTTGTTGAAAGTTGAATGAATGGTTTAAAAAACTAAGAATAATTTAAGAAAAAAATCAAATCAATTGATCAATGATGCATCACTGTTTGTTGATGCTGCAAACAATAATAATATTCAGCAATTGATTGAAAATCAATCAATTTTCTGACAATCAATCAATCAATCAATTGATTGATTATCGAAAAAATTGATTGTTATTATTATTTATTCATTCATTCATTCAATTATTTATTTATAAATCTAAAATTTTGACAGTTTAAAATTTATAAATATCAAAACCGAATTCAAATGAAACGTCAATCAATCGTTGATAACATTAAAAATAAACGAGAAATGTCAATTCAATCAAAATTAAAAATAAATGAATTGAAATCAAATGAATTGAAAAAAATAATTTATATTTCTTCACTCCACCATTACTCCATGACCACTAACACTAAACGATCAATCATTCAATCAATCAATCAATCGAATAATAAAATTGATCAATCGAATAAACAATCAATCATCAAGGGTCAATTTACAGCAAGCATCAATTTTAGAAAAAATCAAATCAAATAATTGGTACGTTTCAATTCACATTTTGAAAACCAGCGAAAATGATTGGTCGATTTGGTTGACAGGTGACATATAACACATTACCATTTGATGTGATTGATATATTCACCAACCATAGATGTAGAAACACCTAAATCCTTATTATTTTCTGGTTTTGATAAATGACATCGAATCATTGAACTTAATGGTTGAATGAATTTATTTCTTGGTAAAAATTGAAATATTAGGTTGTCCGGACGGTTCATTCCGCTTAATCGAATAGAGTTGTTAATGAAAATCGGCCAAAACTTTTCGGACAACCATAATACTTTTCGTTTCAATCTGTTGATATATGATTTTTTCGTTTCAATCGAAACCCATTGATCAATCAATCAAGCAATCAACCATTCGATTGAATTGAATGATTGAAATTATTATTATTATTATTATTATTACTCCTAGAAAATCATTCAATAAACAAATCAATGGCAAATATTGAAATGGTCATTTTGAAAATAATGAAAATCGATCATAAAACATTGAAAAACCAGGAATATTTCTTATTTCTTCTTCCATCGAAATGTTTTCGATTGAATTGAATTGAATTGAATTGGCCTTGAAATCAATCACCAACAACCAATCGTCATTATTTATGATTATTTATGATTATCATTATTATTATTTAACCATCTTTATTCATTCATTGATCGAGATGTTAAAACCATTTGATGAAGATTGTATTTATTTTCTTCTTCGAAACGAAGCCATCGATGTCTTCGATGTAATAATAATGGTAATCAAACAACAACAATAACGATTTGGCAGTTTTTGTTTGGTAATAAATTTATTCGACCAAAAATGTTTCCATTGAAAAAACACTGTTGTTATTTGTGTAAAACAGTCATTCTCAACCTTTTTTTCGCCGCGGCACACTGAAAAAAGGAAAAGCCTTTATTTCAAAAATCTTGCGGCACACCAAGTAAGGGAATAGTAAAGGAATGAGTTAGATTTCCGAAATTTGGCGGCACATTTTTGGAATCTGGCGGAACACTAAAGTGCCGCGGAACACCGGTTGAGAATGACTGGTGTAAAATATTCTTGGTGTAAGATATTGTGGTTAGCCACCACCACCACCACATCACTTGTCAATTCAGTGACAAAATTTATTGCCCATTTTGAATGTGTTTACCAGCAGCAACGACATCGAAGACATTATGGACAGAAAAATCATTTGAAATCATCATTTCTTGTAAGGGTATATTTACCAGTGGAAGAATACTGAAAAATTCAAATGAAATGGAATTAAAAATGTATGAATATCTGTGTTTATGGTTGCTTTGTGGGCTGTAAATATTGGGCTGTAAAATAATATTTGAAATAGCCATTAAAATGGCCATACATTTAACCCTTTTTTTTCAAGACAATTCTGACTATCTCACATTGAATTCAAAGGCACGAATATCTTAAAAATAACTTTGAATTATTCATCGATTTAACACTGTTCAAGTTTACATTTTTTCGAGTTTTTCGGACGAAACATGGCTGTTCACTGCTTTTAGACTTGGTGCTTTCAAAAAAAAAAAAAAATGTCCATAAAAGGTACATGGTGATAATAGGTTTGTTTTCAGAGCTTTTGACACTCTTGTTTATTTGTTATTCGAAGAAATTAATGTTTATGTCGAATAATACATAGTAATTATCTAATGTATTATCTTATCTCTACGCTTATTAGAACAAGGAACAAATTACTTTAGTTGTTGCCCTAGATTTTGATAATTTGAAACAAATTTTATTTCAAAGAAAATACATTGAAATGATTAGATTTTGAACGCCCGTTATATCATTACATTGCTGCTTGCTATATTCACAATTTACTTACATGTCAAATTGATTCGTGATCAATCAATCAATCAATCGATCGATTGAAATCTATCAATCAATTCAATTTGATTGAATGAAATGAAATGATTGATTGATCGATTGATACTTGTCAAAAATTAATGGCAATAATAATAATTGAATGAATGAATGAATGATTGAACGAAATTGTTTCATTTTTTTCAAATTTTTCTCAAAAACTTTTCCATTTCAAAGTAAAAGAACTTGAATATATGTGTTTACTAAATTTAAATTGAATAAATTATTACAATGAATTCAATCAATATTCAATGAATGATTGATCCAATCCAATACATTTCAATATGAATGATATCAATTTCATTTCAAACAATATTTTTTGATTGACATTTCATTGATATTTTCCATTCATTTTCTGTATTTAATCATTGAAAATATCGAATCCTACTTGTGATTTGTTTAAAATTTAAATTTGAAAATTTCAAAACTTCAAATAATTCAAATGATTGACAACAGATATGTTGTTCGGCATAAATGAATGAATGACAACAGACAAACACACATACATTCATTTGAACAATTTCAAACTAACAAACATCATCAATATTTTGGTCAGAGGTCAAAGGTTGTACAGTTGAATAATAATTTAAATGAAAAAAAGCTTTCAAAATTTCAATCAATACCTGTTTTTGTTTGGTGTGTCGAAATTTATGCCATAAGAACAATGATTTAACATAATTTTGATTGACTGTCATAATTTTGACAACTTTCATATACATTTTGAAAATGTATTATTTCATACAATTGACCGCCATCAACAAATGATCATAGGTGTCAAGATTTCTCTGCTTTTTGAAAGGTTTGATGCCTACACTTACGCACATTCACAATCATCAAAAACAATCATTTCAAATCATTTCAAACATGAAATGATGATGATAATAGTAAACCATCAATTTCAATTTTCAATTTTTATCCCGATACAATTTATTCCAATTCAACAGCCAGTCATTTTGACTGGTAAAAAAAAAAAAATCCAACCGATTGCTGGGTAATTAATGTCAATCAAAAATTTGAATTTGATTTACTTTATTTTTGGCTTTGATTTGCTTCTACAAATGTCATTGTAATTCAAATTTGGTACCACCTTACATCTATTTGTATTTACATGAGCCCAAAGAGGACCCTACAGGCAATTTTCAAATTTCAAACCTATGAAATTTCACTTTTGAACCACATTTCAAAGGCCCAAAACAATCATTTTTTTCACTGGTTTTCTTTTCACTTTTCATGGTTTCGACTGATTTACTGGCCCTGGACCAATCAATACAAACACACAAGCGTATACAGACACTAATTACAATCAAACACATGCAAAAACACGCAATCACAATCACACGCATAAACACACACACACAAACACACCGGGTGTTGAATTTGAATTTCTACACGTTTCTCGTTGATTATTTTTGATTTTTCGAGCATTTTAGCTGGTCATATATCGTCAATATTGATTGAATGAAGCATAAGCCCTGAATATATTAATTCAGTATACACCGATCAAATTGAACAACATGCACCAACAAGCTGCAACCAAAATGACAAGCAAAATGACAAGACATTTTTGAATGGTGTCAGATCCATTTGTTGTTGTTGGCGATGTCAAAGTTGCTGTCGATGTTTTCATGTGTCGAAACAATATTCTTTGATTTGTGATACGTAGGGTGCGGTACAACACACGGTCATCGTTCATCATCGACATCATCATCATCATTATTTACCATGGAAAAAAACATCATCACCGACATACGTCGTCGTCTTCACTCGAAGATTGAACCAATCATTGAATTCATAATGTTTCGATTGAATGATTGCAGCGATTCGACAGCCGAAATTTTCCGAACATTTTCCTCTTGAAATTTGACATATTTGATTGACATTTTTCCATTTTGGAAAAGATTTTCGATTCATAATTGATTGTCGAAGAAAATCAAAAATGAAAAATCAAAAATCAATTTTGAATTTTTCAAAATTTGAAAAAAATGAATAAAAACGCCAACAGATGGCGTTGTTTGCAATGTTTTTCTCTTCTGTTATTTTTTTTCGAAAAATAACTGCAGTAGTAGTAGCATTGATCACTGTTGTGAAATTAAAAGTCGAAAAAAAATCATTCGTAACTATTTTATGAACGGATAGCAGTTTGCTGAAATGGACATTTAAAAATATAAACAATAACAGACGAAAAAAAAAAAATTTCGCGCAATTGAGGCAGCCAAAATGCATTTTTTTTGATGGCTTCAATTCATTCATGTTTATGAACTTCAACGATTATGGTCATCATTGAAATCAATGATAATTTGTGTTTGTGTTTGTGCTGGCTTTGTACATCAAGTTTCCACCGATTTTTAATCTAAAATATTCGATTAATCAAAGCTGTTGTTCAATGATTTGTTGCTGTTGTTGTTGAAGCATTTTGATGATTTAATCTACAACACCAATGATCAATTACCCATTCACAACCATCATTTATTTTGATTGTAACAAAAATCATCATCATCATCATTATATTTTCCGAATCGATTTTTTTCCAATTCAAAGCTCATATAACCTTACATTGTTCATGTTTTCATGTTTTCAATGTTCAATTTTGATCATTCATCATTCAAATAATGCATTTGTGCATTTGATTTGTGTGGCTGTTGCAATTTGTTTAGTTGTTTGTGTGCATATGTGTGTTTCAAATAATTGATCGATTTGAAATTTATTTTCCATAAATCAAATACACATGTCAATCGATTTCCAAATAATAGTATGCATCATCCATTTGTTTATGAAATCATAAAGTGATTTATTCATTTGTAATTAGTCAAAAATTGAATAATAAATCAATAATTTTGCTTTTCTCCATTGAATAAATCAAATCGAAATTTTCCAAAAAAAAAAATCAATATGCTTACATCATCATCGACACCATCGACAACAATAACGACATCATCATCATCATCAACTCCTTCATCATCGACATCATCATCACTGTCATCATCGACATCGATATCAATAACGGCGGCAGCAGCAGCTGCAGCTGCCGCTGCAGCAAATCAATATCTACGACCAGAATATTTTCCTCCTGTTTCAAGTCCTGTAAGTTTTTTGAAATTTTAAATTTTTCTTAGTTTTATATTTACCCCAGAAAAAACACTAAGCTACAAACACACATTTGTGCTCGAATATAAATCAAATTAATAAATTTCAAATGCGGGAAACGAAAATCAATTTTCTTGAAATTTTAAACATTTGAAAATCTAATCTATTTAAATCTATTTAGATCTATCTATCTCATTTTCTTAACTAACATTGAATATTTCTAACATTTCAAATAGAGTTGAAATTTGTCAGATGATAAACGTTTGTTTTTTTTTTTATATAAAAGTTCAAATGTAAAGTTAATATTTCAAAAGATAATTTATTACTTATTCATAAGATTTATGTGTGCATTTGAGTTTGTGTGTTTGTGTGAGTGAGTTTGTATATGAGTTGTCAAAATTTATCAAACACAAGCGCACTAGATTTACTTGATTAACCAAATGACTGAAAAAATTTATTGACATTAAAAAATTAAGCCATATTTGTAATATGGATTCAAAGATGAAGCCATTTAGTCGAAAATTGTATTGAATCTATTGAATATCTACACAGATATCAGATTCGAGGATAAACGAATATCATTCACGAAAAATAATCATGATGATTGATGCATTCATTCATTTATTCATTCATTGATTTGTAAATTGATTGTTATAAATTGATGATCAACAACATTAACAAAAACTTGTTGATTAGATTGAAACCTGTTTTCCTTTAGATTATTCTTCGGAATTTGCAATTTAAATTAATCAAAATACAACAAGGAATCAATGTTTTCCTCATAAATATTTTCATTGAATTTGAAATATCATTGATAATTGAATTTCAGATTGATTTGTTTTGAATTGTTCTGAATTTTCAATTCATTGAAATGATTATTGATTGACCTTTGAAGAATTTTGAAATATTTAAAATCTGCGATATTTGATTCAAATTTAATTTTGAATTGAATTTAGAGCTAGAATTCTTTGATTTTTTGACAATTTTTGTTAATGAATTGAACCAAAAAGCAATTGATTAAATGCTACAATCATTTCAGCAATTCACAGCGATTTTGATTGACAAGTCGAGAGATATTTATGCTTCAAGATGGATTGATACAAAGTGTCAATCAAATATGTGATGAAATGAAAAACTAAAGAAAAAAAAACAAATTTCCAAGTGTCAAAAATTTGCGAAAAGAAATTTTTGGGTTTTTCTTTGAATTTTTTCATTTTCTAAGGCTTTAATTTTCTTTAAATTACCATTTATCAAGTAAACAATATCGATCAATCACATTGAAAACACATGATGATGATAATGTTTGAACAGCCAAAAAATTCAAATTCAAATGAAAAAAAGGGCATGGAATCATCAATGATTGAAATGTATGTTTTCGTTCAAAAAAAAAAAAAAAAAAAAAAAAAAACTTGAAAAATGACAAGGATCATCGTCAATTATTCAACATATATATATATCAAATCAAACATCAATTATTATCATTATTTTGAAAAAATGGAAAAAAAAATATATTATGGTTGTCCGAAAAGTTCATTCCGGTTAATCAATAGAATTGCTCACGGAAAATCGGCTAGAACTTTTCGGACTACTCGATATTTGAAAATATTCAAACACATTAATCACATTTTGTACATTTTTGATTTGAAATTGTGTACACACATCTTAAAATGTGTGTACGATCACTTGAATAAGATTTTTTAAAACAAGAAATCATTCAGAAATCTTTGATTGAGTGATGATGATATTGAATTATAGTTCGATGATAATGACTATATGGGTATGAATTTATATATGTGATCATCGGTGAATTGATCGATGATTGGTGTTTGTTGTTTGATTGTTGGCCATGTTTAATGATTGATTGTCGATGTTTAATACAAATTTTCCCATTTTTTGTTTTTCCGAATGTCAAAATAATGATGATTATCATTTCGTTTGTTTGATTGTTTGTACGATTGAATGTTTTAAATGATGAATGAATGAATGATTCTTCAATGTAATCCAATAAAATTTGAATTCACAGCGCCTAAACTAGCAGTAATTCAAAGATTTTAAATAATCAAATGATTGATGATCGATTGTATTTGATTTTTTCATTCAATTTTTCATTTCATTTAATTCATTTTCAACAGATTCGATTTGAATTGATTTGAATTACATTCATAATTCGATTCGATTTGTTTTTCGATTGAATTGATTTGATTGATTCAATGAATTTTTCCCGTATGTTTCTCCAGCGTGTTCATTGCTTGATCAATGATGAATCGATTGAACGATTGAATGAATCCATTGAATTGATCGATTCAATGACTGCCGCTCTTTGTTCGTCATTAATTTCTTAGTTAAATTGTGTGTAATTGCAATTCGAAGAATTAATTGCATAAGAGCTTTATTTAACCTGCAATTGACCGAACAACATTAAATTATTTGAAAAGTAATTAATGGATTGATGAAAGATTGATTGAGATGAATTTTCGCTTCAAAATGAATGATTTGTAAGTGTTCAATGAATGAGTGTTTAATGAATTATTTCGTATTATACTTTGGCCAAAATTGATCTGAAAAACCAATCAAATCTGAATTGATTGTATTCAAAAAAATCAATCTCATTGATTGAATGAATGATGAGAATCAATCAAAAACAAAGAGTAAGAAATCACAACAATCTTTACAATATACAACACTTGTCAATATTCAATTTATTGTCGATTGTTGCGCTGCTGCCAACAATCGATTGGCGTGGGTGATGATAAACTGTCAAAAAATCGAAATAAGATGTTCGAGAAGATTTTCCATGATGTTTTTTCTTCGCTTACTTTTGATGTAAACGTCGTCAATCATTGATTTGATTGATTGATAGAATGATTGATTCAATGAATCATTCAATCATCGATTTTTAATGATTTAAAATTTTGAATTATTCGATCAAATGAATCAATTTTTCTTCTAACATCAATCATTAAATCAATGAATTCATTCATTCATTTTTTCTCTGTTCTTCTGTCAAAATTATATTTGAATACATCAATCAATCAAATCAATCAATCAATTTGGATTGAATCGAAAACAAATCAATCGAAATTTCGATTTATTTCGTTGATTTGTACTCAATTGTTTCAATGTATGCTTTCCAATCGATGATTTTATAATTCAAAATCATCAAAAATACATTCAAATTTCAACAATTTGTTTGATGAACAATCAACGATGAGATCATTTTAGACCATTGAAAACTGAGAAAAACTGAACAAAGTTGAAAAATTACCATTTAAAATTAATGGTCAATGAATTAAACATACGCACAAACACACGTCAAATAAATAGTAAAACAATGAAGCTTCCAAGCTTCCATGATTGTAACAAGAGGCCTCGGCCTTAATTTTTCTCCTCTATTTTTCTTGGTTCATTCATCTTTTTTTATTTTTAAATTTCTCTCGATTATTTGTTTGATTTTCTTTATTTTTTTCGTATTTTTGAAATTCGATGATTGATGAAGAATCACATAATTATTATTACAATCAAAAAGAATTGAATTTAAATTGAATGAATGAATGAATGATCCATTCAAAATAACAAGGAGACTTCGTACATATGAAATTTGAATCAAATTCAAATGTACATTTTTACCATCATCATCATTGTTTGAAGAATAAACGAAAATTGATCGATCGATTCAATTATGGTCATCGATCATTTTTCGGGCTTCGTTGTCGTTGTCGTTGTTGTATTTTCGGTTATATTTTTGGTCATATTTTGTATTGTGTATTGCTCTCTGTGTTCAATTTCTATGTACATTTCTATGTGCTTGAAAATATGTTTTGATTCATCAAAAAGATGGATTTTTGCCTCCTGCAATGCGATTTACTCGGTTTATTTATTTACTTACACAGTTTTGTTAATTCAGCTCTTTATTCAGCTTCAGCTCCAACAATTCTTCATACGAAAATCGGCTTTTTTCTTGAATTAATCAAATCGATCAAATTGGTTCAACAATTTCGAGCCGAAAATTTCGCCAACAATCGATACTGTAAGCCTTAGAGTCTATGGGTTCTTCTCCTTTGAGTTCTGTGCTACAAGTGATTATCATTCATAAATTTTCGATTTCTGATCCTTTACTTGGGTATTGTTTGCGTTGACACCTGCGTTTTACACATGTTCTTAATTTGTTGATTGTGAATCCATTGATTTTTCAAAAGTAATTCAGTGATTCATTTGTATTTTCGTGTATTTTTTGAATTTTCTTTGAAAAAATCCATGATTTTGATTGATTTGATTTATTATTTATTCAGTTTTTATTTTTGGCAAATTCATTCATCCAAACAGTGGGTCGTATCGCTGCTGCTGTGGCTGCTGCTGCTGTTTTTTCAACATTTTAATGTCGCTGTTGTTTGTCGTTGTTTGTCATGTTGTTATTGATGATGATGATGATGATGATTATGATTGATTAATTTTTGTTAAAAAAACTACGTGAATCGGAATATTAAAAATGAATGAAAATCGGATGATTATGGTGGGCAAATGCATTCAATCATTCATAATTCTTGAATACATGAATTCTAAAATATATGTGTGTGTACATTGAATTGATGCACATTGTATTGTATTTGCTGTTGAATTGCTTTGAATTGAGCTTGCTGTTGTTTGCCTCTGTGTACACCCTCACATTTTGAAGCATTTATAAAAATATGAAAAATTGAATGAATGAATGAATGATTGATGAATGAATGAAATAAAATGATTAATCAATCAATTCGATAATCAATCATTCAATGAGAATACAAAGAGAAACACTGAAAGATTAATTTGAATTTCATATTTTTTCTTTTGGTTCATTGGTCCATTGTTTGAATTTTTTCCAAGATTCTTGAATTCATTTTTTCTTGAATTCATTTACGAATGATTTATTTGGAGAAATTCAATTTGAGCTCCTTTCTCTTACTCTTCGACAATTTATACTTAGAAAATGCATTGAAAATTGAAAATTTAAATGAATCATTAAATGATTAAATGATTGATTTTGACATTTACCACCAAACAACAGCATTGTATGTATGTCTATGTGTGTATTGATCTGCATTTTTGAATTTTTTGAAATTTTGATGCATAAATATGATCACGGAAATTTGTAATTGATTGATCATCATCTTGATCATCATCATCGTAATAATATTCAAAAATATTATTTAGTCAACCGTTTCTCTCTCTGTTGAATTCAATATCAATTTTGATTAGCTTCACTTTGATCCAATTCAATGTATTGGAAATCAGTTCAATTCGATTCATATTTGATTATCATTATTATTATTTGATTTTCAATTTCATAATCAAAAAACTATTGATAATATTGAGTTGTCCCCATAAGTTCTTGCCGGTTATATCATAGAAAATCATTGGAAAATCGGCAAGAACTTTTCGGACAACCTAATAAATCATTGATTTAATTTGATTTGATTTGGTCATTTCTCAATCAATTCATTTCAATTTTTCATTTCGTATGTTATCTCTTATCATGTCAATGTTATTGCTGTTTCTGTTTGTATATTTCTCATTGATTCCAATAATAAACAATGACAGAATGATTTCGTTTTTATTTTTCCAAATTTTTCTCCATTTTTTAATTCATAATTATTTTGACCATTGCCTTGAATGCATCATGAATACATATGCATTGGCAAATGATAAATATTTTGTTTTTGCCTTGTAAATAATTAGTGAATCGGCCTGTCAAATTCGTAAAAATTGTTAATGATGATGAATTAATAATGTGATAATAATCATGTGTTTTTTGATCATTTTGAAATCATTTTTTTCAAATTCGCACTGTTAATACTTGTTCATGCTTGTCCAAAAAAAGCTTGTCAATTAATGTCCATAAATGTATTTTGAATTTTAAAAAAAAATTGCCTGATTATGTAAAGGATTATCATCGTCGGAAACATACGAAGAAAAAAATTGTTTGATTAATCAATGATAATTATTTTCCATATAAAAACATCATGGATTTTGAATTCATTTCTTTTCATATTTTATCAACCTCAACAATTGCTACTGTTTCAATGTAAATTTGAATTTGTTTAAGTTGTATTCTTTGAAATGCTTTCGAAAAACGATTCAAAAATGAAAATGTAATCAATTATAATTTAAATTACAAAAATTATTGTTGGCTTTTCATATATATCTTTGTATATATTAGGTTGTCCCATAAGTTCTTGTCAATTTTCTAATAATTTTCTACGATATAACCGGTAAGAACTTATGAGACAACCCAATAGTTAGTTGATTGCAGATAGATTCAAAAAACATCATTGATGATTGATTGTCGATTTAACATTATCGTGTATTTGTGTATTATTTGTATGTTTGTAATAGTTATAAGTCCAAGTTGAAGTTTTTCAAAACTCATTATTCATTTTATTTTCATTTTTTGAATTAAAATTGATGAGAATTTCATTTATTTTTTTTCGAAAATGGAAAAAATAATCAAAATGTTGAGAGATGTAAACACAACAACAGGCAAACAACAAGAAAAATGGCCAAAAACTAAAAAAAAAATGATCGATGATTATATGATTATAATTATTATTATTATTAGACTGTCCGTAAAGTTCATTCCGCTTAATCGAATAGAGTCGCTCATGAAAATCGGCCAAAACTTTTCGGACAGCCTAATATTATTATTTTTAATTTTGCCATTTACCATTTTAATTCATCAATTATTTATTTTTTCCTTCGTAAAACAAAAATGTTTCATTAAACTTGAAACAAAAACCAAAGTTTTATGCTTATATTTACTTGTCTTGACTGTATATTTCCGATTATTCATGTGTCAAAAGCGAATGCATTTGTATTTGACTGTGTCCAAAAAGTTCTTGCCGAATATCGCTCACAAGTCTATGGCAAAATCGAAAAGAATTTTTCGGACAACCCAAATATTTAAATGTCGCTTGTCATTTTTTCAAAAAAAAAAGTAATTCATCAAAATCAAAACCATTCATTCATTCTGATATTTTCTGAAAAGCAATATTTAATCAATTATTGTGTCTAAAATCTAAGGCTTAGAGTCTAAGCAATGAGTCGTGTGTGTTTCTATGTCGTGTATTTGTCGTGTTTTTGGTCAAAAGATTTCATAGATTCGATAAGAGAATGAAAACTAAATTTGAAAATTTGATTAATTGCAGAGTCTTTTCAAATGGGAAAGATAGATAGAAAATATGCAAATGAATCCAGTTTGTTAATTTGTTCAAATAATTCATTTGTTTCATTTATTTCGTTTGTTTTTTGTGAATGAAATTTGAACTGAAAATTTTTAATAAATAAATGAAAATATCAATGAAAACCATATGACCATAAAATGATTTTTGTACACAATTCATTTAAATCATTTTTGAAAAAAAAGAAAAATTAAAAACTTTAATTATGACACATGTGTGTGTGTAAGACGTGTACGACATGTATGTATTTTCAATGAATTGAAATTTTCAAAAATTTCCATTTTTTGAAACAACAACAGCAACAATCCATCATCATCTCTGTACACTTAATTATGTTTTGTTAATCTTGAATTATTGAATGAAATATGAATTTTGTGTGTGTGTGTACATTCAAAGCGTGTGTCTGTTCTGTATGTGTGTTTGATTGTCAGTGTGTTACACATATTTCAAAAAATAGAAGAAAATGAAAAGAAAAAATCTTATTATCTTAATTATATATGAATTGTTTAAAAAAAACAAACAAACAAATGTATATTTATATTTAAATAAGCATATTATGTTGTCCGAAAAGTTCATTCCGCTTCATTCAATAGAGTTACTCATGAAAATTGGCCATAACTTTACCGGCAACCTAATTTTGTGTGTAGATAATTATCATTTAATTGTATGCACATATTTTTACCATAATTGCCATTATCACTGTTGTTGTTGCTGTTTGTTTGGTTGTTGTATCATTTATCTTTATTTATCAAATATAACGACAACAACCATACCATAGTGATAATTATAATTACAATATAATTATGATGATTATTATTTTCATACATTTCTATTCATTTTTATTAGGTTGTCCGAAAAGTTCGGGCCAATTTCAAGAGCAACTCTATTGATTAAGCCGAATGAACTTTTCGGACAACCTAATATAATAATAATAATAATAATAACAACAATGATAATTATATGTGAATTGGTCGAAATGTTTTTGTCTGAAAATTGTTTTGAAATTTGAAAACATACATGTGATTATTATAATTATTTCAATAAATAATTATAATGTATTAATAATCATATCATTTGTATGTATTAATTAAACTAAATAATTAAACTAGTAAATACAAAAGCAACAAGGCAATTTGCACCTATCACACTCATATATTTGTTATATATATTAAGGTATATAATAGAGGACACAATATTAAATGAAATGAAAGTAATTTATTTGATTAATTTCATTTCATATTTCATTTGCCCGTAAATGAAATATGAAATATGAAATTATTTTTCATTTCAATGTGTTGATTAATGATGAATGATGGTGATGAAGGTAAAACATGTAGAAAAATAAATAAATATTCATTTATTTATTTATTCACCATGATAAATTCAAAATTCAATATTGAAACATTGAAATTTCAAATTGAAAATTTCGCTTAAAGACACAAGCAAAAAATTAATTATTTATGATTGATTTTTTCATTTTCTTAAATTGAAAGAAATTGATTCAATATTTTTTTCTTAATTTCAATATTTTCTTATTTCATTATTCATTCAATGAATTCAATGAATAATGAATTTTCATTTAAAATAAATAGGAAAATTGATTGATTGATTGATTTTCGAGGGAAAATAAAAATATTGAATGTGTACGAATTGAAATGAACAAGTAAATGAATGAATATGGATAAATGTATGAATATGGATGAATGTGAATGCATTCATAAATTCATCAATCAACATTTTATTTTGTGTTCTGTTTGTGTTTGGTTTCATTTCCTAAGATCATAGGTTTTCGAATGTAAGAAAGTACAGTGGAGAAATTTAAAAAATGTCAGGTTGTCCGAAAAGTTTTTGCCGATTTTTCAATAATTTTTCTACGAAATAATCGGCAAAAATTTTGTGGACAACTTAATCAAAAAAAAAATTCGGATAAATTAATGAATTATCTCGGTGTGTACAAATCATCATTTATCATTCATTTTTTTTCTGTTCAGATCAATTTTTCAAAACATATTAATCTATTTGAAATTGTTTTACTTTAGTCGTTGCTGTTTTTAATCATTTTCACTCATTTTTACTTTTCAATTTATCATTATTTTCAATGATTAATACATTTCAATGATTAATCGATTAATCAATCGATCAAATCAATCAATCATTCAATCAATCATTATCATTGATGTGTGTAATGATCATTAGTTATAAGTTTGTTTTTGCTTGTTTGTCATTCATTCATTTAATTTTATATTTTTCGCTTAAATTGTGTGAGTGTAAGTGCATTTCCAACACACACAAACACACACACACACGATTATCGATTATTTCGATGATCATTTATTATCATTACTTTGTATTATCATTATTTTAAGCGAATACATAGAAACACATATACGATTTTCGGACGATGATTATAATCTCAAATGTTTTCACAGTCATTTCATTTCATTTATTGGGTTGTCCCATAAGTTCTTGCCTTTTTTTCGTAGAAAATAATTGAAAAATCGACAAGAACTTATGGGACAACCTAATATTTATTTTTCTTCTGTTTTCTTTTTGATCAATTTATTTTTCTTATCATTGATTAATGAATGAATGATTATCAACAACGACAGCAACAACAACAACAGCCAACGAACATGCACGATTCAATAATTATTGAATCGAATTGAGTAATGAGTAATTGAATCGAATTGAATCGAATTGAAATTGAATGATTTTACACAGTTTGTATTGGTGGTGTGTGTTTGAACTGAAAAAATCGAAGAAAAATGAAAAATGGACACAGATGTTGAATTATTAGATGGTTGAAAACGATTTTTCAAAACTTCAAAAATGAGAAAAAATCGATTAAATATCGATTACAATTTATCATTTCGTCGTCATTCGTAGTCATTTGCTTTGAACCATTATTAGTCCATAATAATCATTTGTATTTTTATGAATTCTCCTGTTGGGAAATGTATTTAGTTGCGGTGATTTTTTTACCCTGTGTTGTTTACCATTGGTCAGTCCATTTAATCATTGAAATTTTTGAAAATTTTCGGTCGACAAAATTAGGAAAAAAAGGTGTGTATCTTACTGTCTATGAGTGTTTGTACCTTGTTTATTATTGACAATGAAATTACACTGAATAATAGAATACGACGAAAGTAATTGATATTCACCGAAGCCAAAGCTTAAGGAAAAAAACCATTCATCTTGTTCATAGGTCGTCATTATTTTAATGAAAACAATATTCTTGATTTGATTTGATTCATTATTTGGCTATTTTTGTTCAAATAATACAAATTTTCGTCAATCAAAAGTGGCCAAGATCAACATTTTCATCATCGACATATTAAAAATGATTTATTATCATGTCTAATCATTATCATAATTATTATGATGATGATCATCATTATAATGAAAATACAATCAACAATCGATGATTGGATGTGTGTCTATTCATGCGTACTACTGCTTGTTCATTTGGATATTTGAGATTATTTTCAATGATTTCGGCTCCGTTTGTCGAATCAATATTCAACGTTTGTTTATGTGTTATTTGCTTCAATCAATTTCGATCATTAGAGATTCGATTTTAATTTGAT
The DNA here is from genome assembly GCA_002943765.1 of Psoroptes ovis. Lineage (NCBI taxonomy): Eukaryota > Metazoa > Arthropoda > Arachnida > Sarcoptiformes > Psoroptidae > Psoroptes > Psoroptes ovis. Next base: position 140,166 of record PQWQ01000001.1, read on the forward strand.
TTGATTTCGATTAATTTCACTCTCATTTCACATTCAATGATAATTGATTGAATGAGTATTGAATGAAATCAGCTGAAAAATCAATGACCAATGTGTATTGATTCATTCATTCATTTATTTGATTATTTATTTTACTTTTCTTCAATTTTTGATTTCGATTTTTATCCATTTATTTGGCCAAATTCACATGCAAACAAACATAATTGATGATTGCTCTACACAGCATTCGGTGAAAATTGAATAGAAAAACAAACGATTATCATCATCAATCATTCAATTGGCAAAAAAATTGAATGAAATCAAATTAAATAAATTTGTATTTTCACAGATAATTTTTTTAATGTAAATCGTTGAATTTCTACCTGTCAAATTAAATTTATTATTATTATATTAGGTTGTCCGTAAAGTTTTTGCCGATTTTATCGTAGGGAATTATGAGAAAATCGGTAAAAACTTATCGGACAGCCAAATAAATAATAGTCCCAATAAGGGGAGAACGATAATAAAACAGATATTTACCAATTTAATCATTTGTTTTTGTTATTGCTGTTCATTCATTCATTCATTTTTAATCATTTATTATTATCGATTCAAAAATATCAAATTTAATATTTTGAATTATTTAATAATTGAAAAAAATGGGAAAATTATATTAGCCTTCGGGGTGAATAAACAGAGAGAAAAAAAATCGAAATTTCTTATAATTTCCAGCTTCAAGACGTTTATCTTATGCTTATTACATAAAAGTAAGAAATTACAAATCAAATATTAATCAAATACTCGAAAAAAAGTGAAAATTAATGAAAATTAAATGAAATGAATTATTATTATTGATTTAATCATACAAAATGAATCATGATTATCCATTGATAACACTGATGATGATGATGATGATGGAAAATTTCAATCTCACGCCCTACATTTGCCTGAATACAAATCAAATTATGGAAAAATTAAACTTCACACATTCGATTTGCATTCAAACGCCATAATTTTCAATTTTTCTTAAATTTTTCAAAAAAATTTTCCCTCTCAAACGTTGTCCATATATGTGTAAATATGTATTTGGTGTCCATCCACATAAATAGATCGTAAATATTCTTGGGTTTTTTTTTCGTTCGCTTTCTTTCATTTCTCTATGAGTAATCAATCAATTATTATGATTACTAGTTAGATTTGTCGTACGATTTGACAAATGGCATCAAATTTGGTTGTCATTTAATGAGAAGAAAATGAATGGAAATCATTAAAATAATCCTACAAAAAAGAAATATTTCAAAAATTTAATATTTTTCAAATATTTCAATGATTTGAAATCATTGATTCAATTTATGATAAAATTATTTTTTTTTTTTTTTGCCTTATCATTGAATGATTGATTTATTTGTTTGTTTATTTGATTTGATTTATTTGATTTGATTCGTTGATTTGATTTGTTGATTTGAATCATTTGATTTTTTTCTGAAAATCATTTCGCTAATGATCATTATCATTGATTCAACCACACTAATGATGGTTGACATATCATTCAATCAAAAATTTCAGAAGAAAAAATCAAAGAAAATATTTTTCATGGAAAAAAACAAAAATATGAAATTTCAACATTTCATATAATATAAGGTTGTCCGGAAAGTTCATTTCGCTTAATCCGATAGAGTTGTTCATGGAGATCGGCCAGAACTTTTCGGACAACCTAATATGATATTAATGATGATGATGATAATATTTCAAATAATTTTAATCATTTGTTTACATGTTTTTCAATTTATTTTCATTTTTTATTTATTTTTTCAAATATTAATAAATAATAATATTAATAATTATGATCATCATCAGGTTAAATTATCATCAAAAATATTTGAAAAATGAAAAATGAGAATAAACAACATTTTAAGCTTCAATATTAATAATCTTTTATTTTTATTTATTATTTATTAGGTTGTCCAATAAGTTCTTGCCGATTTTTTCATAATCCCCTACGATATGATCGACAAAAACTTTTCGGACAGCGTAATATATTTGAGAATAAATGAAAATAAATAAATTTCAATCAATTTTAATTAGTTTTTCTATTTTTGATAGTTTTGTGCTTGATTCTATTTGTCTTTGCCAAGTAAATACAACTCTTGGAAAAAATTTTCGATTAATTTTATCGAATTTTCTTAATTATTTCTTTGAGAAATAATAAAGAAAGCAGGAAAAATCATCAATTATATTTGTGAAATGGACATTTAAAGATATTATAAGGTTGTCCCATAAGTTCTTGCCGTTTCTTGAGTTGAAAAAAATTTAAAAAAACGGCAAGAACTTATGGGACAACCTAATATTATGTCCAAACTTACACACTCATACACACTTAGAACACATCAGTCAGCACAAATTGTTCACTGACAGTGTTGTAGACACCCATTTTTGATTGATGATTGATTATTTTCGGGGGTTGTCAGTCTTTGAAATTTTTCAAAATTTATTACTGCGTACCGACAACACAACAATTAATTTCAAACATTTCAAAGACAATGATCGATTATTCGTGTTCGTTTATTTGAACAGAATTTGAGAAACTTGAGACAAAAATATTAGGTTGTCCAAAAAGTTCATTCCGGTTAATCAATAGAGTTGCTGTTGAAAATCGGGTAAAACTTTTCGGACAACCTAATATATTTTGAAAATTTATTTCTTAAATTTCTTATTTGAATTAAACTAAATGCAATTTGAATTGATTACAATCGATACCAATCATAATCAATTCAATTAATGATTTAATGTCCAAATAATTGTAAATTTGTATTAATTAATTTCTTGAAATTAAAGAAGAGAAAATTTAATGAATTTTCAATTCAATGAATCGAATTAAATGGCCATTGAATTGTAAATGTGATAATTGATCAATTTATTATCTGTATGTTCCATACATTCATTACAATTATCATTTTAATTATCATTCAAGATTTTCAAATTAAAATTTTTTAATTTTGATTTTTTTCGAATAAGAAAATTATGAATTGATTAATTAGGTTGTCCCATAAGTTGTTGCCGTTTTTTATTTTTTATTTTATTCGAAAAACAGCAATAACTTATGGGACAACCTAATTAATTAATTCATAAAATAAATGAATGAATGGTCATGGCTTCAGGATTTTTTTGATCAGATAATTTTGCTTAGTTTTTCCATGGATTTTTCTCTGCATTTCTTTTGATTAATTGTTCATTTTAATTGTCAGATTGACACAGCTATGAACGAATGAACATTTCACTCTCGGTGTACACATTTTCGACTCATAAATCTGTGTGTACAATCTGTGTATGTGTGGTGGCCTCTATGCTCAGTGTCATTTATCATAAATGTGTCATATTTCATATATGAAAATATCTGATAATGGAGTGTAAATCAAATGAAAATTATTTGAAAAAATTTAACGAAGAAAAATAAAAGATTGAAATAAATTATTAGGTTGTCCGGAAAGTTATGGCCGATTTTCATATGCAACTCTCATTGATTAACCGGAATGAACTTTTCGGACAACCTAATATGATTTATTATTTGCTGCATAAATAATGAATATGTATCTGTCAGTGTGTTTCTGTGTGTGTGAACTTGTCAGGTGTTGGAAAATGGTTTGAATAAATGAATGAATGTCTGAATAAATAAATGAATAAATAATAAATAATAATAAATGAATGAATGAATTTATATTCATTTTTTTTACTGTGATTTTTTTTAAATATTAGGTTGTCCAGAAAGTTTTTGCCAATTTTCCGAATAATTTTCCACTGGAAACCCTGGCGAAAACTTTTCGGACAATCTAATCATATATGAAAATGATTTATTTCATCTATATTTTATCACAGATAATTTTTGATGATAATAATAATGCTGGAATTTTATATTTTCTCTCTCTTGATATTTTCACTTGAACTGTCATGTATTTGACAGTGAATTTATTATTATTATTGAAGTTTTTTCATTTATATCTTTGAATTATGATCAATTTCAATCATAAATTTTGGCAGTTTTTATGCTTGATTTTTGCTTGATTTTTGATTTTCTGACACCTTGATGCCCTGAAGCTTCTTATTTTTTCTGATTTCTTTGATATTCAATTTATTACAATTTCATTTGATTTTTTTTTCGCTCGACGAATCAATCATCAATAATCATTGACTGGTTTTATTCCGTATGGCTTTCAAATTGAATTATTAGGTTGTCCCATAAGTTGTTGCCGTTTTTCGAATCGAAAAAAATCTAAAAAACGGCAACAACTTATGGGACAACCGAATATTTGAAAAACATGGAAAATTTTTATTTTTCGAGATAATAAATGATAATCACCTGTGTAATAAATATCATGATAATATTTTCATTATTATCATCATAATTCATTGGAAAATATAGAAAACCTGTCATTTTAGTCATTGGAAATGATAAAAAAAAATACAAATTTCAAATCTATTAATTGTTAATTCAATGATTTGTGAGTGATATTGGTGGCTGACACATTTCATATCATCACAATAATAATGATAATATTCACCCATAACAAATGATTATATTAATAATTGACAGAGATTTCATAAATAATGATGATTGTTTTCAAATTATTGACCTGTCCCATAAGTTCTTGCTGTTTTTCGAATGAAAAAAAATTTAAAAAACGGCAAGAACTTATGGGACAACATAATATACCTTTAAAAATTGATATTTATTTATTAATTCATTCATTTATTCATTGATTTATTCGTTTATTTTTCAAATATTTTGATTTTTTGACATAATCTTTATGATTATGATGATGATGATTTGATTGATTTATGATTGATGATTATGACTGTCATTATCATCGTTATTATTATTGCTGCTTCAAACGATCATAAAGTGTGCAATATTTATGATGCATCATACATTTATGATCATCATTATCATTGAATGTTTGATGGATTTTCCCCCATCGTTGTTGTCATTGCTTTATGAGTGATTCAATGATTTACAAGACACTTGTTTGATTACTTTGATTGATTTTAATGATGATTATATCATTTTAAATAATCATTTTATGTACAGAAGTTTTAATCATAAGCAAGCTGTCATCTTTACCTGCAGTGTCTTTACGAGTGTAAAATATGATTATGTACCTGATGTATTTCTTTGAATTTCATCATCATTATCACCTTTGGCTATCAGCTTTTGTATGACTAGTTTTATGATATTCAAATATCAAAAAATCCATCAAATTAATGATTGAATCATTGCGATTTATTATCACCATTTAAACATTTTTGAAAATAAAAGATTTGTTTTGAATACACATAAATCACTCCGAAAAAACATACAACTAACAAACAGATAAATAGAATCAGTCACAAAACAAATCTGAAATTTATTATTTCGTTTAGATTTTTTTTCAAAAAAAAATTATAATGAAATCAAATCAAATAATAATAATAATAATAAACATTAAAATTTATGATTCAATACAAGATTTTTATTTTTATTTTTTCAGTTTTATGATCCGATTATCTTTCATTTTATTTATTTATAATCATAAAAAATCGTAATAATAATCAAGCGACGATAATAATAGAAGCGATAAAAAAAATTATGATTCCATGATTATGATTCTACGAAACATACACATACAAACATAACATTTTTATGATTATGATCATAAATGATGATGATCATAATCATCATCATCTATTCAACAAATGATCATTAAAATTTTATGAATATTATAATCACATCATCAAATTGAATTTTTTCGGAATAATAATAACTGTTGGAATGGCTATGTTGCATCAAATATATTGAAAAAAAGAATTAAAAACTATCGTAATACACAGTGATGAACCAATAATAATAATAATTTGTTTTTTGAATATTTGAAAAATTAAAATAAAAAATCATCATAAAATTAGGTTGTCCGGAAAGTTTTAGCCAATTTTCGTGAAGCAACTCTATTGATTAAGCGGAATAAACTTTTCGGACAACCTAATAAATATAGCCTTAAATGAATTGAATGAAATCTGTAATTTTCATATATTAAATTGTCCGAAAAGTTCTTAACGATTTTCCAATGCTTTTCCACGATATAACCGGCAAAAACTTTTCGGACGACCTAATATTTTTGATGATCATATTTTTTTTTTTGATTAAAAATTATTATCATTATCGTCATTATTATTACCATTATTATGATTATTGTTTTTTTCAATTTTTTGCTTTTTTGACTTGTCATAAAAATGTCAAAATTATTATGATGATGTTGTTGTCGATGATTATCATCATCGTTATTATCATCATCAAATCATAAAGTGTATAAATGAATAAATGAACAGATAAATAAATATTTTTATATATATTTCAATTATATATGAATAAATGAATAAATATATCATCATCAAACAACAACAATATAACATATCATATAATAATCATAACTATTATCATTATTATCATCATTATCATTTCTGGTATCATACATGTTTTGATTTCGAAAAAATTAAATATTTTTGTTGAAAAACTCGTAAAATTTTAAATGTTTATTCTCTTGAATACTTGTATTTGCCAGCATTGAATATGTACTTTCAAGACTTTTTTCTCAAATATTTCAAGCCTGAAATATCATAAGCATTCAACTAAAAAAAAATGAAATAAAATGAAATTTTATGACAATTTCAACGAAAAATAACCATAAGAAATATCTGAAATCAAAGTAAAATGATGCTTTTCATTGAAATCAATGAATATTAAATTTTATGTTTTATCAAATTGTTGAATGCATTTCGGGGCATGATGATTATCGAGCCTGAGTGAAAAAAGGGACATAAATATGTTCTTAAATGAATTATTGAAATTAAATCAAAACGAAATTTTAAATTTAAATTTTCATTTCAATATTTTTCCATTGAAATTCATCCTAAATCGAAATTGATCGTTTTCACTAATGATTATTGGCCAATACAATATTCAATATCCAATGTTCAATGATAATTATCATATCATTAAATTATTCATCGATAATTGTTGTTGTTGTTGTTTTGCTGAACAATTATCATATTGATGATTTTAAACAGCAACAACAGCAGTATCAATGATAATAAGCACCTGATGATAATGAATGATTAAGTCTGTTTATTCAAGAAATAAACAAACAATTGATTTTGAATTGGAAATTCATTATTTTTTTCTCATAATTTAAACACATTTATCAATTATTTATCTGAGTCTTCGTTTTTTGATTGTATTCGTGATAACAAAAAACCATTAAATACATAGGTCTTGAGGTTTTGAAAGGTCTTAACACACATATAAATCATTTATTCGTATTTAAGTATTCATCTTTAATAATCATTTAAATTTTAAATTCAAAAAATGATTTATGACCATCGACCTTCTCTGTGACCCCTGTACGCTTTCTAGTTTTATTTTTTCATAAATTTTGTCTTTGAAATAATAAATTTTATTCGTTTGTCGACAAACATACGAAAAAAATCCAACAATTATTTATTATTCATCTTGTTCGTTCATTCATTTATTCACGAATATACGAATTTTACCTGGAAACACATATATTATTTATTTATTTATATTTATTCGATATTAATTCATAAAACTAAAAAAAAATTTCAAACGAAAATTTATGTGAATTCATTTATGTGTATTAGTGTTTGTGTGTGGCTAATAATAACAATGAATTGTGAGGAAATGTATGCAGAAATTACACTGAACCACCACAAATTGTATTTTTGGTGAACATTTCCATTGGTGAAATATTAAAAAAACATTTAAACATTTTCAACCTTCAAGATTTTGTTGTAAGGTCTGTGTTTGTGTGGTGTATGTGGTGTGATACACAAAGGATAATAATAATGATCGTAATTGTAATTGTAATTTTAATAATACGAATAATAACGATAATTTATTGATATCATGACATACACACATGATACACTGAATAGACAGATATATTACGTGTAAAACACCCATAATACAACATAATTTAAAGGTTTTAAGGTTTTCATTTTTTGATAAATGTTTTTTTTTGTTGTTTTCATTGGAAAACATGCATATATGCATGTTTCATGTTTAAATAAATAATTTGTAATGTGTTTTTAGTGAAGTTGTAAATAATTTTTGTACCTTCGCAGATCCCTCTTGTTCTTCACCAGGTAACATGAACCATATATTATTGCATACATCATAGCCTATAACCTCTATAGAGTCTATGACATAGGCAGCAGAGAGAATGAATGAATGTGTGTTTTTCGGAAAAAATAGAAATTCATTTATCAAAAGTTGTCATGTTTATTGTTTGTTTTTATTTGTATTTATTTGAATTTTTCGTGGTGTTTGGCTGGCTGTTTGTTCGTTCGCTCGTTGTTTGTCATTGCATTTCACCATTATTTTATTATTCAAAGTTATGGTCTTGTATTTCACAAATTTCATTTTGGTTTTGTTTTCTGGACACCAAAATAATAAAAAAAATTATTTCATTTTATTATTATTATTATTTAAACTATAATCCTAAAATTTATAATAATAATAATAAAATTCATTCATCATTTGGTCATATTCGGCATATATTACAATTATTGAGCCTGAAAAATGGAAATCAATGTAAATGATTTTACTTGTTGAACACGTAGTTTTTGGTGCACATGCACTTAGGCATATGTTTTTGGTTTGAAATCTTTGGTGATTTTTCTTTGAAATTTCATTTATTCAAAATTTTTATTCATTCAAAAATATTCAAAATGTCCAGTTGTTTCGATTGAATTCAAAATCCATTGATGAATTCCCTGGTTGAAAAATGCAATGAAATTTGATAATTTTATATATCGATTACATAAGGAAACAATCGTTTTTTTTTGTTTGCCAAACAAAACAAGCTGTAAAACATTTTGTTTCATTTCGAAATTTGAAAATTTGAAATTTTCTTTTTAAAAATTTCCAAAAAAAAAAATTGAAAACATTGTAAACGTTTGTGTGTACAATATTTTCATTTTCTTAAATTTCAGCTAATCAAGCAAACAAACTGAATTCTTAGTTTAATTTGATTTCATTATTTTTCTCGTAAAAAATAATAATGATCATATTAATTTCATTTATAAAACATTTTTTCTCTGTCTATGTCCAAAATTGAATTCAAAAAATTGAATAAAATTTAATTTAGTTCAAAAATTAGATTTTATGACTTCAATTTTTTATTATTATTAGTATCGTGTATCTACAATATTTTAATATCAAAAAAGAAATTGAAATAAAATTTTAAATAAAATATAAAAAACTTTTATTTGATTTTTTTTAAAAAAATTATATTTCTTCGAGAAACTATTGCTAGGCTGTCCGAAAAGTATTAGCCGATTTTCAAATGTTTTTCAATTTGTAAATAGGCAAAAACTTTTAGGACAACCTAATATATTGAAAAATATTTCGAAAAAAACCAATGAAAATTTTATACTTTATTTCATTGCATTTGAATTCAATTCAATGATACTGATAATAATAACAATCAACTAATAATAATAATAATAACAATCATTGTTATGATGATGACCATAATATTTTTTATTATCATTTATTTATTTATTTATTTCCATAAATTTTATGTGTATTTTATTGTTGTAAGATTTTTACTTTTTTTTAGTAGAAATTTTTCTCGATCATTTATCCCTTGAAAAAATAAAAAATAAAAATAATCATAAAATATTTGATGATCACATCAATGCCAGTGATACAGTTTATGTGTGTTAAATACATGAATGTTTGTATGTGTTTGTATGTGTTTCTGTGCTTCATGTTTCATGTATTTTTATATCCTCAAATGATTATGTGATATGATATAAAAATATTTGTTTCCATATCCATAAACATCATCACACATTGATAGATAAAGTTGATATGCTGACCAGAGAATAGATTAGTGAAGAAACAACAAACAAACAACGACAAGGATTATTTATTTGAAGCCATAAAATGATAATACTAATAATAATAATAATAATAATAATGAAATTAGCCATAATAAATTTCAAACATTGATATTATTAGTTTCATTTGAAAGTAGTTAATAACAATGATAATAAATGAATTGAAAATTTTTGAAAATTTACCATTTTACAAGTTTTATTTTCACTTTGTTCGGTAATTTTCCTCGATTTCAATGTGTTTCAATGTGCTGCTGATCGATGCATACAAATACGAATTGAAAATACAATTATTCACATGTTTTTCAAATGATAATCAAATTTATTCAAATGAATATATCTGAAAATATCCAAAAAATATCTGAAATTTTCAATCAAAACAATTGAATTAAATTCAAATTCAAATTGAATTAAATTAAATCAATTGAATTTAAATTTCGAAAACAGATAACATGAACTTGTTAAAAATATTTTTCAAAAATTTTCCACAAATAATAATTCATTCTATAGCCTTGTTCCCTATTCAATTGTCGTGTTATTTTCATTGATTTTATTTATTTGTATTCAACAAATTATTTGTGTACACAGACATTCATTTTGAAATAGATTCAATCAATCAATTGAAACGATTTGAAAATCACGTGTCGGTCGTTTCTTTTATCATTTCATTTAATCCAAATAGTCTTTTGATCAATGTCTGTTAGTCTATGTGCACACCACTATCAAGATTTATTATCATACGAAATGGGATTCAAATATCACCATTAAAAATTGTTCGGGGACATAAATTTTTAGGGTTCAAAAATTTCTTTAAAAATGTCAAATTTTCTATTTGTCAAATAATAGATTTCTTGTTATTTTTTTTTCAAAATTTATTGTGTTCAAAACAACACCCGAAACACAACTGAATAATGGGATTATAGATTTCAATATTACAAACAGATGAAATGTAAAATGATATATTATTCATGTGTTGTTGGTTTTGGTGCCTTTATTTTTGATTAACAGTTGAAAATTTCCCTAATATATAATTATTATATTTCATTTGCACGCATTCGGATTTATGCTTGATCCTTTTATTTTGACCGATTATTTCGCAACAAATTTTTTTCGGTTTTGAAAATTGAATGAAACCTCTGAAATGATTGAAGTCATTATTTTTGATTCAAGCTTGATCTATTATGATTATTTGTTGAGTGAATCAAGTCTAGCCATTCAATTTTTGAAGCTTAAAATTGATAATGGTTATAACTCGATTTAATAACTGATATCTTTCTCTCTTTATATACGGTACATTTTAAAGGCTGAATTAAGGATTGAATCAAGATTGAAAATTTCCAAAGAAAATGAAAAATTTTCTGGTCAAATTCCATTTGACATTGGTCAGTCTTTGTTTGTTTGATCGATAATCAATCAATTGTTATTTGAAGAAATAGGAGAAAAATAGAATAAACATAAAAGTCGGCAAAATTTCTATTTTTTCGTTGAGAAACTATTCAATTTCATAGATATTTTTCCCGATTATTGTTCATTGTATTCGATGATTTTGAAATAAATCTTTAAAAATTGATATTTAATACTCAATAATAATACCAAATAATAGGAACAAATAATGATAGAAAAAATGGGCTTAGAAATGGATTGTATTTGATTTATATATTATTGATTAAACTATATTCCATTATTATTATTAATTGTCCATGTTGGCTATTGTTGTTGACAAACCAATAACAAATAACATTTTTCTTATTTTTCAAAGATCCAATTTTCAATGATATTTTCCCTAATAATATCAACAGCCACACACACACGCACACACATATGCATTGATCATTTTTCTTATTTGATCTCCATTGAAATTTTCTTTTTCAATTCGTTTGATTAATACTTTGTTTTGGTCATTCAATTGGAAATGATGAATGATTGATTTCTTTCTTTCATTTATTTCATTCATTTTCTTTCAATATTTCTTCTTTATGGTCATCGGAATCAAATTTAGAAATCATTTCCAGCAGTCGAGTCTTGTTCAGTTATAATAAGACGTAGAGAGAGAGATAGACATAGAGAAATGGAGAAAGAAAGAAACGAATTTGATCTCGTTTAAAATAGCAAATTGCACGAATGTGACAACCAGAAAATTTATTAATCGAAGAAATTTGAAGAAAAAAATAAAATATTAGACTGTCCGGAAAGTTCTGGCCGATTTTCATGGACAACTTCTATTGATTAAGCGGAATGAACTTTTCGGACAATCTAATAAAAAAAAAAGATTTGTGACACTTTTTTACATTAATTTTATTATTATTATAACATTATTTCATCTCATATTCACAATTTGAAATCTTTGAAAAAGACCTTGTAGGAATGTTTATTTATAATTTTTTTTTCGAATTTTCAATGCTTAAAATGTGAAATTATAATGACAAAATTTATGAGATATTTGACATAAAAAACAATTAATTTAAACTTTGAAATTTTCCCGCCATTTCTCCTTCATTCCATTTAAATTTTTCCTGTCCATAACACTCATAAGATTTTTAAAATTAATTGATCTAATCATTTATTATTTTCTTTATATTTTTCTCTGATTTTTATTAGTTGGACGCCAATAAAAGTCCATTGGCATTATTGGCTAAAACATGTTCAAGTATTGGTGTCGATACACCATCGAATTTATCATCGAAAACATTATCATCATCATTGAATGGTCATTCAACAATTAATAATAATAATAATAATAATGATTCATCGATCATAAATAATAATATAAATAATAATAATAATCGTCGTAATACAACACCAAAAACAAAATCATCATTATCATCATCGAATAATGATTATTATTTAGATTCTAGTTCTCGTAATAATAATAACATTAATAATAATCATATACACCATCATCATCATAATGATCATTCAAAGCTCAATTTTAAACCATATGAAAGTAATTATCATCGAAAGCTAATAAATGAAAGAGATAAAATTAATGCATCGACAACACTAGCCAATGGTACATCTTCATCATCGTCTTCGACATCATCATCATCTTCATCACCATCATCATCATCATTAAAAATGCCAAATAATAATAATAATAATAAAGTGCCATCACCGACAGATAAATCATCATCATCATCGACAGCACAACCGCTCAGTTATACTAGTTTAGGATTGCCTGATATGCATAAAGATTCATTGGCTGCATTTTATAAAGCATATGGATTTTTGACACCAAATTGTTGCCCAACAACAACGACAACAACACCTGGATCATCACCATATCCATCATTGATGCCGCCACCGATTGCATTAGATAAAACTGGTGCATATCCATCCATTTATCCACCAACACCGCCAGCAACAGCAGCTGCTGCATTAGCAGCTTATAATTATTCACAAAGACTGAAAGGAATGATGTCTGCTACACCGGCCGGTGCTATTCCTAATCCACATTGTCGTGATCCTTATTGTGCAGGGCAATGTGGTCCACTTCATCATAATAGTCATCCGAATTCGTTAGCATTGGCAGCCTTAGCATCAACAGCAGCCGCAACACCTTCTGCTTCATCTAATTCTTCGAATGGAACAAATTCTAGAAGTGATACTAATGGACATTCTTCATCGCAAGCAGTTACCTCGAACAGCACATCGTCTGCAATCGGCAACAGTTCATCTCAACCTGTACCATGTACGCCAGCAACATGTCCAAATGGTTGTAATCAATGTGAACATCAACGTTATTTAGCTACATTAGCTGCAGTTTATGGAAATTCATTTGCTGCATTGAATTCTGGATACGGTGTTCTGCAATCACCAGCTGCAGCAGCTGCCGCAAGCAATGCTTATGCATCATCATTAGCAGCTGCAGCAGCATTACAACAACATCATCAACGTATGATGGCTGCATTAGCCGCATCCGCATCAACAGCCACAACTGGAAATGTGTGCAATTGGATTATTGGTGATAATCATCATTGTGGCAAGCGATTTAATACTAGTGATGAATTACTGCAACATTTAAAAACGCACACATCATCAATCACAGATGCATCGACAAACGGCGTACGTAATCAATCACCATTAATCAGTAATCAACAAAGAAATTCGCCATCCATAAACGGTACACCATCGCCATCATCAGGCGGTCATCGTACAGCTTCAATAAATGGATCATCATCATCAACGGCAAGTCCATCGCCATCATCTCATCACCAGCATGCGCATCACAATAATAATCGTTATCATCCTTATTCAAAATCTAATGGAAATAATCATAATAATAGTAGCAGTAATTCAGTCGCCACATCTTCAAATAATACTTCAGGTACTTCAAATAATATTTCACCATCATTATCATCAGCAACATCATCATCATCATCATCTACACTACCTCCATCATTAATGCCATCAACATTATTCGGTTTAACGAATGGTGCAACAACAACAAACGGTATTGGATCAGCTGCATATTTAGGCCATCCAAATCTAGCTGGATCAACAACACCATTTACAGCGGCCGCCGCAGCAGCAGCTGCAGCTGCAGCGGCGGCTGCTGCTGCTTCTTCAGCCAATGGACCCGGAATACCCCAAACACCGAATTTCTATTATCCGTTTATGGCTTCACCAAATTTTCTAAGTGGTCGAATCGGGCCACCAGTTCCACCCTAATATATCCCTGAAAAAATAATAATCATTTGAATGAAACCAAAAGAAATATTGCCTTTCATATTTGTGTTGCTACTAATTCAAATTGTATATGTCTCAAATCTCATTGATCTTAATTTCAAAAAAAATAAAAAAATAAAAAATAAAAAATTCTACCCACTAAATCATTGATGGTGATTGATTTTTGTACAACAACAACCATTAACCCTTTTTCACCCTGTTCTTCTTTTCTAGATTTTCAAACTAATAATAAATATTTCTCTGTGTAATTCTGTTGTCTTTGAATTGAAACATTTCTTTCGTAAGAATCCTATTCTTTTTCTAGTTGAAATTTTTTTTTTTAAATTAAAATTATTTTGAAAAACAAAAATATTTGAAATTGATTAATTAATCAATTTGAAATAATAACTGTAATATTTTAAAAAACAATATAAGCAATCAATCGAAATGATTTATTTTCTTGAAGCAAGAAATCTTCATCATTTTCTCCCTTAATTTTCCCTTCATTTCCTCAGTCATAGCCCCAAAATTCATCATTTTTTTCGCCTGGTTTCAATCTTTCATTTCTCAATGTATTCATGTGCTTGTATTTGTGTGTATGTTTTTCAGACTTGAAATTCAATGAAATCCAATGAAAAATGAACGGAAAAATTGTCTTTTTCCACCATTCATTCATTCATTTAAATGTTTAAATGTTTAATGCTCATCATCATCATCGTCATTTATTTATTTAAATGAGAATGAAATGCGAATGAATGAAAATAAATTGTTTTAATTTTTTTTTGAAATAAATAAATTCAGCTAATTTGTTGTTGGCAAATGTTGAATTTTCTATTTTATTTCATTTTATTTCATTTTTTACGAAATGATAAATGAACTATTCAAAAATATTTAAATATTTCAAAGCAAACGAATGAATGCAATGAATGAATGTATGAAGAATTGAACGAGAACAACAGCAAAAAATCAAAGAAAATCAAATTATACCGAGAAAAAAAAAGATTGAATTGAAGTTGTATTATCCGAATCATAGAATATGATATGAAATATGAAAATGTATGATAATGTCTCCGAAATCATCTTCCATAGCAAATTTATGATGTATTCAACATTGCTTCGGTGTATTTTTAATGACTTATTGTTTGAATTTTCTTGAATTTTGTCAGAGATTTTTTTTTGACAAGAATTGACTTGAATCAACTAAAGATTCTTGCCAGCCATCGTCTTCAAGTGTTGAAAATTTCTTGATTTTTTCATAATTTTTGCTCGAAATCTTCCGAGTTATAATCATGTATGAATGAATATGAATCAATGAATACGAATGAATACGAATGAATATGAGAATGCCGAATGTTGTTTGCGGTGAATCAAGACAAAAAAAAACTGAAGAAAATGAAATGAAACGAAATGAATTAAGAAAAAACTGGAAAATATCAAATTACGTATGTGTGTTTATGAAGAAAATGAATACAAAACAATGGAAATGAGATGAAATTGAATAAAATTTAAAATTGAAACGAATGAATGAATGAATGACACAAGACAGATGAATGATATTCATTGCTTTTTTTCTGTTTTCCTTTATGAAAATGATATTTACATACCGCATATGCCTCTAAATACAATCAAAATAATAATAATAATAATAATTCAATCATTACATTACATATTCAAAGTCTGAATACTTTATTAGAATTTTTATTACCACAAAAAATAAACGATTAACGATGTTTAACCATATCAAATCACATCAACCAAACAACAACTACAACAACAACAACAACATCATAAGATTTATTTTTGGTTGAAAATGATCATATTTTTCTTTCATTCAAGCATTCAGTCAAACATTCATTCATTCATTCATTGAATTCAATGAATTCGTTATGATTATGATCATAATTCTATTAAATTATGGCTGTAAATATTCATTTCGTTGAACAAATACAACGAATTTCGTACGAATAAACAGAATTTTCAGTTTTTGAAATTCCGGTTTCGGTGCAATACACACACACACACACACACACGCACCACATGCACACAGATCATCAAAATCATCATCAACAACATCAACATTATTATCATTAGAACATTACCATTATTATTACCATGATTATTGCCATCATTATTACCATTATTATTATCATCAAATATCATCATCATCAAACACATATAACCATCATCATCATCATCATCATAATCATCATATTTTTAAAAATGCAAAAGAATAAGAATTTTAATGAATTTGACAAGCCGTGTCAAATTTTGTCGTTTGTTCTTGTTGTTTTTGTTTAATGTTTAGTGTGTTTGATGATGATGATGACTATGATTGTCTATATGATGATGATTGTTGACGTTGCAATTGTTGTTGATTATTACGATGATGATGATGATGAACAAATAAAACATTTAAATGACATTTGTTTGTCAAGCGAAAAATGAAATTGAATGAAAATAAAAATGAAATTAAACGACATTCTTTATCAAATTCGTTTCAATTTTATTTATTCGTTAGGCTGTCCGAAAAGTTCTGGCCGATTTTCAACGGACAACTCTATTGATTAAGCGAGATGAACTTTTTGGACAGCTTAATATTTTTATTTATTTGTTTTAAAATGTTCTTGTTCATCATATTCATTCATTCATTCATCAACGACAAATATTAGTTGACTGTAAAACAAGGACAAAAATGTAAATGAAAGAATGGCGACGAAGAATAGAAAATAAAGAAAATGTCTTGTATCTCTTTATGTGTTTGCGTTCATCACTGTTCATCATCATCTTAATCATATTTGAATCATTTTTTTTGTTTTATTTTCTACGATTTCAAATTTGAAATATTCATTGTTCGAAGAGCGAGAGGAGAAATATATCACAAAGAATATCATTTTTTATATCTTTTGTTTTTTTTTAACATGTCAAATTACTGTTTTTACATTTCTTATTATTTTGAATTGAATTCAATTTGAATTTTTCCTATGATTTTCTCATTCATTTCTCATTTTGTCTTATTTGAAAATGAGCGAAAAGAATAAGAAACATAAGAGAAAAAATTCCATTCATTTCATACATTTTGAATGATGAAATACAAGTTTCATCTTAGACATTGATTTTTTCGTTCACAATCTTGTCAACGAATACAGTAATAGTCATTAAAACAATAAGAATATCTTTGATTTTTTTATCGTTTCGATTTCTCCAGTGTCTTTAATGCTTTTCCACCATTAAATGTCAGAATATTGCTTCTTGCTATTTAATGGAAAATTTACCTAAAAAAAGCCAGAGCGAGAGAAAACTCGGAAAAGATGATGAGAAGACAAGACAATTTCCAACTAGAATATTTCTTTTAAAGAAATTCATCCATCAACGAGTCTTCAGTGATTTGTGATTGATGTCTTAATTACTTACTTGAATATAAACTTGATAAATTCATTCAATAAATGAATAGTTTGTATGAATGAATTTAAAGAAAATATGAAATGTATTTAAAAATAAAAATAAAGCTTCCGAAAATTTTAGAAAAATGTGAATTAATGATGATGATTTGATTTGATTCCTCCTCCTTCATTCATTCAAAAATGAATGATATTCATGTTTTATTTGTGTGTGTTTGTCAAATAAATATGTCTGACATATTTTGAATAAATAAATGAATAAATGAAATAACGAATAACTAATCTTGATGAAATATCTGAATCGTAATACTGAGCAGAAAATATTCGGTTGTCCCATAAGTTCTTTCCATTTTTTAGATTTTTTTTCATTCGAAAAACGGCAAGAACTTATGGGACAACCTAATTTTAAATCATATTTATTTTCGTTCAAGTTTGAAGCGAATAAATGAATTAATCAATGAAAAATGAATGAATGAATGAATGAAATCAACGAATGAAAAAAACAATTTTCCAATTGCATCTGTATTCAAATTTCATATGCAAAATTCAATTCAATTCAATTCAGATCAAAAACAAAAAAAATGAAAAAAACCTTAATTGATTGCTCTGTTTCGATATTGAAAATAAGAATATTTTTGAAAAAATCAAAATCTGTCATTGATATAAGAAAATTAATGGACTTTTTTCGCCTGCAATTCTTCGCTCTCTCTCTCTCTCTCTCTCTCTGTCTTCGCAATCATTTGATATCTGTGTATATGGATGGATAGCAAATTGAAAATACAATTTATATCATTTCATTTCATTTATTTCATTTTAATTTTTCCAGAAATTCAATTTGATTTATGATGTGTTATTTATACACAGACACACATACAGACACACTTGGCACAAGATGTGCAACAAGCTACCGACAGAAATATTCAATGAAAATTGAAGAAAATCAATCAATAAATTCTGGTTGTGTACGTGGTGTGTGTGTGTGGGCCACACACACACACCACACAATCAAAAAAAAAAAAAAACGACAAGTGATTTGGAAATGAAATATATTAGGTTGTCCAATAAGTTTTTGCCATTTTTTTAGATTTTTCTTTCATGCCAAAAACAGCAAGAACTTATGGGACAGCCTAATATTTATAATTGAAATAAATAAATAAATAAATGAAAAAATATGTCATTTTTATACTGAACAAATTTGACATCAAAAATAAAGTTGAATTTGAAAGTGAAATTATTTTTCAATTATGGCAAATGATATTAATAATAATAAGAATATTAGAAATTAGTTTACCAAGAGCGAAACGTAAGGGGAAAATTTCAAATTTATCAAATGAAATATGAATGAAATAAATGTATATTTTTGTGTATTTGTTTTGTTCAAATTGAATTTCAAATTCTTAAATGTTTTTGGCCAAAATTCAATTTATTACGCTGTCCGAAAAGTTTTTGTTGATTTTCAAATGATTTTCCTACGATATAATCGACAAAAACTTTTCGGACAACCTAATATTTTATTTTTGCCCTTTTACTAGTGTTTCTGTTTTCAAAAAATTTATTAATGATAAATATTTCTTTTTTGAAAAATATATAATTTTATATTCTGCTGCTGTCAACCATTTGCTTATTTCATTCTGTTTGAATCTTTAACAGAACATATCGAAAATGAAAGCGATTCTTTGCTCAAAATTAATATGATAAATGTGATTTATTGTTTATTTGTGATATTTAATCATTTTTCTTCTTATTTTAGGTTTTCTGATTTTTGATTTCAATTCTATTTCTATGATTTAAATAATGAAAATCTGAGTGAATGTTTTGTGCCGAAAAACAAATGAATTTTAAGGAATATTTAGCTCGGGAGACCTCGACGAGCCTTGTACGCCTCGTAAAACCCTTGAAAAGCCTCGAGAATCTCGGGCAACCTGGCCTAGCCTTCCAAAATATTGAAATAATTTTCATTTCCCAGCCTATTTGCTAAACGATTAATGGTTCCAAACACACATTGACCATTAATAATAATTTTCAATTTTTATTCCTCCTTTTTGAAAATTTTCCTTTTTTGGATAATTTGAAAGAAAAATGTATTGAAATTTCATTTTTCAAAATCGATTGAAATAATAATCGATAATTGATTATTATTTTTTTGTTTCTTCGAGGTTTCTTCTATTTATTTTTATACAAAAATATTACAAATTCATCCATCATTACAAACATTACATTCAAAAAAAAAAAAAAACCATTGATCATTATTATTGATTAAGGTTGTAATAAATGCCGTGAATATATGAATATGAGCGTTGAATATGAGAGTGAAAATATGAAAAATTCACCCAAGAAAACCAGCAAAAAACCATCATTCAAAATTCCATTTCATTTTTTTTTTAAAGTTCTTATGGGGTGTTCAAGGGGAAAAAAATGAAAGGAGAAAAATGAATGAATGAATGAATGAAACCATATATCTATAGATCATCAATAATTTTCAAATTTTACCCCATTAATTATAATTTTTTTTTCTTCAGAATTCTTTGACATTTTATACGAAAATTTATGGGTGTGTAATATTTTGAACAAGAGGGGGTACATGTGTTTTTTCATAGGGTTTTTAAGGGTAGTCGTATTTGCTTGTGTAAATTTCGATTATTTATTATTTCAAAGCGTGTTGTCAGTGTCTGTCTGTGTGTGGTGTGAAATACTCGTTTGTTCTATGATATTAATGGTGTGAAATACATGAAAAAAGTTTCAAAAAACCAAAGAAACATTGAATGAATGATGAATTATGTTGGATTATTTATTTATTTTTCCATCTATTTATTTATTGAAAATTGAAAATAGTTTAACACAGAAAAAAAACTTGAGAAAATGTTAATAAATAATATCGACGATGATGATGATCGTTCAATAATGTATTAGGTTTATTAAGCTGTCCGAAAAGTTCATTCCGATTAATCGAATAGAGAGTTGCTAATGAAAATCGGCTAAAACTTTTCGAACAATCTAATGTATTATCGTACATTGTCTAATGTACGAAGACAACAACCGCCAACAAAATACATTTTGATCAATGATTGATTTCATTTATATTCTATCGTCGTTGATGCTGCTGTTTGTTTGGTGTTATTAGTGGCAATGATGATCGTATACTTTTGTCTTGAATCGATTAGACTCGTTTATAAATCGTTGGTGTTTACAATTTATTTTATTTTATTTTAAATGTCGAAATATGAGATCATCTTCATTGATCAATAATCATTCATAGTTTTATCTGTTGTAAACTTTTCTCTTTTGTTGAATTTATCCAAATTTTGAAACTTTATTAAATGTTTGTCGGTATGTTTCGTTGGCCGTATGAATATTTCAAGGAATATTCGAAGTAAACAACCTTCAAAAACCAGTGAATCCTCGCGGGTTCAGCCTAGTTTTTCGGCAAATTTCACGTGTAATTAACCAGATTTGTATTCTTCGATGTATTTTTAGATGAAATAAACAAGTGAATTGTACAAGATTTTGATTGTTTTAAGAGTTAACTCTTGCATAGAATGAATTAAAACTAGAATTAGAATTAGATTAGTTGACAATATCTTCGAGATTTTTTGGCCTGAAAAAATTGTTTTTTCCATATGAATTAATTCATTAATTTATTATTATTTTGTATCAAAAATAACAAATTTTTAATTTAATTTCATTTCATTATTTTCGTCTTGTTCTTTTACTACGTAATCATAAATTGAATGAATGAATGATTATCAAACGATTTATTTTATCCCATTTTTTGTGATATTTTCCACTGTGTACGCAAGAATTCATCATCAATCATCGAGGTAAAAAATAGTTCGAGAAACAAATGAGATGAAATAAGCAAAGAATATACGTAGAGAATAATAATCGTATTGAAATAACAAACAAAAAAAATGTCGAAAAAATTTTTTTTTTCATTGAAAAAATGAAAATATTAGGTTGTCCAATAAGTTCTTGCCATTTTTCGAATTAAAAAAAAAAATTTAAAAAACGGCAAGAACTTATGGGACAACCTAATAGTTTCTATCCATAAATGAATGTGTTGTTATTAGGGTAGTCCGGAAAGTTTTGGCCAATTTTCACATAAGCAACTCTATTCGATTAAGCCTGATGAACTTTTCGGACAACCTAATATTTTTCAAAAAATATACAAAATAAGAATAATGATTATAAATAATGAAATGAAATGAAATGAAGAATGATGATGATGATCATCATCATCATATTTGTATATAAATAAATACAAACACACACAACAACACGAAGACCATTTATAATATATCAACAACTGCCAACCAAGAGAAATTGAGCCAACATTTGTAACGCATTAGCTGCTGCAGTTGCTGCTGCTGTCGTAATGATTCTTTGGTTAGTTGGTCGGTCGGTTCGGTCGGTTGTTTGGTGATGATCATGGTGGCAGCGACGGCCATGGTGGCAGCGGTGGTGGCCACACTGAATAAACGATCTACGAAAATTTAGCCAAAAAAACATATCGAGCAATGAATTATGGTGAAAAATAAGCTAAAACTAAACGATGATGATGATGATGATGATGAATGATTAGATCATCAATCACTTTTAGTCTAAAGCATTGTAAGCTTGCTTGCTAAATATATTAATGAGTGTATTAATGGTTGTGCGAAAAGTTTTTGCCGATTATATCGTAGGGAATTATGAGAAAATCGGCAAAAACTTATTGGACAACCTAATACAAACTGAAACGCCAAGCAGACCCATAATTTTCTGTTTAGTTTTGTTTTAAATTTGAATTAATATTTTTTGTTTCACAATTTATTTCATCATCATCATCATCGTCGTTTGTATTTTCGGTATTATTTTTGGTGTATTCACAATTCGTTTCGATTTTTTTGAAATATTCAATGGAATCGAATCGAATCGATACCGTAACAAAAACAATCCATATTAATCCATCTATGGATGGATTTATAATTTTTAAAATTCATGGATTCAAAGATAATTTGAAATGTCCTGAAGATTATCTCAGCCCGAAGATTGTGTGATTCGTTTGTTAACAATCTTTGGATATCAATCAAACGATCAAACATTGAATCGTTTCGATCCAAATATTCAATTACCTTTGTGAATGAATGATTTTGATGCATGAAAAATTGGCTTTAAAGCTACCCTGAAAAGCTTTCATAAACCATTTTTTTTTTTTGAAAATTTTAACCATGAATTTTCAAATACATCGATGATTTTCGTACTGTTTAAACATATCAAATGTGATTAGATTTGAATGTATTATAATATTTTGCAAAATGAATTATTATAATTTCAATTCTCCATTGAAATGAATCCAATTTTCGTGGATAAATTTTCAGAATAAAAAATTGAAATTAATAATTTGTTAATTGTCATTAAAATGTCATTGAAATTTTTATGTAATTTGATGAATGAAGATGAATTAATGCATATTCAAAACTGGTAATTGACCTGACATGAAATTTGTTTTTTTTTTCATTGAAATTAAGGCTATAATTTATTATTACTTTTTTGATTCTCAAAATTTCAAATGCAAACACTTGAATAATTGATTGGGTGAGGTTGTCATTTGTTATTTTGAATGAACAACAAAATTACCTCGAATACCTTTAATTTATTATTATTATCATTCATTCATTTATTTATTTCAAATTTGAAATTAACACTTGTAAAATATGTGAATAAATGTGTTTTTGGTGTGTGTTTGTATGTGTGTGTTTGAAATGAACAACAACCCGAAGAACCGGAGAGAAAATAACATGTAAATTTTCGCTTAATTTCGCTTTGAAAATATTCAAAATATTCAAAAATTCAAATGAAAAAATCCATCAACATTGAAACGAAAGGATAATTTATGACCATTCATTCATTTATTTATTTGAATAAATTCATTAATTCATAGCAATTCATCTTAGCCATTATCATATTCATCATTCATTCATTCATTTATTCGTTGATTATGATCATGTTTAATTATGATAATGGATGAATGTTATTATCATTATCATTATAATCATCATCAATAATACTGATAATGATCTGCGATGATCTTCAATGATGATTATAATCAAAAGGATGATGATGAATATATGTGTATTTGCATATGAAATAACATAAATTGCATAAGAAATAAATGCAAATAAAAAAGCAATGAATTGATTGTAATCAGTTGATTGTTAAACAAAGATATAAAGTGTATATTTCAATGAATAATTGTGCTGACCAAGACATCTTAATTCAAGGGCTATTGATTCGCTTGAATCAGTTATTTTGTTAATTAAAAAGATTGTAATTACTTCCTTTTCATCTTGTATCAAGCACAATTTACTGTTTCAAATTTACTTTTTAAAATTTCTGTGATTTTTCTACTCTTCTCGAATCACAGTGAATTGCATTGAATTTTTCCACTTTATTGGGAAACCCCTTGGGTAATATTATCTCGTATGTAACTATTCATGTAATATCGAAATATTCCTTCATTCGAAACAAATTCGATATCATAGAAAATTCCATTGAAGAAAGATGAAGCAAAAAAATTCTGTTTTTGAAAAATATAAAAAATTTCAAAATTTCAAAATCAATTTCAAATACGATAAGATCAATTGAAAGAAAGTTGAAGATATTTTCTTCTTGAAAATCTTTCTCCTTTATGCCTTTTTCGAAAAATTTCAAAATGTCAAAATCGAAATTCAAACCAATCAATCATCGATAGAATTTTATTATTATTTTTTCAATAATAGTTTTTCAATATTATTGATTTCAAATATTATTCCAAAGAGAAATAGAGAAATAATGATAAAATAATAATATTGAAAAATACAATTCCCAAGTCGATACTTTGTTTCAGTTTAAAGCAATTCTTTTTGAAAATTTTACGAATGAATCGTTTCGAGTAGTTCGAGTAGTTGTTGCACTCCTTTCAATATAATTTCCGAACAATTCTTCTCCTGAATATTGATTTCTGAATCAATTCCGTTGTGGAATCAAATCGCACCGAAATGTGAAAAACATCGATAATCAAGTACGAGAGGGGTTATAGTTTTTCACTTTATTTCATTGATAAGAATTGTTTTAAAAATTTTTTATTTCGATTTTACTTTATCTACAAATATGCAAATATTACCCGAAAAAAAAGAGTGGAGCATTTCATGAGTTTTTCTTCGGAGATAAGCACATTTGAAACTTGAAATTTCGGAAATCATTACACTCGAGTGTATTCGATCGATCGATCTCAATTCAATTCAATTCAAATCAATCGAATCGAATTGATTGATTGATTGATTGACAGATGATAATCAATGTACAACAACAACAAGATGATGATGATGATGATGATTGAATACTCTTCAGATAATAATGATAATGGCAAACTTTCGAGAAAAAATACTTGAAATCATTCAATTATTATTAAATGTGTTTATTGTTTCGATAATTTTTTGGATCGTTTTTGAGCGATTTCTGCTTATTTTACTTGTAAAATCAATTCAAAATACATTCGATTGATGATTGATTGTTTATTTAATGGCAATCATCGAGCAACGATGATCATAAACAAATAAAAATATGAATTGAAACAGAAACAAACTCGGGAAAACGTTGGTATAAAAATTGAATCTCTCGTGTGTCTATGTGTATTTGAGTTTTCGTATGTGTTTATTTCGCCATTATCATTAATGATTATTTCATATTTGTTCATTGATTTTCATTGATTATTATTATTATTATCATAATAGACATAATACTTGAAAAATGATCGATGTTTTCATTTTATATTTTATGCATAATGTTTGTCGAGCTTCGAGCTTGAACAAAATGAAAATTTATATTTTTTCAAATAGAAATTCAACGCTTTTTCCCCTTTGAAATTTTCATTCAATTTCAATTGAATGAATTTGTACGCTGATGATGTAGAACCCTTCAACATGAATTGAAAATTCATTTTTTAAAAATAAATATAATCATTCATAGTAACATGTCAAAATATTACTGTGATTATTTATTTTCATTCATTTATTTATTTATTTATTTATTTTCATTTTTTATAAAATAATTACAGCCAGGGTTATTGTTATTATCATTATTCTTTCAATCCATATTTGAATATTTGTTTGTTTAATGAATAGATGTTTCACATAATTCTGGTCAAAGATCATGAACAATTTAAATCTAATCAATTTTATTTTTTAAGACCAAAAAATAAAGAAAAGAAATTCTTTTCACTTTTTGGCAATTGCTCGTTGTTGCTGAATGTTGTTCATTGTCAATGATTGTAATCATTTATTGTAAGCATTTTTCAAGTGTAATCAAATACATTTCAAATATTCAAAATTCTTACATTCATTTTTTCACTACTTTGGTGAATTAAAAAAAGAAAAAAATTCCACCAAAATAAATTTCAATGATGATGATGTGATTATGATTGATCACTTGGAATACAATATATTCTTATGTTTCAAATTTCTAAATTTAATTCAAAAAATTCAAATTTTTTTTTGATTGATGAAACTTGAATCTAATCGATTTTCGTTTTTGAAGTTGAAAAAACTGAGAATTACACCAATTGGTTTCAAAACATTTGAAACAAAATGATGATGCAAATAATCGCCATTCATCATCCCGATTCAATTGCTTCAACAATTGAAACATTGAATTCAATGATTGACTTGAACAATGATTCTCTCGTGTTTTTTTGAAATAATTTCAATCCGCTTAAGTACATTAACCAGAGCCATAATTCGAATTAATTAAAAATATGTAATTACAAGCATATTTTAAATTTTGAAAAAAATGAATCGTTTCCATACGTTCAATGTCAACCAAAAACTTATTCATTATTATTGTATCATCAATTATTTTCATTATTATTTGACTTGTTTGACTGATGATGATTGAATTCTCTCTTTCACTATTTGTTCCATCCTTAAAACATTCTACATCATCAATTTTCTCAAATTCGCGTATTCAAGTCAAAAAATAAATACGAATTCGAAAATACAAGGGTGCGACTAAAGTTGTCAGGTCTTTATTTTTTCCAACTACGAATTATTGGATAATTTGTATGTCGAAATAAACTGAAAAATGATGAGAAAATAAATCATTATCATCAATCATTCATTCATTTATTCATTCATTTATTCTTCATTATTTTTGGTAGGTAAATTTTCGATCAAAGAATATTTATTCTAAACGAATGAAGATAAATAAAGCGAAAACTACGTAGACATTTCGTAGCTTCGTCGTAGCAATTCATCAATTTGAAAACATTCAATCATCATCATCAGCGTCATCAGTAATATCAGCAGCAGCATCTGTGATAAAATACAAAAACAAATATCGATCAAAATCATCTGAATTATCCACAGATTAAATGATGAAAATTTATAAAAATAAATAAATAAATAAACATATGCTTCTTGTATTTTGTACAATAAATGAATAGATGAATGAATCAATGAATGTTCTATGTATACGAAGACATTTTATTATTCAAAATTCAATCTATTAGTTTGTCCGAAAAGTTCACCACGCTTAATCAAATAGAGTTGCTCATGAAAATCGTCAAGAACTTTTCGGACAATCTAATATTTTCTCCATGACTAAAAAACGACGACGACGATTAATTGTGTGTCAAAAAATTACATCGTCATAGTCTTAGTGTTGTATTTAGTTGAATGGTCGTAGTTAGGAGAAAAACATTTATAAAAGTCATCATCAATTTCAATTGTTTTGATTTACGATCGGGTTTTTGTATTTTCTGTGTCTTTCTTCTGAATTCATTTATTTTCTCGAAAAAATTTCGACAAGTCGAAACAGATCGGTCGGTCGTACAGAACACACAATAATCATTAATTTTTCTTTTGGTTCTTCTGGTCGAAGACGACGATGATGTTCTTTGTTTTATTTATTTTATTTAAGTTGTCCGAAAAGTTCTTGCCGATTTTTCAATAATTTTCTTCGATATAATCGGGGAAAACTTTCTGGACAACCTGATAGTTTATTTCCATTGAAAATAACAAATTGTTCGGCATTCGATGTCCCCTCTCTGAATGTTCAACATTCAACAACATTGAATTCATTTATCTTTATATGTGTGTGTGTGTATTTGTATTGCTTACTTGCTAGAAAGCAAGATCATTCATTTATTCATTCTCGATTATAAATAATGATAATGATGATGATGATCACTGTGTAAAAGCTGTAAGAAATAACAGCAACAGCAACAAACTAATGATAATAACAAATAATCAAAATTAACTAAAGAAGCATCAAACATATAAATAAGATTAAGTATCTTTTATCATTATTATTGCTGTTGTTGTTATGGTTATTATTATTAATATTAAAGATTTAATACATTTAACACAACAACAATACATCGACAAGATCAGTCGTCATATTAACAATAGCAACAACGTAGACCAGTCATTCTCAACCAGTGTTCCGCGGCACTTTAGTGTTTCGCCAGTTTTTAAAAGTGTATCGCACAAATTTCGGAAATAAAGGCCGTATTCCTGATTTCAGTGCGCCGTAGCAAATAAAAGGTTGAGAATGACTGTCATAGACAATAATACAAATAATAATTCAAATAATGATTCAATAACAATTTAGACATGTGAATACATCTATTTATATGAAGCTCTAAACATGATAATAATCATAGTAATAATATTAATATAAACGATATCTAGACAAATGAGATTTGAGAGATTTGAGAGATTTCTTTATTTTATTTTAAACAAATTATCTTTGATTCATCATTAATTTATCCAATTTGTTCAATATTCAATATTCAAAATTCATTTATATTCATCATATTCATAATATTCATCAACGAATGGTGAATAAATGAATGAATATGGATAAATGGGTAAACTATTAAGTTTGTATGGTTGTTTGATGGCTGTTTCTCCGTATTTTGCTTGTTTCAGTGTTCAAATTCATTTATTTGTTCGTTTTAGTCTCAATTTTTAGTTTATTTATTCATTTTTCGATAAAATAAATAACAAATCATAGATGCTTCATGATGGTGATGATGATCATAGATCAAATCTTGAATCTAGTGTTTGTAATGAAGAATGAGTGTTTGAATGATCATTAATCTTATTCTTTTTCATTTGTCTGCCCGATGGTTTGTTTGTTTGTTTATTTATTTGTTTCAAACATCATTTCCCTGGCCTAAATTTAGACTAAATGAAATTTCCAATGAATTTTGGTCGAGTCGTTCGGTGAATGCTTTTTAAATGTTTTGGTCATGGCCAGACCAGACCCGAATCAGTTGGGCCATGGCCTTTATTTTCATACAAATTGAATAAACAAAACAAATGAATAAACCAAATTCAACATGGCTTTCAAAATTGAAACCACCATAATTTCAAATTTCAATTTTGTTTATTTTCAACATTTTCAATGATGATTTTATTTTCTCATGGTGTTACGGCGGAGTCGTTCAATTGAGGCATTTTGCTCGAATTCCCATTTGTCTATGACATTTTTTTTATTGTTTTAAGAATATTTATTCTTCGAGGTGCATTACTTTGTTTGATTCTTGATTCAAATGATTCAAGCAATGTTGGCAAATACATACTGTAGTGTATGCAGCAATACATATACTTGTTACCATAATCATGATTGATGTATATTGTTCACGACCAGCAAAAACAACATTTTTTCAACGACAAGTTGTGAAACATCATTTCTCTTGCGTATATCATCTTCCAAATTATTTATTTATTTATTTATTCATTCATTTTCTTCATTAATTTTAAATTTTTATGCAAATTTGAAATAATGACAAAATTTTGCAACTTTTTCCCATTGCAATTCATCAATTATTTAAGTTTATTTCAAATAAAATAAATACATCGAAAATGTCAGTGGAGAAAAAGACAAAATGTAAAATTATGGCATTGCTACTATGAAACAAAAATGCAATTATTCTACATATCAAATAGCTTAATGAATGAATAAATAAATATTAGGCTGTCCGAAAAGTTTTGGCCAATTTTCATGAACAACTCTATTGATTAAGCCCGATGAACTTTTCGGACAACCTAATAAAATGAATAATTTTTCTTGAAAATATTCTTAGAATTTTTGAATAATTATTATCATCATCATTATTTCATATTTGTCTCCAAAAAAAAAAAAAAAAAAAAAAAAAAAAAAAAAAAATTCCTTTGAATCATATTGATTTTGGTTGACACACAAAAAAACTGCTATTTGTTGCCCTAATGCTGTCATAATCATTCATTCTTTAATTCTTAAATTCATCCATTCATCCATTCATTCATTTCTTCATGAAGTATTGTACATGAACAGATGTGTTGGATGTGAATAATACTAAAAATAATGATGATAATCATTTTTCAAAGAAAAAATTCTATAGGCCTTAATGTGTGTTTGTATGTATGTACAAGTGCAAAAGACACACAAGAGAAAATCAATCATTTTAATCATTCAATCATTTTCAACCTTTGAAAAATAAGGAGAAATTTTTCCATTTCATTTTTCATTTCAAAATAAAAATGATCGATCGATCGATCGATCATTGAAAAAAGTACGAAGAAAAAATATTGGATAAATGAATGAATCCATCCATCCATTCATCCATCTTTTCAAATATTCATCCATCAATCCATCAATCAATCAATCAATCAATCAATCATGAAATCGATTATTTTGAAATCGATTTCTCTCTCTCTCTGTGTCTTCATTGCTTCTTATTACTGCTTTGGCTCAAAAGTAAAGCTGAATTTTCTTTTTTCTTCCATTCTTCGTCGTCCCTTAAAACAAATAATCTTTTGGCAAATTATTAAAAATAAATAAATAAGAAAATTTTCTTATTTGATCAATCAACACAAGAAGCAATTTAAGAAGAAGAAGAAGAAATTTCTTAAATGTGAAATTTCAAAATATTGTTTTTCGAATCGATATTATTGATGGGCCCATTTCGATTTTTCTTCCAAATTTCAATCAATCAAATCAATCAATCGATAATAATAATAATAATAACAACAACAATTATCATTAATATTCTTGGGTCTTCCAAGGCTATTAACTATGATTACTAATGACGATGATAATATTCGATTATCATCATTTGATTTGAATCATTTAAGATTTTCCAAAATGATGAATGCATTTTTGAAACTTGAGATTTTCGATTATCATTTTGTTTGTTTTGTTTTGTTTGTTTGCTGTTGTACATGGTGGATGTTTAATGTCATCCAAGCACCACTTTTTACAATGATTAATTTTGGCCATTTTTTCAATTTCTATTTATTTGTTTATTAAGCAAAACAAATAAATGATCGGCGATCATTTGTTTTATTTTCAAAGACCTTTTTATATTTAATTTTCCAAAGAAGATTCCCCCCATTATTTACATGATTTTCCACCATCAAATATGATAAATATTAAACGAAATAAGCAAACAAATAGACGAGGGAAAATGAACAAAATACGAGAGACAATCTGGTCAAATCTTCACACATTTCCATCGATTGTGTTTAAACAAATCAATGAAAATCAAAGTTTTTTGATCAAGTCCATTTCATTCAGTCAGTCATTCTAGCCATTGTTCAAGGTCAGACTTTGTTGAAAAAAATCAAATTAATGATCAAATGATTAAATGATTCACATTTAAATGATGTTGAATGATGATTCAAATTCATTCGATTTAGATGATAATCTTTCAAACAATTAGTTTTGTCTATTTTTGGATGAGAAAATTTTGTTCTTGAAATGTCGAATTATTTACATTTTCAACATCGAATCACATTCAATCACTTGTTATTTGACTTAATCATTTATCAAATAGATTTTTTGGACAATCATTTCTTACAAAATTCATTGATTATGATACATGAGTTTCAAATGTTATTTGGCTTGCAGGCTATAACAATAGCCTGAACCCAGTGTGTAAATGTGATTTGGGTAAATAGACAAATTCGTTCATTCGTTGCTGCTAATGAAAATGAAATTATTATTAGTCAAATTACAAGAATGATTGATGAACAATTCATTTATGATCATTTAATCGATGTTTATTTTGCGTGCGTACATGTTTCTGTGCATTTTTTCATTCAATATTTGACTATTTTGTATATGCCAGCATCATTCATTCATCATTCATTGATTCTCATCGATTCGTTCGTTTAATGTTATAAATCCCCTGCAATCATTGAATTAAAATGAATGGATTTTTATGAAAATTTATCGTTTGTTGCTCTGGCAATTTTTCACAATGATTTCCATGATGATTTTCCACAATTTTTCATTGTTATTGTTGTTCGTTAACAACAACGAAAAAACGAAATAAAACAATTCAATGCATCCATCCATTGAAACATACACATCCATCATATCATATTTATCCATGATAATAATATCATGTAATTTTACTATTTATTTATCATTATTATAAATGAATAAATAAATAAATTACTTCACTAAATTTACCAATCAATTAATCATGATTATTATTATTATAACAATAATCATTTGTTCGTTGGTAGATGACTAGTAATCATATTAGATTTAAATATTAGATTGTCCGAAAAGTTTTGGCCAATTTTCATGAACAACTCTATTCGATTAAGCCCTATGAACTTTTCGTACAATCTAATATTACAAAAGCAAAAAAAAACAAATCATTTTCTTCACAGTAATACAGCGATGATGATCATGATCATGATAATAATAGTTGTAAATGATGATAATGATGGAACAGCAAAACTAAACAAAAAATGTACAAAATGACAAATGAGTCTTGTTGTTGCTGTGCTGCTGCTGTTGCTGCTGCTAATATTGTTATTTGTAAATCACTGATCATACAACAATGATAACACTGACTAATAATCATCAATTATATGATAATGATCAATTATATGATCAATAATGATCAAATAATAATAATGATATTTTACATTTTATGACTTGTTAGTCCTCTCATTCATTTCAATTCAAATCATTCATTCATTAAGTCAATTCATTGACATTTCTATTGTTATAATGAAATTTGATTTTGACATTTAAAAATTATGAAATTACCAGTGATTTTCAAACAAACAGAAAACAAAACAAATTATGTTTTCATTATCAGATTAAATGCTATGTACGATTAACATTGGGTATGTTCAGTTCAACATTTTTTTTTTTTGGTTCATTTATCAATTCATTGTATTGTATTGTTACTGTTGCTGTTGTTGTATCAATGAAATTAATGTATAATCTTTCAAATATTAAGCTGTCCGAAAAGTTCATCCGGCTTAATCGAATAGAGTTGTTCATTTGAAAATTGGCCACAACTTTTCGGACAATCTAATATTTGAATAGTTTTCATTCATCAAATCATTCATTTATTCATTCATTATAATTATTAGAAATGAATTATTACACAATTCATCATTATTATTATTATTTAATCTGTTTTTTTTTTCTTTGAATTCAAAAAATTTGTATATTTTCTAGTGTATTTGAGCTGTACACATAGCAATAACAAATGATCTGATGACACGCAATTTGTTTGAATTGTTTAAAATTATTATTCATACAACAACAGCCTGATATATGATAATAATAATAATGATATAATCAGTAGTGTTTCATCAAGTGAAAATGAAATCTTTTGAAAAAAAAATAAATCTAAAAAATAATAATGAAAATTTCAATGATAATTACAGCAAAATTCAATGGCGATGATGATGATGTTGGTGATGATGATAATCAATCATAATTTTAACCCTTTCTTTTCTTCTATTTTGTTATATTCATACATTCAAATTTATCATCATTCAATCGTAAAATATTCATGAATTTGAAATTCAAGTATTTTTTCAATTGAAAATTCAACAACGAAAAATTTCAAAAGATTTTAATCATGTTTTAAACACACATTAATAATTGAAATTATTATCCTTATCATCATCATCATCATCATCATCATCATCATAATTATTCATGGAGAAAAAAAATTATGAAAAATTAAATTCATTCATCTTGAAAAATTTGAAAATTTATGCAAATGAATTGTTATCGGAAGGCTTATGGCCTTATATTCATTATGGCCGCTGTTGTTGTTGTTAATAACTTATTCATGATTTTTTATGAAAAATTATTCATAATTTTTCATATTTTTCTGTTTGAAAAATGATGTAAAAATTCAAAAAAATTAATGAAATTTTAACTGATTCATTCATTTATTCATTGATTATTGTGTGCATCATTAATTGTTTTTCATACATATTTGAATCAATGAATGAATGGATATGAACATGAACATGAATGAGAAATGAAAAATGAATGTGAAAACATTTTCATTTTGCACTGAACACTGAAAATAAATGACTTTCAATGATAAATTAATAATAGTGGAAATGTAATGAAATGAGAATTGAAAACATTCATTTATCATTTCAAATGTTTGTGAATGGCAGTGACCATATTTTTCCATATATTTTTTCATTATTTTCAAAAACTGAAAATATTAAAATAAAATCCGGAAAAAAAGCCGTTTTTGCCTACATCATTTACAAAGCGTTACATGTTTTACATTTTTTGAAATGAAAAATGATTTTACAATTATTATTATTCGGGTTGTCCCATAATTTCTTGTCGTTTTTTTTAAATTTTTTTTCGCATTCAAAAAATGGCCAAAACTTATGGGACAACCTAATATTATTATCATTATCATTATCATTAATATCTAATGACCTTCATTTTTGTATTTGATTCATTTATTCATTTATTTAATTTTAATTTTTACAAATTTTCAAAGTTATAAATTTTTAAAAAGTAAAAATTTATTTGTCGGTTTTTTTCATTTCGACATTTTTCTGGGTCAATCAAGTGAATTACTTGTCATTTCATTGAAACTCATTGGTTTGTTGGTCTGTTGTTGTTGTTGTTGTTGTTTTGGTTCATATATAACCAGACAAACACACCCGCACACATTTCAAACTAAATGGTCAAAATTTTGTCAAAGCCCGACAAAAAACTATCATCACATCTATAGTCATCAAGTATATTTATTTTGTGTAGATGTTTCGATCATTGATACTGCTGTTATTATTACTCTTTATGGTCAAACAAACATTATTATTGTCGTTGTTTGCTGTGGCCGCTGTTGTTTGACCATCATTTGTATTAAATAGTTTTTGCTCATTTCATTTTCTCATTTGTTTTATTGAAACCATTATTATTATTCCAACAAAAATAATCGTGTGTCTGTCTTTGTGTATGAACAACAAACAATCTGTTTTGATCATTTATTATTTTGGCCAAACAAATTCAATGTATTTCATTTTGAAACAAATTCATTCCCCGACTCTCCGACTTTTTACACAGTGTTACTACATCACTGATTGTTCTGGTCGGTGTTATTAATGATCCAACAACAACAACAACAACAACAACATTCGACATTTACCAGAAACAAAACCGAGAGAAAAATGAATAAAAATGAATGAATGAAAGTGAATGAATCAAAATCCAAAATAAAATACGAAATGAATGAATGGTGATTCCTTGAAAACCGTTACGATAATGATTAGTGGTTAAAACATATACATACACATTCAAATAATGGATTGTCCCATAAGTTCTTGCCGATTTCCCAATTATTTTCTACGATATAACCGGCAAGAACTTATGGGACAACAACCTATTAGATACACACAATTATTTATTTATTTTCAAACAAAACATTAGTCAAAATCATTAACCAGAAATTTAAATGATTATTTGTTTTGTTTTTTTTGGTTTTTGATTCTCTTCCTTATTCTCTTTACTGAATCTGAAATATTCTAAAGCCAAACAAACAGAATCAAAATTTCATTATTTCGATTCCATTATATTCTGGAATCAAATTTACATTTTTTTTAATTTTTTGAATTTTTGAAAATATTCACAAATATGTAAAACCATACAATACATAGACACGAACCCACACACAGACACGTACAAAACCATATGGTTTTGAAATATGTTTCCAAGTATTATTATGAAATATTATGAAATGAAATCAATTTCCATGATTATAAAATCAAAATAAATTCTTCATCATCAATGGCTTTGTTACATTTGATGTCATTTAATGCCATTTGATTCATGCCATTTGAATCATCATTTCATCAATTCATTATGATTGATTTAATTTTGATGACAATTTGATGATTATTTCTTATTTTTCCCGTTTAAATTTTCAACATTTTCAATTCAATAATTCAATATTTCATTTCATTTTATCCCGATTCAATTCATTCATTCAAAATGAATGAATTCATTTTTCAAGGTTTAAAAAAATGAAAAAATTTATCTTATCGATTTTATTTCATTTCATCTTGTTTCAATTTTAATTCAATTCAATTCAATTCAATTCAATCCAATACAACAAAACAACTTTTCCTTCACTTTTATTCTTCGGTCATTCATTTTATTAATGATCATTTTCTTCAATGATCATTAATCTTTTTACCAAAAATTATATCAACGAACAACATCAGCAACAACATCAACGACAGCAGCAGCAGTGAAAATACTAATGACAATGATCGCAACTGCTGCTGTTGTTGCAACAATAGCGATACATGCACAAACACACACTAAACACCCAAAAAGCCATATACAAATCGATTATCATTAAATTATATTACAACAACATTTTCTGAGAAATGTAAAAACATTCAAATCAATTCATAGTAATTCAATTGCATCTAAAACACACATATTAGGCTGTCCGAAAAGTTCACCGAGCTTAATCGAATAGAGTTGTTCATGAAAATCGGCCAGAACTTTCCGGACAATCTAATATATAGCCTTTGAATTTTGATTTTAATGATAATAATAGTAACAGTTATTATCATTATTATCATTATCAACACTATTTTTCGATGCATTTCATGATTTAATTTCTTATTTTACATATTCATTCATTCAAATAATGACATTTCACCACTACTGCTGCTGCAAAGACTATTGATCGATTAATCGACATTAACAATATTAACACAATAATGAAATTTGTTAGGTTGTTCGAAAAGTTAATTCTGCTTAATCAATCGAGAGTTGTTCGCTGAAAATTGGCCAGAACTTTCCGAACAACTTAATATAACAAAGCCAAACAGTAAAACAACAACCACACACAGTGGAAAATGACTTAATAAATTGAAAAATGATTCAAATGAAAAATATAAAAAAAATACTGAAAAGTGAAAACATGATGCATTACTGCATTACACAATGCATATACGAATACAAATTATCAAATTTAAAACTATTGTTATTTATATTTAAAATAATCAACAAACCATAAACTCATGAAAAATGGCGAAGGGAAAAATGAATGAAACATGAATTGAATGAATAAATGAATGAATGAATGATATAAATGACGTTTCATAGAAATGGTCGTACATTATTCATTCTGGTTGTTGTCTTTGTCGTATTTGTCGTCATTGATCATGATTAACAATTGAAAAACTTGTAAAACATTTAATATTTTTTCCATTTCTTTCAATTCAAACATTTTCTTTGTAAAATCATTTTCTTTTGAATCATTTTCTCGCTTTGATCATGTCACAATGGCTATAACTTGCCATGATTTTGCATAGTGGCAATGAGATAATCGTCATAAATCTAACAAAATATAAAACAAACTAAAAAAAAAAAATTCATATTGATTATTTCATATATGATATTTATCAAAATAAAATGAATCATAAATAACTGTGAATACAGCCCAAAATACCCAAGAAAAACATATGAAACATTTATTTATTAGGTTATCCAATAAGTTCTCGCCGATTTTCTTCATTATTTCCTACCAAATAATCGGCAAAAACTTTTCGGACAGCCTAATATAAAATATTTATTTATGAAATTTTGCATCAATTATTATTATTATCATCGTTATTATCGTTGTCGTTATCATCAAATAAACATGAATAGATTTGCAACACAAAAAAGCATTGAAATAGCACTGAAATAGTCAAAAAAATGAATGAAAAGATGGTAAAACTATCAAGTCAAATACGATAATAATAATAATATCAACACAAGAAGAATGATTATTTCAATATTTCATATGAAAAATGTTTTGTATATATTTATATTCAAAGTCATTTGTCATCATCGTTATGATCGAAAGACTTTATATCATTTTCATGGCAGTTTTACTGCCATATTTTAGCAAACACAAACACAAACACACACCAACCAATCATCATCATCTTTTAGCTTCATAATCATTCACATCGTTCAAATTTATAGCCTTTGTATGCCTTTGTAATAGCGATGATAATAACACATCCATGATGATCCATATCTATCCAACATAGCATAAGATATACATGGCATATCTTTAGTCTTATTTCTCATTTTTTTAAAAAACCATATTTCTTACTTTAACCATTCGTATCCATTGCGAAAAACATCATAAACATTCATAAATTATTGAAAAACTGACACTGAAAAATATGAAATTTTCACTTTTTCCAATTCCAATTCCATCTATCTCGATCTATCTGTATCTGTCTTCGTGTGTATTGGTACATTTAAAGAATCATTCATTTTCATTTCAATTCAAAAATAATAATATTTATTATTTTATGAATACAAATATGAAAACATACAAACTGAAAATTTTTTTTTGATCATTTTTCAGCCATTTCATGTTGTTCATAGCCATCATCATACACCAATACATATAAACAAATATACACGAATACACACGAACAAATACACAGGAATAAATACGAACAAACACACACGAATAAACTAAATACGAATCCACGAATCCACGAATACAAATACGATTGCATCCCTTGACTTCAGTTTTGAAAAAATGAATGAATGAATGTTTGTATGTTTGCTTGTATGTTTGAATGTATGTCTTTGTATCTGTATGTAAAATAATGGTTAGAATTAATGGTGAAAAAACCCTAAAAAAATAAAAATGAATAATGATACTGTTGTGCCAAAAGCATTAATAATAATCATCATCATTATTTATTTATTACGATCTTTACTGTTGTTCATTCATTCATTGTTTATTGTTCATAAAAAAAGAGAATATTCAAAGAATATTTACTTGGTTATTTTTAGGTTGTCCGATAAATTCTTGCCGATTTTTTCATTGTTCCCTATGATATAATCGGCAAAAACTTTTTGGACAACCTGATATTATCAACAACGACAACATCATTGTTATTGTTGATAATTCAAAGAATTTTTTCATCGCTATTTTTCACTTTGTTTTTGGGCCACGATTTATTCATTCATTCATTCATTCATTGATTCATTCATTCGTTCATTCATTCATTCAACTAACAAATAACGGTAATGGTTTATTTTCGGTGCTGCTGCTGCTGATGGTTCTTGGTTATTATTGTCATGATTATCTTAGTTATTACTCTTAGTCGGCAGCGGCAATCGTTCATCATTTTTTGGCTTGGCTTTGCTTTCAATTTCAAAAAATTCAAAATTCATTCATTTTCATTGATTCATCAATTTTATTTCGTTTTTACCCAAAGAAAATGAATGAATGAAATTTTTCATATTTTTTATGACAATTTTTTGAATTGAATTCAAAGCGTTGAATTAAGCACCCGAATATGAACAAGTTATGAAAAATGAAAATTGAAATTGAAATAATTTATTGATTTATTTCGCCATATTGTTTTGTTTCGTTCTTCATATATTAAAAGAATACGAAAGGAAAATGAAATGAAATGAAATGAAAAATTCAATTTTCCATTGAAAAGTAATGATAATAATACCAATAATAATAGTGAATAATGATAGGAAATGAATAAGGTCAAAATAATTTATGATTTTCATTTTATTTTTGTTGGTACAGGGGGAAAAAACCCGAAAAGTTTGATTTTGAAAATCTTGAAAAACATATAAAATTAAATACATTAAATCAAAATCAAATGAAATTTTTGAAAATTGAAATATCAAATGAAACGTATTCATTCATTTCAATTTTTATGAAAATTAATTAAGATTAATTAGTATTTCGTGTGTGTGTGTGTGTGTAAATATGTTGATCAAAATTGAATGACTTAGAAGATTGAAAATAAGAACTAAAAATATATGAAGACAAATGAGCTAATTATATTGATGTTAAATGATTAGTTGAACATGATGATGATGATGGGCGAACAAAACAATGACATGTTAATAAATTGTTGTCCGATAAATTTTTGCCGATTTTCTCATAATTCCCTATAATATAATCGGCAAAAACTTTTCGGACGACCTAATATATGAATTATGTAACATATTACATGTGTTGATGTACTTTTCGATTTATTTAATTGATACCCTGCTGCCATTAGGCTTACTATAGTCCTAGTACGTGATAATGAATGATGAGTTTTTTTTGACAATTTTCATTGAATTTTCATTCAAAAATTTCGAGAAAATCAATCGATTTTTCATCTTTGAGCCAACAAATACATGACATTTTATGGAAAATTGAAATTTATTATGAAATTTTTCATCCATACCACATTATCACTGTTATTATCGTTGTCTAACATGATTGTATGCATGTAAACACACACACACACACACATAGTAGTTATAATGATAACAATAATTATTTTTAAATCTTTTGGATTTTTTCAAAAAAATTCATTCATGTGTATATGGTGGTGGTTATTGTCGTTATTATTATTGTCGTTGTCGTTATTATTATTTTCATTATTATTGTCATCATTATTATGCGTGTTTCCGTTACATTTTTGAATTTCTAAATTTTCAATTTTTTTTCACCATGTGAACATTATTATTATTATTATGATCATTAGTCATTTGAATTTTTTTCCACTGATTTTCACATTTATTCACCACAAATTTTCAAAATTTTGAAAATTTTTTAAATTTGGCAGTATTGGTGTATGGAAGTAATCAGGATGACAAGCTAACAGAGAAATATAAGGAGTGAAACATGTCGAAAACATTCGTAATTTTCAAAATTCAAAATTGTACAATAATTCATTTAATAATGATGATAATGATAATAATAATTACCATGATTTTTCTTTTTTATTGCCATAATTTGATAATCGATATTTTTTTCGATTGTTAATCTATT
Organism: Psoroptes ovis; assembly: GCA_002943765.1. NCBI lineage: Eukaryota > Metazoa > Arthropoda > Arachnida > Sarcoptiformes > Psoroptidae > Psoroptes > Psoroptes ovis. Next base: position 181,275 of record PQWQ01000001.1, read on the forward strand.
GTCGTTTGAAATATTTCATTTTTTTCAATTTCTCATATACATTTTGTGCATAAATGACAACATTGATCATAATCGACGATTATGATTTCATTTTATGATTATGATTATGATTATGATCTAATAAATATTTCCATTGAAACATGTATTGTATTCATTCATTTTTTCTTTGAAAATGCATTGAATTAAATTAATGGAATGATCTGATTCTTCAAAATTAATGAATTAAGATGAATTAGATCTTAAGCAATACTCTACATACTCGAAATTCATGAAAAATTAATCACATTTACAAAAAATGATTTGTCATTATCATTATCATTATGAGTCATTATCATTATTATTATTATGATCATCCGAATGTAATAATTGAGAAATTATTATGATGATGATGATGATGATCAGATTTGATTTGATTTTATTTCATTGTATCTAATATTCTAAAATTGATTTGCAAATTAAATAAATGTATCAAGTTGTCCGAAAAGTTTTTTGTCGATTTTCCAATCATTCTCTACGATATAACCGGAAAAAAACTTTCCGGTCAACCTAATAAATGATGATTATCATCGATTATCGATTATCGATTGCTATTTAATTATTGAAAATTAAAAAAAATAAATAAATTTTCAATTCATTCAGATATTTGATTTATTCAAAATTTTTTTTTTTTGAATTTATTAAATGTAGTATCTATTACCATATATATTTATATATATTGAATATTTATGTCCAATTTTCATTTTTTCAAATGATAATGATTGTAATTATCATCATTATCATTTGAAAAATGAAATAAATTCGATTATATACATTTTATTGAAGAAGAGAATCTATTATCATTATCATTATCATCATTGATATTGATGAAAAAAAAAAAAAAAAAATAAATGTCGAAATAGTCGTTGTGCTAACAACAACAAATAAAAAATTTCGAAAAAAAAATTTTTTTTTAATATGTCAAACTTTGATAAAAATATTCAATTAGGCCACGAATGGGCCAAGTTTTTGGAAAAATTATCGAACGTGCACGGTAACACGAATATTTCTGGTTACAAAAAGGAGCTGGCTGCTTGTTCTGTATTCATTCAAACTTTAATGACATCGGCACAATTGGAAATCAAGAGTCTTAAATCCTCGATTCAAACTAAAGATACAAAACCATCATACACTCAAGTAGTTAAAAATGATATCAAAAAGAACACTGAACATATTTGCATTCTAGAACCAGATAATAATGCTCAAATCGTCGATTCGAAACAAACACTATCGTGCATGAAAGGGGTTTTTTCATCAAATCAATTGGCGAATTCTGGCATCAAAATGAAAAAAGTGATTCCAATAAGGAACAAGAAAGTTATCATTAAATGTGAAGAAAAGAAAGATTGTTTGCATTTACGAGAACAATTGAACAACCTAAAATGTGGTCTTAAAATAAATATCCCGAGTAAAAGACATCCTACGTTTCAAATATTGGGCATTGAGTTGGATATTGATGATGAACAGATCGTCAATTATATATTGAAGCAGAATGAAGAAATTAAAAATCTTTTGAATGATGAAAGACAATTTATTAAGAAAATACGTAGTAAAACTGACCGGGTAGGAACCAAGTATATGATTTTTGAAGCTTCTCCACTAGTGTGGCAAAAATGTATTGAGCTTGGTCAATTATTTATTGGTTATAAATGTTGCACTGTAAAAGATTATCTTTCGGTAACGCAATGTTTTCAGTGTTTACGCTTCGGGCATCCGATGAAATATTGCAAAAACAAGCCCGTTTGCTGCAAATGTCAAGGCGAACATCTTTCACGTACTTGTTCTGCAGCATCGACTTCAACATCTGATTCATCACCAACATGCACGAATTGTATATATCGCAACACAATAAATCCAAGAAAAGTTGTCTGCATTAAACATTCAGTTTTTGACAAAAACTGCAATGAATACAAAATCGCCTTGGAACGCATCAAATCCAATATTGATTATGGATACTAGTCAAACAAATATCAAAATATTGACCCAGAACTTGCAGCATAGCTACAAGTCAACACTGATGTTCCTGACAAATGCTACATTGTTAAAATCATCGCTATTCTGTATCCAAGAACCTCATGTATCTTTTCCAGCTGGTTTTTCTGGATTTAACAGTGTTTATCACCCAGTAAAACCAAAATGTGCTATTGTATCCTCATACGATATTTTTAAAATCGATCAGTTCACAAATTCAAATTGTGCATGTTGTTTGGTGAATTGTTCTGTGCCATTTATTTTATGTTGTGTCTATTTTTCCAAAAACGAAGAAATTTCATCACTCAAAAATCATCTTGAAAATTTGGAAAAATTGGTTATTTCTTATTCAAAATATCCTATTGTTATTTCTGGCGACTTCAATAGTCATAATCGGGTTTGGGGAGGGAATTTTAATGATGAACGTGGACTTGTTGTTTTAAATTTTACATGTCGCCTAAATTTCATAATTCTAAATGATGGCAAAATGACTTTCGATAATAGTCGACATCAGAGCGCGATCGATTTAACAGTGATTAATCAACGTGCAATCAATTATGTCTCGAATTGGAAAGTAGAAGATCTAGTCTCTGGCTCTGACCACAACTTGATTTCATTTATCTTCGACACCATTCCTCCGATTAAATCTTATTATTTAACAAGAAAATATAACACCAAATGTATCGATTGGTCTGAATTTAACGAACAAATATCTATTTTATCTTATTTTGATGATAATGCAAAGACACTTAATTCTAATATTGATATTGAAAATTTTGTCAATGATCTTATGAATACTATTTGTGCAATTTGTGATGACTGTCTACCAATATTGAAACCAACATCTAAAACTAAATTGTCACAAGATTTGAAAATGAAACTATCGTTATTGAAAAATCTGCGTAGACGTTATCAGCGTCAACGTTGCCCAGTGAATCGCGCCTTGTGGCGAGCAAGATATTTGACCTGTGTTAATGATTTCAAAAATTTGTTAGAAAAGACGAGAATTGATGATTGTAGAAATTATTTGAATCAAATTGATAGATACAATGTCTGGAGAAAGTTATATCATCATTGCAAAAATCAATTATCGATCAATCAAACATTGAAAACGATACAGAGAGATGATACAACTTGGTGTGTATCCATAAATGAAACTGCAACATATTTATTGAATAAGATGTTTCCAGATATGAATAATGATAATAATTCTATTGTTCACCATCATTATATAATTAATTGTAACAAAAAAGATTTTTGTATCACTAAAAATGAAGTCGATACTGCTGTCAATATGGAAAAAGATAACAAATCGCCAGGTTTCGATGCAATATCTGCCAACATAGTCAAACAAATACATTATAAATATCCTTTCTTATTATTGAATCTGTTCAACAAATGTTTTGCATTTGGTGTTTTCCCAAAATACTGGAAAAAAGCAACTATCAAATTAATACCGAAAAATAATGGCTCTGGTTATAAATCGTATCGACCGATTTCTTTGCTTCCTGTTATGGGAAAAATTTTTGAAAATATTCTTAAATGTCGGCTTATGCATCACCTAATCGTCAATCATTATCTGTCATACAATCAATTTGGTTTCCTACCTCAGCAAGGTGCTGAATTAGCATTGAAAAATTTAATATCACAAATTAATGATATAAATGATCGAAATAATTATGGTTATATCGTATCGCTTGATATTTCAGGCGCATTTGATTCTGCAAGATATGACATCATTCTTTACAGACTCAGAGAATTTAATGTTCCTTCAAATTTGTATGCAATCATCCATAATTATTTTTGTGATCGTACTATCGAATTATCTCTAATGAATCAATCATTTACTAAAATGGCTACAGGTGGCACCCCTCAAGGTGGTAAATTGTCGCCACTCCTTTGGAATGTACTAATTGATGACCTATTGAAAATGTCGTTGCCAAGGGGATGTCATTTGCAGGCTTTTGCGGATGATTGCATCCTCATCTGCCAACATCCAATCCAAGAATTGGCTGCAGATCTAACAAATAGTCTGCTATCGATTATTGCAGAATGGGGCTTAAATAATGGCCTATCGTTTAATCCCGCCAAAACCAAGTGCATGATTATATCAAGACATAGAAATTTGGCGTCTTTCCCGATCATTATGAATAGCAGATCAATTGATTTAGTACCATGTTTAAAAATACTTGGTTTGATGATTGATTCAAAACTAACATGGGCAAATCATATTGACTATATCGAGACAAAATCAATGAAAATGTTTAATTGCATCAAGAAAAAATTTGGTCCAAGATGGGGTTTATCGTATGACGTCTTACGTACTATTTACGTTCGAGCGATCGAACCGATGATAGTTTATGCCTGCCCTGTATGGAACAGTGTCTTGTCAAGCAGAACGAAACGTGGCAAACTGTTAAGTTTGCAAAGACGTTTTGCTGTTGGTATGATTCGCGCTTCCAGAACTGTGTCGCTGCAAGCATCGTTGATCATTGCTAATTTGATTCCCGTTGACTTGGTGATCAAGCTGCGATCAGATGTTTTCAGGATAAAAAGTGATGCTTATCTGAGGGAACAATATGAATTCCCGATCAGGTTCAAAGACTCGATCCATCCAGCGTTGGTCCAATCTTTTTTTATTGAGAGGATCGATGCTGAGTTGGAATTTTGTACTGACTCTCATAGTTGTACCATTTTCACTGATGGATCGAGGTCTGAGGACCTGGTTGGGTGTTCTTTTGTTGTTTTCAATGATGAAAATTGCATCCCAAGTGTAATTCAATGTTTCCGCCTTGGCGCTGGATGTTCAGTCTTTCAGGCTGAATTGTTGGCCATCCGCAACGCATTGGTTTGGATCATTGAAAATGGTATTGTCGATGCTCAAATTATAACTGATTCTATGTCAGCGATTTGGGCTTTGCATAATATCTATACACTTAATGAATTAGTGCAGGACATTTTTCGTATCGTGTGTAACCATCGTGGCCATATTTGTCTGAAATGGACAAGGTCGCACTGTGGCAACTTTGGTAATGATCTAGCTGATAAGTTTGCCAAGGTTGCTGCAGTCGACCTTTCGGATGTTTTTTACACCCGAGTGCCCATGATGACACTATGCCAAGCGTCGAAGTTGGACATACTGAATCTTTGGAATCAGAGATGGACGGAGACTGCTGATGGCCACACGACGAAATTGTTCTTTCCAACAGTTGGATCGCGAATCAATACCAACTTTAGTCCCGATAGGGATTTGACAAGACTGCTGACAGGGCACGGCTGATGTGACCATACTATTGCCACCCTTGTGATCACGGAACAAGGGTTGTTTTGCTTGTTCTTCATCATCATCATCATCATTGATATTAATATTAATATTAATATATTTTGTATCAAAAATGTTATAAAATGTTTGCGGACATTTATTTATTTAATTCACAATTAATAATGGATATTTTCATTTTCATCAAATGAAAATGGAGAAATTATTAAAACAAAATACAAATCAAAAAGACATCATAATGATAATGATAATGATGATTGTAATTATTATCATCATTAACAATGATCATCATCAACAACAGCAGCAACAATAAATGATACGAAATTACGGGCGTCATATTATCATCATTATCATCATCATTATCATTAATTTTTCATTTTTTAAATTCAAATATTTAAATATAAATATTTACAGTGTGATAATGACCATTAGTTATTTTCATTATTATTATTAGTTAGTTAGTTTGTTGCTGTTTTTTTAATTTAAAAATTCTTTCATTTACTTTTTAATTTTTTCATTTTCCTATCCATCCATCCATCCAAACTATACAGACATTAATGAATGCATTAAGTCATTAAGAACCGAACCGAACCGAAGAAAAATGAAATAATGAAAAGTTTTCAAAATCATCATCATCATCATTAATCAGTATGGACAATGAATTCATCATCATCATCATCATCGTAATCATCGTAATCATAATGATAATTATGATTCAATATGATTCATTAGTCATTTGTCATTCATTCATTGAATTCATTGTAAATTCATTGTTGAATTCATCTTGAATTCATTGATTTCAAAATACAAATATATTCATTTTTTCAAATATGAAAACTTCAATTGGTTCAAGTCTGGAATAATTCTCGGTGTTTTTAATTGTTATTTATTCATTCATTTTCTTTGATTCATTGAAAATATATTAATGGGAATAATTATCATTAAAATCATCGAAATCATTATCCCAATGATGATAATAATGATTTTACTTATGATTTTAATTATTATCTTTGAATCATTTTTGAAAAGGTAAAACAATGAACTGCCAGAATTTCTAATAATTCTAAATTAGAATTTAAATGGTTATTCTTCGGTTGTTGTAACCGCTACAGCTTAAGCTACTGCTTAAGCTGCACCGAAAATGCCGAATGAAAATTCTTCAATTAATAATCTGTGTATATTAATGATATTTTCCTTTATTAATACACACACACACAAACGATATAATTATAATTATTTCATTCGTAGAAAAAACCGAAAATAAGGAGAAAATAATCATTTGAAAATCACAAAAAAAAAAAAAAAATATCATTTATTTTAAAATAAAAAATGTCATTAGTGATGTAAAACTGGAGAAAATTATAATTAATGAATAATTATTCTCCCATATGCTTGTTGTGTATTTGTGTATTTGTTTGTGTGTTAGTATGTGTGTGAATATGACATATCAATTAATTATTGTGTACTTTGTCTGTTTCTGTATGAATAATAATGTCAAGTACATTTATATTTTCATTTTCAAAAATTGCAACATTTTAATAATTAAAAGTTTGTCATTTCATTTCATATTTTTCTTCGAGGAAAAATTTTTTTCGAATAGAATGAATTCTTAAATTCAATGAATATTTATTAAAATGAAAAGAATTCATCAGAAAACTAGTTCAATTTTTATGATCATTAGTTTTCTATCATCAAATGCCTTGAATTTTGCTTTTTGAAATTGAATGAGGAATAGTCTTTGCCAAAGACTCTTTGGTAAAATCAATGATCAAATGTTGGCTTCACTGCAATATTTGCATGTAAAATTGCTTATAACAGTCTATGGCAGTTTTGTTCATGGCAATTGCCATTAATGTTTAATTCTAAAATGCTAGATGGTAGTATCGTCTCTGATGAAGAAAATAAATGGTGATTTAAGCTTAAATTAAAGCTCCTAGGAGATGATTGTTAAGGTTTTAACCCTTATTTTTCATTTTAAATATAATTTTCAATCGTTATAATTGATTTTATATTTGAAAATAATTTAAATTTTATTATTTACAAAATCTCTGATAAATATGACATTAATGACAAATTGAAAAAACAATAATCATAAAAATATTGTACGAAATCTTTTCGTAAAATAAGGAGCAATAATAAAATTATCCATTTTTCTCGATACAATTTGTTTGTTATTCGGATTTGAATTTGAATTATTCATTCGCGGGAATAGTTTCCAATTTTTTATCAAACGATCTTTAATATTTGTCAATGATGATGATAAATATCGATCCATTTTATTTTTTGGTCTCATTATATATGTAGATGATGATTCAAATGATTCAGATGATAATGGTACGGATGATCCTGATGATGATGCTGATGATGGCGGTATCATTGATAAATGATATATTGATGAATCATCCATATATGGTGGTTGATTTATTGCTTGATTATCATCGAAATTAGATTGATCGAATGGTAAATGATAATCATTTGCTTCATAAACATTTGAATGTGGTCGATTTTGTACGTTAAAATAATTTTGTGTTGACTGCTTTTTGTGTGTCGATTGTTTTCTCTTTAAATTTTGTCGAATTTTTTGCCTCATACTCGGGTCATGATTGGATTGTGATGAACTTACGACATATTTATTATTATGGTTATTGTCATTTTCATTTTCCTTTTGATCATTTGAAATCAATTTATCATTGAAATAATTATTAGTATTTGCTGCCATTGTTGTTGTTGTTATATTGAATTTTTCAATTATCGATGAACGATTACTGGCCAATGGCATTTGATCACTATATTTGTTAAATGATTCATTTGACAAATCATTGACATATGATGTTAGTGAGTGTTGCTGCTGCTGCTGCTGTTGCTGCTGACCTTTATGATCTTTGGATGCATCATTTTTCGATGAATGCTTGAGATTTTCATTTTCATTATTTCGATTTTCAACAATTTTCGATTTATTTGATTTATCAATAGCATGGTTTAATGGCATTTTATCTATCGATGATGATGATGATTTTTTCGATTTCATTGAATTTGAATGTATTGATGAAATTTTTCGTCGATATTTTAATGCTGTTGTTGTTGATGATGATCGCGGTTTCGATATTTTGAACAAATTTATTTTAAAATGATTTTCCGTATTATTTTTATTTTGATTATTATTATTATTATTATGAAGATTTTTATGACGATGATCCTCATCATCATTTTGTTTAATTTCCGTGGTATTATTTGTTTGATATAAACTTTCAATACTTGCAAGGCTATAAGTGATGGATTTGGTTGAATTATTTTCAGTATTATTATTATTACTATAAAGTATTGAATTAATGAAAAAATATTTAGTTGAATTCGAACAAAAATCATTGTTTCGATAATTTCCATCACCATCATTATTCATATCATAATATTCACATGATAATTCTTTTTGATTAAATTTTGTATTCATTGGACAATTGAATGTATATTTACGTTTATTATTTTTACAATAATGAAATATTGAACAATCATGTTCAATATCAGCATAATAACCTTCGGTAAGGTTTTTACAATTGAATTTTATGGTAGATAAAAATTTATTCATTGATTTTTTCGATCGAAATTTTGTATTTATTAAATGATTATGATTATTATTATTATTGCTGCTTAATGATGTCGATGTTGTTTTCAATAGGGATTTTAAAAATTTTTGATTCGATTTAGTTTGATCAGTGCTATCCAATAATTTCAATTGTTTTATCAAGACATTACCATCATCTAGTAATGATGGTGCCTGTTTGTCGATGTCAAGGGTTTAGATTAATTTAGCAAGAGGTGAAATCAATTATTTGAAACTTACTTACCTTTTGTATAATTTTGTTCAAAAAAATTTTTGAATTTTTCGTTTCAAAAGCCGACAAACTGCTACTGTTCGCATGATAATTCAAACATTTTATCGATGATATCGCCAATATCTCTGAAATCGTTGAAAATGTAACAATTTTGTTGAAATATTTGAGCATTTTGTGATCGATGATAAATTTCAAATCAAAGAAAATATCAAAGTTGTCAAAACATAACCAAATCACATCTTATTGATCAATGAATGAATGAATACGATGATCAAACAGAAGTGATTTAATAGGATTTTGTCAAATACTGCCTAGGTCGATAGCGTATGAATCCTTTGATGAAAAAAATAAGAAAATGTCAAAAATCTTGAATGAAAATTTACCTATTTTTTTCTTACGATATGTCATTCACAGGTAATGAAGAGTAAGAAAAGTAAATCTTAAACAGAGAGAGAGAGACAGAGAGCTGAAATTCAGGTGAAAGCTGTCATATGAAGATGATGATCACATATGAATTATATAGTTGAAATGAATGGTATTTGTTCATTGTTGTCAACAAAATATACGACAATCGAAAATAATTTGATTTTTTCGGCCAAAACAGAAGTAATAAAACACATTATTTGATCAAAAATTCAAACTTCCTTATCTTTAAAAACGATGATGATCATCAAAATCATTGATGATCAATGTTTAATTTATCATTTCTTAGATATAATTTACAATCTGAAGATTGAAGATCCTAATAAATTTAATTGTTGTTATGAGAATGATATTTGTTCAAGTTAACCTTAATTTCTTTGAACAAAACAAAGCCAGAAAATTAAGACAGCACGCTTCGTTGATCGAAATCATTTCTGTTCAATGATATCTACAGTTATAATGAATATGACTGTGATAGAAGAAGCATTAATTATCCAAAGATAATTACTCTGCAGAAAAAAAATTACTTTGGTTGATCCATTTATTCATTAGATAAGAATTAACCGATATGTTTAAGCAGGTATAACGAATCAACTGCATTAAGTAGATACGATTCAAATCGATTCAAAACACTTTGAAATTCCATATTCATCATTATTCAAAATTCAAAAAATTAATTATGATCATCATTGATTACCATTGATTGCTCGTTAATTTACCATGGTAGAAATGGTAAAATTTGAAAAATTTAAAAAATTCAAATTAATTTCCAAAATTTTTTTCAGTCTCAAAAATAGAAAAACAAGGATTGAAATGACCAAAAATAATTTATTTGTCTCCATTATTATTTCGTGCAAGTGAAAATTACATAAATCAAATTTCATTTGAATATATTAGGTTGTCCGATAAGTTCTTGCCGATTTTCTCATGATTTCCTACGATATAATCGGCAAAAACTTTTAGGACAACCAATAATAATAAGACCAGCAGCAATAACGTCAAATGAAACAAGTTGCTTGTCCAAATTTATATCAAAAAAGAAAAATGCCAATCAACAAGCGAAAATTTTCTTCTTTTTTTTCAATACAAAATCACTGAACCGAATTCCTTTGATTTTCATGTGTTGTTGTTGAAATGAAATGAATTGATCATGGTTATTCAATGAATGAATCGTTTTTCTTTTACCCTTTTGAAAGATGATCAAAATTCAAATCAAAATAAATGAAAATTTCTCCATTTCTTTCTCCTTCTTTGTCATTTGACCAAAAATTGAAATCAACGAAACGAAACAATGTTTGAAATAAGCTCCATTACAATTGGAACTCCATTGCATTAACAATGATTTTTCATATTTATTTTTTGTGTGTTACTATTAATAATAATAATAATAAAAGAATTATAATCAAAAGCTAACAAATAAATGAAATTATTTGATCAAAAAAAATAATAATAAATGAAAATGATTGTGATTAACCCCAATGATGAGAGAAAAATTCAAAAAAAAATTAACATTTTGATTACTTTAAAGGAAATAACATAATAATATTCATCTGAAAATCACTTGATTATATAGATTTCCGTCTATTAGCATTCATAATAAAGGGTTTTCGTTTATTTCCCATAAATTTTGAATAATTTTTCTTCGAACTGCTATTCGACGACATTGATAATTTCATCAATTCAACCGGTATTTCATTGTTTGATTCATTTAATATTTCAATTAATTTCCGAGCTAACGATGAATTTGATGATTCTTCATTATTATTGAAAAATGAATACGCTAATCCTTTATTATCTTTTCTACCTGTCCGACCGATTCGATGTACATATGTTTCAATGTCCATTGGAAAATCATAATTTATCACTACGTTAACATCATCAATATCTAGACCACGTGCAGCTACATCTGTTGCACATAATAATCTGATACGTCCATTTTTGAAATTATTCAATGTCGATTCACGTTGCCGTTGTGTCATATCACCATGTAATGCTGATGATGGTATTTGTAAACGATAATGTATTTGCCTTGCTAAACGATCACATTCAATTTTCCGATTACAAAATAAGAGAATTTTTTCTTTTGAATGCTTTGATAATATATCATAAATCATTTTACGCCGATCATCTGAATCACAAACAATAATATTTTGTTTTATATTATGATTTGCAACCAATTTAGTGCCACCAATCGAAATGAATGCATGATCTTCTTTTAAATATTTGTTGACAAACATTTTTACTTCTTCTGGCCATGTAGCAGAAAACATCATTGTTTGTCGTTCATTTTTATGCGGACACTTATCAATTATTGTCGATATTTGTGGTTCAAAACCCATATCTAACATACGATCAGCTTCATCAATGACTAAATAGCTTATTCCACTTAAATCGATTACATTTGAATCAATTAAATCATTCAACCGTCCAGGCGTCGATACTAGAAACAATGGTTTATTATTATTTAAATATTCTATTTGTTTTCTACGATCATTACCACCATATAAACAAATGGATTTATAAATTTTAAATTTTCTTATCATATCAAATATTTGTACAGCTAATTCTCTGGTTGGTGCTAAAATTAATACTTTTGGTTTAAGATTTTGTTTCATTGTCATTGATTGTTCATCATTATAATCAGTCCAATAATTTCGATGAATTGAATATAATTGACAGAATGCAGGCAATAAATATGCTAATGTTTTACCAGAACCTGTTTGAGCAATGCCGATTAAATCTTGATTGGAAAATAAAATTGGCAATGCTTGTGCTTGAATCGGTGTTGGTTGGATGAATTGATTTTTGATTAAAATTTCATGAATTTTTCCCGGCAAATTTAATTCATCAAATTTGAATATGGTTTTTGCATGATCGTTTGCCACATTTTCAACATGTATTTGATGTTTCAATCGATATTGTCGAATCAAATCATCATGACCATTATGATTATCATTATCAGCTAAATCATTTGTTTCAATAGGTTTTAATGTTTGAAAATGCCGGTGATTGATTAGTTGAAACCTTTGAATGTTGAAATGTTGGATACAATTCTCTCGTTTATAGATAAATCTAGAGAATGTTCGAAATAATAATCGATAACTCATTTTTTTGGATCAAAATATGATTACATTTAAGGAGAATTCACAATCAAATGAAGAGAACACGAGGTTAGAGAAATTTCCTCGGAAAAGCAAAATAAAAATAATTCAAATGAAAAAAGTTTCTCGGAAACATTTAAGCGCAAAACAAAAATGCTCGAAAATAAAGAAATTCAAATTCAAAAATTAATTTTAATTTAAATTTAAATCACATTTAAAAAATGAATCTCAGAATTGATTCTTTAAATTTTGATCGATTGATTAATTTCAGAAAATCATTGAATATTTTTGATTTGAAAAGCAATCAACTCTATTTGTACAATGAAACAAATTCGAATCAAATTAAAGAACTTTTTAGTTCGATAAAACAATTATTTCAAATTTCTATTGATGATTTCCAAATTGCAAATAATAAAAACAATGAAAATTTATTAATATTACGTTTATTACATATTTTTGGCCCCTATAATCTTGATAAAGAAGATAATGAAAATAATGATGATATCATATTGATTGCTGAATGTTTAAATGAACAATCGAATAAAAATTTATTGATTTGTATTAAAAATATCGATGATAATAATAATCGAAAAATTAACGTGTCATTCGATCAAATAAATCAGATATTTTCATTGAAAAATTTTTTAACAATTGATTGTCCTACGAATCTATCATTTATTGATTCATGTAAGTTTGCTGATTGATTACTTCAAATATTTGTATTAATTTTTTTTTCTATTCAAAACAGATGAGATAAATTGTCAAATATCATCCAAATCATTTTTCGATATCGCTATCATTGTATCGACTGTATTCGATTCAATTATAGAATTTAATATTTTTCCAGATATTTATGATAACCTTTTTAATGATCAAACAAATATGGAACAACAAAAAGATAATAATGACTCTTTAATGGATACGTCTGATGTTGATTTCGAAAATATTGAGCTTAATTGTGAGATTCAAACACCAGAAGTCAAGCGTCCGATCAAAACCATTTATGCAAGTTCAGATAATGATGGATCTACTACATTGACACCTGTAAACTATACATCAAGACCAACCAAATCAACAAGGTCTGAACATGAATCAAATGATAATTTAAATGAAAACAAAGATAAAAGAGCAATCATAAACAAAATTTTATCCGAAATCGAAAATAATGAGTTGAAAGAAAAGTTTAATATCCAACATTTATTGGATACTAATATCAACGAAACATTGATACAAGAAGAATCAATTCAATTGAAATCATTATCTGAATTATCAAATGAAGTTTCGGAAAATTGTTTCGTGAATATAGTTGGTATAATTAAACAATATGAATATGGACAATTAATGATATATGATGAAAAAATTGAAAGAATTGATATTTATATGGATTATTTAGGTATTGATTATTACAAATCATCATCATCATCATCATCGACAACAATAAACAATAATTTAATATCATCAAAATGTTATCCATCGTTGAACAGTGGTGATATTGTTTGCATACGACAATTGTGTTTGACTTCAACCAAATATATCTGTCCACATCCAGATCAAATCGTATTGATAAATTTAAATTATGAAAACGATAAAATTGTTACAGATGAAGATAAAAAAATTAGTTTAGAAGAATTGAAGCGTATTTGTGAATTATATTGTTTTCATATCGATAAATTAATACATCATAATGAATGTATTGTTAAAAATATAAATAATCAAGAATATTCATTCATAAATATTGTCGGATTAATATTAGCACAAATATCAAGTAATAATCCAAATAAACAATATTTAGACATTTATTTATTATTACCTACACCAACTAATTATGTGACATCAATACCGGCTAATGTTTCATTTTTATTTGAAAAAATAAAATATTCAACATTTCATCCGAATCGTATACATTATGATGAAAATTATATAAAACAATTAAGAGATAATAATCAAATTATATCCGTATCGATTTGGGGTAATCATCGTAAAACATTTGAAACATTATTACCATTAGATGCTGTACTAATCTATAATGTTAGTGTAAGAAAAAATCGTTCAAATAATGGTTTTTATTATTATCAACTAAGTGAAGGATCAATTTATGGCCGTAGATGTTTATCGATTAAAAAGCATACAATTTTCGATGAATATTTACAAAAATATTTTCTAAATTTGAAAAAAAATTTAAAGAAAATCATACAAAACGAACAAGATGATATGTATGCTGAACAAATTTTGGATAATTTCGATACGACTACAAGATCTAGATTGATGAATGATTCGAATGCCAAACAATTGATAATAAATATGAAGGGCAATGATGAAATAAATCAATACAGTGAAAATGAATCATGGAAATTGATTAATTTAAAATATAAAAACATATTCTCATGCATAAAAATGAATCGTACACTTTTTCAACCATTTGTTAATGTAGATTTGGCTAAAAAAATTGATAATTTCAATGATTTAAAAAATGAAATATTGAAAATGTATGCTGAAGATTTGAATAAACAACAACAACAACATCAACAGGAAAAAATTGATGAAACATTCAAATTATTTAAAATATCGGCTCGTTTAATTGATTATCAATTTGAAGATAATAATGGAAATGAATTCATAAATATGTCACATTTAAGACAAAATTTTATGAAATTTGTTTGTACAAATCAATCATGTGATTTTATATCACCATTCATATCATTCATTTCATCGATCACAACAGCAACAAATTCAGCAACATCAAAAACCAATGATTGTTTTTCAACATCATTTTTATCATCATCATTGAATGCAGGTATTGATAAGAAAAATTCATTAATATGTCAAAAATGTAAATCATCAACAATATCAATATATTTTTATATAAAACTATTGTTGGAAGATGATGAAGGAAATATTTTATCAGTATTAATTTCAACGCCTGAAATTGAAGAACTAATACGCTGTACTAATGAACAATTAATCTATACTGATCCTTTAAGTGATGATATTATAAATATAATACATTATATATTGAAAACATTATGTCCTTTTCGTTCATTTTTATTATCGTCATCCAAAGATTTAAGGCTAATGATGAGAAGAAAAAAATCTCAAACATTACAATCAACAACAGCATCATCGCCAACTGCGACATCATCAAATAATGATAATAATATTAATAATATCAATCATAATTCAAATCAAATAAATCCAAAATTTGATTGGATTTTACAACCGATATTTATACATGGCAATGATGATGATACTAATGATTTAAACATTTACAATATACATTTATTTGATTTGTATGATTTCAATAATTATAATAATAATAATAATGATTGTAATGATTCGCTAAATACAACAACAACAAACAAGAAAAAATGTCCAATTTTTTACATTCGTTCAATCAACATTTATGAATAAAAATGAACATTTAAATTTATTTTAATATATCTTGGCTTATTGTGAAAAATGATTTGAAAAGAAAAAAATTCAAAATCAATTCGATTAATTATGATTTTAAAAATTAATTTTGTGCTAAAAATTAATTTTGTGCATACTCATTGTCAATTGATTAATTGTCAATTGAACAAATCTCATTGTTTCATATAAGACTATTGATATGTTTCAAGTAAGTGTTTGTATAAGTTCAAAATAAATAAAATAAAAACTAAGCAAATAAAGCAAAAATAAATGCTTGGTCATTATTTTATTTGATTCGATTCATTGATCATCATCATCATTTGTGCTTGTGCACAAGTCAACAACAAAAGCTGACAACAACGATGACTGACCAAACACCATCGGACAACACAAAACAATACCAAACAACATAACAAAGCAATAAAGGTATTCAATAAAGTACCTTATTCAAATACCTTTTGAAATATAATTTTTTTGTTTGGTTCTTTTGGTTTTTTTTTGGGTGCGACATTTTATTATTATTATTATTATTAATTCAATAAAGGTAATCATTGTAATAATAATAATAATAATGTTCTGAAGAATATGCCGGACAATTATTATTATTTTCCACATTTATATTCGGTACCCAGAATTTTTATTACATTTTTTTGGTTCTTTTTCAAAACACCAAACCAAAAGATTAGCGAAAAGCCAAATGAAAAAAAATTGGATCAAGGCGTCACCCAATTTTTATTATCGTCATTATTATTATTATTATTATTATTATTATTATTATAATCAAAAATCTCATCCATTATCCACGAATATATTTTTGGGTGAATAATTGAAGAATGTGAATAAGAATGTGAAAATGAAATTATAAAATTATAAATGATATTTAAAACCATTGATGATATCAATGAACATTGTTTTGTATACGATGAAGATGAATATTCGTTGGTTTGTTGCTTGTTTGTTTGTTTGTCGCCATTTCAAACAAGTAAATGTATGAATGAATGAATGATTATATTTTCAAAATTTTTCAGTTTTCATTTCTGCAAATGACTTTTTCATTTGATTCAATTTTTCAATTGAATTTCGCCTTTGAAAAAAATGAAAGAATCAAATCTGAATACGAATAAATTATTTAATTTTGAATCCCGTTTATTTTTAATTACTCTTCTATTTATAAATGTGATACCCATGGTGAAAATACAAATTTTAAAATGCCGAAAAACTGAAAAAACTCTTTGATTTCTCGAAAATTTCAAATTATTATTTGAATTCGTGCTTCATTTCTGTGTGTTCTATGTATTCAAATGTATTGTATGATTTTTTACCGATTTGATCTGATTTATTTTTGATCCGAAATTTTTTTTGGTTTTTTGTGAATTCATGATTCTGAATCAGCAATCTTGCGCAATTCTTATCGCCATAAATTCTTCGGAGATGATCATTTTTTTTTCTCCTCTTTTCGTTTTTAATGACAAGTGATAATTGACAAGTGATTTTTTTTTTGTGTAATTTTTTCAATTCATGTTGAAATTTGCCAAATCAAATATTTCCAAAAACCTATCGCACCCAAAAAAATCGTATAAAATCATTCCATTTATTCATCGTGAAAAGTGTTATCAGAGAGCATGGCACCACCACCAGAATCAATCTTCAAATGATTCTTTTGAGATCTAATCAAAAATTTTTTTTTTTATCAACAAACTACAACGACAACAACTGATATAATCAATGATAATTACAAAAAAAAAATCCAGAATAAATCATACCACACCTGTGATATGGTGTGTGCTGGTGCTTGGGTCTATGTGTGGGCAAAAAATTCAAATTAATCATTAACTAAGCTAAAATAAATAAAATTAGAAAAATTTCGAATCAAACAACCGAAACACCGCCAAGAATAAACAAACAACGAATAATCATAATTATTCCGCAGTGTTCTTTGTGGATCAAAATGAGCTAAATAATCAACTTAATCAATGAATTTAACAATGAATTCAGGCTATGGATTTTCAACAATCACAGTATTTGATGACCGATAATTTTGAAAATTTTTCGATTTAGATCAAGTGCAATTAGTGTAATAATCAATGATCGATAACATCGATATACAAATCAAAATACAAATTCTATCATTGATAATAATGATGATCATCTATACTAATATTATCGGTCTAATACCTATTAAAATTTCTACTCAAATACACGTATCAATGTATTCAACATTGAAAAGAATGACAGCATATAAATTTTTGTTTGAAATTTTCATTGATTGATCATCATTATTTTGATTATCGTTATTATTATTATCATGATCAAATCATTATTACTAATATATATTGGAAACTATCAGCTAAAATATATTGGAAATTATTCCTAAATGTTGATGGTATATATGTCTCTTTACACACACGAATATATTACAAATTCAAATAATCAAATGAAATCAAACACTCACACAACACACACATAGGAATAACTGAAAATGTCTGCAAAATAAAAAATAAAATAAAAATCACCATTCAATTATTGAAAATTGAACATTTGATTATCGCCATTATTATTATTTCACCAAAAATAATCTATTGGTTGAAATAAACTGAAAACCAATAGTCTCTAGATACACACACACACACACACACACACACACACACACACACAAAGATTAACCAAATTCAAAGTTTCAAAAGGTCCAAACATTCAAAACATTTTACCGCAACCATACCACCACCACCACCAACCATCATCATCATCATCAAAACCAATAACCAATATGTTGTCACGCAACAGTCTATTTTCAAAATGAGAAAAAATTATTATTATTCTCATCAAAAAATCAACTAAAATTCAATTCATAATAATAATAATGAAATTAAAGGTTCCACCAATGAATTCTGTGTGTGTGTGTGTGTAATAATATTCGTAGGTATTTGTATGCTTGTATGTACCAGCAATGAATGTCCACATTTATGACACCCAACCACAAAATTTTCTGATCCACAAATAAAATGAACAAAAAACCCGAAAACCAAATTTGAATCGAATTATATTTGAACCGCTGATAGATACATAGATTGTTGGTGGTTTTAGTCGGTGTTGCTATTGTTGGTGAATGGTAATATGAATGAATAATATGAATGATTATATGATTATGAAATGGTCATGATGATGATGATGATGATGATGTGTACACCACACCAAAAATTCTTTTTGTTTCACCTATATTCATATATTCACATATCTTTTTCTATTGTGAATATATTACAACGATAATAATAATGAATTTAAATAAATGAATAATAATATAATAATATTATAATGATGATGACATTAGAATGATATGTGCGTGTATTTGTGTCTGTGTGTGTGTATGTGTTTGCATTCATAGGTATGTAATCCATTATTGTACGAGGAAATTCCTACAATCATTCAGTTCAGATAATATTCACTTTCAGATCATTTCATTTGTATTTCATTCATTCCAGAATCGAACAACACGATCATAAGGTGTATATTAAATCATTTAATTTTTTTTTTTTTTTTTTGTAGAATATGACACATATGATTAAACATATATTCAAAAATATACATGATCTTACCATTCAATGTTTCATTCTATCTATGATGGGATATGCATTGAAAACCTTAAGAACAAATAATAATAATGTGTTTCATTCATTCATTCGAAATCTATTCATTGAACGTGATCGACCAATATTCAAATACGATTCAAGCTATCATCATCATCATATTCGGTGCATTTTGAATATTTCGACTTTTGCAGAGAAAATGAATCCAGGATTTTCAAAATTCTTCTAAAAATATGAAATTTCATCGAATATTATTACGGGCTATTACTGGTTATTAAAAATGAAAATAAATTCAGCTTGTTGGCTTCTCAACGCTACCATTGATCATCGTTCTACGTGATGGATCATCATTATCATCATTAATATGGTTGAAATTTTAATATTATTATCATATTACGTCGTAGATAATAATAATAATAATATAAAAAACTGTTGTCCTATATTCATTATTATTTCATGTGATTATAAAATTTAAAATTCCGATTCATATGTTATCGTTGGAAATGGTAATGATATGAGAAAAATACGACGCTTTTCCATTGGATTTCGGAATATTTCAGTGTATTATATTTCTTATTTTTTAGATTTAAATCGAACCGAATTCGACAAATTCAATGGTAATCTTTAATCTTTAATTTTTCAAAAAAATAAATATAATTTCGAAATAAGATATTCCTTGTGCAAAATAACTTGAGCGGTTCGTAGCAAAGCTTTTCAAAATATTATTATTATTATCATTGTTTCGCTGTTTATTATTTTGATACAATTTTTTTATTTTTTATTTATTTTCTTTGAAATTTATCTTTCAATTTATAATTTACATTTATTTTTCAATTTTTTTCAATGATAATAATAATAATAATAATCACAACCGATATGTATAATAATATTTAATTTCCAAAAAAAAAAAAAAAAAAAAAAAAAAAAAAAAAATTGAAACATTTTCAATTTTCAAAATTTTAATGGCTTTGTTCGTTCGGCTCGAGTTACTTTCAAAGGATTAATTGACAACAAATAATTCAATTTTTTTGATAATTTTAATGAAAAATTTTTAAAGAATTATTTTTTACACAGCTTTAATACAAATGTTTGACCAAAAAAATATATGAGATGGGTATGTGAATTATTATTTTGTTCAAATAAATAAATAATAAAAATATTTTTCTTTGATTTAATCAACTATTTATCAATTGGATTGAATATTAATCATTTATTATTTATTACAAAATTAATTTCAATTTGAAATTTATACAAGCAATTGTTGATGAATAATTTCATACATCATTAATTTACGAAATGCCGGTATGTGTTCCTATGAAATTGAATGTTTGAAGAAAAAATTAACAAAATTTTCGCTGATTTAAATGTAAATAATGAAAAAATTTGATACCTGATTGAATGTTATCGGTGCACGGCGTGATATATATTCAGCATATTTACATGTAAAAACACCACAATCATAATAATTTTTTTGTTTAGGTATATTTTTCATTTGATAATGTAATTTCCATTCATTCAAATTTAATTCAATATTTTTCTTTTTAATGCTTTCTTGTTGTAAAAAATTTACTAACAAATCAATGCAATAACGAAATTCATTGCCCAATGAATCATAATATTCAATCGATTGTTTATCATTATCGACAACCTAGATTCAAATTTAACGATTATAAATTGAAATAAATTGATTAAAAATTCAAGTTAAATCAAAATCAAAGAAAATTTTTAAATATTACAGCTAATCTCCAATGACTTGAATGATGTATTGGTATCAATAATAAATTGTAGGAGAAAAAATCCAATTTATTCGCCCAACGACCGGGCCCATTACCATTAGATAATCGTGTAAAAAAATACGTGCTAAATGCATAAACGGATGGATACTTTTTGGGTTCATTTTTCGATCTTGTCATAATTAAATTCAAATAGAATTCAATCACCTTATAGAGAGAATATCATTAAATTAAGAAAAATTGGTTCAAATCAAGACTTACAGCATCATTTAACCAATTACAGCCATATAAAGTGATTAAATCTTTTGTGTGTATACTAATTGAGTATGCTGACACGAGTAACTGGTCATGCTTAGAATGAAGTATCGCATTTAATTCATCTTCGATCTCATCGGTCAATAATGATATTATGTATGTTGTTGAAGGCGTTAGTGATTTCGTTGCCGATTCTTCAATTTGGACTTCAGCTTTTTCGATTGTTTTCAATACTTCATCTGATATTTGATAATCATTATTCAAAAATGGTATAAATCTTTTAAACTTATGATAAAAATTATATGTTATGAATGGTTTAAATGTTGATTTGATAATTGATGTAATCGTTTCACGGTCATTTTTGAATATTTTGATATTATTTAATTTTTCAAATATTTGTAAATCGTTTTTGGTCATCTTATTATCATCATTTTTTGTCAAATTTTCATTGCTCAAAGATGATGTCGATGATCGTTTATTTCTATCATAAATAAGGCTAAATTTATTTTCAATTAATGACTTGAAATTGCTGGATTTTTCAGGCAATTTCCACAAATTATCAATTAAATTCGAACGACTTGTCGATGACGATGGTTTACATTGTGAATTATCATTATTGTGAATTCTATGTTGCTGTATCAAATAATCATTAGCTTTAACCGGTTCAGCATGGAAACCTTTGGATTCAACTAAATCATACAATGATGAATATGATTTGCTCGAGTAATTAATACTATTATTTGCATGATACGAATCGTAGGACTTAATGGCACTTTCATTAGATTGATGTTTATGTAAAGGTTGATGATTAAGAAATGAATTACGATAAGATGATGGTAAAGTCGCTGATCTAATCGCTGTTGATGAAACATTCAAATGTTCCATCAATAATTTTTTATATTTTTCACGTTCATTAAATTGGAATGAATTCATTTTTAAACGATTTTTATTTTTAATAACTTTATATTTGTTTATCGTATTAGCTTTAGTTGATGATAATGATGAACGGTGATCACGATTATGTCTGTTTTTATGATTATTATGATCAAAGCGATTTTTCGATGATGATGATGATGAAAAAGAATAATGATTACTATGATTATGATTATGACTGATAAATCTTGAATTTTTTTGATTAGTAGAATTGTTAGAATTATTTACAGTTAGATATGAATATCCTAATGAAATAAAGAAAAACAAATCAATGTTTTGAATGAACAAAAACAAAAAACAAAATCAAAAACTCACCAGCCATCATTGAAATTTGATCACAGAATCACGGTCGATAATGCATATATGAAAGAAGATAAATAAACTTTAGCTTTTTTTTCTCTTAAAAATTTGTTGCTTCAATGTTTTGATGTCTACAACCACATTTGAATCTGACATTTATCCCAAAATATTTACCCGAAAAATATCGAAAAAAATTAAATGGTAAATGCATACACCATACTCGCGCACGCTTCAAAAAAAACAAAAAAACAAGCGGCATTCTCCGAGTCCAATTCATAAAGGACGAACGGGAATTTTTTTTTGCCATTTAAATATTTAAAAAAATTTAAATGGCAATCACCTATGGGACAATTCGTGTTGGATTCATTGTCCTCAAAGAAATTTATCTTGATTCCATATTTGGTTCTGTTTTTTCTTTGAAAAATAAAATTTTTGATTAATGATTTTTATGATACATCAAAAAATAACTCTTATATCGGAGGAAATTAAGTGATTATGAATGATGAATGATGATGATGAAGTACATGAAAATGAGAAATGATTTGTTTATCTTATAATCAATTATTTATGTGAAAAAATAACAGACAGGTTTTTGTCTTTGAGAAAAAAAAATATTATGTAATTTTGACACATTTTTAATGCTATGAATTTCAATTTTTATTCTCGTTTTCTTAGATTTTTTACTTTGATTTTCACTTTTATTTTTTCCTCCAGGTTTTTTCAATCATCGTTCAATTTGTCAACATGCATCATTCAATGATACGAGAGTGAAGCAAAGGACTGAGATGTGATTCAAATTCAAATCAATAAAATGAATCAATTTGAAACATTTGATTTGCGCAAATACACACACACATCGTTAGCATCATCGTTCTTATCTCAAAATAACTGTGAAATTGCAATTTAATTTCAAATTTTTTTTTTCTTTTTTTTTTTGATTTTGATGCATCCATCGTTTGGACAGTCTCCATTACCCTTGTGAATACCAACAACCAACAAAACAGTTAACCATTCAATAACAAGCACGTATCATATATTGTACCATTTTTGAAGAATAACAAATTCTGTATTAATTCTGTTCCAAAGCGAATGGTTGAACAGCTATGAAATTCTACTGATATTAATATATGTGTGTGTGTATTTAAAACCCAATGCTTTGTCTCTCTCTATAGAAGATCATTCACGTTGCTTTTATTTTTTCAGCTGAAGAAAAATAGATTTTAGTTCATTTGCCTTTTGCAAAATTTTTGCAAAATATAATAATACACAGCGACTGTTCCATTTGGTTCGACCGACAATGCTGAAATTCTAATATTATTTCTCATAAAATAATGATCATTCATTGTGCTATATGTAGCACATTAATATAACGAGAATAATAATAATAAGAATCAACCAAAAAAAAAGAAACAATAATTTTTGTTTCATTTCTTTGTTTTCTTTTGTTTGATTTTTCTGCAATATTTGATATTTTACCTTTATTTTATTCTTAATTTCATTTCGATCATGTAATAATATATGATCTTCTTTTTTTTTATTATTTCAATGTTATTTCATTATTTAGCTGTAAAAAAAAATTAATGAAATTCGGTTAAACGATGATGACAATCAATACGGCAACAACGACCTCATCGAAATCATCATTACAATCATCGCCATCAATACCAACATTGCCGAAACATCGAAATAATGTTAATAGCAATAAAATAGAAAAAGAATGTTCAAACATGGAGTCGAAATCATCATCAACAACAACCACAGCTAAAAAAACATCGAAAACAATGCCAAAACGTATTGTCGATGGTAATAATGGCTATCCGATTACTGTCATGCAAAATGAATGTACAGCAATTAAAAAAGGTTTATTATGGGAATTACAGCAATCGAAAATTTTTCTATTCAATCGCTGGAAAGAACGTTATTTCATTCTCACTCAAGATTATCTTACTTGTTTTAAAAAAGGTTCAAAAAGAGTTGGTATGAGTGAAATGGGTAATTTTGTTTATAAGGTAAGCACTTGTCTTTGATTTATTCTGATACTTCAAAATTCTGATATTTTGATCGATCTGTATGCTCGATTTCAATCTGATATAATTTAGATAAATTTGAATGAAATTCAAAATATAAATTGGGTTGATAAAAAGAAAAATGGTGTCATTGGTATACAATTTGAAAATTCATCGATATTACTATGGAATGGAATCGATATCATACTAGATGAATGGATGTCAGTTTTACAAGAATCGATCATGAAACGACTGAAAGAACGTCGCGTTGCTGAACAACAATCCGCTGCATTAATGCGTAAATCTTCAACATTATTACCGAACGTAATTTTGAATTTATCTAATCAAAATAATAAAATTAATAATAATGATAATGGTCATGATTCGCCGATAATAAATCGATTAAAATTATCAAATGAAATCAATGGCATAGTATCAACACCAACGCCACCACCACCACCACCTCCGCCGCCACCACGTAGATATTTACGCTGTTTATCAACAGATTTAGGAACATCAACAGCATCAACTACAATCGATACTAAACAAAGAATAATGACACCAAGTTTATCACGTAATTCAATGGTTAATAATTTAATACATAATTCACCTTTAATGATGGCGGGGGCTAATGACAATCATAAAGGAATAATGGCCGCTAGAAAACCATCTGATGCAAATAGTACAGCAACAACCGCATCATCATCATTAATATCACAATCATTACGTTGTAAATCATCATATGCGTTACAATGTTCACCATTATTATCAAACAATAATAATAATATGAATAATTCACCATTACCACTGACAAACAATCAAATGTCTAAACGTATCATTACCAAACAACGTATATCAACATTTAATCCACAACAAAAACAGTTTAATATTGAACGAAATTTTAATAATAAAACAATACAAAATGTGATGTTACATACAAAACGATTTCCAAATCAATCAATCCCATTAACAACCACAGAGAGCTCATCTGAAACAACAACAGCAGCAACATATGCATCATCATTTTTTCAATCAGCCGATTCTGAATTTTTATTCGTCAATTCAAAAGCTACAACATTTCGTCCTGAATCAATGATTGTCGCACGAACACCAAATAATCATGGTTCACCAATAATTAAAAATAATAATAATTCACCAAGATATTCATATAATGGTTATAGACAGAGCCGTATATCATCATCAGCATCATTAATGTTGAATAGTCGTCATAATGGTAGTAAAGATTATAGATATTTATTGGATTCATCATCATCAACACCTCCACCACCGCCGCCACCAATACCACCACATCGTACACATTTACATAATTTTTGAAAAGGAAAGAAGAAGAATCGAGGAAAAATGGATTAATCCAAGAAAAAATTAATTTTGAAAAAACTAATGAACTAACAGAATTAATAATTAGCTTATATATGAATTGTGATATTGTGTGTGAATTATCTATCGTATTAAATTATATTATAATTTACACACACGCAACACAAATCCACGCACACAAATACATGTGAATTCCTATGGATTATTATGGCGCAAATAGAAAATATATTTGATGATAGACAGAGAGATCAAAAATGTAGGATCAAAGAAAAATTAATATTGCATATAATAATAATAATTATGATTTCGTCCATGAAATAAATTTTCATTTCGAAAATTTCCATTATTTTTCAATGGCATAAAATTTTTTAAAGATTGGTCAGAAAATAATCAATGATTTTTACATCTGAATTCAATACAAAAACCCTCCACAACTTTTCGGACAACATTTCTGATTTCAATGAATCTTCTCTAAATTCAACTCTAATCATTTAATTTCGAATAAAAAAACAAACAAACAATGGTCAATAAATAAAAATAATTTTATTATTATTATCATTGTTTAGAATCCTAGGATTTCGATATGAATTTATTACGATGAGCAGTGAAAATAATCAGAGAAATTCTTCTTTTTGTATTTTCTGTAGATTTCAATTTATTTTAATTAGTGTAAAGCATATAACCTTATAAAACTTGCAATAAATAAATGAATGAATGGCAGAAAATCAGTTCGTTAAAATAATAGATGAATAAATTAATAAATGTCAATCGAAAATATTTATACAATCCTTGTATACAATGAAATATAACGGGGCAGAAACACTGGCTGACACACACGCAATCAACCACACACACGCACACACACATACAAACCATGTTAATTCAATGTTCTTCTTCTTTAAGAAACCAAAGAGTCCAGTCCAAAGAAAAAAAAACTCGAAATTCTGTACCATAATTCACATTAACTTTTCATTTCATTCAAAGTTTGACATCAATTCAATTCTCAGTTCATTTTTTTTTTTTTTGATTATTTATTTATTTATTTTCAAAGTTTTTCTTTGAATTTCTTCTATCAAGTTGTCCGAAAAGTTCTTGCCAATTTTCTAATAATTCTCTACGATATAATCGACAAAAACTTTTTGGACAACCTATATACAAATCGATGTACATCTTCGAGGCTATTGTTCGACTTTATTCTGAATTCTAATTAAATCATTGACAATCACAATTCTCCAATCTTTCCTTTCCTTTTTTTTCGGTTCTACATTTAATTATTATTGACCATTTTAATTTGAAATTATTATTATCATTATTTTGACTTTTAGCAGTTTGTAATTTTTATAATTGGAATAAATAATATATTATTGAGTCCATCTTTTGTTGTTTATTTGAATTGAATTTTTTGTTTTTTGCCTTTAGTTGATTTCCGAAATTCATTTTGATCAAAATGAATGAATTAATTGAATGAATGAATGATATTTAGAGGTTGTCCGAAAAGTTCTTGACGATTTTTCAATGATTTTCTACCAAATAATCAGCTAAAACTTTTAGGGCAGTCAATTTACATTGCCTCATATGGAAATGATGTTTCGATTTCAATTCATTTATCCAATCTGATTACGGAAATGGGCAGAAATACATGGACGGAAACGGAATTCAAAGTCGAAATGATCGAAAATGATTGAAATGATTGCAAATCGGACAATTTTAAACTGGAGAAATTGACCAAATATTCATAATTTCTGTCCAAAAAAAAAAAAAAAACTGAAATTGACAATTGTCAATCGTACAATTAATACTCATTGTTCAAGTCAATCAATTCATTGGCGATTGAACAATTATTTTTCATTTTAAAAATGTCTTTTTAAATGTCTTTGAATTGTGAAATGATAATTTATCAATTTTTATATGAAATTTCTTACGATTTCAATGTTTTTTTGGTTCGTTAATGTTTGTCCAATATCATCATCATCATCATAATCATCAATAGCTATCATCATCATCACTGTGTGTTATGATTTGATAAATAAGTCAATCAAATCAAATCAAATGATCATTTGATTTGATTGATCATGATACAATTTTTTAAAGAGAAATGAAATAAAACGAAAATTCTAATCAAATATCGACATTTAAATATCGTAACACGCATCATCATATCATATCATGTCTATGAGTCAATGAAGAAGAAAAATAAAACATTTTAAAAATACATTCATTTTCAATGTGTGTGTGTGCATTTGCTGTGTGCATTCATTTTTCTATCTCTGCATATTTCTCTTTACATTTTATTACAGTCTGTCCGAAAAATTCATTCCGCTTAATCAATTGGAGTTGCTCATGAAAATCGGCCAAAACTTTCCGTACAATCTAATAAAATCTGTATATAATTGATTTCATTTCCATATTATTAATAATGATTATTTTCAAATGATTGATAATGAATAATTCACAAAAAAAAATAATCAATTTTTCCCCAAAAAAAAAAAAAATCAAAGATGTCTTGCAACCAGAAAAAAATAAATGAATGATATTAAGCTGTCCGAAAAGTTCATTTGGCTTAATCGATAGAGTTGCTTATGAAAATCGGCCAGAACTTTTCGAACAACCTGAAATTTTTTCATTGAAATTTTCGTTGTTGTTGTTGCTGTTGTTTATATAAATACAATCACTTACTATGCATGTTATTTAAATTTTTTTTTTCGATAAATTTAAATAAAATGAAAAAAACAAATATCAAAATATTGAAAAACTTTGATCTCACAATATTCTCTTTGATGGATGATAATTTTTTATTGGTTCGTTTTTTGCACCATCATTTGGTTCGCCATCAACCAATAACAAACAAATATTTATGTATTTATTTGTATCTTCTTCTTCTTCTTCTTCTTCGCATATTCATATTGAAATCTTAAGAAAAAAAATCTGTTCATTTATTCAAATGGTGAAAAGAAATGTTTAAAATTTTTAAGATAATTTTTCTTGTTGTTATTATTATTTGTTTGTTTGATTTTGAAATCAATCAGAAATCAAATAATAAATTTTATACATTTAATACATTTTCAAAAATGAAATGAATGGTGGGGTGTGTATGTGTGTGTGCGTGTGTGTGTGAAATACTTGAATACATATTATTGATTCATTCAATGAACAAATATTCAATGTTTTAAGCAACGTTTAAACATTAATATTTGAATATAATTTTCACTAATTAAATTTCTTAATTGCGAAATAACAATAATCGAATTATTTTCCGCCAAAATTTCTCGATTAACCTTCAACTTATCTAATAATGATGACCCCATCGCCAACAACAACAACAACAAATGATAATAATAATAATAGATCATCATCAACAACAACAATGATGATTGATGTAGGTAATCCAACAATACTCAATTGTAATTATGATAATAATAATCGATTGATTGGTAAACAAAATAATTATAATAATAATAGTTTAATCATGGGTAAACAAAATTCGAAACATATTTCAAACAGTAATAATAATTTAATAAAATCAAATCAACAACAACAACCTAATAAACATCGATTAAAACAACAACAACAACAACAGCAAAGATTCAATGATAATAATAATAATAACAGAAATTCAACGACTACAACATCATCGATCACCGCACCAGAAGTACGTGAATATTTATTCAAAATATTAGTAATCGGCGAGCTGGGAACGGGTAAAACTAGTTTCATTAAACGTTATGTTCATCAATATTTTTCACAATATTATCGTGCTACTGTATGTTGTACCTTTGAATTTTTTAAAAATTGAAATTGTTTAAATTTTTAATTCTTTTTTTCAATGATTTAAATTAAAGATTGGTGTAGATTTTGCATTAAAAGTCCTTAATTGGGATGATAATATATTGATACGTTTACAATTATGGGATATTGCCGGACAAGAACGTTTCGGTAATATGACTAGAATATATTATAAAGAAGCTGTTGGTGCATTTTTAGTATTCGATGTATCGGCACCATCCAGTTTTAATGCTGTATTAAAATGGAAACATGATTTAGATACAAAAGTTTGTATGGCTGATGGACAACCGATACCATGTTTATTATTAGCTAATAAAGTATATTATAATTTTGAATAATTGATTTGAATGATTAATTAATTAATATAATTACTTTTTACTTTGAATATTTAATTCAAAAATTCTATTCTATTGCTTTCTATTTAAATAGTGTGATGCTAAAAAAGAAGGCATAGCAGCCGATCCAGAAATGTTGGAAAAATTTTGTAAAGAAAACAATTTCTGTGGTTGGTTTTATACATCGGCCAAAGAGAATACGAATATTGAAGAATCGGCAAAATTTCTTGTCAGTAAAGTATGTCGCAGCTTTGTTGTTTACCACTGTTTTTTCCAAATTCAATAATATTTTAATTAGTTTCACTAATTAATTAATAAATCAATCAATTGAAACCTTTATTTCACACAGATATTACAACGACAAAAACATTTTCAATTAGAAGATGTCAATGATGATGATGATGTTATCAATTTGGCATATCATAATAATCGTTTAAATAAATCGGGAAAATGTAGCTGTTAATCAGTCGTAAATCATCGATCATCAATTATTTTAACAATTTTTTACTTTTAAAAATATTAAAATTCTAAATCAATTCAAATTCAAATAATTCAATCAATCATCATTGGAATGAATGTAAAAAATGAATTAATTTAAGAAAAATATTATTCAAGTTTCTATTTCGGTTTCTTTTTTTGGCTAAATTAAATTTACAAATTTATCAAAAATTAAAATTATTTTATACAATAAATATCAATTCGTATTCTTTTTTGTAGAAAGAAATTTAAAATAATTCATTTTCAATTGAAATTCGGAGGAATAAAGTGGAATTATTTGAGCATTTTACTTGTTTTTTTTTTTTTTTGGCAATTAATTTTTCAAAAATTTGTACAGTCATTCATCACTTTCCCATCACAGATTTATGCTATAAATTCAATATTTGACCATCTTTGGACATATTATTATCATTATTAGTGTTTTCAATCGTTATCGATTGATGATTATTCATATTATTACTACCTATTTTATAATTTTTCAACAATGATTCCTTTTCATTGTTAGATTGTTGTTCATATTGTTGATGTAGATTTTGTTGTTGTTGTTGTTGCAATTGTTCCGTTGTTGTTGGCCGTGCAAATTGATCATCATTTACATCATCATTATCCAATAATGAATATGATGATCGACGTGGTTCTTTGTTAATGTGGTGCGGAGCGTTTCATTTGAAAATTTATGGGGTAAATTGAAATTTTCACGGAGATTTTCAATTCATTTTCGATCATATAAAAATCAAATAAATGAATAAATTAATTAAGAAAATAATAAAAATGAAATTAAAATCATAATCAAATAAATAAACATATGGAACATAATATCATCATAATTCGATAAATCAACAATTTACTTGAAAATACTTAAAGCCGCTGACTCCATATTTTTTTGCGAATGAAAAATATTGAGAAAAGAGAGATGAAATATAAAGAAATGATTAAGAACTAAACAAAACAAAGTTTGGAGAAAAGATTTTGTCCATTAACTTGTATATAAATGACTATAAATGAATTGATTTGAAGAGATTGAACAACATGAATTCATGATGAAATAATGATATTAAAGTTATTAAGATTCTTTGAACTTTCTTCTAAGACAGAAGATTCTAAGACATTTTTCTTTGCTGTTGTAGTTAACATTTTATCAAAGATTCACCAAGAAACACGCATATACAGACACATAGACTTATTAAAGAGAGAAATAGAAAAGACAAGGATGGAAAGAAACGAAAGAGAATTAATTTTGTTTAAAAAAAACAAAGTTCCAAAATTTAACAAAAAAATTTTTTTTTGATTTATTCTAATAATAGTAATCATATTAATAATTATCATTTATAATTATAATTATTGTTTAACAAAATACAATGAGAAAAATTTCAAACACATAAAGGGTTGTTGTTTTTTTGCCGATTTTTTTTCAAATAACAAAATTTGTTAACCTGAAACACATGTTGTGACATATAATCAAATTTGTATTAAATCAAATTTTTTTTCAATAAGAAAAATATAGAAGAGAATAATAATAATAAATAAATGGAAAACAAAGAAAAGAAAGAAAAAGGAAATTTTAAACGGGTAAACAACAAGAATGGGATTGGGATGGTGGAAATACATTAAAAAAAAATAATGAATGAAATAAACAATGAAAATTTGTGTGTATTTTTGTAGAAATGTATTTGAAAATATAATCATTATTTTGATAAGCAAAGAGTTAAGTGTAATAGGTATAATAAGTGCAAAAATAACAATTATAATGATAATGAGGATAGTATCATGTATTGATTTATTGATTCAACATTTTATTGAAACAAAAAAGTTTGCAAGTTTCATGTTTTGTGTTTCGCTTCCAAATCAATTGATTGTTTGTTGGTTGTCACATTTATTCTGCTATCGTTGCTGTTGCTGATGTGTGTTGTATCCTTCGGTATTTTTTTTTTATAATAAAATGATATATTTTCGTGTAATAATAATAATGAATGTGAATGAGAATAAATGTGAAATGATTAAAAATTAATGAACGAGAAATTACAAAATCAAAATGAATGAATTTGACGGAAAAATCAAAAATGATAAAGAATAAAGAGTAAACGATAAGGAATAGAAAGAAGAAAATAACGAATAAAAAAAAAACGAAAGTTTGTTTGTTTAATTGATTAGACCATTGGTGTGTATGGATGGTGTGTGTGTGTGTGTATATCGATATATTGTTGGATTTTGATTCGGATTGATTGATTGATTGATATATATTAAAATAGAATGAAAATTCGTTATAATGATAATAACAGGAAAAAATATGGGTCAGCGGCGATTTCCAGTACGTTGTCTAGTCGCATAATGTTGCCTACCGTTTGATGTTGATGATGATTGTTGATGTGACGATGAAGATGATGATGATGAATTATTGGTTGATGATGATGATGATGATGGTACTGGTTTTATTGTTAATATATTGATACGTAAATGATTTGCTAATTGGCGACATATTGAATAACTGAAACAAATAAAGTCGAGTAATATGTATGACTGGAATGAATTATTATTGATTGAGGGTAAAAAAAAACAAATTAAAATGAAAATTAGTGATTAGGTAATCAAATTCAATGATAAAATCATGACAAGTGAATAGAATACATACAAGTGCAAACCAAAGTACATAAAATTCATCAAAATAAAAATTAAAATATTGATTAAAAAATATGAATAATGGACCAAGAAATATGCTATCCAACTTTGTCATTTCACTTTTACTCATATGTGCAATCTAAAAATCAAAATAGGGAAAAATGATTCATGTTAAAATTTGATATTGAAAACTGATTGTTAATCAATGACATACCACAAGTTTACATGTTATTTTTGCACAAACTAAACCATTTGTTATGACATAGATTGCTATATAATCTAGATATACATTACTTGTTGATTTGGAATAAATCATTAATGCAAATGAATAATATAATATCAAAGGTATTATTGGTGATAGTATTGATGTTCCCTAAAATTTTGAAAATTTTCATTTGAAAATCAAAATATTTGATTTGAAACAATCAAATACACTTACTGCAATCGTTGAGCCGTTTTTACCGGCACCACCAGATAGAATACATTTGAGATCACGAATGAATAGAAAACATTCATTACCGAGAACACCTAACATGGTAAGCATTTTTAATTCTACTCCAAAAATCTATTTGAAAAAAAAATTTGAAATGGATTATAAGATATATTTATTCGGAGAAAAAAAAATACAAATACAAACTTTATTACTCCAAAATGTTACACCAAAAATAGCTGATAATATATGTATGATTATGATTGTAAATTGTGCTTCAGTCACATCGAAATATCCAAATTTTAATGTACCAGATACATATGCTTGCCAATGTGCAATATAAAATAGACTAGTTGCAGTACAACATAATACAACAAGCCAATTTGGATAATAACCAACTTGTGCCGATAAACAAACAGATAATGATACAAATACTGTAATTAGAACAAAACAAAACAAAAAAAATGGATTAAATCTAAGTTCATATTGTTTGAAAAACATACTGGTAGAAATAGCATCACATCCATGATCAAATAATTCGCCTAATGATGAACTTGTTTTTGTTCTACGTGCTTGTTTACCATCACATGCATCTAATGTTTGATATATGAATAAACCGATTGCAGCCAATATTAATGCATATGCCGGTATATCTTGTTTAGCATCAGGACTATAATATATCAATAATGAACATGTCGATATATTTATGATTAAACCAACAAGTGTCATTGCATTCGGTGACCACCATTCGGGTATCCAAAAATCAATACACCAACGCCAAAATTTTTGCATTATAGAATCAAGCATTGTCGAGCCAGATGCTGAATATTTATGTTCGGCCAGTCTATGCATGTATTTATCCATTTTAATGCAAAAAAATAAATTTGAATTGAAAACAATTTTAAAATAAATAATAATTAACCTTTTTAGCTTAGCATCACTAAGCCTTTCACAAATAATGCTTGAAGCATGATTAAGCAATAATTTACATCGACCGGCCATTTCGTTTTGAATATCATAAATCAATATTTATATTTTTCTGAATGACAATGAAACGGGTGAAAAAAGTTCTACGATAATAATTCAATTATCCAAAAATTCAATAAATCAATCAATCAATCAACCAATAATTTAAAGATTTTAAATGTAGAATAATATATAAAAATATTTGAATGAAGAGTAGTAATTGAACCACACAGTGAGAAATAATATAATCTAAATAAAAATAAACAAAATAATTAATAAATTAATTAATAAATTGATTAATTTTAAATAAAAATTATTGTAAATTTGTTAATAGAAATAATAATAATCAAAAAATGATGATTATATTAAATAATAATCATAAAATTTGAATGAATAAACACAAGTATTTAATTGTTTATCATTGTTATTATTGAATATTGAACATTGAAATGGTGGAAAAATTAATAAATAAATAAACAGAATAAATGAATGAATCAACAACAAATTTTACTTTTTAAAAATTTACCAATCATCTACTCCATGCTTTATCAATATTGTTGTTATTATTATTATTATTGATTAAGACTATAGACTATGATTACTATGATGATGAGAACAAATTATTATTATTAATATTTACAAATGCCTTTGAACACACACACACACTCATGAATTATGTGTATAATTTGTCAATATTATTAATAATTTTAGATAATAACAATTGAGAATGGTTTTGACTGAAATAAATGATGATGTTGTCGATGTCGATGTCGATGATTGATTGATGACGTTGGCTTCAATCAAATGTTAATGTTCACATCAATATCGACATTTCTTTTTCACTTTTTACTGTTTGTTTTGTTATTTCAAATAGAAAAAATGTTTGAAAAATAATAAAGGAAAAACAAAAATATTTTGTCGTGTTGTTGTATTTGAATGAATGACAATAAATTTTGATTTTTTAAAATTTTTAAAAATCAAAATTTTACATGAAAATTTAAGAAATTTTGATTTTCAATGATGGATGCCACCAATTTTTTTTCTCGTTGAAAAAGAAGACCTAAATTCCTCGATATTATCATGGAAAATATTGAAGAAAAACTGTAAAAACTACACAAAAGTCTTTGAAAAAGTCGAAAATTTTGTTTATTTGTTTGTTTATTTATCTTTTGAATAACAGCAAAAATGATGATTTAAAATGGTAAAAAATGTATATTGAACAAATGGCAATAATAATACCAGTAACAACAGTTACAACAACAACAACATCCGAAATAATCAAATGCAATGCAAAAATCATACGATTTTTACACATTTCTCTTTCTCTCCTTTATCTCTTTGGTTGATTTGATTTGATTTGTTATTATTATTTCATATTTTCATATATTTTCTTTTCATTCATCCATTCATTCATTCATCTATCCATCAATCAACTGGAATCAAATCAAATGAAAAAATTATCAGTGAAAACTGTTTGAATTATCAATCAAAGCAAAGTAAATGTATAAAATTATCATTGACAAAAAATTTTTCAAGAGAAATTGATACATTTTCACATTGCAATTGTTTCAGGTTGTCGTTTCTGTTGTTTTTGGATCGCTTTCGAAGCGAAATTTCGAGGGAATTAAATGGATTAATCATTGAATTTTTCAGAGATTTTGTCGTTTTTTGAATGTCATTGTTTTTAAAAAAAAACAAATGAACAATTGAACAAATAAATATTTGTAATGATTTACTTACAGGTTTTCAATGTTTTTGTGTTGATAAAAAGCAAGGTTTTTCAAGTCAAGTAAATATATTTATTTAATCATTTCAATCGTTGAAAAAGTATTTCAATTTTCAAAGTTGATCATATTTAATTTGGAAATTTTATTATGATTAATTTATTTTAAACCAGAATTTTGGTTTTAAAGTAAAAAATTTTAAAATAACAAAAAACAAACACGCTCGTTTGTGTTGTGTACAATTGTATGTATTGAAAATGCATGCAACAAACACACCAATAACAAAAATTGATGATGACAACAACAACAACAAATCAATGGGTAAATTTGCCGTTTGCACGGCAAATGTGGAAAAACGTTTTTGAAAACGTCAAAAATGCTGGATTGAAAATTCAAAACAAATAGTTGAATGAATAGCTGACTTGAAATTCAAAATTTAATTTGAAATTCAATTGATATTAAGAAGAATAATTAATAATTGATAATAATCAATCGAAGAATGGTAATTTGTAAATTTTATGTACAAGGTTATTGCCGTTATGGTGATGCATGTTATTATGATCATTATGTACCGCAATCGCGACCGCGTCCACAAACAAATTATCAATCCAGTCAAAGTAAGTCCGATCAATGATTATAGAAAGATTAATCCAGAATTTTTCTAATTCAATTTTTCAATTTGGCATAGATTTAAATCGATTTAGTTTCACAAAGACATTGCAGCAAATCAATTCAGCGAACACAAATAATAATAACAATTATCCCCGCAATGCATCCATATTTGAGCAGCGGCAACCAATTTTCGATCAATCACAACCACCGAAATCATCGATATTTGGTGGTGGTACAAATAAATTTAGTTTCAATCAAGCATTACAACAGCTAAATAACAGGCCAAATATTGCACAAAATAATCCGATACAAGTAAATATGAATGATTGTGAAGTTATTAAACAAACACAACCAATGGCGACCAGTATTTTCCCGACAAATTCAACTTTCCAATTTGGTAATACCAAAGCTAATGACCAGTACATGGATTCATCTTTATCGCAACGCAGTAAATCAATTTTCAGCCAAGAAACAGCGTGTCCGATTGATAATGTCGATAATGATGCATCAATCAAAGCAAAAATTCAACATGGAATATATTCGGAAATGAAAAATTTGACTGAAAAAGAAATCGATAATTTCAAATCGGAACGATTCACATATCCAATACCATTTAATCCACCACCGTTTGAATTTTGTTGTTAAAATCAATTTGATTTGATTTATTTTGATTTGAATTCAATTCAATAAAATCGATGAAGATGATTTATTTCTTGATCGCCAGATAGCATTATATTTGTAATAAAATATTTTAATTTTTTGAAAATTTATAGCAATTGATCAAATGACCCAAATAATTTTTTTGTTTTTTGGATTTTTTGGATGATTGATGTTTATCCATTCATCATTAGCTTGAAAGCATGATCACAATTAAACAAATTACTTAATAATGAATCAATCATTTCCAGACTTGATCTAAATTTTCAAATAATTAATCTATTCATAGCAAATCAAAACATCTGAACAAATCATTCTAATCATAATATCATTACTTCCATTTCATGATCTCAAATTAGTATCATGTAACGAAATATGATTTAAACATTATATTATCATGATCAAAAAACGGTACACATATAATTCATGGCTTTGTAATATTCTTATATGAAATCATGAATTATTTTTTGTTATTATCATTATCAGACAATAAAAAAATCAAACAATAATAATAATAACAATATCATAAACATCGAACATACGAAAATATTATTGATCAATTTGATGATTACTCACGATGATGATGTTGATGATATTTGGATTTGGATTTAATAATTTGCCAGATTTTCGATTCCGATTTTTCAGAAAATTTCCAAAGACTATAGCCTTAGATTTTTTCGATTTTTTCAAAAATTTCCACGTATTATAGCCTTAGATTTTTTTAATTTTTTCAAAAATTTCCACGTATTATAGCCTTAGATTTTTTCGATTTTTTCAAAAATTTTGTCGATGGATAGCCTTAGATTTTTTCGATTTTTTCAAAAATTTCCACGTATTATAGCCTTAGATTTTTTCGAAATTTTCGAAAATTTCCACGTACTATAGCCTTAGATTTTTTCGAAATTTTCGAAAATTTCCACGTACTATAGCCTTAGATTTTTTCGATTTTTTCAAAAATTTTGACGATGGATAGCCTTAGATTTTTTCGATTTTTTCAAAAATTTTGACGATGGATAGCCTTAGATTTTTTCGATTTTTTCAAAAATTTTGTCGATGGATAGCCTTAGATTTTTTTAATTTTTTCAAAAATTTCCACGTATTATAGCCTTAAATTTTTTCAATTTTTTCAAAAATTTCCACGTATTATAGCCTTAGATTTTTTCGAAATTTTCGAAAATTTCCACGTACTATAGCCTTAGATTTTTTCGAAATTTTCGAAAATTTCCACGTACTATAGCCTTAGATTTTTTCGATTTTTTCAAAAATTTTGACGATGGATAGCCTTAGATTTTTTCGAATTTTTCAAAAATTTCCACGTATTATAGCCTTAGATTTTTTCGATTTTTTCAAAAATTTTGTCGATGGATAGCCTTAGATTTTTTCGAATTTTTCAAAAATTTCCACGTATTATAGCCTTAGATTTTTTCGATTTTTTCAAAAATTTTGTCGATGGATAGCCTTAGATTTTTTCGATTTTTTCAAAAATTTTGACGATGGATAGCCTTAGATTTTTTCGATTTTTTGAGAAATTTTGACGATGGATAGCCTTAGATTTTTTCGAAATTTTCGAAAATTTCCACGTACTATAGCCTTAGATTTTTTCGAAAAATTCAAAAATTTTGACGATGGATAGCCTTAGATTTTTTCGAATTTTTCAAAAATTTCCACGTACTATAGCCTTAGATTTTTTCGATTTTTTCAAAAATTTTGTCGATGGATAGCCTTAGATTTTTTCGATTTTTTCAAAAATTTTGTCGATGGATAGCCTTAGATTTTTTCGATTTTTTCAAAAATTTCCACGTATTATAGCCTTAGATTTTTTCGATTTTTTCAAAAATTTTGACGATGGATAGCCTTAGATTTTTTCGATTTTTTGAGAAATTTTGACGATGGATAGCCTTAGATTTTTTCATTTTTTTCAAAAATTTTGACGATGGATAGCCTTAGATTTTTTTAATTTTTTCAAAAATTTCCACGTATTATAGCCTTAAATTTTTTCAATTTTTTCAAAAATTTCCAAGTATTATAGCCTTAGATTTTTTCGAAATTTTCGAAAATTTCCACGTACTATAGCCTTAGATTTTTTCGATTTTTTGAGAAATTTTGACGATGGATAGCCTTAGATTTTTTCATTTTTTTCAAAAATTTCCACGTATTATAGCCTTAAATTTTTTCAATTTTTTCAAAAATTTCCAAGTATTATAGCCTTAGATTTTTTCGATTTTTTGAGAAATTTTGACGATGGATAGCCTTAGATTTTTTCGAAATTTTCGAAAATTTCCACGTATTATAGCCTTAAATTTTTTCAATTTTTTCAAAAATTTCCAAGTATTATAGCCTAAGATTTTTTCGATTTTTTCAAAAATTTTGACGATGGATAGCCTTAGATTTTTTCGATTTTTTCAAAAATTTTGACGATGGATAGCCTTAGATTTTTTCGATTTTTTCAAAAATTTTGTCGATGGATAGCCTTAGATTTTTTTAATTTTTTCAAAAATTTCCACGTATTATAGCCTTAAATTTTTTCAATTTTTTCAAAAATTTCCACGTATTATAGCCTTAGATTTTTTCGAAATTTTCGAAAATTTCCACGTACTATAGCCTTAGATTTTTTCGAAATTTTCGAAAATTTCCACGTACTATAGCCTTAGATTTTTTCGATTTTTTCAAAAATTTTGACGATGGATAGCCTTAGATTTTTTCGAATTTTTCAAAAATTTCCACGTATTATAGCCTTAGATTTTTTCGATTTTTTCAAAAATTTTGTCGATGGATAGCCTTAGATTTTTTCGAATTTTTCAAAAATTTCCACGTATTATAGCCTTAGATTTTTTCGATTTTTTCAAAAATTTTGTCGATGGATAGCCTTAGATTTTTTCGATTTTTTCAAAAATTTTGACGATGGATAGCCTTAGATTTTTTCGATTTTTTGAGAAATTTTGACGATGGATAGCCTTAGATTTTTTCGAATTTTTCAAAAATTTCCACGTACTATAGCCTTAGATTTTTTCGATTTTTTCAAAAATTTTGACGATGGATAGCCTTAGATTTTTTCGATTTTTTCAAAAATTTCGTCGATGGATAGCCTTAGATTTTTTCAATTTTTTCAAAAATTTTGTCGATGGATAGCCTTAGATTTTTTCGATTTTTTCAAAAATTTTGTCGATGGATAGCCTTAGATTTTTTCGATTTTTTCAAAAATTTCGTCGATGGATAGCCTTAGATTTTTTCGATTTTTTCAAAAATTTTGACGATGGATAGCCTTAGATTTTTTCAATTTTTTCAAAAATTTCCACGTACTATAGCCTTAGATTTTTTCGATTTTTTCAAAAATTTTGACGATGGATAGCCTTAGATTTTTTCGATTTTTTCAAAAATTTTGACGATGGATAGCCTTAGATTTTTTCGAATTTTTCAAAAATTTCCACGTATTATAGCCTTAGATTTTTTCGATTTTTTCAAAAATTTTGTCGATGGATAGCCTTAGATTTTTTCGATTTTTTCAAAAATTTTGTCGATGGATAGCCTTAGATTTTTTCGATTTTTTGAGAAATTTTGACGATGGATAGCCTTAGATTTTTTCGATTTTTTCAAAAATTTCCACGTACTATAGTCTTAGATTTTTTCGATTTTTTCAAAAATTTTGACGATGGATAGCCTTAGATTTTTTCGATTTTTTCAAAAATTTCCACGTATTATAGCCTTAGATTTTTTCGATTTTTTCAAAAATTTTGACGATGGATAGCCTTAGATTTTTTCGATTTTTTCAAAAATTTTGACGATGGATAGCCTTAGATTTTTTCGAATTTTTCAAAAATTTCCACGTATTATAGCCTTAGATTTTTTCGATTTTTTCAAAAATTTTGTCGATGGATAGCCTTAGATTTTTTCGATTTTTTCAAAAATTTTGTCGATGGATAGCCTTAGATTTTTTCGATTTTTTGAGAAATTTTGACGATGGATAGCCTTAGATTTTTTCGATTTTTTCAAAAATTTCCACGTACTATAGTCTTAGATTTTTTCGATTTTTTCAAAAATTTTGACGATGGATAGCCTTAGATTTTTTCGATTTTTTCAAAAATTTCCACGTATTATAGCCTTAGATTTTTTCGATTTTTTCAAAAATTTTGTCGATGGATAGCCTTAGATTTGATGAATTTTTTGAAAATTTCCAAAGAGTATAGCCTTAGATTTTCTAAATGCTCTCATTTTCTCGATTCGAATAATAACAATATCATAAACATCTAACATACGAAAACATTATTGATCAATTTGATGATTGCTCACGATGATGATGTTGATGATATTTGGATTTGTTTGATAATTTGCTAAATCGTTATATAATAATTATTTTCCTTTATTTTAATTCAAAGAAAATTTATTGTTTATTATCATGTTATGTTTCTGATTATCAAAAAAATGATCTATGAATTCGATGCTTTGCTGATCATTGTTATGAGAAAAATAAAAATAAAATAAAATAATTCACAATTTCTTCATAAATGATAATAAACAAATAATTATCAACACCTTGGTGTGAAAAAATGATGTTGAAATGATATCGACTATTTCAGCATGAACAATGGCATTTCTGGGCGATGAATCGAAAAAAAAATTGATGAAAAATCAAAAATAAAATCTAAGGCTATTGATTTTATTTCTTCATTTTTTTTTTTTTTTTTTTGAATTGTTTGAAATTTCGTACAAAATAATCGTTTGAATGTCAATCGTCGATCGTTTGAATTGAAAATAAATGAATAAATAAAAATTTAAATACAAGTCATTCAAGTGTCAATGATATTTATATGTTTTATATAATTTTTGTAACATTGTAACTATCATTTGTTCATCAATTAATCAGCGTTTATTGAAAAAAAAAAAATGAAATATTAGGTTGTCCGAAAAGTTCATTTCGCTTAATCAATAGAGTTGCTAATGAAAATCAGCTAGAACTTTTCGGACAACCAAATAGATTGATGAGTGAATTTATATTTGAATTGGTTTTTTGGTATTATTATTATTAAAATTGATAAATTTTGATTTTTGTAAATGGATGATGATTCCCGGAAATAAATGCCATTTCTTTCATTCTTATTGTTATTAAATTGTTTAAATCTTATGAAATTCATTTATTTTTCTGTCATCTTTTGCTTTCGATCATGATCACCATCATCACCAGCATCATTTTAGCTTGTCATTTATTCATTTATTCATTCATTTATCCGATGATTTTTTTAATTATTAATTTCATTTATTATTTATTTATCTATGTCGTTTGTCCGAAAAGTTTATTCCGCTACATCAATAGAGTAGCTCATGAAAATCAGCCAGAACTTTCCGGACAACCTGATATTTTTGAATGTATTTTCTCCTATTCATTTATTTATGACAAATTTCATTCAATTTTAATATCAATTTTTTCAAATTTGTATCGATTGATGTCGCTCGCAATAAAAAAATAAAATTGATGGCATTCGGAAATTATCATCGATGTCGATTTATCGACATACATATGTGTGCATCGACACCGTTGATTGATTGTAAGGGCTTAATGTTTTAGGGTCAAAATACGATTATTTTCATTTTGGGTTCGATATATATTTTCTTCGCTTTTACAAACATTTATAATCTAGGCT
Source organism: Psoroptes ovis (assembly GCA_002943765.1). Taxonomy (NCBI): domain Eukaryota; kingdom Metazoa; phylum Arthropoda; class Arachnida; order Sarcoptiformes; family Psoroptidae; genus Psoroptes; species Psoroptes ovis. Next base: position 224,730 of record PQWQ01000001.1, read on the forward strand.
CCTTGATTCTAGGATATCAATGTCTATATATTGTCTATTAATCGACCATCTTGTATCGTTTTTTGATTGTGCACATAATTCATTATTATTATTATCATTGTCTTATCATCATTCATACTTCAAATAATAATTATTAATTTATTGGTTCATTGAATCGAATTATCATTTTGCATTTGAAAATTTTCTCGATTCAAATCTATAGCCTTAATATTTTCATTCAATCCTTGCCTTCCAACATTCATTCATTCATTCATTTCTCACAAAACAGAGCTTAATCGATCTATTCAATCAGAATTGATTGTTATATTTTGGTATTAATTTCATCTAAAAAAACAATGTTCAAACATATATTTGGTTGTCCAAAAAGTTCATTCTGCTTAATCAATCATAGAGTTGCACATGAAAATCGGCCAAAACTTTTCGGACAACCTATAATATATCAATTATCATTAAACGGATTAATTATCATTATTACAAAAAATAAAAATAAAATCATAATTTCATATTTATTGAACACAGAAGAAATTTTGACAAAATATATAAAATCCTTAAGACTCTCAATAGAATAGGATTTTCTCTTATTTTTCATTTTTCAAATGAAAAATGAATCAATTATTTTCATTTTTCATCATTCAGGTGTATGTTTATGAGGTATGTACCTGAGGTATATGTTCATTTTGATAAATATTAATAATTCTCATAATACACGGGAAAATTTATCGAAAAAATAAACCAAAATACACAAAATAATGGTGTATGAATGAATATAAATATTAAATCAAACTTTTTCAAATCAAATTTTCAAAGGAAAATTTCCAAAAGTAATTCAAAGTAAAAAGGCGTTGTTTCATTTTTCGAATCTGTTTTGTCGGGAAAAAATATTACTTTTAATACATATAATCATTATCATTATTATTAGAATTTTGAAATTAATTCAATTTTATCAAAATTTTAGCGGGTTGTCCGAAAAGTTCTGGCCGATTTCGATGAGCAACTCTATTCGATCAAGCCGGATGAACTTTTCGGACATCCTAATACATTTTAAAAAATGTAATTTACAAACGACAAATAATAATGATAATGGTTGAAAATAATCGAAAAACAGAATATTTTCTAGGCGTTGGTGAATGAATATTATCGAAAAAAATAAATTCATTTATTATACGATTATATCATTGAAACGACAAGTAAAAATGAATGGTAAAACAAATAAAAAACCAAGTAACATATTGGGTTGTCCCATAAGTTCTTGCCGTTTTTTGAATAAAAAAAAATTCAAAAAACGACAAGAACTTATGGGACAACCCAATACCATTGTGGATCAAAAAAAAAAAAAAAAATCAAAAAACGATGATCAACGACGATTGATGGGCAAAGAAAAAAAAATGGGCTCATGGAAAACAACAAAAACTTATTGCGATTTTGATTTTGCGTTGATGATGATCATATGAATTCATATTCATATTATTCGCAGCATGTACACGCATTCAGTCATTCATCGATTCATTCATCCGATATAAATAATCTTTAAAGTAAATGATCGAAACTAAATCAAATATTTGTAAAATCAATCAAATTTTCCAAATGAAATGCCAGCACCACATATTCACACAACGCCTTTTGATCTGCCATTTGTTTGTGCTGTTGTTTTGTGCTGTTGTTCAATATGTTTTTTTGAACTTTTCAAATTTTAAAAATTTCAAAAAACATTTATTTTAATTGATGAAATCATATGTTTAATCATGTTTTTAACAATTTTTTTAATGCTTCAACTCGAATAATCAAACGACTAAGCTTCAACTTGATTTCAATTAATTTCATCAACTAATAATGACAATAATGATTATAATCATCGTCGAAAAAAACTGAAATGAAATTTCATCTTCAAAGTAAATGTGAATAATAATAATCAGACAAATTAATAATATCATTCAATTTCAATTCAACCAATTCAATTTTTACTAAAGATTTGAAAATTTGAAAATGAATATCAATAATTTGAATTTGAGAATCGAATATTGAAAATGTGGTGAAACGAAATGTAAAAAAAATGATGTCTTAGATGTATAAGATGTCTAAGATGTCTAAGATTATGATGATAAGTGAGCCCAAAAAAAAAAAATTGAAATTGAAATTGAATCATATCATTATATGGAATGATGTTTGAATAAATATGAAAAGAAATGAATGAATGATTCAAATAAAATTTCAATCATATTCATAATTATTATCATATTGATAATAATACAGATGAAGATAATGATGATAATAAGGAGAATGATTACAATTATCGTTACAAATTATCATCATTCATATTATTAATTGAATTCATTGATTTAATTTAGAATTGAATGCTGAAAATTTATTCATTTCAGAATTTTCAGAATATTTTAGCCCGTATATCTTACTGGATTCTTCAATTCTCTTCGATTCTCTCTGTATCCCTCTCTCTGGGGCTCCATAATTCTTTTCCCTTGTTCATCTTCATCTTCATTTTCAATTTTCTGGGGGTTCATCATCATTTGATTCATTAATTTCATAGAATATTCATTGAATTCGCTCATTTGTTCATTCATCGTTTGTATGAATTGAAATTTCATAATTTTTTCGTTTTATTCTTAATAATTCAATTCAACCATCGATTTCAATTTCACCAAAAACACATATATACTTACATTTATCTATCTATTTATTATTAGTATTATTCAATTCAATTCAATTCAACTTTAATTTATTCAAGTTTTTATATTTCGAAATTCTTATTTCATAATTTCTTAATTCATATAATTTTTAATACTTTTAAATTCATATTTTATTTCGGAAATATTATATTTTTTTCGCTTCAATTTTTCATAAAAATTGAAAACCCTGTAAGTTGGCATGTATTATGTATGTACATTAGGTTGTCCGATAAGTTCTTGCCGGTTATATTATGAAAAATTATTGAAAAATCGGCAAGAACTTATGGGACAACCTAATGTACATTGATATTCTATTTGAAATTATAAATATTTAATCATTTCTTTCTTTCTTCTTTTTCATTTGCTTGCCTCTTCAAGCGATATCAAATTCATTAAATGAATTTATATCAACAACAAGAGCAGTGAAAATGAAATAAATGAAAATAATAATACAAATCAATGACACTAATCAATTACAGTGATAATAATACTGATAATTGTGATAATTTATAAGGGGAAAATGAATTCCAATCTTGAAATCTTGAAATCTTCCAATCTTTCTATGATAATTTCTCACAATTCTCTCTCCTATTTGAAACATGTCAAAGTATTTATTCTTTGGTTCGTTATTTTGTATGTGTTTCAATGATGATTGGTGGTGGACATACATACAAACAAACAAACAAACCCAAAAAATCAAATCAAATGACAATTCAAATGTTATTTTTCTTCGAGAATTATCATCATTGTTTGATTCAAAATTATCAAACACATTGATTAGACGTGAAGAATTGAACCAAGAATTCATATCAAACGAATAATTCGTATGAATTCTGAAGAAATTCTCGCTTATTTCGAGCAAAATACACACCGAAATTCTTCAAGATTTGATTTGAATTGGAATTACTTTGCTTTTGGTCGTTTTGAATCATTTCAAAACGAAGACCAAAACAAAAGAAATCAAAGAATTGAATCGAATCAAAAATATTTTCGAATCGAATACCATTTCAAATATTGGTACATTGGTACATGGTACATTGTGATGCTGCCAAATGTAAAAATGAAAATAAAACAGATAAATAAATTTATAAATGATAATAGAATTTTCATTTGAAATTATTATTATTATTATTACATTTTTCACTGATAACAATGATCATCATTGTTGATGATGATGATGATGATGATGTTTTCAACGTATTTCATTTGACATCGCAGTACTATTATTATTATCATAATTGAACAGAAATAATAAGAGCTGAATGCAACCAATGAATGTAATCGTTCGCCATTCATTCATTCATTCATTGACAGTCTTTGGTTTTTCAGGCTTTTTAAAGCTTTCAACTTTTACCAGAATTTTTACCAGAAAAAGAATCTTCTCCTCGTGTTGTTGTTCACATATCATATCATTGAATGCCATTATTCCACATCCGATATGTTTTGTTTGTTTGTTGTTTGTTTGGTCGTTTTGGCTTGTCGAATATATTTCGGGAAGCAAAATAATAAAAGAATAAACATTTTTGGAAAATGCCAATGTCATAATTGTTTGATGTCTTTTTTGTGTTTGTATTTGTATGTGTTTTGCCTGACATCATCATAGAAATATCTGCTGGCTACGCATACTGACAACATGCAAGGCTTATCTTTATTTTTTTTTTGTGTTTTGTCAGTTTTGAAATTTTTCATGAAATTCTATGAAAACTTGTATGTATGTATATGGAATTGAAATTGAAAGCAAACAATGGTCACATTTAAAAGTTTTTTTTTCAAATTCAAAATGAAAGAAATGATAAAAATGTATTTCAATGAAAAATAAATAATTTTTAGTTTTTGACATGTAAAATTCCGGATTTCATTTGAAATTTTTACCATTTTTCACCATTTTTTTCAAATTATCAAATATATTTCATTGAAATCACTGAAAATAATAATGAAAATTGTCTCTTTTATTTTTCTCTTATAACACAGATTATTACTGTCGACACTGCTATTAATTCTTATCTACAGATACTTCTATTCGATTCTATGAAATAGAAAAAAATCAACGAATTACAAAATCTTCAACATGTGTAAATTATTCGATGATTATGATGATAGCAACAATGATAATTGTAATGGTTGTTGCGAAATCGATGTTGATGGTGTTGATGGTGATGGCTATGATGATGATCCAGAAACGGATGAATGTATTGATCAAAATAAATGTTTAATTTGTTATTTATGTTGTTGTTGTTGTCATCGTCGACGACGACGACGTAATCGTAAACAAAATTGTTGTTGTTGTTGTACAAATTGTCAACAAATAAATTGTCCACCTAAATGTTTGGTAAATTGTTTAAACTGTCTAAATCCTATACAATATTTTACATATAATAATATGATTATATTATGTCGTACATTATATCTTCTATTACAAACATTATTGATTGCAACATCAATTTTCGGTATGATATGGTCAAATGTTTATTTTGATACATTTAATCAAATATTTACTGGTACAATTATTGGTGGCCATTTAGTTACATTATCAGCAGGTAATCTTTTATTAAATAGGATTTTATTTTAATTTTAAATTCTAATTTAATTTAATCAAAATTAATTTTGATTAATATGTCTTTCCATTTTTCTTCATTTCTCTCTATTTCTATTCATTCATTGATCCATTAATTCAAAAACAAAAAGGAGGATTGATATTAGGATTAAGCGGACTATATGCAACTATTAAACATCATAGACGTTTATTATATACACATGCAGTGATCAATTGGACATTGTTTTCACTTCGATTATTTACATGGCTATTATCAATATTACATGATAATCGATTAAGTTTTGATATGAAAAATAATCAACAATTACAGCTATTGCTGTGTTTAGCACCAATAGAATTATTATTATCATTATTATCGACAATATTGTTACGAGATGCATTAATTTATTATTGAATCATAAGGTTTAAATGAACCAAAAAACCAACCAAAAAAACTACCCACAAAAACCAACCAAGAAAAAAAACAAAGTTATCGATTAATTAATCATTCGATTAATTAACCAATTAAAAAATTTTTTGAAATTTGTATCAAACTATTGAACTATCGAATTATTGGAAAACGATTAAAAAAAATCAAATTAAAATTTTTGAAATCAGTCAAACATGGGATCGAAAAATCTCATTAAAAAATACCATCTGAAAAATCCAAAATAATTTGATAAATCACAATCAAATATTTACAATCGAAAAATAATGGAAAAATTACGAGAAATTACGAGAAAAATTACAAAAATCAAAATCATTATCACATGACTGGTCTAAGGATGAAATATTTTCGTATTTTTCCGTATGAAAACGATACATATTTTCGGCCTTTCATATTCTTTCATCAATTCAAAATTTAATCATGAAAATATTAGGTTGTCCAAAAAGTTTTTAGCCGATTATATCGTAGAAATAGATTCGAAAATTGGCAAGAACTTTTTGGACAACCTAAATAATAATAAATAAATAAATAAATGATTGGTAAAATTAGCAAGGAAAAAACATATTGAAACACATTGAAACATATTGAAACACATTGAAACATATTGAAACACACACATTCCATTCCATTTACATTATGGAATTTTTATTAATGTTTTTTTGCTTTGATTTATTTTTCAATCAGTAATATGTAACAATATCGATACATACACACACACAAACACACGAATATTGGTCATCGATATATGTTTCGACATTTGATTTTATTTATTTATTTATTATTTTCACCATTTCTCTCATTTCTCATTTCTTTCTGTGTATTTCTGCGATCGTTTATCATAAAATATATTTCTGAAAAAATCATCGATGATATTTTCTTCGATGATGAAAATTGAAATAAATAAATAAATATCGCCAAAGACTATTCTAGACTCAAATGTTTGGGTAAAATGACCCAAAATTTTTCAAAAAAATTGATGGAATTTTTCGATTTTTTTTCCGTTGTTGCTTTAAATGATATTAACGATAATTGAAATTATTACATTGTATTAATATTAATGGTGGTAAAAATTGATATTTTTCTAATTGAAAATTTGAAGCAATTTCGTTATTTGATTTGATTTAATGTTTGTGTTCAGTGTATTTGTGTATTTGCAATGGAATTTTTTTTGGATCTCTCATTCCTTGTTTCAAAGCCTATCATATACATGATTTACACACATGAAAATGCTCTGGGCCGATGAGCATGGACATCAATTTGCCATGATTTTTTTTGAGTTTGTTGGCCACAAAATCGGAAAATTAAAGGGTAACTTGGACAATTTCGTTTGAAAATTTTCAATTTTCATTCACTGAAAATCGTGAAATGAAATTTTTCTTTCGATTGAATCAACCGAGGTATAACAAATGGTAAATGTTAAACTAATTTAAAATCCAAACGAAGCGAAGAGGAAAAAATTTAATTATCGATGATGAGAGAGAGGGAATGAAATGGTTTATGATTATTCGGGTTTCATTGGGTTTCATGGAAATTTCATTGGGCCCAGAAAAAGCTTGGAATTCATTCATTCATTTGCTCGAAATTTTCACACATTTTCCTCTGATCCTTATTAAATATTTTCAATATTTTTCTCTGATACTAGACATTCATTTGGAGAGGTGGCCATGTCTCAAAAAATGAATGGAACCAAAATCTATAATTTTCCAGGAGAAAATTCTTGTTCGAGAATATATTTCCATTCATTCATTCATTCATTATCGTTATCAGAGTTTTTAACAAAAACACACAAAAAAAATACTAATTTATTTCTGTCCATCATCATCATCATCATTATTATTGTTTAGAGATGATTATTAAAAGAATTATTATTATTTGTTTCTGAGTGAAGAACCATATTAAAAAGACTATGGTTTTTTGTCAGTGTGTGTATGTGATAAATTAGGTTGTCCGAAAAGTTTTTGCCGGTTATATCGTAGAAAATAATTAGAAAATCGGCAAGAACTTTTCGGACAATTTAATACAACCTAATACAACAGAACAGAAACAAATGAATGAATAGAAATGGAAAAAAACTAACCAAAAAATCAACCAGAAAAAAAACCAACTTGACCATCAACCATCATCATTATTATTACTATTATTTCTAAGATTATTGTTCAATTTACCACTCCATAATAATAATAATAATAATAACGATGATAGCAATAATTATTGTTATCTTTTTGGTTATTTTTTGATGTTCCAAAGTTGGCACAGACCAAAAATAATAAAATTCCAAACCAAAAGTGGTAAAGAATAACATTTTAGGGTCCATTGAAGAATGAGGAAAAAACAATGAAAAATATTGGCGAATGATATTGATAAATGGCCGAGCAATCGGAATCGAAATTTCATGAATCTTTGATTTTGGTGGCTCCGAAAATTATCGGAATTCAAATTGTTTTTAAAATTTACATGTTCACTTGAATAGATACAATAAATATTGATTCCGGATCTATTCCAGGACATTTATTGGTGTTTGGACAGTTTTTGGCAAAAAAAACAAATGACAATTTCTTAAATCGATTAATTTTTGCAAGAAATGAAAAATTCAAAGAAATATACTGAGGGAATATTCGTAAATCAACCAGCCAGAATTAGATTCTGGATCTCATAGAGCCTAGAATATTCAGCCGTAGAAAATGAAACAATGAAAATGAATTATTCGAGATCAAATAATCGATTAATATCTTTGTTTTTTCCATAAGGTAAATTTAAATATTTCTTAAGGTCTTTATTTTCTTATTATTTTATAATTCTACAGCCTTAGAATTCTGTAGAATTGTTTCAATGCTGCTGCTGCTTGAATCTTTATACATTTATTCATTCATTCATTCATTCATCATCATCAGAGAAGAATCGATCAGAAATTTTGTATTTTTTCTTATATCGAAAACTATATGATTACATGCTGGAAGAAAATTTCGAATATATTTTGTTGTCCGGAAAGTTCTTGCCGATTTTTCAATTGTTCTCTATGATTTGATCGGTGAAAACTTTTCGGACAGTCCTTATATAATAAAATGAAAATAGATAAATAAATAAATAAAAACATTGAAACAACCAAAAACAACAAAAACAACAACAACAAAATATTATTATTATTATTTTAATTCAATCACCTGGAACACGAAATACTTCGTTTTAATAATAATAATAATAATAATAATAATATTGATGGTGAAGAATCACCAAAAGTAAAATAAAGTAAAAATAAAAATTATCGATTATCATTTAAAATAACGAAAATTGTAAAAAATTTATATGAAAATAAATGAAAAACAAAACAAACACAACAACAACACAAACACAAGGGAATAGTAAGAAATGAAATATGCAATATAAATGAATTGAATTGAATTGAATTGAATCGAAATGAATGAATGAATGAATGAATTAAATGAAATATATATAAACGACATATGAACACCGAAAAAAAAATTCTTCATATATTTGGTTGTCCGAAAAGTTATGGCCGATTTTCATGAGCAACTCTATTGAATAAGCGGAATGAACTTTTCGGACAACCTAATATATCAATGAATAAATCGAATGGAATCGAAGTAATAATACATAGTATGTATTAGCAAAGGAGAAATAAGAAATGAGAAATGAGAATCAAAATGAAATAAATAATCGAAATCAATCGATTTTGATCAAATGAAATGAAATGAAATGAAATGAAAAAATGGATGTTTTTGTTATCAATGGACAATGATGTGGTGGTGGTGGTGGCGATGGCGATGGGGGTTTCGGTGATACACCGTACCACCGAAACAAAACAACACAACATCATCTAACGTTGACCATTGTCCAACGATATATATACAATATTTACAACATTTACAAACAACAAATAATAATATTAATAATATCAATAATAATATTGGGTTGTCCCATAAGTTCTTGCTGTTTTTTAAATTTTTCTTCATTGAGAAAAACGGTAAGAACTTATGGGACAACCCAATAATAATAATCATGAAAATAAACCTTAATGGTAATAAATTATTCTTTTTCGGTTGTTCCGTTTTTTTATATATTTTGTTGGTACTTTTATTATTATTATTATTATTTTGAATTTTATTATTATTTTTTCTAGGGCCGTGTTGTTTGTTTGTTTGTTGTTTTTGGAATCGAAATGAAATATTAGGTTGTCCCATAAGTTCTTGCCGTTTTTTAGATTTTATTTCTATTCGAAAAACAGCGAGAACTTATGGGACAGCCTAATATATTCAACTGACCAAATGAATTTGTTTCTTTGGTATTTTTTTTCTTGGTATTTGTACAAACACACACACATACACACACACACCAGAATCATAATATAATCAATTATATTTTATTTGTTTACTTTTCATTTCCGAATGAAACATAAACGAAATTAATGAAAAACAACAATAATAAAACAAAGGAACAGAACAATAATAAAAATATAAGGTTGTTCCATAAGTTCTTGTCATTTTTCGAATAAGAAAAACATTAAAAAAAAGTCAAGAACTTATGGGACAACCCAATAAAAGACAAGAATGTTTTATGAAATTTTCATTCGAGAAAATAGAAATGATATCATTTGATGGGTACAAAGATCATAGAGATAGAGATCAAGAAAACATTCATTTCTTAACATTTCTACGAAAATGTTTTTGTTTTCTTAGAGTCAAAAATCATTAAAATTTTACAAAATTTACTTTACACATTATCTCTGTCTTATTTGTTTCTCATCAAATGACACAGCATTGAAAGCTTTCATATAAAAAAATTTGATATTTGATTAGCGAGTTTGATCATTTGAATTCGAGATTTTTTCCCTTCTTGCTAATACTAAAGGCCAATCGTTTGGAATTTAATTGACTTGTGAATTTGATTTTGAAAAAAAAAAACAGAAATGAAATTGATTAATTAACATTATTTTTTCATTCAGAAATGATTGATGTTAATTTGAAATTATAATTTTAAATTTCTCAAAAAAAAAAAAAAAAAAAAAATAAAGTTCAGTTTAAAACTTTAAAATTTCAGCCTTTATAAACCTTTGATTATTGCTTTGTTTTATGTTTGAAATTATTTTGTTTTTGAAAATATGAGTTTTAGGAAATTTATTTTTAAATTTCTTAAAAAATTAAAGAAAATTTTTGAAATCAGTGAATAATTTAATGGACATTAAATTGAGTATCTTGAATTCAATTTTTTTCAAAAAATGGAAGAGAATTATATTTAAATTTTTTGCATTAAATTCTTCAGATAATTTGTCCTAAATAATTATGATAACGAAAACACTAACCAAAGATTGATCACTCGAGAACAAACAAACACACGAATAAGATTTAATTCACTTATAGAATAATAATAATGGCCCAATGATGGCTTGCAATCATTGTTTGTATTTGTACCACAAACACAAGAGAGAATTTTAGATAAAAAAAAAGTCATAAGTAAACAAATAATCTTTGAAATAATAATAATAATAATAATAATATCGATGATTATAATAATTTTCAATGATTATTACAAATAAAATAGAAGAAATCATTGACCATTTTTATTTTTATATTTTTTCAGATTATTCAAATGTTTACTAGGTTGTCCGAAAAGTTTTTGCTAATATTTTTACCATAACAATCTACTAATTCGACAGGCATGAACTTTTCGGACAGCCTAATAATATTTGTTGGTCTTTTTTTTCGTTGAATTTTTTTTTTGGCTTCTTCCTTCCGATAACAAGCAAAGATGATTATGATTATATGATGCTGGTCATCATGATGATGATGATTATGGACAGAAATTAAGGGGAAAACTAAAGCAAAACCCATAATGTTTTCCATTTTTTTGGGGTCGAAAATGAATTTTTATTTTAATAATTGTTATAACCGTTATAATAATCATAATAATAATAAGGAAATAACTAATCGAAAATTGGGAAAAAAGATAATAGACTTTTTGATAAATTATTATTATTATTATGTAATATGTAATATCTCTGTGTATAATATGTAATGGGTATTATAAAATAAGAGAGAGATATGAGAATGAATTCATCGATATATATTCGACCACTAAAAACAAATAAGATATGTAAACATTTAAACTAAATATTAAACTGATCAACGAAAATGATTCGAAATATCAAAGACAAATGATTGCAAGTAAATACAAGTAAATACAATGCTAATATCATTATTTTGAAACCAAAAATGAATCGAAAATTCAATTCACAAATTGAATGGTCACAATTTTAATCATCATTTTTATTATTATCATTATTACCATTGATGGTACACGGATGATGATGATAATATTGACCATTTTTAGGGGCCATTTCTAACACCATTCATTGACCATTGGTTTTTGAATTAATTTCGATATCGAAACCCTACAATTATTATCCAAAGAATCCAACGATCCAAAAATCAAATAACAATAATAATAAATGATAAAAATTCTATCAATTTTATGGATTTTCTTTGAAATTTCCTCAGAACAATTCGGATATATTAGCATTGAATCGGATAAGAATTCATCCGCATTTTCAAAGCGGAATTGAATCGTGTGTTCTAGGGGTCTTTTATTCATTTTGATTATTGAAAAAAAAAGAAATTTAAATGTTTTCATCATTTTTCAGGGTACATCAAGCTTTTCAAATATTATTAAAAATGGAAATGTTTAAAATCCTGGCGAAAAAAATGTCCTGACTGAAAAATGAATGCAATGAAATGCAATACAACGAACAATGTCAACAACATTTGTTTATTTCTTCATTGTTGTTGTTGTTGTTATCGTTTGAATTTGAATTTGAATTTGAATTCAAATAGAAAAATCATAATAATAAAAATTGAAATTTTTAAAATTTTAAACTTTTAAATCTAACAAAAGGTAAATATTAAATTATTACTATTATTAAAAATATGACAATAAATAGGCAAAAATACTTGAATTTTGGCATATGTTACACACTGACACACACACTGAGACAAACTGTAAACAAGCACATGTATTTTGAATATTTCAAATTTTGAATCTGTTTTATCATTTGAAGATGAATTAAAAAAAACATTTCAATTTAAAAACTTTTCATTTTCAAAAAAAATATTAGGTTGTCCCATAAGTTCTTGCTGTTTTTTCGAATGAAATATAATGAAAAAAAATTTAAAAAACAGCAAGAACTTATGGGACAACCTAATACATTCAAAAAAAATTGTCAAACAAAACAAAACATATGAACAAATCGAGGAAAAAATAAATGTGAAAATTGAAATCCATCTGAAAATCTATTTTTTTCGAGTATCAATTTTTCATATTTATCCAAAGCAAAGCATTTAAATGTGATTATTATTATTAGTGTTTGCATCAATACTTTCGATTAATCAATGAATAAATCAATTCAATGAATTGTTCGATAATTTCTCAAAGGAAAAAAATATTATTGGAAATTAATTGATTGTTTCTCGCTATGGTCATTTCATATTTTCATCATCATTAATTCATTGATTCCATCTTTCATTTTTCATATTATTTCGTATTTATTTGAACTTTTATCCTTAAACATTTATTTATTTTCATCTCTGTGTGTTTCTTCTTCTCCTCTTTCATTCATTCATATTCAAGACTATTCAAGACTATTCAAGTGCCAAGCTAGCTAATTAATGACGTGTAAAAAATTAATATGATTATGAACAACACTGCTTAATAATTTCATAGATGTTTAAGATATACGATATATGAAAGCGTTTCATTTGATTCATTTTGAACCATTGTGAATAGTGAAGCTTGATATATGAATACAAATAATTTTATGCTTGAAAATCATCATTTATTATCATTTCTTATTGTTTGTACAACAATAAGATATGAAGAAAAAAGCTTGGAAAAATATCCAAAAAAGAAAAGAAATGAACGAAAAACATGATAAGAATATAAGAATATATCCTTACTTATACTTAATAATTATCATTATTACTGCTGTTTATTGTTATTTGTTATTCGTTGTTCTTGCTGTTTGTTGTTGTATCAATTGATTATTCTTTATGAATGCATTCAATTCGATTCAATTTGAATTTTTTGTATCAGGTCGTCCGATAAGTTCTTGTCGATTTTCTCATTATTTCCCTACGATATAATCGGCAAAAACTTTTCGGACAATCTAATATTTTACTTTTATTATTAAACAAAATACAAAATTATCAAAACATGAATTGATGCAAGGCAAGGAAAGGCAGGAAAGGCAGAGAGACAATGATATCAACGGAAAATTCCATCGAAAAAATTAAAATTGAAATGTTTTTTGACCGAATTCTGTACTTTGGTTTTGGGTTTTGTTGTATTCAATATTCATTTTGATATTTGATTCAAAATGGATCAAAACTGAATGAAAACATGAATTTCTTTAGTCTTTCCCTCGTCTTTCATTCTTATTCATTTATTTTACATTTTAACGATGTTAAATTTTCTTTATCTTTTTCTTCGAAAGAAAAAACGAAGATAAAATTTCCAGTAATCGAATCATCATCATCATAACTGAATAACATATGAAACATGTGGTCAATGTCCAAGCAAACAAACAAACAAATTCCAAATCGAAATGATTTTGGAAATTGATCGGATCTTTTTATCTCTTATTTTTTCGGATCGTATCATTTGAAATGTATGTTTATTTGTGTGAGGGTTTTGTGTATTGGTACATTCATACAAATACAAATTCAAATACGAAAAAAAATACCCAGAAAATTTTCCAATTCTTTTGATAAGAAGAATTTTACAAAGAAAACAAGATGAAGATGAATAAGAATAAGACGAAGAAGAAGAAGAACAAGACATCATTTTTGACTCAATTCAATTCATATAATGATGATGATGATGATGATGATAATAATAATAATCATGATAATAATATTAAGTAATAATCATAAGTAAAAATACGACGATTCTGAATGTAAAAAGGCGAAATTGCCGATGCAGATACATTTAAATCGAGATGAATAATAAGAAGAGAGAGAGAGAGAGAGAGAGAGAGAGCGAAAGAAACCAAAGAAATAAGAAACGAATTCAAAGGAAACTCAATGAAACGAAATGAATTGGAAGAATATTGAATTCTGAATTCTGGAATCGAATTCAATATTTCAATATTCGGAATTCAAAATCCGAAAAAAAATTGAATTCAATGGTATATTTATACGATTTTCTTCGTTTTCGTTGTCGATGTTTGAATTGAATTGAATTTGGAATATTTTTCAATGCTTTCTAAGAAGACATTGCTTTGAAATATTCATTTATTTATTTATTTATTTATTTGTATGTTCGAAAAGAATTTTGTTACATTGAAAATGATTATGATGAAATGATGATCATGATCATGATCATGATGATCGTCGTTCATCATCATCATCATATTATTATTATGAATGGATACATGTATTGAATTCAATTCAATGAATTCAATGAATTCATTGAATTCAATGAATTCAATTGAATCTTTGGAAAAAGAAAAAACAAGAATATTTTTCGTGCTTTTCTCGGTCTTAATATACATCAGAAATGGCTATTTTGTTCAATCAATGTTTTTTGTTTGTTTGTTTATCGTTGTTTTTTAGTCGATTTAGATTTGTTCACTAATAATAACGATATTGAACGATAATGATGATAATAATATTGATGATAATTCGTTGTTTGTTTGGTCATGATGATGGTTTATGTTGATATTATTGTTATTATTATCATTATAATCATTATCATTATCATTGAATTATTTTTGAGCTTCTTTCTTTTCAATTTTTTTTTATTTCAATAATATATTAGGTTGTCCGAAAAGTTCATTTGGCTTAATCAATAGAGTTGCTCATGAAAATCGGCCAAAACTTTTCGGACAACCTAATATATTTTTTTATGCAATGTATTATCACAATGAATCAATAAAATAAAATAAATGAATTCAATTGTTAATGTGATTCGATTGGATTTGGTAAAATCTTTATTCATTGAAGTAAAGAAGTACAAAAGACAACGGTATTTCACTGTCATCGTCATCGTCATCGATTTTCGTGTAACCAAAGAAAAAGGGAAAAAAATTAACATCAAATGATCATAATAATATCTAAGACATGATAATAATCATGATGATGATGACAAAAATCGAATAATGATAATGACAATGATGATGATTGAAGATTCGATGAATCACCAATCAATGATTTAATTTTATTATTTGTAAAAATTGAAAAAAAAGTAAATCAATTTGAATTTCAAAATACATTGATGAATAGTCTCATTTCAGTGGTCATGAATGATCAAAATTGAAAAATTTCATTTCAAAAATCAACTTTTCAAAGCATTTATTGGACTTTAACTATGAAAAGTGGTTTTTTTTGCTTGGAAAAAAACATTTTTTGATCATCTTTGAGCATCCGTTTCATCGAGAGAATAGATGAATAGATAATATCGCCAATCAATCAATCAATCAATCAATCGAAGGAAATTTATAAAAATTTCTTAGAAATGATCGATATTGTGGTCATCGATATCGATTGTTTATTTCACATTCAATTTTCTTTTTTTACCAGCTTTGAATTTTCAAAGATTCAAGATTTTTATCTTATTTTTTCTTGGAAAATACCTTTGATTCAAAGGCATTGTTATAGGTACAAAGGTATTGTTGTTTTTGGCTTGAATTAACCTTTTTTTTTTGATTGTTCAACCATCATCATTATTCTTCGGTGACCTCAAGATAACCAATAAAGTAAGCACATTATCAAACCACAAACAGGACACAATTGATGTGCCAAAGATGATTTGTGCGAAGATAGATTTGCATCAGCAAATCAAAGATATCAGAAAATTAGATCAGATAAATTTTTCATTTTAATTTTCATCGAGAAAACGTGAAAATTTTCTGGTTATTAACCTTAAACCTGTGAATATAAACAATACAAATCATTCATTCATTTTACCCGATTTCAAGCTCTGTGTTATTTATGGCTCTGTGTTCTGATGTTCACACAAATCAAGATATTACCTTGTCCGGAGTAAAGTTAGGAGTGTTCAAATTCAATTTTTTCAAAAACTATTGAAGATGTCTTAGCGAAACTTTAACATAATAAAATTTAGTTTTCTTCAAACCTTATGAATGATTTTCAAGGCCCAAGTACCCTAGGGACCTTGTCAAAATGGCCCTTTTGCAAATTGTTCAAAATGACCAAATTAGCAGTATTTTTGGAAATATTTAAATTTTGTAATCGAATGCTTGAAATCCATATTTTCACGAGACAAGACAGTTTTGGTCACAAAAATTATGACCTGGGTCATATTGACCCGACTTTAAATGTCAAAATAGTTTTTCAGGGATAATCACGTGACAACTTAATTTTCATGGAACCAAACATTATCAAGAAGAATATTATATCCTTGCAGTCTTTTTCAACCATTCTTACGGGGCCATGGGTCCCGATTAACGTCCTATGGGCCTTGGTTGTTATTGCTTAATTTTCGTGCCAGAGATGCCGAAAGACGATGACAAGGATATCCATGGTCATGATGAGAATGCTATTCTCTCACCCGATCCCTGTTGTAAAAATTTTGGTCCTAGCTCTTCTTTAACTGGGTGAAATTTCCACTTCCTTCAACAAGAGAATGCTGTAGTGGGGCCCAGAATTTTTCAGTGGGAGAAATGTGTCACTATCACTTTGAGAGACGTGTTGAGCAAAGTGAACTCTTGTGACATCAATCTTTTTTCAAAGTGATTTGGTCTTGGGTCCCAATGTTGGATTTGAATTTTTCGAAATCTGACTTGCTTTGATTTTAGGGGTGTAATGTTCCACACACTGCTCCTAGGAACTTCAAATTTGAGGGACAGATCACCAACATTCCAGGCTCTTACATTCTTGAAACATTTTTTTGATTCCTCGGATTCTCGGGTCTTTTTCAACCCTTAAACAAACGACTAGTCTTCGATCATTTTTAAGCTTTTTCTCCTACTGATGATTGATATCATCGATTTTTCTTCTGTTTTCTGAGAATATCCTAGGCCCATCAAAATTTCCCACAATTGTTTTTGGATTCTGGAAGCTGTGAATCCTGGAATTTTGATGATTTTGTCAAAATCATGCTGTTTTTATTGGACCTTTTTAAAATGGGCCACTCTAGGGTCATCTCTGAGGGAAATTCGAAAATTCTTTTTTTTTCGATGAAGCATTAGTCCCAGTACTAGTGGTGAAAATTTGGTCCCGAAACATCAAGCGATTGCTGAATTATTTAGATAGATGTCACCCTAACTTTACGCCGGACAAGGTAATATTAAGATTGAATGTTTTTAGATAAAATAAGAAATGAGATATGAAATGATGAACAAATGAATCATTTGTTCATATTTATTTATTCGTTATCATCATTATCATTATTAGACTGAGTGATAATGGTAATATACACAAAATACAATGGAAAAATTTTTTCAAAAAAATATTTCATTAAAAACATTGAATTCGTTCAAATTGCAAATTGCAAATTCGGTTTATTTGCCTTAATATGAGATGAATATGCTTGAAAGCATTGAAAACACACTAAATCTCCATGATCATCATCATCATTGAATTAATAATTGTGTCTCGAATTAGTTAATTTTCATTTTTTTTAATGAAATTCTAATTTTCAAAATTTTTGAATATTTTCACACCAAACATTTTTGTCCTGGTGTCAAATGATGTTCGTGTCGTTTTGTTTCTGTTTTCAGACATGGTCATATTAATGCAAGAACAGAATGTTCAGATTGCTTGATGGCCACATTTATTCAATCATCCATCCGTAAAATGGCCATGTACATCGGCCATCAGCCATCATACATAAAAACATCATAATCAAAATCTGGAAAATCAAACCCTGAAATTGCCTGGGCAACGGCTTGAAATTTGAAATTTTAGAAATTTTAAATTTTTCGAAAAATTCCTTCGTAAAAATAGGACTAAAATACCAGAAAATTTAATTGCACTGGACAACCGATCATAATTGCAGTGAACAACCCGAAAATTTTTTTTGAAAAATTCAAACAATGATCGATTTAAAGGTTTTTTTTTATTTCATTTAATTCATCTCTACACCGATAAACACTCGACAACATTATAACGACAACATGAAATAATAACAGTGATTAATTACAAGCAGACACACACACGCACACAATTAATGGGCCAATTTATTCTCTTGATTCAAATATCACTAACGTCAATCAAATTTTTTTTTAGGAAAATCTAAATCAAATATCAAAACATTTAATGTTTAATTATCATTGATAGCTGGTAAATTGATCAATGTTGTTGTAATGATTGATAAACAATGGGAAAAATGACTAAAAAACTATCGAAAATTTTGAAAATTTTCAAAAATATATCAAATAATAACAATAACAAATGTAAATTGAAATACCAGAAGCATCAAAATTTTCAATATTAAATTGTTTTGAATTTAAATTCATCATTTTTTTTTTCGATTATTATTCGATCATTGTTATTGGTTATTATTATCATTATTTTTAAACGAATATTTATTTCAAAATATATTCATTTTGACGAAAACATTAAACTATCAAATGTATTCGATAATATCAATAATAATATTGGGTTGTCCCATAAGTTATTGCCGATTTTCTAATGATTTTCTACGATATAACTGGTAAGAACTTATCGGACAACCTAATAATCAATAATGGTTGATAATGATTGATAATAATTGATAATCATAACGAATCACCATGTAATATTAGTTATAAATATGTGTGCGATTAAGTGTTTCTTGGTTGTTCATGCTTCAAAATGCTATATTTTAAATGTAATTTATACATATTATGATAATAATGAATGATAATGAACTATGACTTCGAACAACAATGGTTTGCATGCATTTAAATCAAATGCGACTGAATATATTGAATATTTGTTATTAGAAAATTTGTAAAAATAGGAAAATAGGTATTTCCTCCCTCTGTAAAATTCATTAAATCACTCACAAGCACTCATATCCTACTAAAAAAAAACAGGAAAAATTCATGAATAAACATTGGAATTTTAAATTATTTTATCGTTCAAATATTCGTTCAAACAATTATTGTAACACCTGTCGATATTTTTTCGATTTTTTTCAAACACACAGACTTCATTGTTTTTCTGGTGTATCGATTGGAATAAATTACAGCGAAAAATTCTTTAGCAAACTATGGCAAGCAAGCATGCTATCGAATATGCATGATATTGAATAATATGCGCCACACACACACACAGACATGATAATGTTATGATCATTTCTCTGCCAATCATTTCGTTTCTTGGCTGATAATCATTTGATAATCATGATCATCACACAAACAAAAATAAAGAAAAATATTCAACAAAAAATAAATGAATGAATGAATAAATAAATGATCAATCAAATATTGTGAATGTAATAATAATAATTATACACTCTGTGATTGTATTCATTCTGGTCGGATTTTATTTGTGTGAAAATTCTTGACCAGAACATCTTGATATTTCAAACCAAAGGTTCAAAGATTGTGGTCATCAAAATTCAGGACAATTTGATCAGAAATTCCTGTTCAACTTTGCTTAATTTTAAGCTTCAAAGCCTGGAATTTCTTCAAAGACTTTGCCATCTTCAGCCATAGATAATGGCATTCAAACAACTAACATTCTGAACTGTTTTAATTGTCGCTTATTCTTGTTGTTGGCCATAAAAGTTGTGAATATTTTTCAATTATTTTGGCACATAAAATAAACAGAATTGAAATAAACAGAATATTCACATTCACTCTCATGGGTCCTTTTTTGTCATTTTGGTTTAAATAAATGAATAAATAAATAAATAAATAAATAAATAAATAAATATTAGGATGTCCCATAAGTTCTTGCTGATTTTTCAATAATTTTCTACGATATAACCGACAAGAACTTATGGGACAACCCAATATGTTTCTTGTTTTGAATCATGTGGTGAATTTGATATCACAGAATGATTATAGAATGGAATAAAAAATTAAATGAAAAATGGAATAAAAAATAATGAAATCAAGTGTCAAATTAAATTTTCAAAACAATTAATTTTCAATTTTCATCATTAAAACAGTCAGAGATGATGATGATGATGATGATAATGTGTTTTAGAAAATTTCTCGGGTACTTTCAATGATAATTATCATCAAAAAAAATGAAACTTTTCTCCGGGCTCGAACCATTCAATTTATCGGGCTAAAAAATTGTCAAAAATAATTTCAATTCCTCGCTCATTCGTAAGACGATATCAAATTCACCACCATTCTTTTCTGCTGAAAATTATTGGATCAAGTTTGGCGGATAAAATACTGGTCATGTGGCCAAAAAAGATGACCGCAAAATTATATCAGCAAGAGTCAATAGTCAATCACATGATACTCAGCAAGCAAACTAAACAGAAAATCGAGAATCAGAATTATATACGAGAAAATATTAGGCTGTCCGGAAAGTTTTGGTCAATTTTCATTAGCAACTTTATTCATAAAGCGGAATAAACTTTTAGGACAGCCTAATACTACGATCCGTAACGATTTCGTGACCGGTCATTATGATCGCATGTATATACTTTTGTCTAGTTTTCAAGTGCATGTTTAGTACCTTGCTATCTATCTATCTATCTATCTATCATTGCTATCCGGTTATGATGAACAAATATTGAATGATGATGATAATAATAATGCAAATATCATTAAAAGTTATTATTATATTCGTATACGAATCATCAGAAAAATACACCTGACCTTTTTTTATTTTCTTTTTTGTTTAATCAAAAAAATTTTTTTTGATTAGGTTGTCCGGCAAGTTCTGGCCGATTTTCATGAGCAACACCAATTGATTAAGCGGAATGAACTTTATGGACAAGCTAAATATTTTTCAATATTTTTGACCATCTGGTCATTTTTTTTTCGACTTCGGGCTTCTTCTCTCGACCAATCATCATCCGAAGATTATTTTCTTCAATTTTCAATGAAATTTCAATGAAGTTTTGCACACAAATTGCCCACATAAGCATACATTAAGCATCAAACACGACTAATTTCAAAAAATTTGAAAAAATTCAAAAAACAAATCAAAATCAATTTTTTTTTAAATATTGTGATATATATTTGGTGTGAAATTAGCCTTTTATCTTCTCTAAAAAAATGAATGACCGATCATGATGATGATAATAACAACAATGATTACAATTCAATTAGTCTGTCCGAAAAGTTCTGGCCAATTTTCATGTGTAACTCTATTGATCGACAGGGATTAACTTTTCGGACAACTAAATAATAATAACAATTAAATCGATTATTTAAATCACGATTGTCCATTTATTTCATTCGTATTTTTTTTTGAACAATTTAACAATTTAATTCAAAGAAAAATAAAATAAATAATCTATGAAAATGTTTGAAATATTTAAATTTTTCATTCATTCATTTATTCATTCATTCTTAATTGCAATCAAAGTTGCCATTCATTCTATTATCATCATCATTATTATTTCATTATTATTTTAAGGCAAGTAAATTTTAGGTTGTCCGGAAATTTCTGGCCAATTTTCATCAAGCAACTCTATTCGATTAAGCGGGATGAATTTTTCGGACGGACAACCTAATATTAGAAAAATTTGCCCAACCTGAACCATTTCAACAATGATGATGATTATGATGATGATGATGATGATGATAATAAATAAATAAAATTTATTTTCTTGACATTTCATTCATATATAAAAATAAAGAAAATAAACATTTTGAATCAAACAAATAATGGATGATGATGATAATAATGTATAAGAATGAGAATATAATTTAAAATAAAATTCAAAATAAACTCAGAAAAAAAATAAAGATGTAAACTGGCAATTTATTTATTTTTTTGCATTTGTATAACCCTGTGTTATGGCATATGCTTTCTAAATGTTTATTTATTCAAGCCATTTTCCATTCATTCATTCATTTTCTCAGTTTACACACTCATTATTGGATTGAATTTAGATTTTTTTGAATTTTTTAGATTTTTTTTGAATGGATGCGATCAATAATAATGGCAAGTGTGATTCATGGATGCTCGAAAAAACAACAGAAAAAAAAATTAAATTAATGTTGTTTCAAAAAAAAAAAATTATGCATTCATATTCGAGAATATGTATTAGGTTGTCCGAAAAGTTTTTGCCGATTAAATTGTAGGGAATTATCAGAAAATCGGCCAAAACTTTTCGGACAACCTTTCTAATATTAGCAAAAATTAAATGAGCGAGAAAAACAAAAATCACATTTATTCATTATCATCAAGCATTATCATAATGGATTGTTACCATAAGTTATTGCCGTTTTTCGAATGAAATAAAATCTAAAAAACGGCAAGAACTTATGGGACAAGCTAATATTTTTTGGATAATTTATCAGAAAAAAAACAAAATAGAAATAAAACGAAAAGAAACAAATAAAGCTGTTAATGAATTAATAAGCAATAAATAAATAATTAATTTGCCAAATTTTCTCGCAAAAATCTTAAAACACATGTAGAAAATCTCTGCATTAATTCTAAGCATTGATTTCAGCCCCAATAAAAATATCAAAAATAATAATGATAATCACAGACAAATAAATAAACAAAGAAATGAAGAGAAATTCAAACATTATTTATCGAGTTTATTCATTCATTCATTATTATTGTCCAGTTATTTCCATAAAATAATAATTAATATTGGTTTGTCCCATAAGTTCTTGCTGTTTTTAAAATTTTTTTTCCATTCGAAAAACGGCAAGAACTTATGGGACAATCTAATACAATAAATGATCTTTTGTTTTATCGGAGTAAATTTGAAATATTCATTTTGCAATATTTGCAATATTTGTATACAGTGTGTCTGCTCAATCGAATATTTTTCAAATGTGGTTTCAATGCATTCATTTCGATGGTATTTTTGCATTTAATTCAAATGGAAGCATCAGAAAATGTAAAAATGAATATTTATGTGCAGAAGATAATGATGTAAATGATGTAAAATACCAATGAAATACCATTGAAATACCATTTTGAAATACCATTGAAAATATGAAATTGAATCATATGCATGAACGATAAATAATAATAATGAAGAAGAACAATACAATATTTTTCATTGAAGGACAAATTAATAAATTTCAAATATTATTATTTTCATTTGAATATTTGTAAAAATAAATAAATTTCAATGTTTCAATATTTGATTCAGTGTTTGTTCAGCATGTTGATTCAGTGTTTGTTTTTTCGTTTGATATTCATACGTTTGAATTCATATTTTTATTCCCTTCAAAGATCATCGATGAGTGTATGGTGGAGATGGAATTGAATGACAATTTTTCAAATAAATTTCAATTTTTCTCATTTCATTTCATTGTGTTTTGTTTGTCTTCAAACAAACCAAAACAGACACAGGCAAACAAGCAAACAATAATAATTTCAATATTAAATTGTCCGGAAAGTTCTGGTCGATTTTCATGAGCTCAATATATTGATTAAGCCAGAATAAACTTTTCGGACAACCTAATATCGATATGAAGCCAGTGAAAATATTTCAATTTTTGAAATATGAAAAAATATATGAAATTTTGGAAAATTTTGTTTTTCATCAAATATCAATCGGAATAATTGAATCGAGAGAATGAATGAATGAATGACTGAAATGATAAATAAATAAATAAATAAATAATTTTTCATGTTTTCTGGTCAAAATGATAATTTTTTTTTCTTGGCCTGTTTATTTGATATAACATATATTAGGTTGTCCCATAAATTCTTGCCGTTTTTTCAATGATATTCTACGATATAACCAGCAAGAACTTATTGGACAACCTAATATATTGTAGATATTATAAACTGTCATGTTCAATTTATTATTATTATGATGATCATCATCATTCATTGACGAAAACAAAAAGTTCTGGGTGTTTTTCGCTTTGTTTTGTTTTTGGTATTGTTTCGTTTGGACATTACAGCCACAATGCCTGTCGTATGTTTGATAAATGTGAAATAATTGAAAAAAAAAACAAAAACAAATTACGTTTTTGGTGGTGGTGGTGGATGATGATGATCACCATCCTCACCACCATCAACAATCCAATTTAATTTTGAATTTTTGAGTTTTGTTTCACTGATGTTAATGTTAATGATGATGATGATGGACATGTTTTATTGTTTCAAATAATGGGAAATGAAAATAAATATTGGGTTGTCCCATGAGTTTTTGCCGTTTTCTAAATTTGTTTTTATTTAAAAAAACGGCAAGAACTTATAGGACAACCTAATCAAATAAATAAATTTCAATATATGAAAACATACGAGAAGAGACAAGAGCAAAATTATAAATTTTGAAAAAAATGAAAAATAAACAATTATAAAGCATCAACCAAAACAACTGTATTGGTTTGTAATTATAATTTATAATAATAATAATCAAAATAATATATGAAATATGAAATTATGATTATGATTGACACATGTGTGTGTGTATATGAAATGTTGAATTTTCAATGAAAAAATTGTCAGTTTTCTTTGCTTTTATTAAAAATATTAATATTAGGCTGTCCCATAAGTTCTTGCCGTTTTTCGGATGAAAAAAATATTTGAAAAACGGCAAAAACTTATGGGACAACCTAATATTTAATTTTTAGTCAAGTATTTTTCAATGTATTTTCAATGTGTTTGTTTCAGTGTAAGTCTTGCAGTTCAAATTTTTCATTTTGTTTATTTATCATTATTTAATATGGAATGGGTATGGGGTATGGAGGCGAAATAATTTGAATTTTTTTGAGAGTAACTCAAAACACAAAGATCTGTTTCTTGTCAATTTGATTTTGGTTTTATTACATATAGCAAAATGCATCAATTGTTTTGAAATGGTTCAGTATCGATTCAATATTTCAGATGCATTTCAGAGCACATGGTAAAGAATCGATTCGTACATGGAGAAACCTTTGAAAATCATCAAAAAAAAAAACAATTAATTTCAAGAGAAACAAAAAAACGAGAGGTGAAATCAATTTAATTATTGAATTGAATTGAATTTCAAATTAATTTTGTCAACGTAATTTTTCTATTATTCATTCATTCATTTCAAATTATTCAGAAATGTGTCAAATACATGTTAAATATGTGTCTATTTGAGATATATTTGCATTCATTGTCAAGACAGGTGAATGTTTTAGCAAAGATAAGACAATGATAATAATTTCAATCAAGGGTAAAACAATTGTCGCATAATAATGACCGAATTTTGAAAGATTTTACCTCCGTTTCCATTCAATTCTCATTTATTCAAATGAATCATGTTCATTGATTGAATTTCATTCAATCAAAATCAATTTTCTTAAGAAAATAGGGCCTAGAAAAACGATTTATTCTTTGAGAATAAATCTCTGATAATTTGCGTGGTATAATTTGTTTTTTTTTGTGTTGAATGATATTAAATTGAAATTGACATTTTTTTTTTTTTTTTTTTGGAGAAACATTTTGGTTTCAAAACATAATTGAATTTTCCATTTTTTTGGAAAATATATCAGTGTATTTTCATTCGTGTATTGAATTAGCATTTTTCAATCAAGATTCAAAGTGAATTATGGCAGAAATTTATTTTTCTTTCTATTACACCTCAAGCATATGGACACACGAATACAAATGTGTCCAAAATACTGAGGTAAACATTTGATAATACATCGTATCATAGCATACTGCTCTCACATGGCGCAATTATCATTATTTTAATTCATTTTATCGAAAATAATTTGATCGTTATTTTTATATGAGGCAAAAAAATAAAAACACCTACGACAATAATAATGATGAAATGGGGAAAAAATTTTCATCATTTTTTCATATTTGGTGAACGTAATTCCGTATGTGCTTTGCTACATATAACAGAAATATCAAATGAAAAGATTAACAAAGTTGAATTGAAGAGGGAAAAAATTCAATCAAATGTTTCCCTAATGAAATACCTGTATATAAGCAATAAGAATCATCATAAGTCAAAGAAATCAAATTAAAATAATGAAATTAAAGGTAGAAAAATTCAATTTGATTCAATTAATTTCAAATGGCAAATGAAAAGAATGAAAACTAATGAAATCGTTTTATCATAAATACATTGGAATTTGACAAAATTGATTCAATTTCTTTCTTTTTGGCAGACTTTTTAGTATGTATTTGTACCTGGATTTTGCTGATATTTTCTTAAATTTCGCTCATATATTTTTGTGCTTCACACACTAAAATCTCTCATCAAATTCTTTCTTGTTCGTTTGTTTATTTATTTGTTTGTTTGTTAATTTTATCATTTTATACAAAGCTAATCATCAATGAATGAATGAATGAATAAATGTAAAGAATAAATGAATAAATATTGAGTCATCCAGAAAGTTCTGGCAGATTTTCATGAACAACTCTATTGATTAAGCGTAATGAACTTTTCGGACAACCTAATATTCAATATTTATTACTTTTTCTTGCATTTTGCAGTTTTGGTTGTTGTAAATGTATTATGCAAATTGAATTTTATTTTTTTATTTTTATTGTCTTTAATTCCAAAGAATTGAATGAATGAATGAATAAGTGATATATATTCAATTCATACGAATTTTCTTTGTCTTCAAAATAATAATAATAATAATGAGAATAATAATGAAAAAAAAATATTCAGGTTCATTAATTGGATCAATTCAATCATCAATCAAATTTCGATCGAAATTTGAATTTGATGAAGAGAATGGAAAGTGAATTATGGCAGAAATTCACAATTTATTACACAATCCTAATATAATAATCAATAAATTTCATATTTTGTTTGTCGAATAATAATAATAATAATCAATTAATCGAAGTGAATCAATGAGAAAAAAAAATTGAAAATGTACATTGAAAAATATTAGGTTGTCCGGAAAGTTTTGGCCGATTTTCATAAGCAACTCTATTCGATTAAACGGTATGAATTTTTCGGACAGTCTAATAGTTTTCAATTTTATTATTACAGAATTTGTTATTTTATTCTTCTTTAAAGAGTATTATTATTATTATTATTCGACCAATACAGGTGAGTTTCCATAGCAAAATGAAATTCGTTGGAAAATATGGGAGAAATATGGGGAAAAATCAATTAATAGGCGAAAAAATATAAAAAAAAATATTGGAAATATTCAAATAAAATACAAAATTTATGAATTAATATACGAAATTTATTAGAAAACAGTCAATTTCGGGACAATTTCGGGACATATTTGTCCACCTATCATCATTTGGATCATATTTATTCGATCAAATGGAAAAATTGTCATCAAACAATATTATTGAATGACCATCTCATTAATTTTCAGCTGTCATTCATTGATATTGTTCAAATAATTCAAATTTTTTATTTCTTATTTGATTTTGAATTAATCAAAAAAAAAGAAAGGCAAAAATTTGGTTCCCAAAAAGCATAAGATAAAGGTACCAAATATTCTACAAATAGAACACATTTGTTTCATTACAACCCTTGCTACATTTGCTTAGTACACACACACACATACACACACACAAACAATTCAATTTGATATAATCATCATCATCATCATTATCATTTTTCATTTGGATTTTTTTTTTATTTCAAAATGATTTAAAATAAAATGATGCAAAATATTGGGTTGTCCCATAAGTTCTTGCTGTTTTTTAAATTTTTTTCATTCGAAAAACGGCAAGAACTTATGGGACAACCTAATATAATGAATGTATAGTATATAATACAGGGTTAGCACAAAATGAAAGAAAAAAGGTTAAACTCGAAATGAAAAATAAATGGAAAGATGATGCGTAGGTGATGATGATGATGATGATATTTATTTTATTCATTTTAATGATTTAAATAAATAAAAATAAATAAATAAATGAATGAATGAATCTATGTGGAATAACGACAACAACAACACAGAAATGAATTGGATTTAATGTGAAATTCAACAAATTTCAAACTAAAAGAACTGTAATGAATATCCAATATGAAATGTGCCTGAATGAATGAATGTGGATAAAGATGCGTTTCATTCATTTGATTCCATGGATGGACATGGACACTAATGCCTTAGCATACACACACACACATCTTTTTTGAAATAAATATTCAAGAAATGAATAAATGAAACAGGCTTTCTATCATTGAAATATTAAGCTGGCCGAAAAGTTCATTTTGCTTAATCAATAGATTTGCTCGTGAAAATTGGCCAAAACATTCCGGACAACCGAATATAACGTGGTTAGGATCATCATCATTATTATTGTTGTTGCTTGATACATATGCCTTAATGATGATGATGATGATGGCTTTGATGAAAAAAAGAATTAAACCGATAAATGGGATAAAATATATGAGAATATTGTATTCGTCGTATGTATTCATTCTCAATGGACAAAATTTGAAAGGTTTGAACTCTACAAAACTCCATAATAGCTCCATATTGATATGAACAAATGTTCAAATCTTATGGATGAATGGATGGATTGAAGAGAAATGAAAACATTTATTTTCGATTTCTTATGAAGACACATCTGTGTGTGTGTGTGTAGGTGTGAATGTACATCTTTGTATGGCTGTGTATGTATGGACATATATGTTTAATGATGATGATGATGATGATACTGTATCTGTATTATAAATGTTTATTTGCTAATTTTTATTTTTTGAAAAATTTCATATAACTCATTGATTCATCAGTTTGTTTTTTGCATAAGAAATGTGAAACATGTTCAATCATCATCCAATTTCAGTGGAATCTAATCGGAAATTTTTTCGTTTTTGTGGTCTTGTTTGATAATTGGGGAATAAGTGTTTGAAATTATTTGATAAAACAATTTTTAAATGTAATTTCAATGATTTTAAATGTGTTTATTTCATTAAAAATCTTTGACTCAAAGTTATCAATGTTTGTATTTCATCTAATTTGTTTTATTTTTCAAGCCTTAGGCCTGAAGGTAAGTGTGAAAACTTTTGAGTATTTTTGTCAATCATTCAATTGTTTTGGTTTTCTTTTGGTTTGACAGATGTCAAATCTTTTTTTTCTTTTCTTAAACTTATTATGTCATACTACTAATATTCTATTATTTCATTTTGATCAAACGAAAAAAAAAAATGACAATAATTATAATCACTCTAAATTACATATGACAATCATCGTAAATATTATTATTATTATTATTATAAATATTTGAGTGTTCAGTTGCTTTTCATTTCATTCAATCAAAGATTTTGGATTCATTTCATCGAATCAGTTCGTTCTATATCATTTCAAATTATTCTATTCTCATATATTTATTTCGATTTACACAGAAAAATTATTATTATTTAATAATAATAATGAATAAATAGAGGAAAATGAACATAAACGAAACAATTCTTCTAAATATATTTTCAAAATTCAAAATCAAAATCCAAGAAATTGAAATTGATTCCGATTTGTAAAAATGAAAACGAAAACAAATCATTCAAGCAATCAAACAATATCAATAAATAATAATAATAATCGTATAATTTTTGATTTGAAAGGCAGAGATATGGAGATATGGAGAGGAATTATACAATTATTGGACAAGAAATAGAGAGCATAAAGCAAAATCGGAATTACGGACTTTGGGTATTCCAAGAGCAGCAGCGAAATAAATGCGAATCAATGAAAATAACCAGAAAAAAAACATAAAATCGATCATTACTGATCGATATATGTTTGTTATGTACATTATCGTTTATATATTATGGTTGTCCGAAAAGTTCTAGCCGATTTTCATTTGCAATTCTTGATTGATTAAGCCGAATGAACTTTTCGGACAATCTAATACATACATACAGATTGACATAATACATTTTATGTATTGGATGATCGATTTTCATTTCATACTATCCACATTTATTCAATCTTAATATGTCGTATTATTATTATTATTATTATTATTATTTGCTTTTGGTTATTTGAATTTTTGTGTATTTTTTTTGGTTAAATGTTTACCAAGAAAAAAAAACACATTTACAGCTTTTTATTTATTATGGTTGTCCGAAAAGTTTTGGCCAATTTTCATGAACAACTTCATATTGATTAAGCCTAAATGAACTTTTCGGACAGCTTAATACATTTCTACGATTTGATCATTTGATTATTTTTTTCTTGGGTTTATTTTATTATTATTTTTTTTGTTTGGTGACATTTTCTACCCATGCGATTTTTGTATTATCGAGAATATTTACAAGAAAATTTTCGGCCACCATCATTGGTCCAAACAATGATGTGTGTGTGGCCATAGAGATTGGTTCTTTGAATTCAATTTCTTCAGTTTTATTTCGAAAATTCTCTTAGGGTCCCCTCCTGCTCTGGGTCTGCAATTGTTCGGGGAAATGATTCCTATTTCTGATTGTTTGCGAATGATTTCATTTTCCTCGCTCATTTCAAGATATGATCTAGGTTTTTGGTTTTTGAAAAAAAATATCAAAGAAAAATTCAATGAAATTGAATGATAGATAATCATAATAATTCATTCAATCAATCATTCATTCATTCATTTGATTCTAAGATAAAATTTTCTTTGAAATTGAAAAATTTGAAGACAAAATATTTCAATTCTTCATGTTTTCTCTGAACAAAATGATTTTTCAATAGAATTTGAATCAAAATATTTTTACTTTACTTCATTTTTCATTTTTCATTGTTCATCGATGAAAATCAATCAGGTTGTCCGCAAATTTCTGACCGATTTTCATAAGCTCAAACTCTATTGGGTAAGCGGAATGAACTTTTCGGACAACCTAAATAGAAAACAAAGAATTTTGACGAATAAATAAATTCTTGCTACAAACAAAAATATATGAACATCTTAACACACAATATATATTAGGTTGTCCAAAAAGTTCATTTTGGTTACTCAATAGAGTTGCTAATGAAAATCGGCCAAAACATTCCGGACAACCTAATATATAAGATTAGATTAAATTCAAACTTCAACTTTGTATTTTTTGATTGAATATATTTTCTTTGACAAAATTCTACGCTTATATTTATCATCAGAATAACATCTGTGTTTAGACAAGATGAAGATTACAATGAATGAATGAATGAAATTTTCATCATCATTTTTTGCTTTGATTTTGATGAAAATCAAAATCAATTCAAAAATATGTTCAACAACCATTTCATCAAACATCATTGTATTTTTCCAAGCTATTAGGTTGTCCCATAAGTTCTTGCCGTTTTTTGAATTGAAAAAAATTTTAAAAACGGTAAGAACTTATGGGACACACTAATAGATTCTCAAAAATGTTAAAATATTAAATAACAGGACAAATGTATAGAATACATTTTTTGTCCTGTTTTGATATTTTGGTTGAATGATTATGATGACATGTGGGAGCGAGAATTGGAATAGGAAGACAGCCATAGAAAAATGGCGAAAAAATGAAATGAAATTTGTGAAAATGTCATTTTTACATTTTGAATTTTTCATATTTTTTTTCGGTTCAATTTGAACCGAAAAAAAAATTCCAATATTCAATGAATGTAATTTCATTTTTTCATTTATTCATTCATGAATATTTGACAAATACTTACATTTACATGCACAAATACACACAGTGAAAACATCATTCAAAATTGATTGAATTCAAAGGAATTGAAGTTGAAAAATAATTCGGAAACAAGACGAACATCAAACGACAATTTATTTCATTTCTTTTCATTTTTTTCATATTTTTGATTTCATTTCTTGTTCCATACTCATTCGATATATTCAGGCTCAATTCATATTCAAAATATTCAAGGAATATTCAAGAAATATTCAAAAAATTATTTGAAAATAATAGGTTGTTCGAAAAGTTCATTCGGCTTAACATCAATTGGAGATGCTCAGGAAAATTGGCCAGAACTTTTCGAACAGTGAAATATGATGTATTTTCGGCTCTGAATTTGGCTGATTTGATTCGAAATAAAATATTCAATATTTGATGAGTATTCATAAATCAGTCATTCTCAACCGGTGTTCCGCGGCACTTTAGTGTTCCGCCAGATTCCAAAGATGTGCCGCCAAGTTTCGGAAATCTAACTCATTCCTTTACTATTCCCTTACTTGGTGTGCCGCAAGATTTTGGAAATAAAGGCTTTTCCTTTTTTCAGTGTGCCGCGACGAAAAAAAGGTTGAGAATGACTGTCATAAATATTAAATATATTAAAATACAGCAAAAAATTACATTCAAAAATTTAAATATATTTTGTGCAATATTGCTTACTATTGCCATAATCATCATCATCAACATATGACCATCATCATTATCATTGAATGATGGTGTAAAATTTATAATTTTCTCAAAAATTTTCACCAGAAAAAATAATATTTCATTTAATGAATAGATTTCAGGTTCTTTTTTTTCAAAAGAAATATATATGTGTTTCAATATGTAATAATTATTATATATGAAATATATTTGGAAAAAATACATGTACAATAAATGATGATACAATAGCCCTGTGTATTTTATGTGTCTCAAACAAAATGTATTTGAAAATTAAAATTGTAATATTTAGATGAATATATTAGATTGTCCGGAAAGTTTTGGTCGATTTTTATGAGCAACTCTATTCGAATAAAACGGAATGAACTTTTCGGACAGCCTAATATTTTTCGTTTTTTTTTCAAAACAGTTATATATTGAAACGAAAAAAAAAACCTACACAAAATCGTATATTGATGGTTTGATTATAATGGTGAAAAACAGAGAAACAAAACCTTTTTTGATCGAAAATAATCATTTTATATTAATATATTTCATTCATTCATTCATTATAATCAATATTATCATCATCAAAAACCACTATCATATATCACATTCAATAATTGTTGTGTGATATATTATTAAATTGAAGTGAGAGAAGAGAGAAAAATGAAATGAATTGAATGAATGAATAGAAATTGGAACATATACATAACAAATAAACGATTATGAATAAAATATATTGATATGTGAAAATTAAATATATGGCTGTCCGTAAAGTTTTGGCCGATTTTCATCAGCAACTTTATCTAATTAAACGGAATGAACTTTTCGGACAACAGCCTAAAATATTATAATAAAATGAAATATAATCATAATAAAATACAATATAAGGTTGTCCCATAAGTTCTTGCCGGTTGTTAATTTTTTTTTTTCAATTCGAAAAACAGCAAGAAATTATGGGACAACCTAATATTTTAATAATAATGAAAACAGACAGGAGAGAATAAGATCGAAAAAAACTAAAACATAGGGCGCCATGAAAATATTGAAAATAATAATAATATTTCAACCAAAATAATGATTATGATGATTTGAGAAACCTTTTTTATTTGAAAAATTAATAATATTTCTGTCTATTTTGTTTAGTTTCATAAATAATAATAATTTTCAAATATCAAAAATCATATATTTCAGTATCAAAAAGGGGAAAATTTTAAATATATTAGGTTGTCCGGAAAATTTTTGCCAATTTTCAAATGTTTTTCAATCATCAAAATCGGCAAGAACTTTTTGGACAACCTTAAAAATATTTCTGAAAAATATATATTAAACATTAAACCTTGCTTCTTCTTCTTCACCAATTGTTCTTCTTCTCCATTTTCATTCAAATCACATTAAAATACTAAATATACATTGCTCTTCGTATCATATTTATAATGCTCTCGCCCCCTTTTATTATTATCAATTCAATAAAATTCAATATTTCAATTCAATAATAAAATATAATGAAATATAATAATAATATCATCAGCATCATCAGCATCAGCATCGGTATTGTTATTTCAAAAAATATTTAAAAATAATGGAAAACAATAAAAAAAATATATTTTATTGTTATTATATTACGCCATACATCAACAACAGCAACAATATAATAAAATGGAATAGAATATATTAGGTTGTCCAATAAGTTCTTGCCAATTTTTGGATTGAAAAAAAATTTTAAAAACGGCAAGAACTTATGGGACAACCTAATATATAGAAAATGAATATGAATGGTGAATGAATACAATGGTAATGGTAATGCTGTTATTGTTGTTTGGTGGTAGTGATGATAATGATGATCACAATGATGATGATGATGATGATGTGTGTGTGCGTGTGCAATACACACACACACAATCAAATATCAATAGCAAACACAACAATGATAATAATAGGTTGTCCGAAAAGTTTTTGCCGATTATATCGTAGAAAATCATTGGAAAATCAGCAAAAACTTTTCGGACAACAATCATAATATATATATAAGGCTGCCGCCTGACCAGTTCCTGGCAACCAGAAATTTTTTATATTTTTAATTCGTTCAATTTTTATATATGAACAACGGCGAGCATATTGAATATATATGAATAGAAATGAATACAGGCATAGACTCTTCATTTTTTTCATTTTTTTTTTACACTCTAAAAGACTCCAAGTTTCAGCAGCGAAAAAAGCACTGGTAAACAACAATAACCAAATATATATATGTGTGTAACCATTATCATCAGTCTTAGAGAGTCGTACCAGTTGCCAGTTTTGAAAAAAAACATCAATTTTTATATTTCCATAAATTTTCAACCAAGAATATAAAAGAATTAGATTTGAATTTTTCTATTTTTTTCATTGAAAATTTCATTTTGATTGAGAACAATTCATTTATTTAGTCATATATATAAATGAATATATGTATTTGTACTTGATGGTCGTCGTTGCATTTATGTGAGTGTTCATCAGAGAAAATCAATTCTATATAAAAATTCAAATGTATCTAAATGAATGGAGAAAATGTTTTATTTTGAATCATTTTTTCTGGTAAAATTCAATGAATGAATTTCAGCGATATAAAAAGGCAAACATTTTGTAGCCAATTTCGCCAGTGTTTCTTCAAATTGAATCGATTGAATTGATCAGTGATCAATTGAATATGACGACCAACAACGACCAACAACCAGCAGCAGCAGCAGCAAGATTTGAAAATTTCAAAATTTTTCTTCGGTGAAATTTTGAGGAAAAATTCAAAAATTCAAAAATTGAAAAATTCAAAAATTCAAAAATTGAAAAATTCAAAAATTCAAATCCTAATCAGTCAAAAAATTCAAACCCGAATCAGTCAAAGGATATTCTGTTATATCATCTCATTCATATGTTTTTCAACGAAAAAAATTTTCAAAAATTCAAGAAAATAATAAAATCATGCGTATTGAAATCTATGGAAAATTTTAAAAAATTTCAAATTTTTTGAAATGTATTCAACGAATTCAAAGAATTATTACGAGAAGAAGAATGAGAAGAATTGATTCTTTCTCTTTTCATAATGTTTTTGTTGTTCTGCAAATTTTCAAATTTTCAACATCTGCGTATAAATTTTGAAAATTTCAAATTCCATCAAAAAGTACATGTATGCACAATGAACAATGTGAAAATTATTGAATATCAAAGACATCGACAGCGTCATAGACATCAATAACAGCCAACAACAACAGCCAACAATAACATCAGCAACAATCACCGACCATAAATATCATCGACATTTCATTATTCGATATATATTTTTTGGATATATTTAAATCAAATGGTATTTTAAAGGCGAATATTGATCATATATAGACATAATATTATGATACAGATGATGAACCATGGTATTTTACCAGTTGTTTACCATTATCATCATCATCATTACCATTATTTATTATTGCTATTGATTCAACTGCTGCTACAATTTGTGTAAATATCGAATCGAATCGATCAACATTAAAATGTATGAGAAAATTTGAAAAAACGAAAAAACATTTCAATTTCTATATCGATTCGTTTAGAATAATTTGTAATAATAATCATTGATAGAATATGGTAGAATCCATCGATTGATAATAATCAAATTCTTCAAATTCTTCAAAATGTGTTCATTGTGATTGTATATATGAATATTGAACACGCAAATATTCACCAGAATGTACCGCTACCGTTGATCAGAATATTTTGATTACTGCAAACATTATTCTGCCACCAGAACCAGAATTATTCCAAAAAAAAGCAGAAGAATATCGAACAGAATCAAAGTAATCAAAATAAAATGTGAAAAGAGTCAAAATACTGTTCAGAAATACCGAAGACTTAATATGGAAAAATATATACGAAATGTTGAAATGATTTGAACCTGAACCAATATAAAATGAATGAAACCCAAATCAATATAAAAACCTCGAATTTTTCGAAAAAAAAAAATTTCATTTCATTATATTTTTGATCATCGTCATCATCATCATCGTTTTGGTATTCGCAAATTTATTCTTGTCGTCGTTGGAAAACATTTACTTTGAAAATATATAACCAACCAACAACCAACGACAGCGCACAAACACCTTTATCGCTCATCATTTCAAGCATTTATTCAAACATTTTTTCCAGCATTTTGCAGCAGCAGCAGCAGCAGTGTCTTCAATTGTATTCTTCAATCGTGTTCTTCAACAATTCAACAACAACGCATAACCCAAAAAAAACGAAATGAGAATATTTCATTTTGAATTCTTCACCATTTCTATATTCTTCAACGTCATTCCAGCCAGAAATTTTTCATATAAAATGAATCGTTAAATTTTCAAAAAAAAATTGTCAACAAGATTTGAACACAACAAAACTTGACAATTGATTTCAATTTATACAACAACATTTGAACAATCATCATTGAATCATCATTGAATCATTGAACAATCATTTTGATTTTGATTTAAATTGTTTTCATTTTAAAAGGTCTGAAACTTTGAAAAAAATAAAACGAAACGAAATCAAATTGAATAAAATATCAAATTAGAGAGCATTTATATCATCATGATCATGATCCTGATCATCATGATCATTCATCAATAATCGTTTTGAAAATTAAATCAACCGATTCAAATGAGAGCAAAATTCGAATGATTTTTAGAAAATATATTCTTCAAGACTATAGAATTTTTCGTCAAATTCTTCGCGTTTTCAGCGTTATTTTTTTTTCAAATTTTCAAATATCACCTTTGTAGTATTCGTTTGTATATTTGACAATTTTAAATCGGTATTTTTGCCGATATTTTTATTCAAGAAAAAATAACTTTTTTTCAAAGTTAAATCATGTGCTTAATGATTGAAGAATCAACGGAGAAAAAAAACCAGTAAAATCAAAAGAAAAATAGACAACAACCCTCAAAGAATCAACTGGGATTAATGTTCATGTTTTGGTGGCCCAAAACATAAATCAAATTCGAATGAAAATCAAATAAATCAAAATCAAATTTTTCAACATTTTAATCTTGAATGATTTATTATTATCGTTTCATCATCATTTAAAGATGATTATCACAATCATTCAATCATTCATTCAAATAATCATCAAAATAATCATCAAAATCATCATCATCATCATAATCATCGTCGAATGCGAATCAATCAATGTTTTAATTAATCAAAATTTTTTTCCAAAAAATCAAAAATTTCATGACACTAATTATGGCCAAAAATTAATGCGAGGTAATGTGAGGTTTTGCTTCTATTTTTTTTGATTATAGTTTTTACAATTTCTTTCAATTTCAATTCATCTTAAATCGATTAATAACTTGGGAAATGAAGGGATTTTTCCCTCTAATAAATAATCCATTAGAAATTTATTTCTATTTGATTAATCGATCATAATTTTTCTCCATTCATTCAAATTCATTTATTATTCTCCTAATTCATTTACCAGTCATTTAGTTGTTCAGTTTCTTTGTTTACTGATAATTTTTCAAAGTAAAAATAATGAAAAGTAGTAGGAAAAGGCATAAACACCAACAACAACAACAACAACAACAACCGAAATCACTCAAAGAAAAATTAATCATACCAAAAAAGTAATCATGTTTCGATGATCATCAATTGGTGATGTTAATGTTGTTGATGATCATATTTTTTTGAAAAAATATGTAATAATCAACATCACCAACATCATTATGATCATTCATCATTATAACACATTATCGAAAATGATTTTTGGGGGAAAAATGAACAAGCATTATTCATCTAAGTATCTAAT
This sequence comes from Psoroptes ovis, assembly GCA_002943765.1. Taxonomy (NCBI): domain Eukaryota; kingdom Metazoa; phylum Arthropoda; class Arachnida; order Sarcoptiformes; family Psoroptidae; genus Psoroptes; species Psoroptes ovis. Next base: position 263,504 of record PQWQ01000001.1, read on the forward strand.
AATTCGAATAATAATAATAATTTTAAGGATAAAGCAAAGATAGGAGAGAAAAATTTGAAAATGTTATGAGGGTGCAATGCTGTATAATGGTGTTTGTTCGATGTAAGCTAATTCAAAAATAACATCGATCATTTTTATGAATTTCAGTTCATTTCACATAATTCGTTCGTTTTCATCAATCGCTTTTGCCTGTTCGTTTGATGTTAATGTTCAATATCAAGTGTGATTCTCAAATCATTCAGTAGTGTGAATACGTTTTCTTGTTCAGTCAATGTTCAGTCATTTTACTTAAATTAAGTCGATAAGAATCATTCATTTTTCAAGAAAGAAAATGAATTCATAAATTCAATTTCATTTAATTTCAGATTCTAAACGAATGAATGAAAAATATTATGAAATATGAATTTATGAAATATGAATTTATTAAAATCAAATCAAATCAAATTAATTCAATAATTTGTACATGTTTTTTCGTTTTTTTCTATTTTTCGAAATAAAAAATTTGATTTGACAATGATTATAATAATTGTGGAAAATTTATTATTATCATTTTTTACATAATAAATTCATCATTATTCAATCTATCTATCAACATGAACATAATGAAAACGATTTGAAAAATGCCAGAAATAAAAATTCAGTGAAAAAAAAATGATGAAAATTTGAAATGACTGCAGGGTAATTTTTTTTTGCATTTTTGCTTTATTTTATTTAATTGTCCGATAAGTTCTTGCCGATTTTCTAATGATTACCTACGATATAATCGACAAAAACTTTTTGGACAACCTATTAGTTCAATTTTTGACAGTCGTTTCGTGCGTTTATATTTTCTCTCTTTGGTAAAATATTTGCAAAATATTTTGATTGTGCTCTGATAATTGTTTGTTAGGAAATCGAAGAATCCAAAATCGAGAAAGAATGAATTCATGATTCAAACGCAGCCCAAATTCTGATTGAATTCAATGAAATTCTACGAAAATTCCACCGAATTCTCATTGAATTTGATTTTGATTAAAAATTTTAATTATCACTGAAATTCACTGATTTGATTGTTAATTATCAAACATGTGAAATTTGTTTCGTTTGGAATTTCAAATCATTTAAAAATTTCAGGTTGTCCGAAAAGTTCTTGCCAATTTTCTAATGATTTTCAATGATGTAATCGGCAAAAACTTTGCGGACAATCTAATTGGAAAAAAAATTTGAAATCTAAAACTAAAAATGAATGGAAAACAGACAAATTAGAAACAAACAGATAAATAAATAAATGAATTCGAAATCTAAAATTTGGAATCCGAAAATTCCAATGTGTTCAACTTGTCATCAAGTGAATCATTGAATTATTTATTTTTATCAATTTTTTTTAATTCAACATTCGATCATTCATTCATTCATTTGTAATCGTTTATTTCTCATTGATTCATTGATTCATTTATTAATTCATTTCCCAAATATTTGGATTAATATTTGTATTAATATTTGATAAATGAAATGTTAATCAATGTTTTGATTGATTTTGGCTCATTTTTTTTTCGTTTTTCGATTTTCAAAATCAATTTATCGGCCACAAAACATAATAATAAACGATTGAACAACAATCGAACAACAACCAACTAAACAACCAATCAGCAACCAACCAAACAACCAAAAAAAACAATAACCAAAAAGTCTATGACAACAAAGAAATAATACATTTGATTTGATTTGATTCGATTTATTGGATTTTTTGGATTTTTCAAAACCACATATTTATTTATTTATTTATTTTTCTTTGATTTCTTTCAAATTGAGTTTAATTTGAAATCCAACGACAACAACAGTAACAGTAACAACAACAACAAATCAATTGATCGATCAATTTTTATGGATTTTTTTTCATCATCATCATCATCATCATTTCATTTGCTTCATTTGTTTCAAAAACATTTTCATTTTTCAGTTTTTGGAAAAGTTTTAAGGCCTTTCGTATTGTGTTCATTCACAAGTATTCGTTCGTTGGTTCGTTCGTTTCATACGAATCGATTACACTAATTTTCGACCAATCATGATGATGATGATGATGATGATAATGATGATGATGATAGAATTTCTATCGGAAATAAATGAAACCAAGTTTACTTCGTGGTTCTATTGATTTTCAATACTATTTGTTTGTATTTTCGTTGTCCAATAAGTTCTTGCCGTTTTTTGAATGAAAAAAAAAACTTAAAAAACGGCAAGAACTTATGGGACAACCTAATATTTATATTTTCGTATTACTTTCTTGTAATTTCTTGTAAATTTCTTTTCTCAAAGTTAATAATCATATCGATAATAATAATAATATTTTAATGTTGATCAACAAATAATGATGATGGAAATATTTTTTCTTCAAAAAAAAAAGTTCAAATTGATGTTTAATGATGATCATAATGATGATTGGATGATGATTGCTGTTGAATGATTGAAATTGATATACTTTGATTGTAGTAATTCACTTCATTTTATTCATTTTTTCAGGGTAAATATTTGATCAAAAATGGAAAATCTTGAGAATCTTGAGCTTGATGATCACCCGTTCGGGACATTTGTTCTTGAAATTCACCGATTTTCGAGCGTAAATTTCGGATTTGCTTAATTTTCCATTCAAAAACCCCAAAAAATTTCAAATTTTAAATGAAAACGATCCAATATTTGCTTTTCACAAAAAAATATTTCCGAAATTAATTGAGTCAATTAATAAATCTTTTTGTTTTTTCCGTTGAAAAATTTTACAGCAATTTTTCAAAGATATTTTTAGCCACTTATAGCCTCTTCATTCAACCAACCAGCGATAATTGGATAATGAAATTTTAGGTTCAAAACATCGAAAATATTACTGAACACCTGCTTTTTTCTGGAGTTTTTATTTCCTCGATCATATTCATCATTTTATTAAATTATTGAAAAAATATCATCGAAACAATGAACGAAAATGGAGAAAATCGAATTGGAAGCAATGAAAAAAATGCACGATTTATCGATGACTTTCGAAAAGTTTCAATCATTCAATTATTATTATTATTTCTTCGGGTATTATCACCATTAATATCATTATTAATATTCATTATCTCTTATATATATAATAATGAAATGAAATTCAAAATCAAATGAGAGTGCGTACAGTGCTTGATCTTTTGTCTCAACCAGTATTCTTGTATTTTTGTTGTTTTTTTTCCGTGTATATATTAAATATATTTAATCAATATTCCCGGTATTATTCATTGATAATGTTTGCTTGATGATGAATGAATGAATGAATATATGATGAAGCATAATTATCATGAATATAATTTTAATACCGAGAATATAGTTTTTTCAATGCGAAAAAAAATTGAAAAAAATTAAATTTTAAAAGCAAATTCTCTCATAAATACAAGTTACATAAAACAGTTATGGTGAGCAAAGCATCAAGTACATTACTCACTCATTTTTGAATGCATCGTAATTATGAAAAAAAAATCGTATAGATTTCAATTTTTTTCAGAATTCAAAATTAAGAATTTTTTCCTGATAGATATAAACAGCTATAACCCTTGTCCCTTTATCACAAGGGTATTAATGGTCACATTAGCCGTACCCTGTCAGCAACCTTGTCAAATCCCTATCCATATCAAAAACGGCTATGGAACGAACAGTAAATGCGGAAAAAAAGGTATGTCAAATTTTAAAATTCATATTTTAAAATTCAAAAACATTGAAATATTGAAATGAATAGCCTTTCGATTCATCATAAAACACGAAACATTCACGAAATTTAATATTTATCATTGAATTTTTCTCATATTTCTCAGCGAATTTCTCAGCACAAAAAAACATGAAATTCTCATAGAATTTTCATTATTTGAAAAATTCAAAATTTTTTGTGAATAGAATTCATAATTCATTGAATTATATATTCGTAAATATCAAATTATTTCAAATATCATTCCATTCAATTCAATATTTCTCTCATTTTATCATCATTAAATTCGTTATGTTATAATCAATTCGTTTAAATTATTATTATTCGTTTCATTTTTTATTGTTATATTTACATCATCATACATTCAAATTTTCAAAAACATGACAGAGATATGATTCACGTACATCATACATTTCATATAACCATCATTATTATTATTATTATTACGATCATCATTCACCATTTATCATCTCAAACAAAAAACATAAAAACATAAAAACAACAACCTTTAAATGATATTTATTTATTTTCATTTATTCATGTGTAATATAAACAATAATTTTTCATAGGTAGAAAATGATGATAATAATAATCAAAATAATAAATAAATAACTTCTACTTACCCATCACCATAATAATAGTAGACGAATAATCAGTCAGTCAGCCAGCCAGTTAACCAGCCAGCCATTCATCTATTCATCTATCTGTCCAAATGATGATACCACAGAGAAATTTGAAAACAGTATGATGAACAACAACAATGATGATGATGATGATGATGATGATTATGATGATGAATTCATGGACAACACCCGATTGGTTTTATTTTATTTTCATTTCATTTTATTCAAGTTATACACGATATTGTATTGTTATTATTATTATTAATATCATTATTATTAATATTATTCAACATTTCATATTTTATTATCATTATTATCATTTATTTTATTTTATTTTATTTTTAAATTGTATTTAAAGATAACATACATAGAAATAACAACATATAAAAACTGAACAACAATAACTGAAACACCAGCACCAACAACAACAACAAACTATTTATTTTTATTTTTTCAAAAAAATAAAACTATTAGGCCGTACGAAAAGTTTTAGAAGGTTATATCGTATGAGGAATTATGAGAAAATTGGCAAAAACTTTTTGAACAACTGAATAAAATAAAATATAACAAATAATGTTGACAAAACCAAACAAAACCAAAACTAAAACAAAAACTCTTGTTGTTGGTTATTGTTGATGAATGTATAATAGTCATGTTTAATATTTTTATTTTTTTTCAATTTTTAATTGTATTTTTTTCATTGTATTTCAATGTTTTATATTTGAATTAATATTTGAATTTACATCAACAATCATCATGCATATTCATGTGCATTTTCATATGAAAAAATAAAGTAAAAAATAAAATAAAATATTAGGCTGTCCGAAAAGTTCATTCGGCTTAATCCGATAGAGTTGCCCGCGAAAATTGGCCAAAACTTCGGACAAAATCTAATATATCAATGATTATTGTTCAAAAATGGCTATTGTTTTTCTTCATTTTTAGATTCAGTTTTAAATTTGTTTATGATTTTTACTTTGCTTTGTTTTATTTCATTTTTTTTTTTTTTTGACAATTCGTTCATTTATTCAATCATTCATTTGAATTAAATGATAATGGTCATAATAAAAAACGAATAAAAGACAATATGGTCATGATTTCTTCCACTTTTTTGTCCATGAATTCATTATTTGGTGACCAAAGCACAAAAAATTAAAATAAAAGACACAAAACAAAACTAAATTATCATTTGTAATCATTCATTTTTTTTCAGCTTTGTTTCGCTTTGTTGCCATTCATTTACTGGACAAAAAAACGAAAAAATTCAAATCAAAATCCATTTGAAATTCATTAAAATTCAAAATAAATGTTTTGAATGAAGAATTGTAATTGTTGTTGTTGTTGTTTTCGGTGTGTTGTTGTGTGTTCATTCAAATTAATCAGTGGAAACAAAAAAAAAAACAGAAAAATATTAGGCTGCCCGAAAAGTTTTTGCCGATTATATCATAGAAAATTGATTGGAAAATCGGTAAAAACTTTTCGGACAACCTTGTAGAATTAAAATGAAATAAAACAAAATGACTAGTGAGACTAAATTAAATGACTTTTGTGCAAAAAGTACAAAACAAAGCAAAAATTCATAAATTATTCTTTTGTTTTATTTTTTTTATTATTTTTCAAAGCATTTTCAATTGATTTCATGCATTTCATTTATTCACATTTATATTAGGTTGTCCGAAAAGTTCATGCCGCTTAATCGAATAGAGTTGCTCATGAAAATTGGCAAGAACTTTTCGGACAACTTAATATAATTTGCACTAAACACAAGCACAAACAACAATAATGATGATGTGCCATCAATATATGTTTGAAAATTCAAAATGAATAATTTTTTTTTTTTTTGTTAAAATGAAAATGTGGCATCAAATTCATTAATATTCATTGATATATTAGGTTGCCCGTAAAGTTTTGGCCGATTTTCATAAGCAACTCTATTCGATTAAGCGTTATGAACTTTTCGGACAGCCTAAAATTAAAGATATTTGAAAGATATCTTTCGGGAATAATGGTAGATTTCAGATTGTTTCAAATATGATTTACACATATTTAATAATAATAATCAATGATAATGAGATTCATAATTGATACATTATCATTCATTCATTCATTTGGTTTCGTTTATTTCATTTTATTATTCAAAGGCTATTTTTCGAAAACAATGGACTATTGAAATGTATCATATATGGCTAGGGTGTCAGTGAATACTGGCAAAAATAATGATGATCGAAACTGACATTTTTCAATGAGAAAACACAGAGGAAAAATACATTAATTAACCTCATTTTACCCCTTAAAAAAATAAATATTTGACTACTGGAATGAAATGAATGATAATCACATAAAATCAAATCATAAGCGATTGTATTGAAATTCAAATTAGTCCATAAAGGTTAAATATTTATTTACGAGAAATATTGGGTTGTCCGCAAAGTTCTTGCCGGTTATATCGTAGAAAATCATTGGAAAATCGGCAAGAACTTATGGGACAACCTAATATAAAAGATTCATAGATTTGGAATACGCCTTGAAATTTTACATTTAATTCCATCATCAACCAGACAAACAAACAGATGATGATGATAATGAGTGGATGGCATTTGCTGAAAACATTCGCTAAAACATTTGATTACCAAACATCTTACAATGATAATAATAATAACCAATTTGATAATAATAACGACAATAATTGTCTTAAGTAATTTACATCAATTTAACAGAAAAAAAGCAAACAAATTATTTTTAAATGTATTCGTTTAAATAAATAAGAAATAAATAAAGAAAATCGGAGTAAATTTAAATTTAATGATAAATTAATATTGTTCTATTAGATTGTCCGATAAGTTGTTGCCGATTTTCTCATAATTTCCTACGATATAATCGACAAAAACTTTTCGGACAGCATAATATTTTTTTATTTTTTATATTTTTGAGATTCAAATGGCTGCATTTAGTACATCTATTCTTATTTCGGTGTGTATATAGTCTTAAATGAGTACATATTCTAAGGTTTGTCGTTGTTAATAGTGGAAAATTGTCACCCGAAAAAAAAGTATAAAATATAAAACTTGAAAAGAATCAAGAAATAAATAAAAATGTTCAAAATGTTTAATGTTTATTTTTTAAAAAACTGTCATCATTGTTTTTGTTTGTGTTCATTCATTGTTTTCATATAAATAAATAAATGAATCTATGCGTTTGTGAGTCTTAAATGGAAACTTACTTGTTCAACTTTGAATGTCTTTTCGAAACCAGAAAAACAAAAGGAAAATAGTTCAAAAACGAAGAAAAAACTCAAAGAAAAATTCAAGAAAATTCAAGAAATGAAATGATTTGAAAATGAAGAACACAAAAGCAGCAAAAACAAAGAAGAAAATGTGTCACACAGGTCGAAAACAACGACGGGGAGAAAAGACTTTTGAAAAAATGAATGGTAAACATTAAATGATTTTAATTTTTTTTTTCAAGAAAAAGAATGAAGAAAAACCACTCAAAACTCACAATGAATACATGAAAACTCATGAAAAAAAAAATTCAAAAAAAAAAGAAATTTTAAAACAACAAAAAATAAATGAATCAAAATGGAATTAATGAATGAAACTAAAAAAATTCAAAGATGATTTTAAAAATTCAAAAGAAAATATTTTAGGTTGTCCGCAAAGTTTTGGCCAATTTTCATTAGCAACTCTATTCGATTAACCGAAATGAACATTTTGGACAACCTAAATATTTGCATTCAATTACACACACACATTGTACTTATTATATGCATTTACTGGTTACACATACATTTACAATGGAAATTTTTGGAAAAATTATTTTGGAAAAAAAAAAATAAAAATTCCAAATTTTTTCCTTCTTCTTCATCTTCGGTGTATTATTCAGTGTTATTTCATCCATGACCAACAAAATAAAATGAATGTTGTCAAAAGTCTTACTGCAATTATTATTACTGTACCATCAACATTTAAAATAGACAAACACTGGCGAAATGAATTGAAATAAAATGAATTGAAATGTAAAGGAAATTCAACAAACCAGCCAAAGAAGCAAAGAATTTATGTTCATTTAAAGCTATTAAAAAATGGTGAATCAAGAAAAGTTGAGAAATTGAGAGGAATAAATTGGCAAAATTCTGTAGTGTTATAAGTCTATGAAGAAGTCACTTTTTTTGAAAATGAAAATTTGTGAAAATGGAATAAGAATTCCGACAGAATTTTAGAATAAGGCTGAATAACACCGAAAGAATATAGCCTTGAATAGGCCGAATTCGTTTGTTCAACATTCACCATTTAAGGATAGCACAAAATACGATTTTAATTCAAGTCTTATTTTCAAATTTCAATCGTTGACATTTTGTAAATGTTTATTTCATCTTTATTTTTTTCTTTGGCTTTTTACTTTTCACATTTTTTTTCATTTTCAGGAATTTCATAGCGTATTCTGCAGGGTCTTTGGGTGTTTTGAGCGTATTTTTTCCTTCTTTTCAATTTAATCTTTCAATTCTTCTTTGATTCCTTAGATTTCACTTTGAATTCGTGAGAATTATTCTTCACTTTTCACAGTGGAAATGAATCATAAAGATTCAAAGAAATAAAATGGAAAAAATATGAAAAGAAATGATAATAATAAGAAATAAATAAATGCCTGAATCTTTCGCAAACACTGACAGATATATAACAGAAATAATAATCCTATGGTTTCCTATAGTCTTTGCGAACAAATATATAGAAATTTTCATTTTTCCTAGTCGTTGTTACCTGGCGAATGGCAAAAAAATTGAATAGAATTACCGATAGAATGGTATTATTACGAAATGTTTCATAGTTTGAATACATTCATTCATTTTGTTCAAATTTTCAATGACAATTCATTTCTATTTTGGTCGGTCGGTTTGGTTTATATGTCGTGTGTTGCTTGCTGGTATTATTATTATTCTTATTATTTTGTATCATTTCATTATGGTACATTTCTGTTTTTTTTTCACCAAAAAAAAACAGAAATGGCAAGTCTATTTTTGTAATATTTCAAGTAAATACAGTAAATTTTGGCTGTTTGTTGCCGAAATCAAAATAAATATCAAATGGAATCAAATGAGAAATGAAGTAATGATAATAATGAACTGAATGAAATAATAAAATGGTAAAATATAAATGGTAAAATACTCGAATATAAATTCAGATAATTGATGCTTTGAATAGTTTTACAGGGCAGATAGATGTGAAAAAGTTGGCGAAAAAAATTGCCGAAATTTTACATTTATTCGTTATTTGAAAACTTTAATTCAAAACACACACAAAATCAAGGGTAAATTAAAATAAATTACTCTAACGGGGGTACAAAAGTTTGTTTTCAAAGGGTCTTTCATTCATTTGTTTTTTTTTTGTTTTTTAATGATTCAAAACGGATTCCATAAAAATCGTTCAAAGTTGAATCATATAAGTTGAATGATCATGAATCTAAAATCATCATTTGTGATATTTATTTAGAATGAAATTTTACAGCGTAAAATTCCAACAGAACCAAGAATGTTTCAATAATAAATGGGATAATAATAGAAAATGTCGTGCATTTTCTCTTCGAAAAATGAATAAAATTCACAGAAATCATAATCAAATGCTGTTTATTTGCATAATTCACCAACTATTTCTGTTGTTTAAATAAAAAATTGATGAAAATTTAAATCGATTAATGGGGTTGAAAATTCGAAAAACGAATAGAGGGTGAAAAACTCAAGAGTCAAATACAAATCAAAACACAAATGTGTATTGTATTGTCAAATGATTTAAAATCAATCAAAAATTGTTTTTTCTCTTCGTCGACTTTTTAGTTTTTCTCAAAATTCTTATTCGCTGAACATCTATTAACGTTTTGATTATTTTTGAAAAATCGAAAAAAAAATTCAATTCCCAAATGGAATATTGGTTTTTTGCTTGTTTTGTTTTTTGCTTGTCTTCACTACAAACATTTTCCAATGTCTTTTACCAGCAAACAAGGCAAAGACCAAGAAAAAGGAAAAACAAAAATCAAATCAAATCAAATCCAAAAACAAACAAACAAACAAACAGCAGAAAAACAATAAAGTAACATTTGAACATTTGGAAAATGAACATTTGAAAAGGATCGACGAATCGAGAAGAAGAACAAAAAGCCATTTATAATATACATTTTCAAACACAAAGATTAGGCTGTCCGAAAAGTTCATTCCGCTTAATCCGTAGAGTTGCTCATGAAAATCGGCCAGAACTTTATGGACAACCTAATACATTGAACTTTTTGAAAAAATAAAATGAAATAAAATAAAATTCCGGTTATCATTTAAAGATATTGACAATACACTTTTTCATTTCATTTCATTTCATCGTTTCATTCATCCATTAAATTTCAATGATGTGTTGTTCTTGTTGTTGAATGAATGAATGAATGATGATAATGGTGATGGTTGATGGTGATGACAATCTTTTATTATTATCATCATCATCATCATCATTATTATTATTTCAAACAAACAAATAATGATCACACAAAAGATATTCTTTGTTATTTTAGAATAAATAAATAAATGAATAAATAAATAAATAAGATTACACACATCAGCAGAATAATAATGATGGCAATTCAAAATAACCATATTATTGTATTCAAAAAAAATAAAAAATAAAAAGGGTGTATGCATTGTACAAAGAGTGGAAAAATGGAAAAATATTAATTTTAAAATTCAATTTTCAAAGTATTTCGATTCAATTCTATCATATTATATTTTATTTGTTTGTTTTCTTTGAAACAATTGAAAAATGATGGAGAAAAAGACAATGAAAAACATATGACTTTATGAAAGATAATGAATGAATGAATAAATATAAAAATAAATAAATAAATCATCATCAATCAATCCAAGTTGATATATTTTGAATTTTTTTCGAGTATTTACTGGTGAATAAATAACCATAACAATGATAATACAAGAAATATTAATTGAAAATTATAACAGGCAATAAACTGAGCATAACTGACTGAACAGAACAACAACGACGACTGAAATTTTGAAAAAAAAATAAAGATAATTGAATTGAACAATTCAAATTGAGTGTGTTTATTGGGTTGTCCGATAAGTTCTTGCCGATTATATCGTAGAAAATGATTAGAAAATCGGCAAGAACTTATGGGACAGCCTAATAGATCAAAATAATATATCATACAAGACAATGAAGACGATGATGACGCTGATGATGATGATGATGAAGATCATAATCAATTAATCTTGTTCAATTTTCTATATTTTATTCTATTTTTTTGTCTTGATAATGCTAATAATAATGATGGTGATGATGATAATAATAATGGTGATAAATGGCAACAACAACAGAACAAAGATATTTCATTGTTTCATTTGAATTTGAATTGGATTTGATTCGATATTTCATTTTCTTCGACTTTCAATAATTCAATGATAATTGAATTATCATTCGAGAAGAAAATTGCAAAATTTTGCTCAAAGTGAATTATATTCTTTTTGATATTTACCTGAACATCATATAAATGAGAATATGGACCTGAATTGGATGAAAATTGAATTAAAAATCGAGTAAATCTTATTGAATCCATTTATTAGGTTGTCCGAAAAGTTCTTGCCGATTTTCCAATAATTTTCTACGATATAACCAGCAAAAACTTTTTGGACAACCTAATATATGGAATCATTGTCAATGGAATTCAACATAGAATCGTATTATCACATTGAACACACATCGAACATTCATTGTGATTGTACGATCATATATGCAAGCGAACATTTTCGCCAAATTTCTTTGGAAAAATATTTGAATAATCACTGATAAATAAATAAATAAGATAAATCAATGAATTTATGCACATTATTATTCTATTATTATTTCATAATATTATAATACATTCAAATGAATGAAATCAATGGAAAAAACAAAAAACAAAATGGAAGAAGATCAATCATTTTCAAATGAATGAATTTCTAAACAAAAAGATGTGCGAAAAAAAACAATGTTTTGTATTGTATTGTTTTCTCCCATAAACATTTTTCATCATGACAAAACATGCAAAATATGACAATACATTGATTGAATTGAATTGAATCAAATTTAATTCAATTGAATCTGTGTTTGGTATATGCATGGATAATGTAATATTTCTGTATTTATTCATTCGCTTTTATTAAATTCAAGAAATCTTTGATGAATTGATTTTTCTTCATTCAAAATTTTCGAAAATTTCAAATTTTGAGAATTTTAAAGAATTTTGAAAATTCAGAATTATGAAATATGAACAATGTGTGAGCGCGTGTCAATGCGTGTGAATATTGAAAGATTCATTCATATTCACAGCTTGAAAATGAAAATTTTCAAAATTTTCAAAATTCAAAATTTATTTTCCTTATAAATTCTATAGCCATTATCAACGCATTATAATAATTTGATGTTTTCACAATCGATATTTACAAATATTTGACAACAATTTCAATGTTTTTTTTTTCCTGAAAAATTTCTTGTCAAAGTTGTTTTCGGTTCTTGTTGTTGTTCTTAGCAAATGTTCAATGTTTATTCAAATTCATTCGTGCATGATTTCATATGGATAAATGAATATGAATTTGAATGGATACGAATAAAAACCAGTGAGAATAAGTAAACAAAGTAATGGAAACAATGAAAACGTATGAATTTGATTTTTTTTCTTAAAAAAAATCAATGAATGATGAATAACGCAAGATTTTAAATTGAAGATTGTCATTGAAAACAAAATAGTGCCATTGAAATGTACCCAAGGAAAAATTTTTGGGTGAAAAAACATTTGAAAACCTTGGAAATATTGAAATTGAACTCATTGGTACAATCTTTGATGAAATCGGTGAAAACATTGACAAGATTTTTGCTTTGAGAAGAGATTTTTAAGGTTTTTAAAGCCTCATACGATTGGAATATCGAAAAATAAAGGGGTTTATTGGTGATTTATCAGAAAAATATTTCAAATTGAATTGAAATAAACCAAAAACAATGATTAGACACACACACATAAACATCAGAAATCAGGAAAATATTTATCAATCAATCAATCAATCATAGATTTTATTTATTTTTGAATATTTGAATATGAAAATTTTGAAAATGATTTATAATTCAATGCTTTCGATGCTTTTGTAGAATGTTTAAACACCTTGCCATGCTTTGAATAGCATATGTTTGTTTTACCTCTTTTTAACTTTATGTTTACCTGAATTTCGATGCAAATAACATAAATAATCAAGAAAATAAGACAAAAAAGAATCAGTAATAATCAACGATAACGTGAATGAAATGAGAAAAATAAATATTTATTTTATGCATCATAACGGATTTTGATTAATTGCAAAGTACGTAATAATAATCGAAATTTTTTTTTTTTTTTTTTTTGATAATCAAAACATATGTTCAATGCTGTACACACAGGGCTATAGAATCAATCGATTGATTGATTGATTTTATTGGCAATTTTTTCCAGGCTTTTTGATTCGATATGATCAATGAAAAAGAGGGGAAATCATTGAAAAAAGTGCCATAAAAACGACTTAAAAACACATGGAATGAATTTAACAAAAATGTGATCGAAGTTGCTTTCAGATCAAAAATACAAACAACAAACAAACAAACACAAACACAAAAATGTCAAGCAAAAACATATGGAATTTTTATTAAAAAAATATGAAAATTAATATTATTCATTGAAAAAAAAATTGTTTGTTTAAGGTATTTTTTTTTTGGCCATCTACATCAAGTCATTGATTCATATATTTCAATTTAGGTTGTCCCATAAGTTCTTGCTGTTTTTCAAATGAAAAAAAATCAAAAAAAACGGCAAGAACTTATGGGACAACCTGAAATATTTGTTTCATTGATTTTGCAGCATGATTGCAATAGCAATAATGATGATAACGATAATAACATCTGTATCAATTTAATAATTTATTTTTTTTTATTTTTTTGATGAAAAAGACAAAATTCTCTCTGCCATACCATATTCTCTTGCCCTTTGAAGGTCCAAATACGGCTAAATTATCATTTTCATCGACCGAATTTTCATTTCGTATGATGAAAATGATGATAATTCATCAATTATTTCTTGGGTACAAATGAATCAAATTTCAAAGAAGAATTTCAAAGGAAATTTTCGCTCATTTCTTACCTCAACAGTTGTACTGCAGCAAGGACACAGGGTCCAAGATTTTCAGTAACAAAATATTAATGGAAAAAATTGGACCATTTTTTTCGGGGGGGAGAAGGAAAATATAATTGAAAAATTATTTGTTTGAATGGAATGAAGAGAAATTAATTGAAAAAATTGAAATTATTGGAATTGAAATTGAAATGAATCGAAAATTGATTTTCTCTTTAAGATTTCTCAATTCTCTTCTTAGTATTTTTCAAATTATTAAAAAAATTGATAAAAAATGAGGATGCTTACCTCATGAAATGCTTTCGTTGACCACGGGAATGACAAAAAATCATTTTATTAGGTTGTCCAACAAGTTCTTGCCGATTTTCGAATAATTTTCTACGATAAAATCGGCAAAAATTTTCCGGACAACTTAATATCAATTTTCAATCGCAACCAGTTGAAAAATGAAAATTTTTAAAAGCACAAAATGATTTTTCACATTATTTTGAAATTTAATTTTTTATTATTCATTTATTTATTTGAAAAAATTATTAGAAAAATTGATAAATTTACAAAGTACAAAAATTAAAAAATTTGAAAAATTGAAAAAAATTGATTGATTAAAATTGAAATTTCTCATTACATTCAAATCAATTGAATGTAAAATAATTCAAATATACTAAAAATAATTGTGGATTCAAGTGTAGTATGACCAATGAAAGGTTATTTGAACTTGTTTCACATGTTTTTGTGTGTGTGTGAGTGTTTGTGTGACTAAATGTCAATGATTTGTTTATGTGCTTTGAAAGATTTTTATTTTTTAGGCTCTGAATCGTCATGAATATTGGTGGGTGGTGTTTTACATTATGGTCATTTTCGAATGAAAAACCCGTGTGCTAATTGATCAATTTTGTCATTTTGTTTTAATCGATTGTGATTGAATGATAATCTGGCAATTTTATATGGCAGCAATTAGTATTATTGATTGATTATGTATTGGTGGTGGTGTAATCGTAGAATATTGATTGTAAAATTTGAAAGCATTATTTCATTTGATTTGATTCGTAGTTGTGCTGAAATTTAATTTGAAAAATGGCTATAATTGAATATAATTGAAAGAGAATTGAAAGATTTCCTAATTTTTAACAAAATTTTTAATAAAAGTGTGTTTTCTTCTAAACAGTATTAATTGAAATAATTATTAAACTAATTTTATGTTTTCTGAATCACAAATTTTGAAAATGCATTGAAAATTGAATCAGAAGATCCATGGACATTTGTTGTGTGGCATTCATTCAATGCATTTTAATTTATTCTTGTTTTAATTTCTATTTTTTTTTTTTTTTTTTTGAATTTCATATTCTGAAATTTTGAAATTTTTGAAATTGTTTCAAACATGGTGTATGAAGAGTTTCATAGTTTTTTTGAGTCTGAATTTGCTTTACACTGTCGAATATTTTTGACGAATAGGAACACATTTAAATTTTCTAATATATTTTTTTTGGACGTAAAAAACTGTGTTATAATAATAATAAACAATTACATTTAAAATTCATACATATAATAAAAATTGTTATCGAAATTAATTGAAAAAATAAGGTAAAAGAAAAATTAGAGCATAAAATAATGATGATGGAAGACTTAATTGAAAATTACTAAAAGAAAAAGATTATAGATTAGCCTGTCCGAAAAGTTCATGTCGCTTATTCGATAGAGTTGCTCATGAAAATCGTCCGAAACTTTTCGGGCAACCTAACATAATAGCTCGTTTATCTATTTGTTGAAATTGGTTTAAATAGCAAGGAATTTTCGAAAGGATGAGATGTTCGAAAGGATTATCATCATCATCGTTATTTGTTGTTTTGTTGATTTCATTTTGTGTGTGTTATGTGCTGTTGAAATGTATTTATTTTGTCTCGAAATATTATTTGCTTTTTAATATATTTTTTCCATAATTTATCGTTTAGTTTCATTTATTTTCACTGTTTGTTTGTTTGTGCTGAGAATGTTCATTGAATGTTCACAAGTGTAAAATATTATTATGAATTATGAAATATTATATCATGATATTATTATTATTATTATTTTCATTTTTTCATAGAGAACAAAATAAAGGAAAAATAATAATAATGTTTCATGTAATATTAATAATAATAATAATAAATGTAACGACAATGAATGTAAATAATAATGTGTTTTTGGGAAGATGAAATATTAAATGAATGAAATATTGAATGGCAAGACATATATATTCGAGTTGAATTTTTTGAATTGAATTGAATTGGATTGAATTGAATCGAAATGAATTGAATTGGATGAATGAATGAATGAATGATTCAAACCATATGGAACCATCATCATCGTCATCATCATCATTTGATTTGAATTGAATTGAAATTGAATTATTAAACATTGATGATGAAATTATAATTTTTTTGAATGTTTTGTTGGATGTTATTTGTAATATTTTATATATGTTCTCATGATATTTTATCTCATATGATATTCACAAGTTGTCCTGAAAGTTTTTGCCGATTTATCGTAGAAAATAATGAGAAAAATCGGCAAGAACTTTTCGGACAGCATAATAATTTCTTTTATATCTTATTTTATTTATTTTATATTCCTTTTTATTTTCATTATTATTATTCTGAATCTCTGGTTCTGGCTGTTTTTCATTTTGTTTTTCATTTTTTTTTCATGTTCATATATTTCATATATTTTCATATTTTCTATCCATAATTTTTCAATTTCTATCATTATTATTATTATTATTATGTAATAATAATAACAATAATATTACAAATAATACAAATAATAATATTCGTTCTGTCATTGACAATTGTGTGTGTATTTTTTATTTTTTTTTTTTCAATTTTTTTTCTGTTGTTTTTGTTTTCACATTTAGTTCGTTCGTTGTCGTTCGTTGTTATTATTATTATTTAGTACAATTTGAAACTAAATAATAATAATAAATTTGAAGAATAAAATAGTGAAATGATGAAGAAATCGAAGCCGTAGGCTTTTCAAAAAAGACAAATACTGAATTTGGAAAAATTCATAGTCGAAGGTTATACAATATTCATATTGTTCGTATGTTTTGTATTGTTATTTGAATTTGAATTGAATATTGAATATTCACATTTTCGAAAGTTGAACATGGTGATATTTTGTATTTATATCAATGTGTGTGTATGTCAATGGTGGATGCTTGTGCTGCTGTTGGTTGATATATTTATTCCTAAAAAAAACTCTAATGTCATCTTGAAAAATGAAGAGGAAAATTTCCAGATGTTTATACATACATTTTTAATAATAATATTTATTATTATTAATACTAAATAATAATACTAAATAATCATAATGAGAAATAGCAGAGTTTCATGTTTTGAGAACATAATTTCATATGTGTTTGTTGGTTGGATGTGTGTTAGCTTCAAAGTGAAATATTCAATATTCATTTTGTATAAATTGTCATCAGTATTTTGTCGAGTTGTGTATTGGTGTTAATGTTGGCGTTTCAAGTTGTTTGAAGGTTGTTGTTTGAAAGGTTTAAAATCGCTTGATTGCTGCAAATTTTGACTTTTTGAATTGTAGTTTTTTGATGATAAAATAAAAATTGATTGTGGATCATTATATTCGTAATATCATTTTAGAAACTATGATCAAAATGATTTAGAATTCTAAGAGGAAGATTTAGTGCACGAGAATCACCACATTGCTGCCGATTGTGAAACACGAGCTGCTGCGGCTGCTGCTGAATCGGATTGATTCGTAGTTGTGGATGATGATTGGGTTGTTGTTGTTGCTGCTGCTAATGTTTGTTGATTATCATCAATATTTTTCAAATTATCAGATTTCATTGATGATGATGTTGTTGTTTTAATTTTATCTGATTTAATTTTCGCCGCTGGAGTACTGGTCAATTCTGGTTTACGTTGTCTAATCACAAAAGGGTAGGAATAGGAAAAAAATCGATTGGAAAAAATGAAATATTAATGAAAAATCAATGAAATACATGAATTTCTATTTTTGGCTATATTTGAATCGATCAAGGGCATAAATGAGAAGATTCCGAGCTTGCTTTCTCGAACTTTTAATAAATTAATGACTGATTCAATGCGAATGAATGAATTCATTGATTCATTGAATATCATTGGCCAAAAATAGCCTTTGAAAAAAACCAATAATTGGAAATGGAGTCAAAAAAAAAAAATTGTAAAATAAACAAATCCGTTGAGATAATGCATAAAGTTACCCCTAAAAAATTAACAAAACGAAAAAGTAAAGACCTATAGTCTATTTATAATTTGGCCGGAAAGCAAAAATAAACAAAAACCAGAAAAAAAAATTGCCACAAAAGCATTTATGTGGACCCTACAAAAACAAAACAAATACAAAGCAAAAAATAAATGAAATTCGTTCATTCAAAAAATCAAATTCATTACATAATAATACATGTAATGATTGACAAAAATAGAATTAATAATAGGTTGTCCGAAAAGTTCTTGCTGGTTATATCATAGAAAATCATTGGAAAATCGGTGAAAACTTTTCGGACAACTTAATATATAACACAAAAAATAGCAGAAATATTTATTTATTTTTATTTTTTTGAAATGTATAACTTTTTCGACAAAAAATTCTCGGGAAATCAAATAACCACCAAGCAAGTAATTGAAGTATAACTGCAACAACAACAACAAAAATAATTATTTCTGTCATTCATTCATTCAATTTCAAAGTTTAATAATTATTTCCATTATCATTTCTATTATACATACATATATGATGATGATAACAACAACATAATATAATGATATAACCAACCATTATTATAATAATAATAATAATTTTTGATTAAACAACAAAAAAAAAAAAAATGAAATGGCCTTTGTGAAATTGTCTTTGTGTATGCATGTGTGTGTGTCTTTGTGTATAAGGTTGTCCGAAAAATTCTTGCCGATTTTTCAATAGGCATTGACTTTGAAAATCGGCAAGAATTTATCGGACAACGTACAATATATACGAGAGATAAATATTTAAAAACCAAATTCATATTCAATCATAATAATTTTTCCTGTTTTTTTTCGAATAGAAAATAAAATTAAATCAAATTTTTCACCATCATCATCATCATCATCAACTGTAGGGACAACAAAAAATATGAGCGAAAAAAAATTTAATGTCATAAATGACAAATTATCAAATTTGATATGTATAAGATTGTCCGAAAAGTTTTTTGGCCGATTATATCGTAGAGAATTATGAGAAAATCGGCAAAAACTTATCGGACAACAACCTATGGAAAAAAAATATGGAAATTTATTAATTTTACTTTTTATTCCTCGGTACGAAAATTGATGCATATATGAATACACTGGATGAATATGAAATATGCAAAAATGATATTCCGAATTTTTGCTAAAACTTTTAAATGAATATGAAATGAATGAAGACAAGGTTTAATGTAATGTTTATGCATGATTATTATCAACGGAATAAAAGACAACAACAACAGCAGCACACATACACAGACACGCATACGAAACATTCAAACAAACATTGTCAACCAGAAACAAGAAACGGATATTATGAATTTACTAAGCGACAAAGTTAACTGCAGCAACAGCAGCATCAGAATCAAAACATTAATTGCTTAATTCATTCATTTATCAACCATTATGGCATAGCTATTATATGAAACATTCACATTTAATGAATTAAAATGAATTTTTATTTATATGTGAACACACACACACACACACAGAGATTTTAATTTACTTAATAATTCCGAGTGATTCCAAGTGATTCACATTCAGTTTCTTATACTTTTTCAATTTATTCGATTATCAATCAACAAAATGTCAAATTATGTTGGGCTAATTTTTTTTTCTCCCAAAAAAGTTTTATTGACAACATTTCTGCCTATTTCTTGAGCCATATTTCGCTCTCTGCTCCATTATTCTTCATAATTCTTCAAAAAATATTCAAAGATCATTTTCGGAACCATATTTCCGAAAATTTCATTTTATTTTCAGATAAAAATAACGCACAATATTTACAAACACAAATAAAAATTAAATAAAATATTTAGGTTGTCCGAAAAGTTCATTCCGCTTAATCAATAGCTGTTGCTCATGAAAAACGGCCAGAACTTTTCGGACAACCTACTAATATAAAAACAAATTTTAAATATCAAAAAAAAAAAAAAAAATGAAATGAAATAATTTACTAAATAATAAACTTGTATATTTTTCAATAATTTCGGCAATAAGTGACGAATGTGATTTATGTGTGTGTGTGTGTGTGTGCAAGCACAGACATTGCAACATTTCCATAAATATGCATTGAATTTGTATTCAATTTTCGAAAAACTTTTTTTTCACATTTAAAATTTGAAATATTTTTACATTTATGTGATACATGAATACATAAATGAATAAATGAATAAATAAATAAATGAATAAATACAAATTGAAATAATAATTCATGTCAAATAATGATGATGATGATGATGATACATTCAAATAATGATAATAATGTGATTGAGAGGGACGAAAATGAAAACATTTTTCAATTTTTGTTTTGTCAGTGACAATTGAAAATATAATGATGTTATATTTCATTTATTTTTGAAAAAAAAATATTTCAAATTTTCAAAAAAAAAAAGAAAAATTAAAATGAAACCAATGAAATTCAATTGAAATCATTCAATTTGAAGAAAATAATAATAAAAAATAATAATTCAAACAAATGTATTCATCACAAGCAAATGTACACAAGTGTTCAAAGTAAAAAATTTAAAATTTTCAAAATTTTCAAATCGAATCAATCATATATATATTTCTGAATGTGAAAATGATCAAAATTGAATTGAAATTTTTTTTTTCATTCATTTTGACATTTGTCAATGATGCATAAATATGCATAGACATTCAAATGATGATGATGATGATGAAATGAATGTAATATTTCAATTCATGTTCATTTATGCAAAAACAAGTTAATATTAGGTTGTCCCATAAGTTCTTGTCGTTTTTAAAATAGAAAAAAAATTGAAAAACGGCAAGAACTTATGGGACAACCTAATAAATATGAAGAAATTCATTAGAAGAAAAAAATGTCAAAAAATGGCAAAAAAACAAATAAATAAATAATGAACAACAACAATGAATGAATAAATATTTATTCATTCATTATTCAATGAAACAAAAAAAAAATTGAAAAATTGAAAACCTTTCAATCAATCAATCAATCAGTCATAATATTTTGAATTTTGAATTATTTTTTTCGAAATTTCATTGTTTTACATTCGGTATTTTGCTTATTATTATTTTGATTGGTAACAACCAAAATGGCTGTCAGAAATTTGAAAATTTTTTTGAAATAATTTAATGAATAACCAGAAAATGGATGATTTGGTGAATAGGGTGATGATTGAATTGATTATGAGGATGAAAATAAAATAATTTCAAGTAAATCATCATCATAGTTCACATCAATCAGAAAGTATTCAAATAATGAGCAAAATATATCTTCGTTTTTCAAAAATGAAAATTATTTTAAACAAATAAATCATTGTTGCATAATAATTATGTGAATTATAGTCTTTGGCAATCGTTTTGATTTATTTGTTGATTTAAAATTCAAATAGAAAAATTGAATATTTTTTCTTTGTTATTTTCAATTGAATAAGAAATCATTTAAAATAAAAATGAAAATTTTGACATCAAAACATTGAACAACATTGAACAATATGAACATAAATTATCAATATTTGATTGAACGATGATAATTATGAGGATTTCAATAATGTTTCTGGTGCTAACAATCATCATTGAATAACCACAAAAGTTATAATTTTGGTATTATTTGAATAATTTAAAATATTGTCGGCTGAAAACAACAAATAGATTCAAATTGAATTCATTTTCTTTCACCTGTTCAATTGGTTGTCGAATTATTTTAGGACAATATATGCTTGCCAATCAACAATGAACAAGACGCCAATGGTGCAATACTCAATATTTCAATAATGTTTGAACCTTTGATAAACCTTTTAAAACCTTCAAAAATTCAGTTTTCAAAGAATTTAATTGACAATCAATTAAATTTGAAACAACAACGACAAAGCAGAAGCCAAAAAACCATCAAGGAAGTTTGGAAAATGCTTTTAATTAATATCATTATTATTGTCAGTATCTCGTTCATCGTTATCATCATCTCTACTATTATTACCAATATTAATCTATGGAAAAAAAACGTTCATCTTTGAATGACAAAAGGCATTGAAATTACCGAAGAAAACAAAACAAAAATAATGGAAAAAATCAATCAACAGCTAATTAATTTTCATTTCATTTAATAGTAATCATTGAAACAATAAATAATGGTATTATTAATCATCATCATAAATACATCTCATATCATCAATATGATAATTGAACCATCGTTATCATTGTTAGTAGCTAAAGTATACATTATCATCATCATCGTTATTATCGTTATTATTATTATTATTACCATTATCATCATTTGATGGTGAATTCATATATTAGGTTGTCTGAAAAGTTCTTGCCGATTTTCCAATGATTTTCTACGACATAACCGGCAAAAACTTTGCGGACAAACCTTATATCAGAACATGGAACAGAAAATTGTGCACACCAACATGCACATTTTAAGCATTTGGTCTTTAAATTCTCTCTGCTTGTCTATCTATCTATCTATCTCATCATCATCATTTTTTTGTGTTCCAATTCTATTTCGATAGTTTGATAGTGCTCATCATTAAACAATCATTTAATTTCGTGATAATAATAATGATGATGATAACGATGATGATGATAATGATCACATAATGATCATTATCATTAAATTATTATTATTATTATTATTTTTGTTGATGAAATGGATTTCTATTTGTATTTTTTTTTTTCTCAAAGTTTAAATTGAATGATGAAATAGATAATAATAATAATAATAATAATAATACGAATAATAATAATAGATTATATAACTTGAATTATGTTGTTGTTGAGTTTATTTTATTTCATTTTATTTTCAATTTTTTTTTCAGTTTTGAAATGAATTAAAATGAATGGAAATGATTTTGTTTTTGTTTTTTGAAAAACAAAAAAACAACAAAAATATTTGAAAAAAAATAGGATCACGATAATATTTTATTATTATTATTATTATTTTGTTCTTGTTTCTGTTTTACTAACTAGTCTGGATATAGATTTTCAATCAAAAAAATATTGAAAATGATGATGATAAAATATTTTTTTTTTTTTTTTTTTGATTGAATATATGATGAAATGAAAATAATATTGAAATAAAACAAAAACAAAACAAGCTAAAACAATAATATCAAAATGATAATACAACTGAAAATACAATTATGATTATAATAATGAATGTAAGCAAAAGCATCGACATATTACAATCATGTTTGCACAATTGAATAGACAAACAACCTCAACAAATAGATCAAGGGTTTTTTCTTTTTTTTTCAAAAAATGAAAATTTCTTATTTTTGTTGCAAATGTTTTGTTTAGAATTTTCATTTCTTAAGAATGCTGAATGAATTTCAAAATGTAGATGGTTGAATCGATTGTTGAGTGCGAATGGATGGATTTATAAAAATATAAATTTATAAATGCATCAAAACATCGATTAGAAGAGAAATATTAATTACGTGATATCAATTTTTTTCAGAGTTCAAAAGAATTTAAACTAAGAATACTGCTCTAGATTCTATACTGATATGATCAAGATTATTTTTTTTTTTTTTTGTATTTTGATATTGGTTATCTTCAGTGGAAAATTGATGATTCCATTCATTCATTCAAGATTTTGTAGGGTTTGTTGTAATTGGAAGAAAATTAAATTTTTCTTCTCCTTAAAATTTCAAAGATTTTGAAAAAAATGAATGTAAAAGTATGTTGAAAAGTATTTCTTCTTAAAAAATAAATTCAATTTAATTCAATGATAATGTATTTCATTGATTATTATCAATTTTTAGTTAGGTTTATCAAATCATTCATTCAATCATTTATATTAAATCTATTAATCTCGGAAAAAATATCATTTAAAATGTGTATTTTGTCGTCGAGAACTAAACGAAAAAATGTCAAATATTGTCAAAAACAAATAATATCAAACACTGAGATACACAGAGATATATATCGTCAATTTTCATTATTAAATTTTCTAGCAAAGATATACAAAGATATTTTTTTCCAAGTTTTACTTCACAAAGTAATAATAAAAATATTAGGTTGTCCCATAAATTCTTGCCGATTATTTAATGATTTTCTACGATATAACCGGCAAGAACTTATGGGACAACCCAATTTATTTTACTTGATTAAATTTAATAATAATAATGATGATGATCATTGTCATCATCATCATCATCATCATATTAGTATCAGTATCAGTCATGGATAATAATTTACTGGGTAACAAACAACCAACAACAGTAACAACGACAACAACGAAAAAAACTAAATTAAAAGTTTCATTTTTAGACTATTATTTTGCTTCTAAGTTCAAAGTTTTATAATAATCAAATAATGAATGAATGAATTATTGAATGAATGAATGGAATATTTTTCCAGCATTTTCAACATTGAATAGATGATGATGATACATACGAAGCCAATATATGGAATATTTTTTCTTTTTCGTATATTTGTATATGAATTTATTTATTAATAAGGTTGTCCGAAAAGTTCTTGCCGATTTTTATGAGTAACTCTATTTGATTAAACATGATGAACTTTTCGGGCAGCCTAATATTTATTTATAATAATGATATAATAATAATAATAATCATAAAGTTATATAATGATGATGATGATGATAATCAATGACATCACACACACACACACAACCAATATGTTTGAATGAATACATGGAATATGGAATAAATGAATATGTTCCCGGAATATTTTCCGAAATATCAAGGAAATTTCTGTGTGTGTGTGTGTGTGTGTGCTTTCAAAACTTTCAAAAAGTAAAAACTTATGGATAGGATGAATGAGAAAACCCTGAATATTTTTCTATGGTATTTTTCACATTGAAAACGGACCAAATATCAGAGGAAAAATGGTTTATAATCATCCTCATCCACATCATATGCGATTCGCTATTATTACGATCATTATATTCGTTGGTACATTGTCTCCAAATGATGAACAAATAGAATAAACAGAAACAAAGCAAAAGCGAAAAAAATGATTAAAATGATTGAAAAGTACCAAATTGAATTCGTAGACAAACATTGATCCGAAATGATCCGGCCAAAGTAACGAGGAAAAATGTTGAAAATTTCAATCTTTCAATTAGAATTCTATGATTTCAACAGAATTCCAACAGCATTTGATGATTAAATCCTATTGATTTAATGAAAAAGTATATTTCATAAGCAAAAATGATCTACAAACGACCACCAAACGTACATTGGATCGAAATCGACCTATAAATGTTGAAATTAATTTGTTTTTGAATGAAATTTTTCAAAATTTTGAAAATTTTCAATATTAAACCGATCAAAAATGATTATATCATTGTCATCATTATTATCATTATCAATGACTGTTATTATTATCATTGAAAATTGTTGAAAAATTATTCAAAAAATTCTGGGTAAGAAAAAATAAGAATTCAAAGAAAATTCAAATTCAAATTGAGCCATAAACATTTTTGTAATTGAAATATATATGTGTGTGTGTTGAAAAAGCAAAGAAGAATTTGAAATAACCGAAAAATAAGATCGGAAATGAAATGAGAAATGAATGAAATTCTCATTTTATGGTCTGAGAAGTGAAAGTCGAGAAATTCCCAGAAGAATTTTAAACATTTTTGAGAAAATTTTTCCTTTGAAATTCAATGCGAAGAAGAGGAGCTGAAAAAAATAATTTAAAAATTCAAAATAATAAGAAAATAAATACATTATTCCAGTTAGTTCCAAAAATAGAAAAGTGATTCAATGCATTGTATAGCCTCTGCGTGTGTGTGTGTGCATGGCTTCAATTTTTCAAAAGGTTCTCGAGGAACCAAATCATCACCGCCATCAACAACAACAATGACATTGTATTTTTGCGAAGCATTTTCTTCTTGCTTGAACATTGTTTGAATTATCATCTTTGATTGTAATTGTAGGAAATGGAAAATTATTTATTTATTCATTTAATTTCAAAGGAGAAAAAAAGAAAATTTCATTTCAATTTTTTGCAAATTCAAAGCTCCTTGAAAGCTTCAAATTATTAAAATTCAACACTCAATTATTCTCTTTATTCTGTGGAAATATTCACACAGTATTACTGCTGTAGTTTAAGGAGAAATTCTTTGAAGAAAATATGGAAATTGAAATGATTTTTCAAGATATTCTTCTTGAAATGATGATGGAAACAACTAAATTTTCAATTATGTCATGACAATAATTGCGATTTTTAACGCTTTCATTCAAGATTTTTCAATGAAAAATGCAAATATAATTCATTTTTTTTGCTTGAAAATTAAATTTTCATATTCAAATCTTTCATATTCTTACATTTTCCAGAGGAAAAATGCACGAATAAACAATTGAAAACAATGAAAAACAATCAAAACAACGAATGCAAACGATGAAAATGTTTGTATCAAACAATTTAATCATCTCAACGAACAACGAAGAAATTAGACCAAACAAAAACTGAACTAAACCAAAGACAATATGCTTGAAAATGTGAATATGTTTGCAGTAAGTAAGCACTTGCAAATCATATTCAAGATTTAACAGAATTGAATTGAAAAAATGAAAATGAAAAAATAAACAAAACAAATACATTTAATCGTCGTCATCGTCATCGTCGTCGACGGCGAACAACAAACATTATTAAATCAATTTAGGAAAATAAGTGCAGATAATGAAGAAAGAGCTCGTAAACAAAAAAAATCTTGAAAAATTATAATAAAGATGCAAACAACAACAACCGAAGAAAATGAATGAATTAAGAATATTTTGGATCAAATATCAAGTTGTCCGTAAAGTTTTGGCCGATTTTTATGAACAACTCTATCGGGATAAAGCGCAATGAACTTTTCGGACAACTTGAACAACATCAAAGATGCAAAAATAAGAATGAAAAAAAAATGGAAATTTGAAACTTGAAACAATTTTCTCGGCTGCTTCTTCTTAGGCCTTTGATTCTGCTGCACACTAATGTGTTACTAATCGATTTTTATTCAAAAAAAAAAAATTAAAATTTCACCATTTTTGGGTACAAATTTTAGTTTTTTTTTCCACCATTATTTATTTATGGAATAGATTTTATTCGATATAAAATACTTCGATGCTTGTTAGCATGATAAATTCTGGGAAATATTCTATCGGAGGTTTTAACCACCTCTTTTTACAGCCATTTTAGAGTTTTCAAATTTTAAAATTTTTCAAAGATTCTTTCTTAATTCTTTGAATTTAAATTATTTTTTAAGGGGAAAACGAAGGAGGAAAATTCCTGGAGAAATTATTTCAAGACTAAAAAAGCAAAGGAGCGAAATGATTTTTTCCGATTCTCAACTCTCATTCCCCATGCATATATCTTATTACAAAATAATGATAATGATTTCTTCTATTTCTTCTTCTTTCAATTTCACTTTTCATTGACTCAATATCTATTTAATATGAGCGTGTGTGTGTGTGTATGTATTTGATTCAATTTGTCTAAGAGAAAAAAAATTACGAAAAATTGAAACAAGCAAAGAAATATTTGGAGAAGGAATAGCGATTGTGGGAAAATTTGAAATTTGAAAATTGAATTCCAATTCAAAATTTTCGAAAATTGAAACATTTTACATGAATATAATTGAATATAAGAAGTAAAAATGAAATGAAATTATCATTTTCCAAGATTTATACGAATGAATTGATTTGAAAATTTCAAACAAAGAAAAAATTCGTAGGAAGAAAATTGTTGGAAAATTCAAAGAAATTTTGAATCAAATTCAACTGAATTTATTTTTGGTAAATTATTTTTACGAAGAATAATTTGAAACATTTGAAATATAAACAAGATTCTTATTATATTGGGTTGTCCCATAAGTTCTTGCCGTTTTTTAAATTTTTTTCAACTCTAAAAATAGCAAGAATTTATGGGACAACCCAATAATTCAACGATTAATAAGAAATATTGACACATTTGTTATGGTGAAAAAATCAAACGAAAATAATGAAGAATAAATCTTAAGAATGTTTAAACAAAAAAAATTCTTAGACAAAAACAGAAATTTATTTATTATTTTTGGCTTTTTGTTTATTTCTTCAATCATTTGATTTGAATTCAATTCAAATCAAATCAAAACCCGAATCGTTTCAAATTTAATTTGAATTTTACACATATATTGGATTGTCCCATAAGTTCTAGCCGATTTTCCAATCATTTTCTACGATATAATCAGCAAGAACTTATGGGATAACCTAATATATTGATGATCTCATTTGAGTATGGAAGGAATGAAAAATTTATTGATTTAAAAATAACTATCGAAGCCTGTATGTGTGTACGTCTGCATGAATTTTTAAGGCTAAATTTCTACGCGCAAATAAGCCAAAAATACAAATGTTTCAAGCCAAATAATAATAATCATTTTGGTTTAATCATCATCATCATCATCATCAAAATTGATGATTCGATGACCTTTTTTCAATGTATTTTATTTCCCGAAATTCTTTGCTTAAACATCGCAAATGTGTAGGGGAAAAAATTGACAAATGTATTAGGTTGTCCGATAAGTTTTTGTCGATTTTCTCATGATTTCCTACCGAATAATCGGCCAGAACTTTTCGGACAACCTAATACATTTGCGTTGTTATTATTTGTACATGTTTCTTTTTTTTGGATAAATATTCAAATTATTATTAACAAATACACATTTGAATTTATGTGAAATTGTAATTTGAAATAAAAAATGCTTCGGCATTGCTTGAAAATGCCAAAAAAATTAGAAATTATTGCATTTTTTCGCCGTTTCTTCTTTGAACATTTTTCGATGAATTTAAAAATATGCATCGATTTGAACTAAAATTACATACGAAAAAATGTGTGTTCGTATGTACGAGTATTTCAAATGAAAATAAATGAAATTTGGAAAATTGGAAAATATATTATAATATTGGGTTGTCCCATAAGTTCTTGCCGTTTTTCAAATGAAAAAAAAATTTAAAAAATGGCAACAACTTATGGGACAACCTA
Source organism: Psoroptes ovis (assembly GCA_002943765.1). NCBI lineage: Eukaryota > Metazoa > Arthropoda > Arachnida > Sarcoptiformes > Psoroptidae > Psoroptes > Psoroptes ovis. The sequence goes on from PQWQ01000001.1 coordinate 293,233, forward strand.
ATATAATAAATATAAACAAAGTTTAATTTAGTTCAATTCATTTCGATTCGATTCGATACGATTCGATTCAATTTATTTATTTATTTTTGGCAAAATTCCTTGATTTTTTTTTGCCGAATTTCGTTTTTTTTTTGCATCGAAAATTCTCCACAATCAGAATGAAATGTTTTTATTGAATTTATGTTTATTTTTTGTTTTTGTTTATATTCAAAAGCAATTATTACAACACAAATTATTGTTGTTATTATGTTGGATTTGATTTGTATTTGGAATTCGAAAAATAATGAAAAGTCTATGAGAATAATTTGTTTGTTTTTCTAAATGATTTCTTTTCGGCACAAAAGAATCTGTGCACAGATTGAGATTGTGCAAATCGATCGATTCAATGAAATCGTTTGAAAATGAATATGATGGAATATTGAACAAAACGAACAACACCTACCTTGAAATGAAACCAGTTTTAATGGCACGAAATCCAGCACTAGCCAATGGATGACCAAATGTTGGTCCAATTTTTATATGTGAATTATTCAGCTCTGCTTCACGTTTTTCTAATTGTTCAGTAAATTTACCAAAATTCGATAATGATATTGCACGTTTACCATCGATCATTGTTGTACTAACATCACTATGATTATCATCATCATTATCATCATCATCATCATCATCATAATATTCAGCATAATCAATATCGGTCGATATTGAACATTCGAATGATGTTGATGATGTTGTCGATGGTGATGATGATAATTTTTTCATCAATGGTGATGGTGTTGATGATAATAATATTAATTCTTTTGGCGATTTGGATGTGGATGTTGATGATGATGTCATTTTATTCTTTTGTTTATTCATAATTTTATTCATTGATAATTTATTATTATTATTACCATTAACTTTAAGTAAATTATTATTATTCTTATTATTATCATTTATCTTAGCTTTATTATTATTGTTATTGTTATTATCATCAATTATTTTATCATTACCACTATTATTCATATTTAAATTATCTTCATCCATTTGATATGCATGATTTTCGAATGCAAATTGTTTTTGAATCGGTTTTTCATCAACAATATTCATTATTGTTGTATTGTTATTATTATCATCAATGCTATTATTATTATTATTATTATCATTTATATTATCATTACTATTTAATTGTATAGAATCATTTGTATAATTTGATATGATGATATTATTATTATTAGATGATTCAATTTCAACTTTTGTTAAGAATGTTTGTTGTTGCTGTTGTTTATTTAATTCAGATGAATTCAATATGTTCGAATTCGATGTATTCGATTCAATTTTTATTTCATTATCAGTTTTCACTGGCATTGTTGATGATGGCATCATCATAATTAAATCATTATCATCATCATCATCATAATTACGTGTAGATGTTGATGCATCACTTTTTGTATTTATTATCGATTGATGTTGATGATGATGATGATGATTGTGATGTGGTGTTAATTGTGCTGTTGATCCAGCACAATATGATGATGAATTTGTTGTTAATGATGCTTTGATAGAATAAAAATGAATGAAGAGAAATATAAAATTGTAAATTTGATTATTTATAAAATAAATAAGGAAATTTGATGAGTGAACATGATACTTACTAGTCTTGGATGCCGAATAATGTTGCAATAAATTACTTGTCGATTTTCTAATATTATTATTTTTATTAAAATGATCATGATGATTATTATTATTATTGTTACTACTACTGTTGCTGCTGTTGCTACTGCCGCTATTATTATTACTGGTCATAATTTTTTTCTGATATAAATGATTACTACTTTTTTGACTATTACTCGATAAACTTGATTGATGTTGATGTTGATGATGATGATGATGATAATAATATGCATTCATTGGTGACGGTAATGAACCAATTATATGCATATCATTACCGACAAAATAACGATACGGTGTATCATAATCAACTTCAAGTATTGTTGAAAATTTATTCGGAAATAATATATCGACAATCGATACGGTTGCACCGATGAACACGGCGGTTAAACCTGTGAAAATTATTATTTTTTCATTTATTTCGTTTTTTAAGGCAAAAACAAAGTGAAAAAAATTGGAAAATGAATAAATTTTAATGATCCAAATGCACAAAAACAACAATTAAATATATGCACACATACCGGCTGCAAATACCAACCAAAAACACCAACCATATGAAAATATTAATGTTGAACCTTCGAACGGTATACGCAATGGTTTTGTCGGTATCATCATAACATATAATAAATTTGATAATAACATTAATGCACCAGTTAATTGCATTGTATATGCACCATATCTGGGCACAGCACATAATAATATGTTCATTAATAACCATGTTGTAAATGCAAGCCTAAGAAATAAATAAATTTTTTTAATAAAACAAAAAGATTTTCATTTCAATTTATTTATTTATTTCTTGTTCAGAAATACACAATACACATTACACAAATAAAAAGGAAAAACAAAATAGGAAATTGAATGAATGAATAAATAAGATAATGAATAAATTAATAAATAAATAGATAGCGACCAAACAGTGAAACAAATCGAAGAAAGACTTCGTTTTGTATTACACCAATAGATAGTATTAGGTTGTCCCATAAGTTTTTGCCGGTTATAACGTAGAAAATCATTGAAAAATCAGCAAGAACTTATGGGACAACCTAATATATTTGGTCTTTTTGAAATTCTATCTCTCTCAATAAATTGATAATAACAATAATAATGATGATGATAGCGAGAAGAATTTCATTTCATTTTCATTTTCATTTTAAAACCTCATTGTTTTATTTAACTGAATAATAAATAAATTGATTAAATTCATTGATTCATTTGTTTTAATAATAATAATAATTCGGAAAGTAGAAAATGCAAAACGCAAACATTGGAAATTGGAATTGATATGGATTGGGAATAATAATCTGAATCAAACAACGAAACGAAATGAAACGAAACACAGCAAGATACAATGTTATAATATTTTTGTGGAAAAAAAGTGAATATAAGCACAATTTAAATGTGAAAAATTGTATTTTTCGGATAGTAAAATAAAAAATGACTTTTATTTTGTTTCATTTTGTTCAATTTTCACCAAAATTGAAACAAATAAAGCAGATTTTCATTTTATTCGACTATCTTGGATCTAAATTCAAGCATCAAGCACTCATGAAAATTGCAGCTGAACAAATAACTGAACCTTGGAAAATTGAAAACAAGAAAAATTTCAAAACTTACCATAATGTAATGCTTGTATAATAACCGGCTAAACGATAATGACGACCCCAATTAAAACCTTCACCATCTTGGCTTAAATATTCGGATATTGTCAATATTGGAAATGGTAATCCTTTGGCTAATGCACGTTGAAATTCATGTTTCATTTGATTTGCTATTTGAATTTTATTGAGGGTAAAAACAATAGAAGAAGAAATAATAGAGGAATTATTATTATTCAGTCAAACTTTGAATCAATTTAAAATTAATAGCGTTAATAATGAGAATACACAAATAATAATATGAATATAAACGATGCTGGTGATGATGATAATTTATGTTGCATTCAAATTCATATATCTATGCATACATCTTTATGTAATCGAATATCAATATCAATATTAATATAAATAGAAATAGAATAACGATATTATTTCAACACACAGATAAATACACACAATACACACACAAACACATCGATGATTGTTCCTAGAGACCCTATCATCGCGATGCAAAAAGCAAAAAAATAATATTATATCGGCCCTAAAAATAATGAAATTTCCGTTATTATTTTTATTATACTTTATTCTCATTATTATTATTATTCTATCAATACTTGGTGCAATGGTGAATAATGGTGAAAATAGGGAATGAAAATGAGAAAATAATAGCATACACACACACACACACACACACACACATATTAAACCATTATATTATTAGACCAAACGAACCAAAAAAAAAGAAAATATATAAACCATTATATCATTGAAATAATATTTGACCATAACAAATAAATAGAAAAATGATGATAATAATAAATATCCAAACCAAATGAAAAATAAATAAATAATTATCCAAAATAATCAATTATTATTGCATCGAATTACAAATTGTTGTTTTCATACCGAAAAAAATAAAAAAAACGTTTCCACAATGAATACCGATGATCTTTATCAGTTTTCGATTTATTGGGAGAACTATTGATTCTTTGAACTATTGCAGAAATGTTAATAATATCAATGGAAAATTATTGAAAATCTTAAGGAGAAAAATTCAAAATTATGATTATAAGTTGAAAAATTGAAAAATTCCAATGATTTCATATTAATTTTGTCATATTTCGATCTTGAATTTGTACTTTGAACTTTATTTCAAACAATATGACTCAATGTAAATGTGATTTGACTCAAAGTAAATGTAATTTGTAGAGTAATTATTACCAGGAAAATCAATTTGTGGAAACGAAACAAATCATTGAATGAAATTAACTTGACCTCAAATGGATATTTTATTGGAAAAAATTCTTCATCAAACCATCATCATTATCATTATTCAAGGTTCAATGATTTTATTTCATTTCATTTTAGTTTTTTTTCCACCAAATATTAATGGAAAACAATGGAAAAATGAATTTAATTTTGTTTGTTCAAAAAAACTTGTACAAAATTCAGTTGTGGTAATAATGGTTGTTTTGCAAGGCAGAAAACACTGATGGGAATGATTTGAATGAATGAGTAAATGAAATGAAATGTAATAAAACACAATTTTCGATGACAGGTTAATTATAATGTCATATATTTTTAATATTGAAAAACTGAAAATTTTCACCAAAACACATTTTTCACAAATTGAATACAATTCTTCTAATCATTCATTCACTTATTCAAAGCAATTTGAAATCATTCAAAAAATATAATTCATTCATTCATAATCATTCAATTCAATTTCAAATCATTCAGACAATTTTTTCTAATTTATTCACAAAATTCAAAATTTGAAAATATTTGAAAAAAAAAATCTGTGAAATATGGAAAATATGAAAATATTAAGTTGTCCGAAAAGTTTTTGCCGATTTTCCAATGATTTTCCAACGATATAACTGGCAAAAACTTTATGGACAACCTGATAAAAGAAATTAAAGAACAAAATGGGAAAATTTTTCAAAACAAAATAAATTCAATAGAAAAATACAAAATACAAAGAAACAAAGAATTGAAAAATTGAAAATTTTGACAAATTCAATTACATAATTTGTTGTTGTGTCTTGTTTGCTGCTTTGTTCTGTATATTTTCAAATGCATTGAATTGTTGTAGGTTGTCTGAAAAGTTCATCGCGCTTAATCGAATAGAGTTGCCGGCGAAAATCGGCCAAAAATTTCTGGACAACCTAATAATTTCAAACCATATTTCATAAATTGTTCATCATAGAATTCATAGTTGTTTGCCCTTTATTTTTCTTTCAAACATTTTCATATTTTCAAGTCGTCAAAATTTTGCATTTTCAGAAAATCAAAAAAAAATTTCCTTTTATAATCTGAATCATCGAAAACTAATAATATTCCATGTTTTAGGGAATATCTGAATGAAGGGATGAAAATTTGATAGATGCTTCGCTATCTCTTCAATGTATTTAGCTTGAAATTATTAGGTTGTCCCATAAGTTATTGCTGATTTTTCAATGATTTTCAACGATATAATCGGCAAGAACTTATGGGACAATCCAATACTTTGAAATATTCAACTTTTTTCCCTTTTTCAATCTCCCTCTTATACATGAAAACCATGATTTTCAAATGTCAAAATTCAGTTTCAAAATTCAGTTTTTTCTCTTTTTCAATGAAGTTGAAAGTGGAAAAAAATTGAATTTACAATAAATAATAACAATGATTGTAATAATGATTAAAGTTTGATATTTTTAAAAATTGAAATTTTTCATTTTTTTTGAGAAAAAAAATCCATAATTTTCAAATGAGGATACGACAATTCGACAACAATAACAACAACAACAACGAACAACAACAGCAACAACGAACATTGTCGATTTCGTATCGTTTATTATTATCATGATTATCGATTATTCACCATTATTCACCATTCACCGATGAATGGAAAAATTAATCATTATTTTTTTCGGGTGTTTCAACTGTTCAATTTCTTTTTCTCTCACTTGAAATCTTAGATAACCCTTTTTCGGGGAAAATTAATGAATCTTTGAATTTTGGAAATTTCGGATTCTCATTGATTTCGCCATCTTTCATCATCATCATCATCATCATTTGTTGTATATGAACTAATTAAATTCAAAAGTTTACAAACTTTTTCATTTCACTTTCTTTTGTTCGTTGAAACTGATATATTCACTGATATATTCTTAGCTTGAAATTTCGTTTTTTTTAAAAAAAATCAAAAACTTTTCTACAAACAAAAGGAATCAATAAGAATTCAATGATGAGCGAACATGATCGCTCAAACACAATCACAAACACATACAACAATACGCCTTTAAATCTTGAAAATTATTAAGAAATTGGAAAAAAAAACATTTTTTTGAATAATGTTTTTCTCAATAATAATAATATTTTATTGAATTGAATTGAATATGAAAGAAAAAAATTGAAAATTATTGAATTATTAAGTTGTCCCATAAGTTCATGCCGTTTTTTGGATTTTTTTCAATTGGAAAAATGGCAAAAACTTATGGGACAACCTAATATTTACAAGAAATATTAAATTACTTTTTTCTTGCATTTTTTAAGAAGCAGAAAACCGAAGCCTAAATTCTTAAAGAAAAAAATTCTAAGAAACGGAAATTATTGTTCAAAAAGAAATTCAAAGAAATATTGAATTTGATTTACATTTTTTTTCCATCATCATCCTCATCATTCATAGTCTCTCATTTTTTTTTCATTTTGATTCTTGCTGTATTCAATTATACTGCTCAAAATACACATTAATACACACAAACACAGCAAACACATACATGATTCCATCGATTCAATAGTCATAGATGAATGGAGGCGCCAGAAAATTTGAAAAAATTCGGAACCCGAAAAATGAAAATGTCAAGGGTTCTATATTCTATATACTTACTTATTTGAGTTTTTCGAAAAAAAATAGTGGCAAAAACAAAAAAATAAAAAAATGAATACCTTCGAAGAGTAGCTGCTTTGACATATAATTGATATATAACGATATATTCACACATTTATTCATTTTTCCTACGGAAATTTAATTTTTTTTTTCGTTTTGTTTCAGGCCACGTTGTCCAAATGACAATTATCAATGAATGAATGAATGGAACGAAAATTATACGAAGAAAATATCGATAATTTTTAAACATTTCACACATTTTTGTTTTTGGAGAATTGAAAAGGGTTAAATGGATGGTAAATGGATTTTTTTTTTTCGTTCTCTCTCGGTGCTTTTCATCACATTCAATTATGAATGGTTTTTTGTTTTAATAAAATGAAATTTGAAACAAAAAAACATATTTTAATTTGGGTTGTCCCATAAGTTGTTGTCGATCTTTTAATGATTTTCTGTCGATATGACCGGCAACAACTTATGGGACAGCCTAATAATTTTTCAGAATTTAAAACTAGGAAAACTCAAATACAAAGGAGGAATAAATATTTTCATAGAATGAAAATGAAATTATCAAAGATTAAAAGACCCTAAGGGGCTTTTTTTCTGTGCTGAAAATTTCTGAAAAATTTCTGAAAAATTTAAAATTTCTCAAATTTTAAAATTTTTAAATTCAAATTATCACAATTCAAACCGAAGGATTTCACTTTGTACTTCCTTTCACCAATAATCATGTTTGGTTGGATGATAGAATAAGGAAAAGTATTAGAAGCTTTTAGCCACAAAAAAAAAAAAAAAAAAATACAAAATGACAGCTTTGAATTCAACAGAATTTGATAAATCAAAGAATCATCGTTTTTCTTTCGCCCTTTCAAATGTCAAAATTTGAAAAATTCAAAGAAATTTCTTTGAATTTCTTTGGATTTTTTTTCAATGGAAAAAATGGATTCAAAATGAAACAAATTTGTAAAATCATAAAGACACCAAAAGGGAAAAGCAACTCAAAGTTTTTACAACCACCAAAAACCAAAAAAAAAAATGACAAATTCATATGAAAATAAATTATATTTTCCTTTATTATTATTAATATTGAAAGAATAATAATGTATATGTGGCTGTAAAAATGTATTCCAAAAATGATTTTCACTGATTTCTTTATGAAACATACAAACACACATATATTATTAGTGCTCACACACGATTTTCTGAGACTAAAGAAATGAAGAAAATTCAATGAATTCATTGTAATATTTCATTGAAAGTTGAAAAATATGAAAATCAAAAATGATTGTTTTGTCTTTGGTCCCAGTTTTTTCTGATAGAATGAGGAATTTATTTTGTCAAAATTCAATTTCAATTTTTGTATGGATTCACAGAATTTTTTCATTTGGAATCCAAATTATCATGTATGAATGAATGGGAGAGATCAACAAAAATGAATGAAAGTATGCTTTGGTTATAAATAAAATATTAGGTTGTCCGAAAAGTTCATCGCACTTAATCAATAGAGTTGCTCATGAAAATCGGCCAGAACTTTTCGGACAACCTAATACAACAATAAACTAGAATATATTCAAATTCAAATACAGAAACACACACCAACAACACCCAAAAAAATATTCAAATGAATTTGGTTAAATATACAAAATGAAACAAACGAAACAAAATGAAACAAAATTAACCCGGAAACGGTGAGAAAAAATAATGAACAATAGCCATAAACAGGCATTCATTTTGCAAACATGGCAAAATGAACAAGTAACAACGAAGAACTCAACAAAAAAAGCAAATTCTTTTAATTTCATTTCAAATACAATTATTATTACTTTGTTTTTATTTGTTTGTAATGTATTGGATACACAACATTGAATACATTCAAAATACATTCCAGAAAAATACATTCCAAGAATCCAAAGGAAAATTTTGGTGAAACAAAAAAAGAATTCAGGAAAATGATGAATCAAAAGAAATGCTTTTACAAATGTGAAATTGATTTCAATTCGTACAAATGTTTATGAATGTTTTTCAAAAATTCGTGTAAACATTGAAATGTTTAAATGTAAAAATGTTTGCTCAAAAAAAAAAAATATTAAAAAAAAAACTAAATCAAATTTAATAAAGTTTTAAATATTTTCATTCATTTATTCATTTGTAAAATATTCATTAATAATGAAAATGAATAATATTTACAAATTGGAAATATATTGAGTTGTCCCATAAGTTCTTGCCGATTATATCGTAGGAAATCATGTGAAAAATCAGCAAGAACTTATGGGACAATACCAATACATTATTTTAGTATAAAAAAAAATCATATTTACGAATCTAAATAGTAAAACAATTTCAACAAATTTACAAGTTTTCATGTTTGTTTGTTTGTTTGTCAACCGCAAACAATATCGTTTGTTTTCAAAGGAAATTCAATGTAAATTCAATGGAAAGGACAAATATTTTCTAGTTTCATTATGGAATTCATTCGAAATTAATTTAAATATGAATATTCAAAGATGTTTTTGTATTGAAATGTTTTTCAAAACAATAGAAAAAGACATTATCAAACTCAAATATCATTCATTCATTGTTATTGTTGCTTCATCATCATCATCATCATCATTAAATAAACAATATTGTTATTATATTTGAATTAAAGGACCTAGAATTTCATATTTTTTCAGTTTTTTCCAAAGAAGAGAAAACTAAAAAAAAATGATTCCAGGATCCTTAATTTATTCTTCCATCAGTAAACACCAGGAAACACCAACACTGTACAACCAAGGAGTAAACAAACAAACAAACAAACAAAAACCAAAACTAAACTATTAGGTTGTCCCATAAGTTCTTGGCGTTTTTCAATTTTTTTTCCATTTGAAAAATGACAAGAACTTATGGGACAACCTAAAACGACGATGCATAAGGCAAAATGTAAACACATTCAATATGATGTATGGAACATGTGAATATTCATAAATGAAATTGTGTTCATTTTTTAGGAATATTCATATCTTTCCATTATCTTATATATTGCTATTATAATATGATTATAATTTCAATGTAAACATTCATATTTTTATTTTGTTTCATCATGATTTTTTTCATATTTAATATAATGAAAATCATTTTGAACATATTTTTTTGGTTCTTTGTTTTGCTCTTGTTTTTGGCTCAAAAATACAATTTCAAATAATGAGTGAATGAATCAATGAAGAATGAATCATTTTTGTTGTTTGCAATGTTTGCATTTTACATTTTACAAAAATTAAACAATCAAAAACATTGTTATTATTATCATTGAATAATTGTGCAAACATCAAACACGACAATATATGAATGTTTAATCATATGAATATATTAATGTTTGATTGTAATTATTATCATTGATTTTTTCGATTTTTCGATTATTTTAGGTTTTTGAAATTTTGAAATTTCAAAATTTCAAAGGGTTCTTCTTTGCCAGGGTTCAAGGGTTTTTTACCAGGGTTTCGGTTGGAATTTTTAATAATTATTTTCATTTTACTGATTCATAATAATTCTTTGTTTGATTACTTTTTTTATTGATTAAATAAACATATTCATGTGTTTTGTTTCAATATTTTAGATTCGTAAACTTTTCAGCACTCAAGAATAGGCTGATGTTGTTGTTGTTGTCGATGAAGAATGGCATTCATGGCACAAAGGCATGAATACAAGAATGGCATTCATTTCTTATCATTTGGGCTCAGAATTTTCGAGCAAAAATACTTGACTTTCACGCAATTTTATATTTACGATTCTGCAATTCTACTCAAGTCACTGTGTTATGTGTTACATCGTTTGATGCAAATTCATCTTTATAAATTGCAAATGCAAGTGTTTGTTTGCATATCTTTTCAAAATGAAATGAAGAAATTTGAAATCGAAATTTGAAAAATACAAAAACATTTGATGACAATTTTCATAATAAAAATGTTCACATCGAAGAAACATCGATATAAATTGAATTTTTTTTTCTTTGAAATTTTTGAATATTCGAGAAATGTATTAGGCTGTACGAAAAGTCGATTCCGCTTAATCAATAGAGTTGTTCATGAATAATCCGTTCAGAACTTTTCGGACAGCCTAATACATATAACAAAGAATTGAATGAATAACATTTTTCTGTTTCAGTTCAGTGATATATTATTCAAAGATTATATTTTTCAATATTTTTGAATGTTTTTCAGTATTGAAAAATGTTTTCAAAATATTATTATTATTATTATTATTGTTGGTGACAATGTTATTTTTCATTTTCACACAAAATGGTCATTGATAATGTTTTTTTCGGATTTGGAATAATATCGAAGAATATTAAGGGTATTGAAATGAAAAATGGTAACCTCGGATAACATTATTTTATATTAGGTTATCCCATAAGTTCTCGCCATTTTTCGAATTAAAAAAATCTAAAAAACGGCAATAACTTATGGGACAACCTAATATTTGAAAATAAGTGAATTTGGACAGAAAAATTTGAAAATTTCAGATAAATTTCTAGAAATTCAAGGAACATTTTCATTCTGAATGATTCTAACTCAGAAAATAAGCAAAAACATACGAATGAAATCGGTATCATTCATTCAATCGTTTTACCAATATTATTTTTAATAATAATAATATTATTATTATTATCAGTGTCACCAAGAAAAAAAAATGATGGTGTCAAAAATGATGATTACAAATTACCGAGCCGAAACATTTGGCCATTTGAATCGTTCATTTTTTTCTCGTTTTTGAGCCATATTTGAACATGTTCTATGAACATTCCTCAGATATGAGAATATGAGATAACAAATGTGGAAAAACATGAAGAATGCTGCAATTGAGAAATCGAAATAGTCATGAACATAACTAATGACCCTTATGAATGTTGAACAAAAAAAAAGTCATTGAAGAGCATGGAAATAAAGAATGAAGAATGAAGAATGAAGAAAGATGACAATTTATATTAGGTTGTCCAAAAAGTTTTTGCCGATTATATCGTAGAAAATGACTGAAAAATCGGCAAAAACTTTTCGGACAACTTAATATATATTTTGTTTTTTTTTTTACAAATAAGAAATGAAATAATGATAATTTTTTCTTATAAATATAATGGTATCATCTTAAGGAGAAAAATAATCGAAAATGCCGAAGAAAAAGTGCCAGTATACATTGATAATAATAATAATAATAACAGCGAATATGTGTCATTGAATAAATGCATTTTATTATTATTATTATCATCATTATTTCAAGAATGGAATATATATTTCGTTTCTTAAAGAAATTTCTTAAAGAAAACGGAAAGAATTTTTCACAATTTTTATTCAAGGAAAATGAAGAATATTTGTTTTAAAGTGAATTTTCTCAAAGATTCAAGACGTTAGATCACGAATGAAAATTCTAAACATAAAATCTTCGGTTTGAAAACATATGATGGCGCCGAAATAAATCGTTTATTGTGTTTATACATTCATATTTTCTCAATCCGGGTTATTCAATTCAACTGGAAAATATTTAGGTTGTCCGAAAAGTTTTTGTCGATTATATCGTAAGGAATAATGAGAAAATCGGCAAGAACTTATCGGACAGCCTAATATTTAAAATAGTGAAAATTATTCACGATGCATGCACATGCATCGTAATATTCATTAATGATTATTATGATAATGAAGAAGCGAACAAAAAACAAAAAAAAAAATCTTTGAAAAAAAAAAACATAAGAATGTCATCGATGTATGAATGAATTTAATGGAATACATAAAATGAATAAATGAATGATTTTGAAGTTTGAATTTTAGCCTTTGAAAATCATAATTTTATCATATCATAACGTTTGAAGAAATATTTGAATATCATTCTTTAATATTTTTCAACGATTTTCTGATTTTCTCAAACATTATTCTTGAGCAAAAAATAAAAATGAAAAGCTATTGAAAAGTTTGTTAAAATATTCGAAAAAATGTAAAATAAAATTTGAATATTTAAATCAATGAATAAATGAATGAATGAATGGAGATGAAGATGAAGAAAAATTAAAAGTATTAGGTTGTCCGAAAAGTTCTTGCCGAATTTTCGATTGAAAATAGAAATTTTTAGCCGAACCAATTTGCCGGACAATCTAATATTTTCCAGTAAAGAATTTTCATTTTTTCTTTTGGTTCTCCAATGATTTTGAAGTGATTTGATTCGAAAGAAAATTCAGTTCGAGGACTTGCATTTGCATTGAAAAACTTTTCATTTTCTTCTTCATATCATCATCATTTGGTGAATATGATTTGATTATTCAAATAAATTTCGGAAACCAAAAAAAAAAAAAAACGAAGAAATGTTTAAAGATTGTACCGGGTAGTATAAAAATCGAGTAGAATAATTAATAATTTGGAAATTTGCTTCACTTATTTTCGAAAAATTTAAGAAAAATAAAGAATTGACAAAGCTACAAATTAGAGCTGGAATACACTCTCCGCAGAAGAAAAGGAGCAGAAAAAGCGCTTGTTAATTTGGCATATTTTTCATTGATTCATTATTCATTTATTCAATTTTATAATTTGCCAAAAAATTTACCCGAAAAAAATTTGCATTTGAAATTATTAGGGAGACAAACTGTTTGTATTTATTGTAGCGAATTATTTTATTAATAATCCAATGAATTGATTGAAAAATATGTAAATTGTTTAACCAATACGAATCAAGCTAAATACGAATCGCTGAATTGGTTTTCGGATGGCGTCAAATGAAATAGAATTTCATTTGATTTAATAAAATTTTATTTTCATTTTTGGAAATGAGCAAAAATTTAATTCAAAATTACAAATAAGAACAGAGTAAATCTTGAGACTATAGATTGATCAATATTTTCAGTATTACTTGTATTTCTATTATTATTTTTTGAAAATATTCTTGTTGTTATTTGAATTTCAATTCAATTTCAAATTTTTTTCAGTTTCAAATAAATGATTGATTCATTTTTTTTTCTCGTGTATTTTTGATTTGACTTTTATCATTATTATTAATATTGAATTTATTTTATCTTTTTGTTTGACAAAAACAAAATCAAAAATCAAATCAAAACAACAAAGAAGATATTGTTGTTCTTCTTGTGTTCTCCAAAGCAAAATAAGGATAAAAATATAACAACAAAATGTGCTGCTGCTGCTGCTGCACACATTCATTCAACAAATGCACATGGAATTGCACTTAATATTTGCTTGCTTGCTCCCTATGATATCGTCAAGAATTGAATTGAAAAAATTGGATGAAAGAATTGGAGAAAAAATTGAAATATTCTTGTTATTTTTGTATGCTATGCATATACGGATACATATATGTAAGCCAAAATGCACCGAAACACAACATGAAAATTGTTATTTTAATAACAATTGAAATAGAATCATTGAAAGAATCAATGATTCTGTATTCATCATCATCATCATCGTTATTATTGTCGAAAATCATCGACATATCACATCATTTAAATCAAAAGAGGGGCAAAAATCAGAACAAGAATCGAGCTAAACTGAATCATAAACAAAGACCATTTTGGGTAAACCATGTAAAATAATCAAAAACAACAGATTGAATGAAAAATTTGGACAAGAATATTGTTCATCAATTCACTTTGACTTGATTCAATCAATTCATTCATTCATGGATTCATTCATTGATTCATTCATTTATTCAACCAAATATATGTGTTTGAATTAATATTTAATTTTAGAAATTTTCAATTTTTGATTACGATTTGGTTGTTGCAGTTGCACAGTATGTGTTTACTTTATGGCTATGAAATGTGTTTGATTGTTTCATTTTTGATTTTCAATTTTTGATTTGATTCAATTTGATTTGATCGAAAAATAGAAACAAAAACAAGTAAAATTAATGGCAACATTTTGATTATAATCAAAATATTCTTCTTCTTTTCTTGAATTGAATCGATATTTATAAATAAATTAAAATCAAATCAAATGCCAGATATTTAGATGGTATTCAATTCATAGTCATATGAATGTGGAATAGCTGTTTCAAACTTTGAAATGAATAAATGGTGAAAAAAATGTTTCCGTACATGTTTTGAATTGAATTAAATTGAATTAAATGTTTTTCGACATATCATCATCGATTGAAAGTGTCTTGTGATCTTGTACTCGTCATTTTGAATGATTTTTCTTCGGAAAATATTTCAAATAAGAATAAGAATTTTAAGAATATTTGAATCAAAAATATTTGATTCTTGACTTAAGAATCTAAAATATTGAAGGAAAATGGGAAGAAATTTGAAAGATTTCAAATCAAGATTCATTCTTTCATTCAAATGAATTCAAAATAAACAAACAATAAATTTTTAAAAATGTTTAAAAATTACAGAATTTTGCTTCATATGCTTCAAATATTTCAAATTTTAATTTTAATTTTTTTCCCTTTTGATCAATCTATGAATTCTAAGAATCTATTCTCTCATTACGCTTAGAAGTATTTATTTAACCACACATACAAACATATGTTTTGGTTGTCCAGAAAGTTCTGGCCGATTTTCATGTACAACCTTAATTGATTAAGCAGAATGAACTTTTCGAACAGCCTAATATATGAAGCATTCGACAAGCGAAAATTAATTGGCAAAAATTTAAAAATTGGAAAATTTCAAAATTAAGAAAAAACTACCAGAATTTAAAATGAATAGGAAAGCTATTTGAAGCTGAACAGCAGCGTTCATTCATTCATTCATTCATTCAGAGCTTAAAACTCTTGAATGGATTTCAATTCATTTTTATTATGGTAAAGCACAGTGAATACCATTCAAATTAATTAATTGAATTTTTATTATTTTTCATTTTTTCCATTGGAAAATATGCTTTGAAAAAACTGCTGATACATCCGCGCAAACAATAATAGATTATAGATGATCATCATCATACACAGAAACAAATTAAATTAACACCATCACCATCACCACCACCGAATATTCTTTGTGGTTTTTGAAATAAATGGAAAAACATATGTGTGTTTTGCCTGTCATAATTTGTTGTTGTTGTTTTGGCGTATTTAAGTGTTTATATAAAATGAATATTTATGATGATATTCAAAGGGGGGGGGGGGGGAATTTTTCAAATTTTTCAAATTTTTGAATGAAATACAGCCTTATAATTTTCAATTTTTTTGCCGAATCAAATTTATCAAAAATAAATAAGAATCGAAAAAATGGTAAACTTACCGCCAATCCAATAGAAACGTTCATTATAATTAATATCTTCGTGTTGTCGATGAATCGGTAAGGCTATAGTTTCGTTAATTGAATGAGAATAAAGTAAAAATAAGATCGGGATGAATAAATTGCTTGTCAGGTTTATTTCAAAAAAAATATGAATGGAAAAATATGAATACCTTTTAATGTAATATTTACACTATCCAAACCGATATAAACACCAACATTTGCATGAATTTTTTCACGTGAAAAAGCACGATATGGACCAGCAATCGAGCCTTTTGCAACATGCCAATTTGAGCCACAATTTGAAACTGATTGAAAAAGAAAAAGAAATTCAAATTTAATAAATAAATTCAAGATTCAAATCAATTCAAAAACAATGAAACCAATTGATTGATACATACTTAATATAACGGCACCGATGAATAGACTTGTGGTGACACAAATAAATGTCGAAATGCGCTATAGAATTCATCGTTTTTGAAACGATTTCATAGAAATAAATGGGAAAAAAACAAGAAGAAAATATTAAAATTTAATCAATCATATAATGGATATGGTTTTTCAGTGATAACCAAAAAAACATGCAATAAAATCGGTCAAATTAATTGAATTTACATGGATGAAAATATACAGGAAAAGACAAAACGAGGAAAACATCTGTTTTCATTCAAGAATCTAGACCACATTGCACTGTGAAAACATGAAAAAAAAATACAAACATTTTTATCCATTTGTCATCGCGAAAAAGAAACGGAAAAAAAATTGAATGGTATTATCATCATCATCATCATCATCATCATAAGGATAATGGAATAATATTCATCATTTATTTTCATCAATTTTTCTCTGGGTCCAAGGAAACGATATTTTGGGTGCAGAGAGAAAAGAAAAATAGATAAATGATTAAAAAGAATTACAATCAAATGGGGCCAAATGTGTCAAATGGAACATTTTTTTTCGAATAATTCCAAAGGGGGCCAAACGAATAACGAATTTAATGACAAATGACAAAATATGTATTCGTTTATGAGCAATTCGTTTTTCGCCCATTCATTTCATTTTATTTCATATTTCAATTGATCAAAATTGATTGATACTTATTTATTTATTATTTTCATTTTGTTTGTTTCTATATTTATCTAAAAGACAATTCACTTTAATACAACATATATATAAGAAAAAGACAATTGAATGATCGAAAAATGTCTTTGAAATGAAACAAACAAACATAAAAATGATGAATACAATATTTTTTCATTCGGGTCATTCATTTCACAAACACATTAATACACAAGCACTCATTCAATTCATTCATTCAATACATTCATTGATAAATTCTATTGATTTCTAATAATCCTTGTGTTTCATGTATTTGTATTCAATTCCATGTATTATTTTATCATAGAAATTGAATAAACAACAAGAAAAATAAGGAAAAGATTTGAAATGTTTCAAAATGTATCAATGATTCAAAAAAAAAAAAAAAATGATTTCAAATGAATAATCGAATAATACACACACAGAAATATTGAAAGACAGCCAAAGATCGAAAAATGATTAATGATCCAGGAATATTTTCTCGATATATTTCATTTTCTACCCCAAAGAAAAAATAACAAATAAACTAGTTTGAAAGTAACAAATATAATTGGAGTTTTGTAAGGGGGTAAACCCTTAAACAACAACAACAAAAGCTACAACAGCTAAAACAACAACGACAACAGCAGTAATTCATTCATTTAATATGTTGACATTGATCATCATTATTGATCATCATTGATCATTGATCATTGATCACCATCATCATCATCATCATCATTATTTGTATTTATATTATATCGATATAAATGAATAAATATTGATCTTTTGTACATCATAAGAGTAATGGTGAAATGAATGAATTGAATGAAATGAATGAACACAGAAAAAAAATGGATGAATTACACTTGTTTTATAATTCAGTAATTATGTAATATTTGAAAGAAAAATTATTTTGAATGGATTAACTAACTATATTAATATTATTATTTATATTAATAATAATTGTGTATGAGCAAATATTGGGTTGTCCCATAAGTTCTTGTCATTTTTTAAGATTTTTTTTCATTCGAAAAACGGCAAGAACTTATTGGACAACCTGATACATTGATTGATGATAATCGATGATATTTTTTTGGGATTTGAACAGATATTTTCAATATATTTTACAATGTAAAAATACTGGATTGTCCCATAAATTCTTGCCATTTTTCGAATAAAAAAAATTGATAAAATGGCAAGAACTTATAGAACAACCTAATACAAAAATTCAAGTAATAATTGATCAAATTTATGATCTTTAAATTTTTTTCTTCGTTAATCATTTGACAGTATATAATTGTCAAATTTTTCACTTGTCATATTTTTTCTACTACTTTGTTGTCAATTTTTTTTTTCACTTGTCACTTGTATCAAACGATTATTATTGTATATTGATAATAATGATAATAATAATAATAACGATTTAATGATGATAGACACATGAAATACTTTTAAGCCATTTTTTTACTTGTTAATATCTACATGATATGAAACACAATGATACAAGTGATGACTAGAAAAACTGTCAAATCGATTAGTGTAAAAATTAGGGAAGAGATGGATGGATGGATGGTGGATGGATTGAAATCCATCATTCATCCACCATTCATTCTTCAATTTATTTATTCGAAACTTTATTGTCTTTGGGGGTTCAAGTAAACATGGGGAAGAGAAACTGTGAAAAACACATTTTTTTTTCGAGGCTAAGCAATAAGATCGAATGGCATTTTTCATTTTGAAAATAATCAAAAGAAAATATCAAAAATAACAAACAACAGCAATTACAACAGCAAAAGTATGTAATAAACAAACATCGATTGATTAATGGACGAAAATATTTGGTGCTGATGATGATGATGATCATGATGCTGATGTAATAATGTTTAATCATCATTGTCCTCATCATGATCATCATCATCAACCAATAACAATATTATAATACAAACGATGAAAATTTTCATCAATTACAACAATAAAACGATCAAGAAACAAACCAAATATTGCACCATTGCACCAAATTAAACCAGTGGATATTTATTTATTTATTAGAAATATAAAATGTCAATCAATCGCTATTACATTTAATTCTAATGATTTTTATTCTTTTTCCCATTAATTCGTTCATTCAATCATTTATTTATTTATTTATTTATTTGATCAGCAGACAATTTCAAACATTGTTTGTTCATTTTTCTTATTTTGATTATTATCAAAATAAAATATTTTCATTGAAATGAAAATTTGGTCAATTTGTCAATTTGATGCTATTATTATTATTATTATTGTCAAATTATCAAGAATTTTATGGACACAAACAAATAAATAAATGAATAATAATACTAAAGCTAATGCTATGGATTATAATAAAATGATGATAATAATAATAATAATAGATTCCAGATGAATTTTTCCCATAGAAAATCCTGAAAAAACAATTCAATAATTTAACCAAAGGGACCTTTTTGCAAGGGAATAAGATGCAAATTTTTTTATTATTTTATTATTTCATTATTTTCATTTAATTTTGATAATTCGGTTTCATTGTATATAAATATTTATGGGGATACATATTATGCAAAGTCCATTACATGTATGTCTTAAGAAAAACACCAAGAAAAACAAATGATCCTCATAAAGAAATTCTTAGGAAAATTTTTTTTAAAGATAAAGTAAATTAAGGTCATTTTTTTTTTACTTGGGACTTTTGAGCGCTTTATTCCTATCTATCTTTTCAAAGGTTCTATGAGTAAGCGTAAGCCAATTTTTCATCTTACCACCCCACACTACCATAAGAATTATGGAACAATTCTGAGTGAAAAGATGGCGATGGAGATGAAGAAAAACATTTCAAAAAAAAAAAAAAAAAAAAAATAAATAAACTCAAGAAAAGCTTATCACAAAATTTTCCATTTTTTTCGACAAATTCCTCAGCTTGGAATATATTCTTGAGCTCGGAAATATTCATGGATTCCTATGCTTATTAATTTTTCTATTTTGCATTCTCCATCATTTTCTCATTGTCTTCAATATCACTCTATCATATAAATAAATGAATATTGTATAATTGACTTAATTCAAGTAGCATTATATAATCATTAATAAATGAAGAAAAATAATAATAAATGTAAAAAAAGTAAAAATTGAAAAAAAAATGAAAAAACATTTGTGCACATCTCTCAATAGAAAGTGTATCTCAAACACTTTACAAAGCAAACGAGTATACACAAAAACATTGAAAAATAAACCTAAGCATCATGGACCATCATCATCAAACACAGAAATAAATAAAAGTAAAACTTGTAAGAAATAAAATATATTAGGTTGTCCCATAAGTTGTTGCCGTTTTTTTTTTTCATAATTCCCTACAATATAATCGGCAAAAACTTATTGGACAACCTAATAAATAAGAATATTCTTATATTTCATATGTGTGTGTGTGCGTTTTTTTAAGGTTATTAATGATTGATGATTAAACATATACACAAACATGGAATAAAATACACATTTACCGATATGTATGAGTATGGTATTATACGTTTTCGTGTACATTTGTTTATATTATTTATTATTAATACGAATTTTTTTCGCTTCTTTTCTTCTTACAGAAAGCCCATTCATTTCATTTAAAAATACAAAGATGAAATATGTAAAAATATACAGAGAGAGAGA
Organism: Psoroptes ovis; assembly: GCA_002943765.1. Taxonomy (NCBI): domain Eukaryota; kingdom Metazoa; phylum Arthropoda; class Arachnida; order Sarcoptiformes; family Psoroptidae; genus Psoroptes; species Psoroptes ovis. The sequence goes on from PQWQ01000001.1 coordinate 314,300, forward strand.
GAGAGAGAGAGAGAGAGAGAGAGAGAGAGAGAGAGAGAGAGAGAGAGAGAGAGAGAGAGAGAGAGAGAGAGAGAGAGAGAGAGAGAGAGAGAGAGAGAGAGAATTTGCAAGAATATTAGGTTGTCCGAAAAGTTCATCACGCTTAATCAATAGAGTTGTTCATGAAAATTGGCCAGAACTTTTCGGACAACTTGATAATAATATCGTTAAGAAAAATGAATAAGGAAAAGCATTGAAAAATTTATTCGCATCATTTTTGCTGCTTTTTTCAATTTAATTTCAATTTTAAATCATTTTTTTTCTGCAGCAGCAATAATAATAATAATAGAATAAATAAGTCAAAGTAAAAAAAAAAGGAAAAAAAAGTGAAATATTCAAATAAAAATGTTTTATGCACAGGACTGTCCGAAAAGTTCTGATCGATTTTCATGAACAAAACTCTATTGATAAAACGGAATGAACTTTTCGGACAGCTTAAAAAAATCCATAATAATAATAATATAATAATAATAAAATGTAAAATGAAATCATTATTTTTTTTCAGGGAAAAAAAATGAGAAAAAGAATTCAGATTCAGAAATACGTAGTACAAAGTATTAAAAATTGAAATTTTGAATATTTGCTTCAATTCTTCAATTCTTTACTGGTTTGAAATAAATATGAAATGGAGTTTTCAAGAAAAAAAATGAAATGTAAAAGGGAAAATATCATAAACAAACAATAGACATGTTTCAACAACATGGAGAAATTGAATTTCATTGAAGATTTTCATTTAAAGAAATTGAATTTCATTGATTGTATTCAAATAAGAATGAATCTCTTGAAAGAAATGAAACAGAAAAAGATGAAATCCTGGGAAGAATCTCGAACGGAATCAAAGAGCGAAGAGAATCAAAGAATCAAAGGAATTCGTGAATCTTAGAATCCTTGGATCCATGAATCCTTGGATCCATGAAATCTTAAGATTCACCTAAAAATCTTTGATTCCAAAAAAATCCTAGGTTTCAAAATAATGATAATAATCCAGGTTTCTGGTTTGACCAGGCGGCTGCAGCACTGTGAAACATTGATTCTGATCGTTCAAATACAGGAGTTATTCCAATATTTTTCGATATTTTGGATCAGATTTATTCTTTTTTTTTTTGAATTTCAAAAATCAAATATTAAATCAATTATTCTTAGGGAAAAATTTTGTATTGAACCAGATATTACAATAGAATTCATTTTGAGACGGTAAAGACGTTGGAAAAAACTTTTACTTTTTTCAATTTTTCATAAAGGAAAAATTGAAAAATTTTAAATGCTTTTCACGGTGTAAAAAGCATGGAATATATTTTCCTATTTACATTGTTATGGTGTTACAAATAACAAACAATGCAAAATCAGAATTACTACAAGCAGATATACTTTGATGTATCCATGCTTAGTGTATACAATCATTATTATTATTATTATTATTATTGAAATTATCATCATGTAAATTTGATATTTCTCCGGACAAAATTTCACTTTCAAAATATTTTTTTTTTTTGAAACTTTTTAAAAAAAATATTTTTCCAATCGATTGATCGATTTTCGTTTCCCCATTCACCAGAAAGAAAAATGAATGAATCACGTGTGTTTGAATATGTTCAAGCACATTTTATGGGGGTGTTTGGTGCTTTCTCTGACAAAGTGCAGCTTTGATCGACAGAAATAAACATTTCACAATGGAGAAAACTACGGAAAATGATTGAATACAAATGAACAAGAACAATTATTTTGGGAAATATGTTTTTTTGAGAGAAAAATGAATGAAAGAATTCATTTTTTAGTATTTTAAATAATCGATTTTTTTGAAATTTCAAATTTTTCAAAATTTAAAATTTTCAATCATCAAATTAGAGTCAGAGGCTATAAGGGAGACAGAATCTTTAATAATTTTTCTAAGAAAATATTTTGTAAAATCCTTCTACGAATACTCAAAGAATCTTCAAAGAATCTTCTGAAATCATTCAACCTTCAATCATTCAAAACCCTTTACCAGACGCAAGATCAGCGTCTACTGCTGCATATGGGGCTAATTATTAAGCTTTTAAAGGCTTCTGAAAATTTTCATAATTTAATAATTTATAAAATCATTTATTTATTCATATTTCTGCTCTCGATTCAAATTCAATTTTCAACTTTTTTACGCATAATTTATTACTTTGTATCATTCATCGTTATTATTGTATTCAATTATTTTCATCGATAAAAATATGAAAAATTCGATAATAAAATAGAGGAATCGTAGGAGAGTAAAAGAGAGCGAGGAAAGGGAAAATTTCAATTTTGTTTTTTTCCAATTTTTTTCCATGATCAAAATCAATAGATTGATGATGATGATGATGATGATCAATAAATATTTTCTGTATTTTTTCAAAATAAATTGTTATTTATTTTCATCATACAACATTTAATACACCAAAAAAAAAAGAATAGTATTAGGTTGTCCCATAAGTTTTTGCCATTTTTTGAATTTTTTTTCTTATTTGAAAAACGGCAAGAACTTATGGGACAACGTAATAATAAACCATAATAAAATGATAATAATAATAATGATTGAAACACTGTGACTTCAATAAATTTTTTTTTATTTATTAGGGTTATTCGAAAAGTTCATTCAGTTTGATCAATAGAGTTGCTCATGAAAATCGGCCCGAACTTTCCGAACAACCAAATATTTATTTCCAAATATCAGAATATTTGAATATTGCTCGAAAATTTATTTCAACACATTCAATTAATATGATTATTATTATTGAATTTATCGTTTATTATCGTTTATATTAGGCTGTCCGGAAGGTTCTAGCCGATTCTCATGAGCAACTCTATTGATTAAGCGAAATGAACTTTTCGGACAGCCTAATATATGACTATATATGGGATTCTATTCAAAGAATTCATTATTATTATTAGTTCCAGTTTGGTGAATTTGAATTTTCGATATAAAAAAAATAAATAAATATCGAAAATAAAGAGTAAAATTGTTGATATTAATTTATTGATTGATAAATTGAAAAATTAGATCAAGAAGGATGAAAATGAAAAAAATGATTTCCATTTTTCAAAATTTTCAGTTTTAACCCTTAGTTTCTTTGATTCTGAATACATTTAAGTATTCAGAGTATTTGCATGAACCGTAGAAAGAAACTAAGCTAATGTGTCTAATGAATATTCTGGTTATTTCAATAATAATACAGGGTTTTTTAGTTTTGATTCGAAGTTTCAAAAATGAATTTCATAATTTTACAGTTTAAAATTCCATTGAAAACACACGAAAAACAGTTTCAAATCTTCGAATTAAAACCTTAAACCTTGTAATGAATGTGAGAATCGAAGGAAATTCTCGCTGCTTGTTTCGTCGTTTATTTATTTATGTTTTTCGGTAATTTCTTCGGTAATTTAATGGTTTTCCCTCTCTCTCTGCCTCTTTTTCAATTTTTGCATACATTTGAATGTATTTATATTCGTCAGTGTCAGTCATTCAACCAGTCAGACAGTCAGTCAGTGTTTATATGTAAATATGCATGTGTATGAGTTGGTTTGTCTAAACATTGTAAAATTTACAATTTTTCTCAGTATTTTTAGGTTGAAATAAATGTAATAAAATGAAATTTGCTCGATTTTTATTATGGTCCACATGAAATTCTAGGGAAAATTTTTTTTATTATTCGTATGGTAAAACATTGTTGTGTTTATTATGAAATGAAAATAATAACAATAATATTAGGTTGTCCGAAAAGTTCATTCCGCTTAATCGAATAGAGTTGTTCATGAAACTTCGGCCAGAACTTTTCGGACAATCTAATAATAAAATTTCATTTCATTTCATTCATTTTATTCATTTATTTAATTATAATTAAATTTTTTCTCTTTTCAATTTTATGAGAGAAAATATAATATATTCAATGGATTCAATGGTTTGTGTCTGTGTATTTGAATGGGATGAAAAAACAAGGAAAAGAAAACAACATTTCAAACATTCATATATTCATTCACATTGAAATAAATGAAATAAATTAATTTGACACAAATTGCATGGATGTATATAAGCGAAAATTTTAAGGGAAAAAAAAATTAAAAACAAATTTGACACATACCTCTTTACGAATGCCAGGAAATATGATTAAAAATGCAACAAAAAATGTTGTAAAACTAATATAAATCAATATATTACGTATATCTTCAATGGCAGCTGTACGATTAATCGATGAATATAATACTGGGCCACCATTATCTTGAAATGCATCGAACCAACTGTTACCGATGTTGATCAAGTCTGGCTGTGATGATGACATGATTCGTTTTGTTATTTTTGATTAGTTTTTTTAATGTTTGACAATTAATCAAAGATTTAATTCAATGATGATAATGTATTTGAACAATAAATCACAATTTTTTTTTGTCTTAAAATTCAAAGCAAATATATCAGCAGTTGAGATTCAATTTTTCAATAATAAATTGATCAAAACCTATTTTTAAAAAAATAAGAAATGATTAAATTGAGTTGTAATATAATAAGTAATAAGTTTCATGGTTTAAAACACGAAAAAAAAATTTCTTCGACTAAATGTCAAAGTAAATCAAAAAAATAAATCAAAAACAATTGAAAATTGAAATGAACATTATTTTGTATATTTTGAAAATGTGTCAAATCATCTTTGAATAATAACAATCAACAATGATGATTAACGATCAATTTCACCTGAATTTTTTTTCGCGGTATTTTTTGGGTCGATCATTTATAATGACTAGTAAATTTTGGAAAAAAAGATGAAATAAACTGGACTAAAAAATTGTAACAAGTTGACTTTATTCGATTTCAACACACATCATTGTTTCATACAATGATTAAATTGATTGAATCAATCGATGATTGGTGGCTTTAATTGTGATGAGCAAATGAATAAAAAAGCGTAGAAATAAACAAGGAAGAAGGTTTGAAATCAATTTTTTTTTTTTTTTTTTGAAAATTAAGATTAATCACAAATCTATTAATTATAATCATGATTATCGAATAATGATGATCGTTTTCCTATTTTAAATAGGAATACATTCACTCGCATACAAACTAACACACTAATCGATCATTAATCAATTTAAATGAATTATCTTAAGCAAAAAATGTATTTTTAGTTCAACACAGAAAAAAAAGGTGTGATTTCAAGTCACAATCAATTATTATTCAAGTCAATTATTTGGGGTTTTCTTCTTCTTCTTCTTATCGAAATCACAAAGCACAGTAAATCAAAATCACAAATCAAATCAAATAATTAGAGATCATCATCATCATCACCAGAAGCAGCGAACAAAAACATTTAATATTGGAACAGTTGAACAGTGAAATGTGTGTGTGTGTACGGCACACCAACGATTTCATATTGAATATTAAAACTTTGTTGCATTTAAAGAAAAAGAGATTTTCTTATTTCAAATCGAAGATGTTTCAGAAAATTTCATTTAATTTCTCTTTTTTTTTCTTATATTTGTGATTCATTTTAATTCAGTTCAATTCGATTCAACACATCATGATTTGAGCTAAGAAAATGAAATGAAATTAATTTCAAATACACACAAAAATTCAATGTTTATTGATTGTTGCATACATACATACAAACACATATGAATGCAACGATCTCACCTTAGTTGCTTTCCAAATGAATGACGGATAATGTTCGTCGAAATCATTTATATTTTTCAATGAACAGTGGAAATAAAATGAAATGTAAAACATTTCAACATCATTCGATCGATTGTTTTCATATAATTTGATTTGATTTGAATTTTTTTCACTTTCTCTCACAGCGTTTCATTTTCACAGGTTTATATCTTTATATTTTTATAAAAAATTACCTTTTTACATTCATATTCATTTATTTTTCCTTTTCCTCATATATCAATCAATCAATCAATCAATCGAATAATTATAAATAATGTTCACATATTTTTTTTATGGTGTTAAATGATTTATTGAATATATTTGAATTTACATGTGTTGTTGGAAATGTTATATACAAATACTGCTTAAAACACAAAGACACATTCGAATATGATTAATTTCAAATTGTATTTATTTGTTTTTTAGTTGTTTTAATTTGTTGAAATTAGTTTGTTGAATAAAGGCTATTGTTAGGACAAAATACAAATCAGCTTTGAAACTGTGGAACCAAATACACAATGTGATTAACTGAAAAATAAAATCAAATAAAATGTCCAACATCAATCAATAGGAATCGGTAGGAAATGTAAAATAATTCTAATCAAAAATCAAAATTCAAAGATTGATATTTTCATTATCATAAGAGAAAGTGAAATGAAATTTCATTGTTTTTTTCTTTTGTTTTTGTCAGAACAATTCCAGCGAAGTAAATCTAATATAAAACATCAATGAAAACAATGAAAAAACAAATGAATTAATCAAGGTTTTTTTTTTCGCCAAAAACAAACGAAAAAATCATTGATATATTATTAATTGTGTTCAATAAATGTTATATTCATTTATTATCACCAATGATTTTCAATTTTATTTTTGTTCTCATTTCACTTTTTAATTAGTCATTAGTTTATTTCAAATTTTGATCTTGTTACTGTTTTTAGAATACAAACAAATCTTGGAAAAATAACATTTCAAAAGATCTCATTTGTTCATAGGTCCATACAAATGAATGAATGACTAAATGAAAGAGAGAGAAGCAATACAACGAGATATTGCTTTGACTAGGGGACTTGCAAGACATAGCAGCTTGTATATTGTACACAAACAAACAGAAAAACAAGCACGTAACATTGCATCTCTCAGCTATTCGTTTGTTTGTTTGTTCATTTCAAAAAGCAACTAAAAATAAACGGAACTAACAAATGATAATAATTGATAATAATTGATCATTTGTTTGTTTGTATGTAAAGACCTTCATTGATGTCTATGAAATATGAAATGGAATTGAAAAAATTGAAAAATTGAAAAAAATTGATTAAATAAGGGGAAAATGAAAATCAAATTAATTTGTTTATGTTTGGTTTTCGAGCCAAGGAGGAAAATTTTCAAAACTATGACAGATTTACCTAAGAAATTTAAAAAAATAGATAAATTTTCAGGGTTGAATTTGATAATTGTCATTTTATCTTGTTTTTACAAGCAAAAATTTTAAAATTTTTAATTGAAATTCATTTAAAATAAGCAAAAATCATAGGGAAATAGACTTGAGTTTTCAACTAAATTTTCCAATTTGATTTTATTATTGCTAATATTAGGTTGTCCGAAAAGTTCATTCCGCTTAATCAATAGAATTTCGGTCATGAAAATCGGCCACAACTTTTAGGACAACTTTTTATTTACAAAATTTGCAAAAAGCCTTCGTTGCATGAAGCAAAAAAAAAAAAAACGCGAAAAACAAATAAATTTCAAACCATATATACTAATAATAATCATTAGCCATAAAATCAAACCAATCAACACTTGTATATTTATTTATTTATTTATTTGATTCAATTCAATTATTTTTATTTTATTTTATTTTCTTTTCTTTCAAATGTGTTTTCGGTTGAATGAATCATTTCGAGTCAGTATTTTTTTATATATTTGGCTTGAAATTTTCAGTTTGTTCATAACAAAATACCAAATAATAATAATAAATTGATTGTAAAAATGAATTAAAAATAAAAAATGTTTCTGAACGAAATGAAAAAAAAAAGAATCTAATTCGATTTATCAATGAGAAATTTGTATCAATTTTTATATATAATATTTTGGTTGTCCAGAAAGTTCATTCCGCTTAATCAATAGAGTTGTTCATGAAAATCGGCCAGAACTTTTCGGACAACCTAATATAATAAATATCAATACAAACATTGATTTCAAATTATTCCAAATTGAATTTACAAAAAAAATTGTAAAACCAAGTGGAAAAATAAGGGGAATGAATGAAATGAAATGAAATGAATGAAAAAAAATTGTGGTTTGAAATCAATAAATCTCTCAATATATTTCAGGTTGTCCGGAAAGTTTTGGCCGATTTTCATGAACAACTTTATTGATTAAGCGGAATGAACTTTTCGGACAACCTCGGATATTTAACTTTGAGGAAAATTGAAAATTGAAAATAATTTTCTATCTCTCTCTCTCTCTTCGAACATATCAAATTGAATCATTCAAACATTTCAAAACCAAAATTTGGATGGAATTTTCTCCTTTTCTGTCTTTATTATTATATTATCATAATGAATCTGTATTTCTCAAAGAAAAAAAAGGGTTAATCAATCAATTGTTCAAAGCAGAGAACAAAGAAAAAGGGATCAAATCAATGAAACAATTGATTGTCTTCTTTGTATTCTTTGGATTCTTTTTCAACTATATAATATAGCAAAAATCGCAGAATCGATCAATCTTTGTAAATTCAGAGGAGAAAAGAAAAAAATCTTCGCTTAAACGATATTTTGATCATTTAATTCTTCATTTTGTAGTTTGTGTTTGTATTAGGCTGTTCGAAAAGTTTTTGCCGATCATATCGTAGAAAAACATTGGAAAATCGACAAAAACTTTTCGGACAACCTAATATTTTGATTTTTTCAAAAATAAAATATTTCAATATTTCAATCAAAAACATTGAAAAAACAAAGATTGTTTTTTGTTTTTTCCAATTTTGTAACGATGTCAATCGACACTTATATACGAGCACGCATCATACATACAAATGATTAGGGATTGAAGAAATATGTCAAATTGATCAGAATGATCACCAAAAAAATAAGAGAAGAATACGAACATCACGAATGTTAAACTAATAAATTCTTGAAGAAAATGAAACTTTTATCAAATTTTTTTCGGGTAAAAATCTAAGAAATTCAAATGGGAAAAAACATTGACTTACTGTTATTATATCTTGGAATCAATTTCTCGAATTCTTGGAAAAGTTCACGGATAAAATTTAATAAAAAAGTTTGTTTTTTTTGGAAAATGATAATTCTGGCTGGAGCACAGAGGTACAAGCATACACAGACACAATGACAATTGATACTAATGATATATGAGCACAAAGAATTTCGAAGAAAATGTATCAAAATTCAATAGTCGAGAATTGAATTGAACAAATTGAAAATTCTTTGAAATATTTCAATCATGGATCATGTCACTCGATGAATTCTAAATTCAAATCAAAGTCTGAAATTTTGATTGGATTGTAATGTCTTTTCAATCATAACACAATAATAATAATAACAATGATTTGATAAAGATTTGATGATCATTTTAATCAAATGAATCAAAAAAAAAAAAAACATTTATTCATTTGATCGAATGTATTTTCAGTGTCTGCCTCTCTTACACACTCTTACCTTCTCTATGACTCTCTCTCTCTCTATCGTTTTCTATTAATAATTTTAAATGAGAATTTAAATAGAAAAAAAAAATTATGGACATTCAAATCATTCAAATCAAAAAATCACAAAAATGAAAATGAAAATGAAAGCAAAAAATTTAAAATCAAAATAATAATAAATGACTTACATACACATATGTGTTTCAATAAGTGATAATGAATGATGATAATGGTTAAATATAATAATTGAATAATACAAAAAAAATATTAAAAAAATCAAATAAATAACCTCGAACACACACAACTCAGGAAAACACAGAGAAACACATCTATGAATATATGGATGGCTAAATTTATATACGGATAAATGACATAAAAGGTTATGTATATATTTTACAAATAATACAAACAAAACGCTTTGAGAAAATTCAATGTTGTCGTCGTCTTAGCTGTTGTTGTTGTTGTTGTCGATCAACAACAGCAAAAATCAACAAATACTTTGGAAACGTTTTCAAATCCTATGATGAGATAGAATTCCTTGAAAAATTTGTCTTCCATTCACTTTCATTCATTCACTTCCATTTCATTGATCATATACATTTATATGAATATGAAATTTCAGAAAAATGAAATAAAACGAAAATAACATAATTTTTCAATGATATAATGATGAAGGTCATAATATCATTATTATTATCATCATCGTTATTATTACGGAACATAAAAATATGATTATTAAATACATTAACCAATGAGATTCACACACATACATTACATATTTATTATGGATATACATGTTTGTGTGTCTGCGTGTGTGTACGTGAATAGATGAATTTTTTCGCACAATGTCATCATTCAACGATATATAATTTGTATAGGAAGTAAACAAATATTTTTATTATTGAAAATAAATAAATAAAGAGAATCAAGGATTCAAAATTTATATGTCTGTGTATTGAATTGAATCATCAGTCGTAATTCGTTATTAATAGTAAATATTACAAGAAATTATAAATAAAAAGATCAAAGTCAATGGATATAATAAGGTTTGTCATTTTTAATATTTAAAAATTGTAAAATCAAAGAAGAGAACTACATACATGTGTTGTTTTGTAATAATATTGTATTGGATTCATCAATACGATTTCATTTTTCTCTAAAAAAAAATATTGAAAAATTCAAGGTAATCAAAGAACAACGATTGAAAATTTCCAAAATCAATATTTTATAATACATTTATTTTCAATCAATGTATTTGATGATTATTACTTCGTTGAATGATCATATAATATTCAAATTTATTCAAACAGGAGAAATCAATGATTGAAAATGACAATGAAAACCCGGTGAACAATGAGCATAAGCATCAATGATGAATATGATATGATGACAATGACGATTCATCATACAAGTTATGATTACTTTCATTATTATTGTTATAATCTTAGCTTCAATACCATAATCACGTCTTAATTCATTTTGAAAGAAAAAAAAAACAATGAATTTGAGATAACAATGACTAAGAGACAATGACAAAGATAAAGGCAAACCAATGGCAATCATTTTGTTTCATCATTGAAAATTTCCTTCGAAATCATTAAAGGTAATCATTGATAATCATAATAATAACGATAATAATTACGTGAACTTGAACATGGAAAACATCATAATCATAATAAATGATAATAATAATAATAATAGTTATATTATCAATCATATATTCATTATTATGATAATAATAATTATGAATGAAGTAACCACATGTATAATAATAGTAATAATAATAATTATAAAAAATGATAACATTGAATTCAATGATAAAATTCAATCATTAAAATTGAAGACATTCGTAGAACATTGATCCATTCGACATTGGTCGATGAATACCATTGAATTGAATTGAATTGAATTGAATTCAAAGAAGCTTCAAGTTCTTCACTCAAAAAAAACCACCAAAAAATGTTATTGATCTTCAACGAAAATATACTTTTCAGCTGTTATCAATGCTATCAATGTTGTTCCATAATAATAATCAAAAAAATTACATGACATTTGTAACGTTGAAATTCACAATGAAGGTTAATGAATTTTTTTCTTTCTTTCTTACTTATTATCTCATTGTCTTTTGTGTATTTACAGAAATATTACAAATACAAAATTGGAAATGATGTTTAAAGATTAAATCATATAAAATTATTATACAAGAATATATACTATTTGTCAATGATGGTCATTTGATTTATCCTGGCCATTGTCATTTGTTTCAATGTCGGTACAATGCTCTTGTACAAAGTTATTGCTCTCGAATTTGTTTATTTGTGTTTTTGTATAAGATTCTAAAACCATGAAATGTGAAAATAATTATATTTTTTGAACAACTTGTAAAATGAAACAAACAAATGACAAGTGAACAAATGACAAGTAAACACAATTGATTATTATTGATTTTTGTTTGTTTATTGCTTCAGAACAAAATACAAAAATCAAAATTCAATTTACCACCTGGGTAAATTTAAAATTTGCTTGAATTTCTTTGATCAATATAATTTGACTGTACAAAAATTATCCACGGACTGATCATTGGTGGTCAATGTACGATTATTATTATTATTGATATTGAATTAATTTTTTCAATTTCAATGAAAAAATTTGAGATCATTGTCATTATTATTATTTCAAATCATTGGAATAATTTCATATTTACATCATTGAAAAAAAGCGTAACAAATTTCGCATATTTGAACCAACATTTTCGTTCATTTTCGTATATTTTTGAAACGAAATATTTTTGAAACTTGGCAACAAAATCTTGCGATCATGAATCGCTCAAAACTGAAACCAAATAGACAAACGAATATTTATATTAGGTTGTCCGTAAAGTTCATTCCGCTTAATCAATAGAGTCGCTCATTAAAATCGGCCAAAACTTTTCGGACAACCTAATAAAAAAAACCATAAACAATTTGACATTTCAAATATTTTTTTTTTTCAAAATTATTATTAATTCTATCAACAATAATGTTCAAGCTAAATGAATTTCAGTGATATATGAGTGAATGTATTTATGCAGTAGAGAATATACGATTTTTCCGACTCATTGTCGTTGCAAAAAAAGTTAACATTTGATCATCATTTGATTAAATGGTTGAAAATAAATTTAAATTTAAATTCAAATGAAATGGCGAAAAAAACATTCAATTAAAATTGATGATAAGGGAAAATCCAACAAATACTAGCGCGCACACAGACATTCACAGAGAGAAAGACAATAATTTGATTTGAAACAAAATAAAAGCAGAGAAAAAAACCACAGCAAATTAGACATATATCGTAAGCTGTCCGAAAAGTTCATTCCGCTTAATCAATAGAGTTGCTAATGAAAATCGGTCAGAACTTTTCGGACAACCTAATATAAAAAAAACTTGCTTAAATTATTACTATTCTGAAATTTGATCGAAGAAATTATGGAAAAATAATAATAATAATTCACATTTAAATATATGAAAATGATAAAATTAATTTATTCTTGGTTCAAAGCACTTTTGAAATGGATTTTCGTTTGTAATTTTCGCTTTGTGTTTATTTTTGAAATTTTCTGAAAATTTTCTGAAGATTCAAACTCAAAATTCAATATGTAAACAGCGGAAAATGTAAAACTAAAAAAACATGAATTTTGTTTTAAAAGATTAAATTTTGATCAAAACACTAACCCCACATTAAACATTTGAATAATAATTTGCAAATATTTGTTCCATTAAATCGATCAAACAGAAGCAAGCAAAAAAAAGAAAGTAATTTGCATTTTTAGATCGATCAATGTATTAGCAGAATTGTAAGCTTGGAAAAAATTTAAAAATCATTTTCTTATTGATCGATAACTAAAAAGATTAGAATCTTAGAAAGATAAACATCAATCAAGGCCAAAATTCTTTCCAGAATTTGCCTGAAACTAAGCACAAGAGCTGAAAAGCTCAAAAACAAGAAGTGATGACACTGAGAATCGTTAGAGGGTGATTAATTCATAGAAATTTTTTCAAAAAGACAAGTGATTGATTTGTAATTAAGGGAAAAAACATTTGAAATATTCTTCTTGAAATTATTCTATTTTATCGGATTCAATACGAGTAGAAAGGGTAATATTTCATCAAAATTTTCAATGCCTGGCCATGTTCAATACAAATCAAAAACGAAATGTCAACATTTATTTGTAATAATTTCAGTGATTGATTGATCATTTTTGCTCATTTGATTATTCATTTGTATAAAATGATGCAAAATTGCTTTGTATTACACAAACAACCACGATTGGCAGCTAATAATTCAAAAAATTTTAAATTTAAATTCAAATACATTGCTTTTACAAAATTTCAAACCCCTTTCTCCTTTGAAACTTCTTCGTCTTCAGCAAACGTTTCTAATTTGATTAATTATGATTCATAACAACAACATTAATAACAGCAACAAAAGAAAATAAATGATATTTCATGCTTCCTATTGATATGCTTTTGTTTGCGGTTTTTTCCTTTCAAAAAACTTTACAGGAAAACAAATCAATACAATTGAACGTGCAACAATAACAACAAGCGCAACGAGGTCAAGGACAAAGGATACGATTTTTTTTTTTTTGAACAAAATTGATGCAAAAATAGAAAAATTTTCAATGATATTTTTCATAAGTTTTATGAGAGAAATTTCATTTATCATTCATTTATAATTGGAAAGCTATTAATAAGCTAATAATAAGCTAGCTGTTGTAAACCTCATAGAGTATCTATCTCTCTCAGCTAAGGTAGCTGCGTTCAAAATAATAAACAAGGAAAGAATTTTTTTTTTCATTTATTTTAATGGGAAAATATTCAAAAATGATATATTAAATGGCAAGTATTTATCAGTTTTTAATTTGAATTTGGATTTGATTTGATTCAAATAAAGTATTTGATTTTTTGCTTCAAAAATTCAAGGATTCAAATTAAATGAAAAATAAATAAATCAATGAATGATAATTATCTGAAATGAAAATTAATTTGCGCTGAAATTTTTGTATCAAAAAGTTTAAAAAAGATTAAAAATTATGATAATTTTAAATAATTTTTAAAAATCAAAATTAAACAATTTTTTTTTTGTTAACTAAATGAATGAATTTCAAATGGAAAACCACACACATATACAGACATTGAAATATTCAAAAAAACATATTTCACAATTTATTCAATGATTTTTTTCTTTAAATTGTAACAAATGGGAAAAATTTGAAAAAATTCAAGAATTGCTTTTTATCGAATGTAATACATTAAAATAATTCATAGATTTTAAGCAAATACATTTTCAAGAAATCATTGATTGATTGGAATTTGAAACAAAATTCAAATTCAAAGAATTTCAAAAATCAAAGATGCAACAGCTAAATTTAGAAAAATTTGAAGAAATTCAAGTGAAAAACCATTTGTAATGATCATATTAAAAGATAGATAATCATTTCTATAAATGGTCATGAGTCACACATCAAGCTGATAAAACACAAATGTATGAATGGCGATCAAAATTTGATATCGTTTAATCTGATTGATTGATTTATTTAATTTAAATATTTCTTTTACTTCAATATTTATGTTGAAAAGAATTAAATTCATAGTTCTCAGTGTACTGCTGGGGGGTATTGTGTATTCAATGATTATTTGTATTTTATCGATTATTTTACATGAATCGTAATAATAAAACGAATTAAATTTTATCGATAAAGATTTACTGCTGTCTTGATGTGTTTATATTTAATAATCGTACGATAATCATATTAGGTTGTCCGGAAAGTTATGGCCGATTTTCAGGAGCGATTGTATTGATTAAGCAAAATGAACTTTATGGACAACCTAATATTATTAAATCAAAACATATTGGACACCAATATGAGTTGTGTATGGGTTTATGTATGTTTTAATATTCATTTGTATTGAATTTAATCAAATCAAATCAAACATAACCAACAACGACCAACAACAACAATCCAAAACATTTATTTTTCACATTTCTTTCATCTTTCCTGAATCAATGTTTGATTTAATGTTCAGTGTATGTGTTCATGTGTGTTTGTATATGTGTGATTTAATGGAATTTTAATGTTTTATTATTAAAATGATGATGATGATGATGATTGTACATCACCACCACCACCAACGAGCAGCTAAATACACAAACAAACAAGCCCAAATACATGTAATAAACAAAGCAAAATATGCTAGACATTTTAGCATTTTCCTATCCATATCTATAGCCCTCTTTCGAACTCTATATGTGAAATATAATCTTTTATAAATTTTTTTCTTTATTATTTGATTAAAGCATCAAAACAAAACAAAGCGAAAAAATTGAATGAATAGAAAGACTAATCATTTCTGTAATTTTTCGTTATCTGAGGATAAATGTGAAACAAATAAACGAATATTAATATTTTGAGTAAAGCTTATTATTATTATTATAAACAATAATATAACAAATAGAATCTAAACAAAGAGGAAAACACATGAACAATATGTGAATTTAATATTATTATTTGTTTATTTCAACATTTATTCAGCTTTCTCGGCGGGCAAGGAAAATCCGGTTCTTTGTTTGATTTTCAGTTTGAAATTTCGAAATGGTGCATTATTTGTGTGCTTTTTTGGGGTGGTTGGTCAATCGATTTCCATTGGAGCAACGGATTGGATGAATCTTTTGATTCAAAAGTAATCAATGAAATCCGTGCAAGATTGCTTGATCGGTTGGACATAATACGAACCGATCAGCTCTCAGCGAATCGATTTTGCTTTTTGGATAAACAAACTCGATACAAAATTCACAAATTTTTTCAAAAATTATTTCCAAATACAAAAAAATCAAACAAAAATCTGATTGATTGATTGCTCGGAGAAACTATGGGAAATTTTGATAATCAATCAAATATTTTTTTTCAAAGGAATTGAAGAAGAAATCGATTTTCATATTGTTCTTAAGGAGTAAAATGTGTGTACAAATTTTCGAAAATTTTCAATTTTATTTACACTTCAAGCGGAATTTCTTTAAAATAAACAAGAATTTAAAATAAAAATCGATTATTTTTTTTGGAATTATTTTCATTTGTGATAATATGATTAATCATATTATCATTATTATTATTATTATTGCTGAACAATAATATTGAATTATTGAATTTAATAATTATCATTTATTTTTCAAAAATAATAATCCAAAATCGATAGCCGCCAATTTGAATTGTTTTGTTTTTTCTAAGAATTTTTCAAGAAAATCTTTTAGAATCTAAATCTCTTAGATACACACAAACACACACTGACACACACACACAAGATTGAACAATTCTTTTGTTTACAAAGAAGAATTTCTTTGAAAAAGATTTCATAGAAATTTAAAGTAAAACAAGCAAAAAAACAACGGAGAATTTCTTTGAAAAAAATTTGTTTTTTCCAATTTAAAATTATCTTTGAAAAATTCATACATTGCCTTAATTTATCTATTTTCATTTCTTAGTTTCATTTTCACTTTTTTTTTCATTTCTTTGGAACAAAGAAATCTAAATCTTTAAAAAATCTTCAAAGAAAAAGAAAGAATTCCATTATAAATTATTATTTCAAGTGAAAATAATAATAAAAATAATGATAATAACAAACATGGACACAAGTAAAGAATTAAAATCAAAGAAAAAGTAAAAATAATAAAAGTTTCAAACAGAAAAATTTTACTCCGTAAAAAATTACTTCTTTATCATTAAGACGAAACAAATCTTGTTATTTTTAGCTGATTTTATATTTAGTTCTTACTGCTTAAATATCTGCGAAGAAAAAAAAAACAAAACATATTCATTGAAACATCCAAAATTTTCAATGCTAAAAATTACATAAATTTCCTTTTTTCCAATTGCTTTTACTTTACTTTCATCATTTATTTTAAAAAAATAAATAATGAAAAAGAGAGAAAAATGTGAAAAGAGAGATGCCAATTTATTTTGCTTGGGCGAAATTCTTATGAAAATCCTTTATATCAAGCTTGAAGGAAAAAAGTGGAGAAAAATATTGAAAAAATATTAGCTTGTCCGAAAAGTTTTTGCCGATTATACTGTGGGCAATTATGAGAAAATCGGCAAGAACTTATCGGACAACCGAATAAAAAAAATACAGACAAACAAACACGATTGAAATCGGATGTAATACAAGCGTGGAAATCTTTGGGAAATTGTAACAAAATTCTTGAAAAATTGGCTTTGTAACAGCAAAAACAACTGGAAAATACGTCTGGAAAAAAGTGTCAAAAATAGATTCATTCAACTATAATCATTCATTCAATTAGTTTAAAATTGAAATACATGATTGTATAAAATATGGGAAACAAACAAAATTCATAACATTTTTTTTCCCCCGTAATTTTTTCGATGACATTTTCTACCTATTTTGTAGGTATGAAATAACAAAAACAATTTGAAATGATATTTGTGAAAATATTTCACTATTTAGTCATCAACATTTGAATATTTCTACATTTTATTTGGAAATTCTTTGAGTTAAAACTGAATATTCAAATGAAAATGAGGAAAATTATGGCAAATTGAATGATATGAAGCTAAAAACAAGATTGAAAAATTGTTTCGCGTTTGTTTGTATGGAAAATTGTGAAATATTCATTCATTTTTTGATTATATATGTGTAAATTGATTGAATAAGAAAACATTAAATCATTCATTTTCTCCTTGATTTTTGAATGGAAAAACAAAATTTAAATCTAATCATTTTTCAGTGACAATCAATAAAGAGAAAGCACACAGATAAACACATATATATGCAAACACACAAGCACAATACAGTACAAACACAAAAGCATCATTTTTTTTGAACGAAAGTGTTTGTGTTTAGCATATTGATTTGAATTTGAAATATATGAATCCAATTAACTTTCAATTTATACTTTTTCAATTTTGTTTGCTTTTGTTTTGGTGTTAACAAACAAATAAGATTTGTATTCAAATTGATCAATGAATGAATGAATGAATTCGATTAAATTTGAATTAAATCCAACAATAATGATGAATTTAATGAACAAACAAACCGGAAAAAAGTTGAAGAAACCAAAGTTGAATTCATTTATTGATTCAATTTCTCGTTTATCTTGGTATATTAAGTTGTCCGAAAAGTTCCGGCCGATTTTCCCGAGCAACTCTATTGATTAAGCGTGATGAACTTTTCGGACAGCCTAATAATATTGACTAATTTGAATGAATTTTTTCTGACAAATTGTTTCACATTGAAAATTGTTTTTCATTTCACTGTTTATGTACACAATGAATCTATTGTAGCTGCTGCTTCTATTGTTAGTTATTGTACAGATAATTCATCTGACAACGACAGGAAAATTGGATTCTTTTTCTGGTCTTTGACAAAGCTTTAATTTCGCTTTAGGCAATTATGTGATATACAGATTGGGTTTTACATATACAGAAAGCAGCCAAGGAAAAAATTGTGAAAATATTGGAATTGAATAATAATGAAAGATAATGATAAAGATATCATTCAAAATAGATTAAATGGAATAAATAAATAAAATTAATGAATTGAAAATAGTGAATGAGGAAAATGATTAAATACGTGACTTGAAAAATTTTTGGCTTCAAAATATTCAAAAATAAAGCTCCAAAATGAATTACGACGATTATGAAATGAATAATGGGTAATGATATTCATTTGTTCCGTTTATTTGTTTTTCAATAATAATAATGATGATGTGATTTTGGGTTGTGTGTTCAGACCCTATTAGCAGGGTCCCTGTTTTTCTATTTTTCTTCGGTCACAAATCTATTGGTTTTCAGTGTGTTTCAACCATAAGTTTCAAGTTTAATTGAATCTTTACTGATTGAAAGATTGAATCGATTGATTCAAACAACTGGTGAACAAAGACCCAAAACAAGAGATAATGCTCGATACATACCCATTATTTCAATATACGAATGACTAGTATTCATAAGCAAAAATGATGAAGAATAATGATCCAAAACAAAACAATCAAATGTGATTAATTAACATGAATGATTGATTGATTCATTTTTTTTTTGGATAAAATGACCATTAATGTATTGGATTGATTCAAAAAAACGAGATGAATTTAATGTTTGGATGAATTTAATGTTTCATTTTCATTGAAAATTGATTAAATCTTGTCGTTCTAAATGAATGTATGGATGAAATATGTGATTTATGTGATAAGATTTTGAATATTTTAAAGCAGTTTTCATTGTTTGAAATGATTGTTGATGATCATGTAAAAATATTTTAGAAAACATAATGAAATTGACAGCTCAATCAATTATTGTTTTGGCCAATTTTAAATTTGGTTTTTTTTCGTTTTTTTCTTCTTCCCCAATTCTTAATGCACTCTCATTGAACTTGTCATTAACAAATGAAAGTGAAATGTTCATCATTGAAAGAATTGTCATCATTATTATTATTATCATCGATGATAATTTTTTGATTACATTGCTGTTTTTGTCATCATTGTCAGGAATAAAAAATAAATAAACCAAAAAAAAAAAAAAAAAAATAAAGGAAGAATTTTCATTTATTCATTTTATAATCAGCAAATCATTCAATGAAATGGAAAAATAAATAAACACAAATAATGGCCAAAGGGATTTTTCTGCCACGCAAAAACCGAAGCAAAAACCAGAGCAATTTTTTCAAATTTTTCCATTAGATTGTCCGCAAAGTTTCGGAAGATTTTCATGTGCAACTCTACGGATTAAGCAGAATGAACTTTTCGGACAACCTTTATATTTTATCATCATCATCATCACATGGATTGATATAGAACAGTCATTCTCAACCGGTGTTCCGCGGCACTTTAGTGTTCCGCCAGATTCCAAAAGTGTGCCGCCAAATTTTGGAAATCTAACTCATTCCTTTATTATTCCCTTACTTGGTGTGCCGCAAGATTTTGGAAATAAAGGCTTTTACTTTTTTCAGTGTGCCGCGGCGAAAAAAAGGTTGAGAATGACTGATATAGAATTTTGATATTTTCAGAATTTTGATATTCGCAGAATTTCAGATAATAAGAGACAAATCAATCGAATCACACATATAAACAACAACAACAACAGCAAAAATAATTGAACATTAGATAAACATTGTACCAACGAAAAATTGAGAGAGGGCACACAATGATGATGAGATCACTTGAAGATCACACACACAAAGAATAAAAATGAAAAAATGAATATCGAAAAATGAAACAATGGCAAAAAAATTGAAAATGAATTGACAGATTTATCACTGAGAAAAAAGTGTAACAAACAATGGAAATCAAAAATTATATAATCATTTGATCACACATCACATCATATTTGAAACAATAGAGTTGATGGGATAAATAAATAAATGAAAAATGAAAAATAAATAAATAATTTCATAGAAAATAAAGATGAATTGAATAATGATTTTGAGATGATGATGATGATGATGATAATCATAAATACAATAATGAATGGATGGATGAATGAATGGATGAATGAATGGCACCAACAATAACATCAAAAAACAAAATGATTTGACATTTATGAAAAAAATGCACACTCAAAGCAGTGTATTAAACTCGAATTAATTGAATGAATCAGCTGAATCGAAGCTGAATCGATTGAAGATCAAAATACTAAAGTGAAAATTATTAAAAAACAAAAAACACTTAAACTGTGAAACACTGAAACTGTGAAACACTGAAGCACTGAAACACTGCGACACCAAATGATGGAGCTGATGATGACAATAATTCAATTATTGAATGATGTATTAATTTTCGAGTTTAAATGAAGGGTAAAAACATGGAAATTTTCAATCAAAAAATGATTGAAAATTTGGTTGAGAAGCGATCATCTTCGATTCGCTGTCATCATCAATGAAATTTTCGATTTGGATGCTCATAAATTAAACAAAAAAACCAATTTGAAAAATTGATAATTTTGACACAAATAAAAAATGAACGAATGAATGAATTGATTGTGGACTTTATCAGTGATTGAGGATCGTGGACTGGCCAAGTGAATAATCATTCAATGGAGAAGAGACAGAGATTTTCATATTTTATCAATGCTTTAACTAAATATTTGAATAGTTTTGGATATGATCACATATTATATAATGATTTAATCGATTTAATAATACTGTCACACTGATATTGTGTTTGTGTTCGTGTGTTTGAGTGTATTAGTGTTTAATTTTAAGCAGTGGAAATCAAGTATATGGAAATTTTTTACTCGTAACAAGAAATTAATGACAAGTGACAAGTTTTGTTAATTTTATTAGTATGAAAAAAAAAAGTAAAAGTACTTGGATATTACATTGATATTACATTGACAAACATGATGATTATAATCAAACAAACAAATGATTATGAAATTTTATCGAGATGAAAATGAAAATTTATTTTTTATTTGATTTCTATTTTTTCGAAAAAATAAAAATAATCAAGGATAATTCATTTATTATTTGTTTATTTTAAGACATTACAATTGAATGATTTTCAAATTTTTCAAATTTGGAAAATTTGAAAATCATTGTTTGAATGCATCAGATAATGATCATGTATTACGGATGATGGTGATGGTGACAACAACCAAACAACAACCTTTTTGACACATGTTTTCCCCTCAGATTTACACTTTGAATTCATTCATTCATTCATCGATTACGATTATACACGTTCATATATCGTCTGAAATATTCTTTGAAAATTTTTTCACAAAAAATCGATGATCGATTATTTAGATTGATCGATTTGAATGATTATTCATTCATTCATTATTATTATCAATGAATTGATTGATTGTTAATGTGTATAATGTGTGTGTGTGTGTGTATGAATAATGTTTGATTGAAATGATAATTTTATTTTATTTTATTTGAATTTTTCGCAAGTTTACGCAAAATTACGACAATCTTTGACTCTCCACTGATTTGAAATCAAATTTCAAAATCATTTTCAAATGATTTTCAAATGATTTTAAATAATATTTTCTCTTATTTATTTTTGAATAAAACTATTGAATTCAAATTGCAATTTAAATCAAATTAAACAAATAATGATCAATGGGACAAATCAAATTTTTAAATTTTCAAATTTTTCAAAATTTTTTTCCAAAGAAAAAAATTTGCGTGCAACATCATTGTGCGTGTTGTCGATGCATGTATTTGTGTGCGTTTTTGAACGATATTATCAAATAAACACAGGTGAAAACACATGTATGGCTCTCACCTGAGCCAAATACAAAGAGACAAAGGATAAACAGTCATACATTGAATCGTATTTCGAATGTCATTTGATTGTAATTTGATTTCGTTTTTTTATGGAAAAACCTGTCTTGTTGTTTTGTCAAATAATTTCATTGACGAATAATTTAATTTTTGATGAGAAGACAAAACGATTTTCAATGAAATAAAATTTGGAAAAATCAGAAACTTTTGAAAAATTGTTCAAATTTTGAAAATCATAAATGGTCTGAATTTTGATCAAAAATTATCAAATATTCTATTCACAAATGAGACTGAAATAATTGGTCATTTGTGAGAGAGAAAGAGAGAAAGAAAATGACCAATGAATAATTATGGTTAATTATTTCGTGGAAAAAACAATGGTGACCAGTACCATGAGATAGTCACAAGCAATGACAATTAATTGGATTGGTCACTGATTTCGGAAAAAAGTTTGATTCTTTATTTTTTTCGGAGAAATTTTTGTTAGAAATTCGTGATTAAATATGGAAAAAATCTAAAGCAAACTTTGCTTTAAATTATTGGGTTGTTCCATAAGGTCTTACCATTTTTAAAATTTTTTTTTCATTCGGAAAACGGCAAGAACTTATAGGACAACCTAATACAATTGAAAAATTAAATATTTTGAAACATGATAAATACAACAGTAGCAGCAGCAATTAATTCTCAAAATCAAAAATAATTATGAATTATTCCTGTTTTCATTGAAAATAGATCATAAATATTAATTGTTGCACATGGACAGAGAGAGAAAGAAGAAGAATTAAATTTAATTCTTGTCTTGTCATTGATCATTGGTAACTTTATAAAAAATTGAAATGAAATGTAAAATATTAGAGGGAAAAAAATGTAAAACTTTTACACTTGTAAATTAGATTGTACGAAAAGTTTTGACCGATTTTCATCAAGCAACTCTATTCGATTAAGCGGGATGAACTTTTCGGACAACCTAATATAAAATACAAATGAATATTTAAATGTATTCTGAAATTAGAATTTATTACATTTTTGGTCATTTGTTTTGTTTTTACATTCATTTATAATGTCTATGGCGATTCGCAGAATAAATAAATGAGCAAAATGCTCAGAGATTACATGTTAATATCGAAATAACGAATGATAATAAATACAGATCATCAAAAGGGAAAAAAACTAAAACAAATACCAAAATTGATAAATAAATTGAAAACAAATAAATAAATAAATAAACCAAAGCAAATCATTTGAATATTCTTGGTTATATTTTTCCTCCTCGAAAAAAAAACAAAAAACAAATCCATCAAATCATTTATATTTGGTTGTCCCATAAGTTCTTGCCGGTTATATCGTAGAAAATCATTAGAAATTCGGCAAGAACTTATGGGACAACCTAATATATTTAAATTCACTTAGTCTCTTTTTTTTGAAATTTGGGCAAAAAAAAGAGGAAAATCGGTTCAATTCGATTCGATCTCATGTGGATTTTTCATTTCATTTCATTTTGATTCATTTCGATTCCAATTCCAATTCATTTTCATTTTCAAATTTAATTTCTAATGTTTAGCATTTAATTCAATTCAATGAATACACATACACAAACAAAAAAATACTGATGCTGAGATGCACCAAAGACAGACACACACAAACACACACACGAATGCACCAGAATTCTGTATTTGAGAGGGGAGGACACATATATATTTGATGTGTACCATTTTTGTATTATTATCATCTACAATTCACAAAGACCTTTATTCGAAATAATTCTTCTTAATTCTTTTCACTTTGTTTCTTGTTTCTTGCTTTTTGATTTGATTCGTATGTCAATTGAACACTGTGGTGATCAAGACAAAACAAGAAGATCCATATTCGAATCAATTGTTTGAATTATTTTTGTTTTTGAAAGGATTTTTTTTTCACTGGTTCAATGAATCAAACGTATTCTTTTGTTTTTTCGATATATATTTCACAATTGTAACAATTGATACCAAACGTTACCCTAAACTAATACACACAGTATGTCAAAAATAATCATGTTTTCAAATTTCAAAATTTCAAATTTTAATTATTTTTTCTCTTCTGGCAATGATATGCGATTGTTTGTGTGTGTGTGTGTGTGTGTGTGTGTAATAATGAATCAATGTTTTTTCATGCTGTGAATTTAATTCAGGATGAAAAAATATCATTTTCATGATATTTTTTCACCCTGAATTCAAATTCACGACAATCACAGTGGCAATTGTAAGCTATGACCTCTTTCATAACAGGACCAGATTTTCCTCGTTATTTTGAGAGGAAACTTTTACGTTAAATTCAAACGAATCATATTTACATTCAAGCGAATGTTTACTTTAAAAACTTTGAATTTAAATTTTGTTTTTTTTTTTCGAAAAATCAAAATTTTTCATCATTTTGATTATGTAAATAAACAAGGAACCTCATGAAAATTCAGGGTTTCAAAGGTATAGATAGATATGAAATACAATCAGATATGAAATGTAGAATAGAATGTATTTCTATTTGTTTTTTTGTTTTGTTTTGTTTTTTCAATTTCAAATGTACACATTATCATCATCATTATGATTGTTGTCATTTGTTGTTTATTATTATTATAAATATTAATATTTTAAAACTTTTTAGATGCATACAGAAATCTCTTCGTATTGAACAACTTTATAAAAGTAAAAATGAATATAAACAAAGCAAAAATATCATTTTTTTTTCAAAACGGAAAAGTTTCACGGAAAAATTATTTCCATTGAAATCAAAACTGAAACTTGAAATCATATTTTGACGCCTAAAAATCATATTCAAATTCAAATTTTTATTATGTATTATTATTAGGTTGTCCGATAAAATCTTGCCGATTTTCTCCATTATTTGTTACGATAAAATCGGCAAAAACTTTTTGGACAATCTAATACAAACACACATACATACATAGAAATATACGGTACATTTCATTATTATTATTATTATTATCATGATTATCATATTCACTATATTTGTCTCACTGTTTATTTATTTATTTATTTGAAACTTTGATGATTGCATTCGTGCATGAATGATTCGTATGGAAGAATATGAGAAAATATTAAGGAGCAAAGTATTAAGGAGAAAATAATCATCATCAAAAAGAAATGATACATGACAATTTTCAATGACAATCATCATCATCATCATCATTATTATTATTGAAAATATACACAAATATACACACAGAGAGAATATATTTACACCAAAAAAAAATTGTTGTTCTCAGGGAAAAAAAGAAAGGAGAAAATGATACGGAAAATATATGAATCAAATATAAATAAATAAATAAATAAATTCAAGAGTTGAAAATACGGGAAAAAATTCATGGTGTAAATATTTACAAATCAATAATCACACAAGATCCATGAATCACATATGGATAATGGTGGAAGAATAATCACATAATTCAAATGATGTTTCTTTCATTTTCTTTGACAAATTCTTGTTGAACAATTCAAGAATCAAAATATGTATCAAATTATGATAATGATGATCAAATACTAGAGATATGTTTGTTATACTTGATTTTCATTCAATTTATTTCTCATTTTTTTGTTTTGTTTAATTTCATTCAATTCATTTCTTGGTCACTTTTATTCATTGTTTGTTATTTAGGGCCACCAGGGACTATAAGTGTTGACAAATTATCTAATTGAAAAGACTGAATAATTGAATGAATGAATGGATGACAAGATGGGTAGGATGGGTAAGATGGCTAAGATGTGGTACAAGCTATTGTCACTGGAATTTCTCAAGTCAGTCATATTTTGTTTTTGCCAGGTCTCTTTATATTTGTATTCGTGCACATACATATTGTTCAACAGTACAATTTTAAAACAGATTTATTTTTTTTTTATTTTTTGATATTCGTCAAAATATCTGATTATGCTTAACTTTGTTTTTTTTTTATTAGGTTGTCCGTAAAGTTCTTGCCGATTTTCATGAGCAACTCTATTGATTAAAGCGGAATGAACTTTTCGGACAATCTAATATTTTGTTTTTTTTCTCGCTCTATTTTGTCGAAAATTGAATTTCATTTCAATTTTTATTCCTTTGGAATGAAAAACGAAGAAAAATCAAAAAAGAAAAGATGCTTATCTTATTTATTTTGATTCTTTCCTTCGATTCTTCAAAGGAATTTTCTTATTTTCCTCATTTTTCAACATGATTTTCAAAAGAAAAAAGAACAAATTTCATTTTCAATCTTTTCAAAATCTTTACAATCTTCAATCTGGAATCTTTGCAATCTTCAATTTTTCAAATTTTTCAATCACACAATCATTCGCGTCTTAAGATATGGCGAGTTTTCTATTGTCAAAATCATCATCAGTCAAATTCGGGTAAAGACATGAAATAAAATAAAAGAAAAAAATCGAAAATCACGACACAAAACAAAATAGTCGAAAAATAGTCGAAAAATTGAAAAATCAAAAATTCTTCATCGAATACATTTGTTCTTCATTCATTGATTCATTCATTCAAACATACAATACTTTGTCAATACGAAATTTCTTTGTTAAATTAAGCCTCTGCTGATGATGATAATAATAATAAAAATACGAACAATTCTTTAGAGATTGAAGAATGAAGGGGAAAATTCTTGTCTTAACAATTCTCGCCTATTTAAGATGCTTGTGTATTGATTAATAATAATGAAAATAATAATGAAATATTCATACATACACACACAATAGACAAATACAATGACAAAATATGTGAGAATTATCATTATTAGATTATTAAATTAAATTCTTTATTTGTCTCTTTTTCATTTCTTATTCTGTTCAATGATTCGCGATGATTATTTAATGTCGATGATGATGATGATGATGACAATATTTTGTTTTTCCATGTTTAGTAACAAAGAATTCAATTTTATTCATTGTTTATTATTTGAAATTTGCAAATATTGTCGAAACAATATTGTTAGGATATGAAATAATAGAAAAACAAGAAATGAACAAACAGTACAAATCAAATATTAATATATAAGCATCAATAATTTTTCTATTTTATCGAAAGAAAAAAATGATTAATTCACAGTGTAATATGGGAGAAAATGTGTGTTCATATGTATTTTTGGGCCTTGTTGTATTTGATTAATATGATTTAATCAAATTAATAATAATCGAAAAAAGTATGGCGAAAGGAAAAAAGCAATTAATCAAAGATTGTAGATTACATGAATGAATGAATGATTGTAGAATGTGAGCATTAAATTAATGTTTAAACAGCAGAAATCGTTTATTGTTTTTTAAGATTCGTTGACAATAATGGTGTTATCAGGGTTAAAACATTGTAAATAATAATATTTCAATAATTATTATTGTCGTTATGAATATTGATTGTTAACACCTGTACAAAAATTGTGTTGAAATAAGTATTGGGACAAGGGTAGTTTGCAAAATGTAAATCAAATACAATCTGTACAAACACGGTGAATACATTGAACACAAGTAATCAATGAATTTGCAACGAAAAATTATCGAAATGAATAAATTATAAAGAAAATTCGAATGCATAAGGTAATACAACCCTTTTGAATTCAACAACTCTATTGAGAAATTGAATTAAAAAAATTCGATTAAGAAAATAAATAGATTCGGAAAAATTTAATTGAAAAATTCAAACATTTTCAATGATCATTTATTTATTTAGTTTGGTTTGTTGTTTTGGAAAGATATTAATTCATTTCATTTGTTCATTGAAATGAATTAATGATTTCATAATTACTTGGAACTAATAATAATGATACTACTGCTGCTACTGCTGCTGCTGCTGCTACTGCAACTATTAATAATGATTATTATTCTGATTTAATGATTATTTTCATTTCTTTCATTGCATTTTATTTTAGCTATCAATGAAATCAGATATTAATAAAATCTAAACACAATGTGTTCACTGAACAAATTTTGATTTTCTTCTGATATTAGGTTGTCCCAGAAGTTTTGGCCGAATTTTCATTAGCATCTCTATTGAGATTAAGCGGAATAAACTTTTCGGACAACCTAATAATACAATCATTATTATTATTATTAACGGTAATTATATTCGATTAAGATAATTTTGAAAAAACGAAAAACGAAAAGAATAGAGGAGAAATGAAGATGAAGAAATTCAAGATTTTTTTAATTTTTGAAGATAAAAACAATGAAAATAAATTCAAAAAATCACAAATATCTTATTTGTAATTGGTAATCAATACAAAATGATAATGATAATGATAATGGTCGTAATGGTATATGCTTTTCTTTGATATTGATTTGTCAATGATAATTATTTATTTATTTATTTACTACTTATTTCTATTTTTTCTTCTCTAAAAAAACCAAAACATAAGGTTAACAACAACATATACACAAAGATAATGATAATGCTTTCCGTTATTTTTTTTTTCTTAGATATTTTAATTGTACTTTTAGCTTTTTTTTACTTCGAATAATAATAATGATAATAATAATATTAGATTGTCCAGAAAGTTCTGGCCGATTTTCATCGCCGACTTTATTGATTAACCGAAATGAACTTTTCGGACAACCTAATAATTAAGTTGTAAATAATAAATTAATCTATTTGAAAGTTGTTGTTTCAATTTTTCTATTTTCGAAATTTTCTATCTTCTTAATTTCTTCTTGAAATTATTATTATTTCGAAAAGAAAATAATAATAAACTTGAATCCATTTTCATTTGTTTTTTTTTACTGATCTCTATTTGACTAGTAAATAATTTAAAATTGTCATTTTCAACAAATGGAAAGTACCAACGAAAAGAACTAAGTAAAATTGAAAATTATAAACACTGAAAACAACAACAACAACAATAATAATAAGAAAAGCGGCAAAAAATTACCTGTGATTTATTTTCATTCATTCATTCATTCATTCATTTATTTAGTTTTATTTAGAAATAAATTGAAATCAGAAGAAAACAATGGAAATATGTGTGTGCCATAGACTTTACAATAGAATTTTGTGAAAAAATAAAATAAAATAAAATAAAATTCGTGATTTGAAATTGTAAATTAAAAATGGGATAAAAATTTCAAAGAATCAGAATAAAAAGAAAATGAAAGAAAAATTTCAATTCATCTCAAATATGAGAAGAAAAAGTAATTTAAAATTATTTTCAAAAAACTTTTACTTGTTTGAAATTTTTTGAAAATTTAAAAAAAAAATGAAAATAAAACATTAAATATCTCATTTGATGATTCTTGAAATGTTTTCAGTGTTGTATTTTTCAAAATTATTAGGTTGTCCGTAAAGTTATGGCCAATTTTCATGAGCAACTCTATTGATTAAGCCGAATGAACTTTTCGGACAACCAAATATTATTTTACTTTTAGGCAATTTCAAGAGTACCAAAAATGAAATAAATTTTGAAAAATTTTAAAAAATTTTAAATTTTAATATTAATGAATGAATGAAAATGAAGAGTTTAGAATAGTATAATAATCATAATAATAAATACGAAAAAAACTTGATTCAAGTTGTACAACAACAACAATAATCATAATGATGATGATGATGATGATGATGATAATAATAGTAATCATAATAACGATTATAATAAACATAAAAACATATGCAGAGCATTATGAATCTGTTACAGCAACAGCAGCAGCAGTAGCAACAACAGAATAAATATTAGGTTGTCCGCAAAGTTCTAGCCGATTTTCATGTGCAGCTCTATTCGATTAAGCGTGGTGAACTTTTCGGACAATCTAAATAGAAAATATTTAATGAAAAATTGTTTTAAATTCAAAATTATTTATTATCATCATCATCATCATCGTAATAATAATAATTCCTATGTAATGTTTTGTTTAGTTTATCCATCTACTCACAATTGTGTTTGTTTGTAGGCAATTTAACAGTAAAATTTTGAAAAAAAAATATATGATTATTTCAGGTTGTCCGAAAAGTTTATTCTGGTTAATCGATAGAGTTTGCTCATGAAAATTTGGCAAGAATTTTCCGGACAGCCTAATATTTATAAAATAAAAAAATGGAAAAATATAAATATATTTAAATGAATAAATTAAAATGTACACATTTAAATCATAATAATAATGATAATAACTAAAAAGAGAGTTCAGAAAAACATTCGTAAACATTTTCCATTTGAAAACATATTTCTTAAAAATTCTTAAAAATGAATTCAAAATGAATTTCTTAAATGAATAATTCTTAAAGATAAACAACAACAACAGTACATGAAAATAATAATAATTACAAATAGTGATGATTTGTTTGTTTGTTAGTTCGTATTATGATCATCTCCATCATAATCATTAACATCATTATCATTATCGTTGATTGAAGAATTTAAGAAATGAATTGGAATTTTGAACGGAAAATTAGATGAAATTAAATGAATTCATCGGTTTTTTTCCTGCAAAACGGGTCTTTTATCATGTTTTCATCATTTAAATTCAATGGATTTCAATGGTAAGGATTCGGTAATCGAAATCAATTTGAATTTGAACGAGTAAAAAACGAAAAAATTCAAGAGTAATTTGTATGTTTGAAATGTAAGAATTTCATAGAAAAAATATAGCGATAAATATTTATTATCGCCATTTAGACTCTAAATTTTAGAGCCTAAATTTTAGACAAATGAGTGAATACTTTCAAAAAAGATAAATAAATTCACGCTACCAGAATCTCGTTCAGGGATATTTGTTTCGGGGATAATTGTTTTTCATTAAAACAAATTTTGAATGAGACTATAGTTTTTAAAAATACAGAGATATATTCATTCATTTAAAATTACTATTATTTTTCAAACTTTTTCTATTTCAATTATTCAGTCAAATCACCGGAATGGTTATTGTTTTGAAATAAATAAACTAAAAACGAATGGAAAATAGACGAATGAATTATAAATAAAACCAGTATTACACACGAATACAAACAAATTTATTTTGGATAAAGACATTCAAATTTATATCCAAAATAACATGGATTTCATTATTCTACTTTCACTCATTTATTCAATTTGAATTTGGAAATTAGTTCGGCTTGTTTTTTTGCATACAAAGTCTCTACGAAAATGGAATAAATTTTCTTTTAATTTCCTTTATTTCTGCTCAGTTTAAATTGTATTTTCACTCATTTTTCCTCGATGTTTATGTCTGCTTGTAATTCTAAAAGATTATTATTTTTATTAAAATTTTATTGCTTTCATTCATTCATTCATTCCATACAATACAATCCAAACACACATATAACAACAATTTATTTCGAAATTTAAACCAAAAGAAAAAATAAATTTGTTCATTTGCTTGTGTTTTCATCATTTCGATGGAAATAGTGTTGTTTAAGTTTAATTTATTTTCTTATTACCATTTACTTTACAACTGTGTGTATTGGCAATAATATGACTTGGGTTTATAGTGACTGTTGGTTGGTTGGTTAGTTGGTAGAGTAATAATAATAATAATAATGATGATGATGATTATGGAAATGGTGAATAGTGAGATGATGGTGTTTGTCGGTGGTTTCACATAGGAAAAAAAATGGAAAATTTGCTAAAATTTTGCCTTAAAAATTAATACATTAGCTTTTTATTTAGCCGAAACAGCTTTTAAATTTTTTTGAATTTATTTCAATTTCATTTCAACGTATATCAAACAACAACAACTACAACAACGAAATCCTATTTGCTTTTACGATTCATTTTCACCATTCATTCATATGGTATTTTCTCGGTATTTCATACGGTATACGGCGGTAGTTTATGGTCTAAAACCAAGGATGTTTGTCGGGGAGAATTTTATGAATTTTTTCCTCACGAAAAAAAAATCATAAATTCTCCCGCCAATTTAATTTTTTTTCAAGCAATAAATTCTAAATGAAATAGTGCACAAACACAAATTTGTCCCTTGTTCATATGGAGAAAATTTCAGGGTAAAAATTTTGTCAAAAATTTGAGATTCAGTCCCATCCATATAGGGAAGTAATGGAGTCTGGAGGAAAATGTTGGCTTCACTGCAATAATTATCGTCAATATTTTTTCATATTAATTTTCACGGGAAAAAATTTTACAAAATTGAAATTTGTGATTTTTCACCCTCTGTCTACATGTATGAAGTCATTTAATGCCGCTACTACTACTCCTCTCCACCATCATCATTGATGATTTGAGTTTATTGATGCTGCTAATTTATGATTTTGCATAAATAATTTTCTTCAAAAAAATTTTTGTTTTGTGGAATGGTGAAAAATCATTGAAAAATGATGAAAATATTTTCGTCAATCAAACCGAAACGAGAAAATGCCATTCATAAAACATTATTTTTTTTGATTCATTGTTTCAAAATATGTGTGTGTGTGTGTAAATGAAGACTGAAGAACATTTTGAATGTTTCATTATTCAGAATTCAAACAGAATTTTGAATAAATGCAAATTTCAAACATTCATTTTTTTGGTTTCTTGAATTTCATCAAAATGAAAATTGAATTATTATTCAAAAACAAGCGAAAAATAGAGAGAAACAAAAGAGAAATTAACAAATACTAAATAGTAAATATTCAAAGATATCAAATTTGAAATTTGAATAATTTTCATTTCACACACACACACACACACACATTTAAGCATATTTACAATTG
Organism: Psoroptes ovis; assembly: GCA_002943765.1. NCBI lineage: Eukaryota > Metazoa > Arthropoda > Arachnida > Sarcoptiformes > Psoroptidae > Psoroptes > Psoroptes ovis. The sequence goes on from PQWQ01000001.1 coordinate 347,562, forward strand.
TAACGAATTGAAAAAAAAATTCAAAAATAATCAAAAATTGAATTTAAGAAAATTCAAATAATGAAAATTCAATGAAAATAATGAAGACATGCAATTTTCGGTTCAATTTTCAAGCAGAAGGAATTGAAGAATTTCTTTATTTGAGCTTAGACAAGTTCATAAAAGTATAAAATTACAATTGAATTGAAATTGAAAAATTCTTATATTTTCAAAATAGAAATGAATTCTTGAAGATGATTCAACTATTCTTCTTCAATTCTCATTTTTACAGAAATGAAAAATAATTCAAAAATTAATTAGGAACCAGTGTAAATTTTCAAAGTTTTATTTCAATTAAAATTTGTGAAAAATTCTTAAAATTTGAAAAATTCTCGAAATTTTCAATTAATTAAAAAAAATTTCAATTATTTTCAAGAGACGAAGAAACTGTAAAAACTATAGACTTGGAAAAGTAGAAGAAAATATCAGATAACCCAAAGAATTGGATAAGAAATGATGAAGATAAAGATATATACGTATGAAAAGCCTATTTTCAATTATTTTTCAAAAACCAATTTTCAATTAGAAATTTTTCAATTTTTATTTCTATTTGGTACAAGATTTCTTAATTGAATTCAAAGTTTGAACAAACCAAAAAATTGAAAAAGAAAGAATTTGAATTAATTTTCAATCATCATCATTATTTAAGATAAGGCCAAAGTTCACCGAAGAAATCAATGATGATCCAAATCATAAATTATTAATTTATTGATAGAAACATAGACAACATGGAAAAACCTATCAAAACATTGAAAAACATCAAAAACCATGGATATAAATGGATGGAAAATGAAAACACAAATACTACGTGAAAAAGTTAGATCAATCGAATCAACATGATTAGATGATGATGATAAGTGAAATTGATTTTATGATTTTCAACAAAGTAAAAATCGAATGAAATGAAATGAAATCGAATGAAATTTATTATTTTATTATTTGATTATTGCTCCTGCTAGGGCTATAGCTGCTGCTGATTACCATTTTTCAAACCATATACGTTTGAAAAGATAGAAATTATCATTTTTTATGACCAAAATTCATGAAATAAAATACGAAAAATCCAATTAGGACATTTTAGTTTTGGTTTTTTCATTTTGCTCAATGAATTCGATATGGTTTGTCGATATTATATTCTCTTCTTATTCTTTGGTTCAAACAAGAAATTCATTAATTCATTTCAATGGTCGAATGTTCAATGTGTACACAAAAGTGCACCGAATTCATCATTTTTTCCCATCTTTGAAATTCTAAATTAAATTGTAATGTTTTGTCGTTGTAGAGTTTGATCATCGCAGAAGAAGTGAAAAAAAATGATAATTAAATTCAAACAATTTAAACTGATTTATGAAAACTGACAATTTCGCCAATTCACTTTTAAATCATAGGAATTTACGGAATAATTTATTCGACAAAACGAACGAATAGGTTCATTGAATAACTAAATATTTGATCGTCGAGAGATCGGGGAAGAATTAAGAAAAAATTGAAAAAATCAGAAAAATTGAAAAAATCAAAAATCATATTTGTTCAACGTGAATATTTTCAAATAGAAAAATGGAAAAAAATGAATTGAATTGAATTGAATTAAATTGAGTTGAATTGAATTGAAATGAATCGAAATGAAATCGAATTGAAATCGAAAATCATTATTTATTTAATGTTTCAATCAATTTTAATTGAATTTTTTTCATCATTTTTTCTACCCCTTTGGAAAAACAATCAGACATTTTACAGCACGAAGAAGAAATGAAATGAAATAAAATAATTATAAATTCTTATCTCGTATTTCAGCGATAATTTCATATGCAAGTGTGTTTCGATTTAGGGTTTTGAAACTATTATTATTAATAATATCAACATAACAATTAATGGCAATTGATGAAAGCCGGAATTCTGGGTAAATTAATAAATGAAATTAAATGAAATTTCATCATCATCGATTCGATTCCATCACTCAATGATCAATTCGATTATGACGCTGAGAAATGGCAAGAAATAATAATCAATTTCACATCATCACCTTTCATCGTTTCCCGCAGAAACCCAACGAAAAAACAATCAAAAATATTATTTGATTTTCACAGATTGATCGTCATAGATCGGAGACCAAAGAAATGGGCCCAAGAAACAGGCCAAACACCCCGAATTTGATCAAACGAAAGTATTCCATAACTGGGATCAATTTTTCGAGTAGAATTCAAACAAACAATTCTTAAAAATGAAAAGAAAATTCAATTTTCAAAATTAAATTTTCAATATCACAACCACCACCACACACATCACCAGCACGATTCACCACCCATTAACCACCACCACCCAACAACAACAACAACAACCAAAAAAAAAACCTTGGCTTTTGTGTTTTTGGCTGTCGTCATTGTTGTTGTTGTCGAAGTCTTCGAGTAAAATGTGAACATTATTATTATTATTATTGATATCATCATCATTGTTATATGATTTCATTGATGTTTTGTCATTTTTATTCCATTTTTTCGACAGAAAAAAATTGAAAATATGAGGAGAAAACATTTTCAATTTAATCTTTTTGAATGTATTTCATTTCAATATTTCAATTCAATTTCTAATATTTATCCTGGAAATTTTACAATATTATTTTTGTCAGTGTAAATATTTCAATATTTTTTTTTTTTTTTTTTTTTGATATTTCACTCAGTCAACGACAAAGATATTGACATGAATTCTAAAATATTTGTGAAAAAACTCTTGGAATTTTCAAATTCTTATCCATTTCATTTATATACACAAATACAGATGTATGGATAGCGTTAATAATATTAGGTTGTCCGATAAGTTTTTGCCGATTTTCTCATGATTCCCTATGATATAATCGGCAAAAACTTTTCGGACAACCTAATAATACACATGATCGTGTATATGTTTGCTGAATAACATCTTCTGAGTAACATACAGAAGGAAAGATGAAGATGAAACTTTGTCCACTTTCACTGTCTCTATTCACTCATCACTATCTACTACATGGCTAGTGTTGATGTGTTAGTTTGTGTATGGGCACATACGTATTGTAATATATACAAATATGTAATATTTCACGAAATTCTTAACAATATTCTTACATCTGTATAAAAAATGTAATATATTTTCATTTTCAACTCGGAAAATTTCTACAATTCAAAATACGGAATTTTCAATGACAAAATTTGTATTTTTATCCAGTTTTTTTTTTCATTTTTCTTAGGTTTTTCTTAGGGTTTTTCTAAGGTCTATATCTCTCTTGGTATTTTCGCTGTTAATTTTGTTCAATTTTGGTCCAATTTTCAATTTCATACAGCAAAGAAAACAGAGCAAAAAATACGAAAAAAAAATTCAAATTGTTTTCGTGTTTTATTTATTTCCAAGTCAAAGTGAAGAAAAAAAAAACAAATTTACTTATGTCTTTATTATTATTATTATTGTTTTGTTTTTTTATATTTGGTCCAAAAATTGAATAACACAGACATGGACAAATACACAATAAAGATGTATGCGAAACAGAAGCAAAATAGAGAAATGAACAATATTTGAAATTTCAAATCACGTTTTACTTGTTAATATTTCTTCTTTATATTCTTCATTTTAGTTTTAGTTTCATTTCATTTCATTATAATCTATCGGGTTGTCCCATAAGTTGTTGCCGATTTTCTAATGATTTTCTACGATATGACCGGCAAGAACTTAAGGGACAGCCTAATAATAAATTTATTCTTGAATGAAAAAGTTCCTAAGCAATTTTCAACGTTTCTTCTTCGTTTTTTATTCGATTTCATTTCAATTCAATGTTCATGTGTCCACTTGTTATATAAATTGTTTTTTGTTCATTTTCATTCCATCATTTCTATCATTATGAATCAAATAATAATGGAAATAATAAACGTTTGAATTGTTCAGACAAAGGGAAAAAATTGTGAAAATAATAAAATTGAATTGAATCTAAGTCAAAATATAGTCAAATTAATTTGTTTCAAGTCAATTTTGAACAATTATTTTTATGCATAAACGAATTATTATTATTATTATTAGTATTTTTTGAGCAATTATTTTTATTAAATCACATTTGGATATGTTTTCATCACAGTGTAAAGCAACAATAATAATTTTGGCTGCATTGTTTTGTTTTTAATTATATTTTGTTTCATTTTATTTTATTTTTTGCTTGAATTCTTGAATTCTCTGTATGACAGATAGTGTAAATAGCAATGATATCTATTTTTGGTGGCTGCTGATTCAAAATGATTGAAAATTGAATTTGTTTTTTATTTTTCTTGGATATGCAAAGCGTATTGAAGTATAAAAACAAGAATAACTGCTGCTGCTGATGTATTGGTTTGTTTTTTTCGAAATGTTTGGTGAATGTTTCATCATTGTTGAAGAATATACATTTATTTCATTTCAATTTCAATTTTTCACTGTGCATTTAATGCAATCAGTATTCAATAAGCATACGAATCGATGATTATGATCATGGTGATCATGATCATCATGATCATTCGTCGTCATCGTCATCAATATTGGTATTAATGTTCGACAATGATGATGATGATGATGATGATAATGAAATTCAATGTTCAAAACAATGATGCTGCATCGATCTTCATCGAAATGAACATCAATTTTGTTGATTGTATAATCTCTCAAATTGTTTTGTATTTATTTTTTTCGATTCACTTATTCAAAGCAAATAGGGTTTTCAGTGGGCATCGTAGTATGGAACAACCGAACTGCCAATCGGTTCACAGCATTCAATATGAACATCAAACAAGCTGTGACACAATGGTGATGATGGAAAAATGTCAATTTTTCCACCATTCAATTCAATTATTATTTACTCGAATAAAAAAAATTCTGAAGAATTTTACAAAATGAAATAATTTCGATGAATGTAATGTAAATTAGTGATAATAATAATAATATATTGCAGCATCATTGGGTTATAAACAACACTGTTTGTCGCTGAATTATTATTATTATCCGACAGAACACATTTAAATATCAAAGAAAGAACATTACATCTCTAGAAACTATTGAATAATGACTGATATACTATTTGGAACCCATACACAGTGTACTAAATAACACACACACAAAGATAATTTATTTAAATTTAGATGTTTTTATATATTTGGGTTGTACGAAAAGTTTTTGCCGATTTTCATCGGCAACTCTATTGATTAAGCGGAATAAACTTTTCGGACAACCTAATATATTGAAATGTTTTTTTTTGGTGTAAATAATGAATGAATGAATGAAATTCAACTAAACCAAAGCAAAGCAAAAGAGAAAAATGATAATTTTTCTTTGGTACAATTACTCATGGTGCAAATACATTGGAAAATATAAAAATAGAAATCAAATAAAATGAAATGAAATCGTCATAATAACAGTAATAAACGCCAAAAAAGCCAAAAACCAATAAAATAATGATAATCACCACAATAAATAAGAAATAATTTAGAAAAATTTCAAAAATAAGTAAATGATAATAATAATAATTTGTAATTTGTAAACATGAAATTTTTCAGAAATCGTCAATCATTAAAATGATGCATGTATGTATTGAACAAAATTGGGATACTGAATGTACACAAATACAAATACAAACACACATAACAACTTTGAATTAATACTGTTGTAAATGATCGTAGTTATAATATAAATCAAATAATATTAATTTACATTTTTTTAAAGGGAATAAAATTGAAATTTTTCACAAATTTGATTATTGAAATTGGACAATATACTTATTTAGTATTTGTGTTTGTGTGTTTGTGCGGATAATGGCACCAGACATTTATCAAGGAACAACAAGGACTAAATTACATCTAATATAATGGCAAATAATATTTGAAATCATCTTAAGATTCGCTGGAAAACACTGAATTTCAGACGCATTTGATCGTCTTGGAAATAATAAAGTGGAATTTTATTTTGAATTTATTCTAGTTTTGAAAATTATCTGCGAAAAACAAATAAAATTCAATGTTTTTTTACCATCGATTTTTTTTTATCGATTGAGAAATCAAACACAAATGATTGATTCGTTGATGATGATTCAGAGATTATCAATTCATTCATTCATACATTCATTCATTTCAAAAACATTAGTTCATTTCAATGATTTTTCAATTGAATTTGAATTTGTCAATTTGAAAAATCAATCGATTTTTCAATGGAAAAATAGGGGAAAATTCTCCATTTAAATTTGTGAAATAGACAAGAATCTGAATTCTATTCATTCTTTTTTCTAATTAAAATAATTTTTCAAGAAGAAATCTAAGAAAAAAAAATCTCAGATCAAATACAATTCGATAAAGGAAAATCAAATTCATGTATTTTTTTTTCTCAAGAATTTTCCAAAGAAATTCATGATTTCTTAGTACATTAATGTTTGTACATGGCGAATTCTATGGAAATTCAATGATTCATTTTTCAAATGAAAAAAAAATAGCAAAAAAGCAAAAAAAGCAATTTTCCATTTATATTTGACCATTTGTCAATTTGATTAAAAGCAATTTATCTTCAAATACTATCACTACACAGTGTTATTACTGTTTGTTTTGCATTATTTTCCCGATATCATTTACAAATGAATTTGTAACAAAATGAAAGAATTCAAATTATCGAAAATTTAAAGAAATAATGATTTTTATTCTTTTGTAATTTATATTTTGAATTCATACAAAATATAAACAAATTTTAATCTAAAATTGTATCACAATTTTTGATCAAAATAAATTTTATATTTGTTATTTTACAAATATTTCACACACAATGATAATGCTTGTGCAATTAATTTGAATTCAAGAGAATTTCCGATTATTATCACATAATCAGATCATATCCTTTAATATTCAATCTAATTAATCAGATATTGGAAAACAAAATCAAATCGTTATAGATATCTTGATGATAAAAATGAGAATATAAATTAAAATTTCAATATTTCATTGTAAAATTACAATGCATTTAGAGTTTACACATAAACGAATAAGAATTGAAAGAATTATTATCATGTATTCATGATAGAAATTATATTTATTTTACAAATATTAGCATTAGTGTAAACAAAACAAATGAATTAATAAGATTAATTTCATTTCATTTTTTGTTCTCACATTCGGGATCAATGAGAAAGAAAAAAATAAGAACAAATATTTGAGATTTATTCTATAAGAATATCAAAAATTTGTACTTGAATCGTGAAAAACATATACACACGCATACAAACACAGATATAATATTGTATCTGAAACAATATTGAAACAAATACAAACACATTTACAAATACAAATACAAAGAATACACACAACAAATGCAAACAATACCGGAGATAAGAAGTAAATAATGAAATGAATAAGAATTTCTACCATTTCGTAATCAAATTTTATCAATGTATTTTCTTGTATTTTGTCATTGTAGTCGTTGTTGGTTGCTCAATTCGTTTACATTCATTATCATTCATAGTGTTTACCGAATAGATAACAACGGATAATGATTTATGTTCGGTTGTCTATAGACAATGACAAAGTATTTTGTCAAATGAATTTTCAAATGATAAGATTTGCAGAGGAAAAAAAAATCAAAAATTCAAGTTTGAAAATCTTGAATTTACAAAAGAAATTTCACACACATTTGAAGTCATCACGCCATCTTTTAAGATTTTCGATGAACATTTTTAATCGTGATCATTTACATTTTCTTATTTCATTATTTCAAAGATTATTGACCGGCCAACGGTTTAACCCTTGCTTTGTCTTGTTTTTTCATTCATTCAATCATTGATCGAGTGAAAGCATGTTTCATTAAATGAAAGCGACATTGACCTTTCATTCATGATTCATACATATTTTCAGAAAGATTGAAAGTTCAATGAGCGATGAGATGAAGGAGTTTTCTGTTGTTTTTTCTAGGAAGTTAATTGCAGTAATAAAAATGAATTCTAAATTCATAAAAAAACTGATAATTGGCAGAATTGAAGATCAAAGATCTTTGAATTATTTCAATTTACCGGACTAATGTCGATAACCTTGAATAATATTTTCATTCAAAGATCATTTCAAAGTTCACAACTCTAAGGAATTTATGATTATATGATTTGAATGCTTACAAAATTGTTGTGAAAATATGGAAATATTTCTGGTGTGTGTGAATCAGATTTGAATTCAAAAACTGGTTTATATCATTTTTTCATGGATAAAAAGTTAAGATTTCCACGCGGAAAAATGAATAAATGAATTCAAGGACAAATTCTCAAAGATTTCATTTTTAAAGATTCATTTAAATATGTCAAAATATTGAAATTCTTTCAACACTAATATCATTTATAATTTGAAATTTTAAAAAATTCTAACCCTTTGTTGCCATTGATGCTTAATGAGCTTAGCAAAAGGCAAAGGGTCAAAGTCATAATAATTTCAATGACAATAATTTGAAAAAATGATAAAAAAAAGAGTGATTCTACTTACCGAACCAAAGGACAAATCGATTATGTTTAAATTTCAGGTAATTTTGTCAAATGTTTTCTTGAAATGTTTTCTTAAAATTATCTTGAAAATGTTCACAAATGTTCACAAATTTTAAAAGTTTAAGACTCAAATATTTGTAATGACGACGAAAATTCACAAAATTACAATGTTTTGAATTTTTTGAAACGAAACTTTTAGTTTGTTTATTTGTTTATTTAAATGTTTTTAAAAAACTTTGAAAATGCTCTTGAATCAACGGTTAATCGCTGTTAATCATACAACAATATACATACACAACAACAAATATGTGTGTGTGTGTGTAGAATTGAATTGAATTTCTAAATTGTTTTGAACAAAAATGAAAATGGAAAAAAATGAAAATTTTAAAAATTATTTTTGAAGGTTAATTTCTAATAAATAAATAAATAAATGATAAAATTTGAAAATAATCTAATTGAACTAATAATAATAAAAACTAAACAGATTTTTTTTTTTTGAAAAAAAATCGAAAATTTTGAAAAATGAAAATTTGAAAATGAAAAGATATTTTATGAAAGCTTTGCATTGGATTTATATATGGCGAATTTCGGAACAGAAAACAACAACAAAATTTAAGACAAGAATTGATTTGAATAGAATTCTTTCGATTTTCTTAGTTGTTGTTCATGAATTAAATCAAGAAATATTGGAAAATGTAAGAAATCAGAGAAGATGTATTGGTCAAGCAATAATATAATATAATAGAATAATAATAGTGTATAATTGAATGAAATAGCGGTATAATAATACGAATAATAAATAATAGATTTAGAAAGGCTTACCCCTTATCGATAGACTTAAATAATAATGATGATAATAATAGATTCCGGTATTTTTTTTTTCTTAAATAATAAAATAAAAGGGTTCAACAAAAAGAGATTTTTCTTCCGTATTAACGGTTATTATCAAGCAATTTTCATTGTTCAATATCAAATACTGGTGAATTGCATTTGTAAATTTCAGGTTTTTTCTCAAAAAAAAACACTGGTTATATTGAATGATTTGAAAACAAGCGAACAGGCACAAAGCAAAAGTGAACAAATGATAAATTATTTGAGAAAATAAAAAATCGAAATGATTGATCAACAGGTCGATTTGTTGTATGTGTACAGAGGGGGTATATTAAGGTATATGTTTGGCTGTAAATAAACAACACTTTAAAAGATTATTACAAGATTTTCATCGTCAATTGAAAATGGTCAAAAAGGTTAATTCTTTGCTTGAAAAGAAACGGACACACGTTGTTGAATCATTCAATTCAAACACTCGACAAGTTTTTTGATGAATTTCACTGTTAAATTCACGATCAATGCATACACAATCAACTTAACAACAAAAATATTTTGTAATCAATGGCAGATGTTTAAGATGTATCAATGATTTTTTAAAATTGAAAATAATAATTGATAAATTATTCAATTTGTTGTTTTCATTTGACACAATCAAAAATGGATGTTTTTAAGCATTAAATTACTTAAATTTAAATAATAAATTTGATAATTTTTAATTATATTTTTCACATTAACTTATTGAAATGAAAATTTCTAAAATCAAAAATTGTAAATAAAAAAAATGTTTGTCAAATCACCGATCAGTTATATGATGAATTAGAATTAGAATTTGAATTTGAATTTGAAATGGCAAAAATTGATGGCGGTGATAATAATGTAAATAATAGCAATTAATAAAATTATCATAATACAATTGATATTATTGGCATACATTCAAAACAAAACACACAACACGCGCGCACACACACTCATATACATAAATCTATCAACAAAATCCATTAAACAACAATTAGAGAAAAAAAAGGAATAATTTTCCAATTAAAACATTTGAAATGGAATTTTGATTTTTCTACTCGTTTCAAATGTATGAATGTGTTCATAGCAAATAATGGAAAACAAACATTAAGAATACAATTATATTCAGAAGAATGATTGAGGAAAGCAATGAATGAATGAATGAATGCAAACACCTCTTTTTGAATTATTTTTCTGGAAAATATTTTGAAAAAAAAGAGAATTCCATTGAATAAATGAATGAATGAATGAATGATGGTTGTATCAATTCAAAAATGAACAAATAATCGATTGAATGAATTGAATTGAATTGAATTGAATATTTTATACAAAGATTTTCACTCAATTTCTTCAACAACTCGCTACCATAATATTCAATGGCTAATTTATGTGGTGTTTGAATTTGAATTTTTGGAAATTTTTTCTTCGCTTATTTCGATGTCCACAATTGAGAAAAAAAACCAGAAAAAAAAAATCGAAACAATCGATTGGTTTATGTGTGATTATCATCATCATCATCATCATCAATATCATAGTCAATGATTGACTATTTTTTCCTTCAATAAATTGATGGTTAGTGTGTACACCACCTCCTATTTTTCCTTTTAATTCCCTTGAATTGTTTCGGAAATCTTTTTCTCATTGGTTTTACATTGTTTTTTCTAACAGAAACAACAATATAAAATAACAACAACCACCAAAACATCATCAAAAATCATCATCATTATTATTGAATGAATGGAATTGAACATTTTGTAGTGTAAATTTCGGAAGAAAAAGATAAAAAATTTACCCATCTTCATTCATCAATAATGATGAAAATGATTAAAAAATCATTTAACAAAAAAAAAAGAAAATTAAAATTTTAATGATTTCACTTTCTGTGTAATGTAAAATTATTATTTGTAAACAAATAATTTCTTCGGAAGAAGAATTGGAAAAAATTAGAACTCCAAACAATATATTAGGTTGTCCAAAAAGTTCTGACCGATTTTCATGTGCCAACTCTACTGATTAAGCGGAATGAACTTTTCGGACAACCTGAAATGTTCATATTTTTAACCAATAATTTGATATTTAATTTATAATCAACACACATCAACTATTCGTTTGAAAAAAAGCCAATTACCTTGAAATGTTAAATATCTTCAATGTTCAATGTATACAGCAAACGATGCACATACATCCTACACATACATTGACATATACACAACACTCAAACAATGGCTATTTATGAAGTTTCATTTCTATGTTTGCATACATGGCACAGAAAGGTATTATTAGGAGAAAATAATAAGAAGGAAAGAAAATTCAATTGATTGTCAATTGATTTTTTCAAGAAAATTTTCATTCAGAAAAAGTAAACTTTCTTTAGGCGCAATTATTTGTTGATTTTGATTGTTCATGAATTGATCCATTGATTTTTCAATGCTTTTTCTAATGGAAATCATCAACTGAATTTGAAAGGAAATACATTCTCTCATAAGGTATATTTGGCTTTGAATTTGACACGCTATTCTTTGTTACTAATTCGGCATCGAAAACAAAAAAAAAAAAAAAAAAACAAGATCAAGAGCATCCGCAATCAAGCATTCATGCATATATAATGACAATATTGGAAAAAAAATTAGTAATTTTTGAAGCATAGAAATTATATCGATATTCGTATTTGGCAGGCTATTATCAAAAGGTACATTAATAAATGATTCTTTTTGTTTGAAGTTTATGATTAGCATTGAACAAACGATAATAATAATAATAGCAGCAAGGTAAATGTCGGCAGCTATCATCATGTGTATTGTATTTTAGAATTTTTTTTTTTATTATTATTTCAATTAATTTTCAATTATTTTCAATGAACATTTCATTATTACAAAGATGTTTTAGAAAAAATAATAATAATTTCAATTCTCTTCAAAATCAAAGAAAAGAGCCAGAAGGCTTTTGAAATCTTGCTTTTTGAAATGAGAAAAAGCAGAAAGCTAAAATGCCACCCAATAAAAGATTTTTTTGAAAGGTAGCATGACATGCCATGCTTCTGAATCAAATATTAACACTGATATTGATAATTGAATTCATTCTCATTTTAAGGATGGGTGAAAATGGATAGATTTTTTCATTTTTTTTTTTTCGTTCAAAGCAAAAAATTCATATCAAGGTTATACATTATTATTATTATTTCTGTCATTTTTTCACTGTACTGTCTCTTGTCTGCAAATGATAAAAAAGAAAACATTTATATTTAAGTAAGTTTTGTGGAAAAAAAAAATAAAAGAATCAAATTTAAATCAATTACAATGTCACACATTGTAATGGTTGATTATCAGCATTATTATTTTCATTATTTTCTTAATTCAATGTGATCGGAAGCATTCAAATTAGATGATAATTGAGTGGTGGCGGTGGTGGCGGTGAAAAGGAGAGAAATTCATAAAATTTCACAAAATGAAACAAAAATTTCCCTAAGTTTATTTCAAAGAAAAATATTTCCAAGGGATTTTTCTGAATTTTTTTTCCTATTCGTCCTTTGATTCTAAATCAAATCTCAATGATAAGTTCTCATTGAAGAATGAAGGGGAAAACGAATAAGATTGATTCATTTCAATTTCATGCTTCATACGTTCATCATAGGTCTAACCTTGACATTGACAATCGACGTGTTTCATATTTTATTTATTTGATTATTCATTGGGGAAAAATGAATCATAACTCTTTGAATAATCATTATCATTAGTGCTATCTATTAATACATCATTCTAAAGACATTGACAAATTTAAAAATGAATTTCTTCATTAAAATCAATGAACAATGGGTCAAGTTTAATTGGAATCGGATTTTTGCCTTTGTGTTTCATTAAATAATTTATACTTTCTGACTTCTTGGAAATCCCATAAACTTGATAAATTTTTGGAATTTTATATGAGAAAATTTCGTACGAAAAAAAATTTCAGCCACTTATGACAAAAGAAATAGAGGAATTCGTGGAATTTTTCTATAAATTTCAAGCACGTGGTTTTCTCTGCATTCAATTAGTGTCTTTTATTTTTGGAAATATCGAGAAAAAAAATTCCAGAAATAGAAACTGACCACACACATAAAGACAGTACAAATTTCACACATTTGAAATTTGTTTTTTTTTTGATTAATTATTAATTAATTCAAATTCATTCATTGAAAATAATAATTTCATCGAAAAACAAAACACCTCGAAACAAATAAACAAAAATACCAAACAAATTTAGGCATTCAACCAATCCACATAGAATATTCATTGGATTTGAATTGAATAAATGAAAAAAAAATGGCAAAGCTTCCCAAAACAATAATTAATCATTTCGATTGATTTGAATCAAATGATGATCGGAAAAATAATAATAAACAAAACAAACACAAAAAATTGAAATATTGTTTCATCATTTACCTTGATTTTTGTTGTGTTTTTGATTATATTTTTGTTGGTGTGTTTTCAATTCAATGAAATGACAATGAATACTATTTTGAATTGATTTTGATTTTGATGATTCAAAAAAAAAAAAAAAAAATCATATGAATTTTTGAATAATTCAAATTATGGAACCTTGAAATAGGTCTAAACATTGGGATGGTCATGACCAAGGTTTTTTTGAAATGACTGTTTTAGAATAATAATAATAATAATAAAAACAACAAATCATCATCATCAGCACCATGATCATTATCATTAAAACTATCAAGTACATAAACATATAAACAAATAAAATAAATAAATAAATAATTCAATGTTGACAAGTTTCAATTATGAATTCATATTTATTCAATTCATTAAAATGAAAAGAAATTGTCATTTTTCAATTCGAATTTTTCATTCATTTTTCTATGATAAATGATTCTGAACTGTCAGTTTTAATTATTCAAAAATGAAAATATTGAAAAATATTAAAATAATAATAAACACAATAACATTGAATAAATGTATTTATCAATTTTGATTTCATGTTCAATTGCTTCTAATCGAATAAATAGCTTACAAACTAGCTTAGAAATGATCGATTTATCAATAAGAATCATTATGATTGGAAACAATAGACTCGAAAAAATATGAATTTCAAATCATTGATTTGTAATTATGAAAAAAAAATATTCAAATGATTGTCGATTCGTTTGAAAAAAATCAAAATTTGTTTGATTGTTGTTTATTTACCCCATTGTTTACGACCATTAAAATAAACAATAACAAAAATCTCTGATTGTTTCAATTCTTTCGATATCGGACACACACACGAATCGATTAATTTGAATATTTGTTAATTATCAAGAATAATAATTAAAATTTCAAAAAAAATATGTTCAAGAACTTTTGATCATTATTTTTATTAGGTTGTCCGAAAAGTTCTTGCCGATTTCCCGATGATTTTCCAACGATATAACTGGCAAAAACTTTTCGAACAAACTAATATTTTAACTTTTACAATTCAAAATTTCAAACAAAACAAAACGAAAATCAATCAATCAAAATAATTTATTTTAAAAGAATATTTTACTAAGAATAAAATATTTTTTTTTGGGGCTCATGTATTCAAAAATAAACACACACATATTCATAGACATATGAAGCCATATCAGCATATTCAACACTAAATAAATCATGTTTCAAATAGAAAATTAAATAAATGAATGAATGAATTAAAACGAAAATCTTATCAAAAATCTACGATCAAAGAAAAAAAAATCATTTTAATTCAAGGTAAACACATTAGAATTGATTGAAATTATTGAGTTGTCCCATAAGTTCTTGCCGTTTTTCAGATGAAAATAAATTTAAAAAACGATAAGAACTTATGGGACAACCTAATATTAGAATTTGAAATACGTACACCGACGTGAAGGGTTGTATGTATGACTTGTGAAAAAAAAATGTATTAACTAAAATAATCATTAGTTTTTTTTATATCGATTATTAATTCATTTTCAAAGTGAAAATTATGTAAATTATTTATTTTCAAAAATATTTCAACAATTCATTTAGTCGAAAATTTGTTGTAGAAAATTACATTAAAAGTATGAAAAAAATGTGATTTAATTGGAATTTTTCCATTATCTTTTTTTGAAAATTTGAAATCATATCAATTAAATAATTGATTTCATTGATTGATACATTTTTCATTTCAGAGACTACTGATGACGTCTGAATTTCGTTGAATTTTTGGAATTCATGAAAAAAAAATGTTCACTCGCCAATAATTCAATGCAATCAAATCAAATGATAATCAAATAAATGAGAATAATCAAAGATAGATACATAAATGAATAATTGATCAGCATTCAAGCGAAAAACAAACATTTGACTTACGTTGAATTGGTCATAAATTGATCAATCGATTCTTGGCGATTGCAATGATCAACAAACGAACGTAATGATTTCATAGAATCATCAATGAATAATCATTTTTGAATAATGATTTGAAATAGTTTTCAATTTCATTATTGATTAATTTCAAAACTATTATATACATTGATTTTCGTTTATATCTTTGTGTGTCGAAAAATGGAAATTAAATTAAATCAAATGAAAAAAATCAATTATTTTCCATGAAACCATGGCACAGATAATTTTTGACGAGTATATATGATGATGACGAAGAGATGAAAACGTACATTTTACGATAAAAATATTTTTTTTTTAATTAATGAAATTAATATTTGAATATCGTTGTGGTTTATTTATTTTTTGAGTTGTCCCATAAGTTCTTGTCATTTTTTGAATTGTTTTTCATTTGAAAAACGGCAAGAACTTATGGGACAGCCTAATATTTTTTGAACATTTGAAAATTGTGAAAAAAAAATGAACGGAAAATTTGACAAATTTATCGGAGGATAAAAAAAAATCTATTTCGAAACAAGAAAAAAATTTCCACAAAATTAAAATCATAAATCATTGACAAAAAAAAAACGTGCTATTTGATTGATTTTGATCGTTTCAAATTCAATTGATTCGATTTGAATAATTTAATTCGAAATGAATATGAATCAGTGAAAAAAAACCAATTTGAAATAATGATCAAAGCAAATAATTAAATTATCATTTCGTTTCAAAAATATGTAAAATTGGAAATTCTAGAATTTCATGTAGATTTCACGAGGGTTGAAATTTCTGTTTAGATTTCGTTTTTCATCACCAAGAAATCGCAGAAAAAACCGCAATTTCGGCAAAATACATTAGTTACAATGATTCACATTCAATGCATAATGCATTGAAATTTCAAAATTAGTCAAATTCAAATTTTCAAAGAAAAAAAAAATTCAGAAATAACACGAATACCAAACAACCGATGGCGCCTCAGTTTCCAAGTATTTTTTTTGATTTTTGAAAAAATTCAAATTGATTTTCCAATCATCATTTTCAAATGGTAAATGATCATAAAATTTTCCAAGAAAAAATTAAGAAGAAAAATTTCAAATGAATCGACTTTCGATTTCAATAAATGTCAATGCAAATAATACATGCCAAATGCACTTAAATATTATTAAAAAAATGCAAGCGAAAAACAATAAATAATCAATCATAAATCAGTCTCAAATATTAAATCCATTCATTCAATGTTTTTTTATTTATTAAATCCAAGAATTGAATTGAAAATTATTCAAAGGAAAAACAATTTGAAACAATGTTGAATCGTTGTTTTTTTTTTGGGTTTTTTTCCATCGATTTTTGATTTGTTTATTTCATAAAATATTTTTTGAATAAATATTCGGTTTTGAAATGTCCAGCGAGAAGAAAAAACACGTGGAATATTTATTATTTATTATAATTTGAGTTGTTTGTTGAATTCATTAGGTTGTCCGAAAAGTTGTTGCCGATTATATCGTAGAGAATTATGAGAAAATCGACAAGAACTTATCGGACAACCTAATATTATTATTTAAAAAAAAAAAGAATTACATTATTTTATTATTGGCTATATATAAATGTGGATAATATAAATGGGTTCCATGAATTAATTAATTACTAATGATCAATAATTAATGATGATTTCAAAAATGTGTGATAAAAAACGAAATTGTAAACAATTATTTTAGAAATAAATAAATGATTGTTATTTGACTGATTGATTTTGTGAAACATAATTTTTTCCATTTTTATTTTCAGTTTTTCATTTCACCAATGACATTGAAAATTTTGCGTTTAATATATACTTATTCTTTGTAAATGAATACATACATTGCTCTTTACACACGTTGATTGATCTAAATCTATGATTTCAAATCTAAATATGTATAAATAGAAACGAAAAATAGAGGTGAAACTGGAAAAAAATAAAAATTCTCGAAGTTTTCAGGAGAAATTCTTGATTCAAAACATTTTTGGTGGAGAATCGTAGAAGAAATCAGAGAAAAATAACCAAAAAAAATATTCATATTTTGACGCTTCAACATTATCGGAAAAAATAAAAATTGTCAAAAATATTGTGTTGTCCTGAAAGTTTTTGCCGATTTATTGATTGAAAAACATGTGAAAATCGGTAAAAACTTTTTGGACAACACAATATTTATTATTTTCCACATATAACAAAATGACCATGAAAAAATTACTTGCGTACAAAATTACTACATTTTGATGAAATCGAAAAATTGAGAAATGAATTTTTTTTACATTTTTTTGAAATCAAAATAAGCACAAATCATAATTGAAATCAAATACAAATCTCGCACACACGCACACATATTGGCGCAATTGTTTTGCAATTTATTTATCTTAAAAGTGTTTGTTTATTTTAAAAGGCTTACGATCAAATATTTGATACAGTTTTTAGTGAAAAATGCGAAGAATAATATTAGAAATCCATTTGAATCGCTTGTAGCTGTTTGTATCCATAGTTTTTGCCATTTCATATGTACCGTATGTGTTCATTTCGATCATTTGTGATTAATTAATCAAATAATAATCGAAAGAGTAAATCAAACTAATGAATCGAATACAATTGAAAATTATCAATTCTTTCTAAATTGTATCACATTGAAATGAATGGTTAAAGAAAAAAAGTGATTTTTGAATGTCAAAATTTAATATTTTATTTATTCAATTAAATTGTTATAAAAATAATGAAAATTATTGAATGTCTTTTGAATCATTTTTACACAATTAAAATCGTTCAATTTTTCACCTCAAACTTGGAATCAATGCTATTATTGCTTTGAAACAAAAGAATAATTTTGTTCTCCTTTTATTCACTGTATATTATGATCATATACGATATTACAGGGTTTAAAGTTTTATTTCAAGGTTTTAAAGTTGATTTTCAGAATTTTGAATGTAATTTTTAAGTGTACAATCACCAAAATCAATACAAAAACTATGAAAATTAATTTTAAAACTTTGAATCAAAACTTGAAGCCCTGTATATATTGTATTATCAATAATATTCATTTAACAATCAATCAAAATTCAAATTCAAAATTTCAGCCACAAAAAAAAGTGTTTCAATATTTTTTCTTCAATTCATTCATTCGTCGATATTTTTTCAATCTAATGGATATTTGTATAATATGATTATTATTATGAATAAATAAATAATCAAATTTGAATATGAGTGTGTTGAATTGAATTAAATTAAATCCATTTTTTTTTTCACCATACATAAAAAAAGGACCTTGACTAACACGATGATTATGTTTTCGAATGAGCTTCATCCTAATGGTCATTGTTATGATTTATTTCACTTTGCAAATTCAATTTTACGCCAAAAAAAATTGGAAATTTTTTTTCTCCAAAAAGTTTCAAATGTAAATTACTAATTAAACAAATAGAAAAAAACCTGATTTGTGGTCGATTCGGTATCTATCGACCATACCAAAAATAATTATTGGTCACCTTCAAATGCAAAATTTATTGTCATACACATATAAAATCATTTTAATATTATTCAAATTTAATTTGATTTATTTATTTTCAATTTTTTCAATAATTTTTCATGGTTTGAAATATGATTATTCGTGATCGAACGCATGTATTTAATTTGACATGTCAAATGTATTAATTTATGAATAATTTTTCGGTTGGTTTTGTAATATTCAATTTTGAAGCCCGAATGAATATTGAAAATTATCATCTTTTATGGATGATAATGGCATTCAATTTGATATATTTTATCGTATTTCTCTTTGAATTTCGATTCGATTCTTATCGAAATTCTAATATTCACTGAGATTGTTTCGATATTCTTGAATTAAAATGAAAATAATAATTGAAAATTAGATAAAAATCAAGTCAAAGACATTTTTGAATTTGAATGCATACATTCAACAAGTGGTTGGTTATGAAACATTATATTAGCATTGGCATAATATTAATGATGAAATTGAAAATTTTCAATTATTTTTACTTGTCTGGTTTTTCCATTGTTAACAATGGAAAAATAAAATAAATTATTTCATATATTGATTTATGTAAAAAATTTAAATATTAAATACATTAAATATTATCAAAAAATGAAACAATATTATGAATTTGAATTTGAATTTATGAAATCTTCATAAATCAATGAATCTGCTTAGCAAGCAAATCAACATATTTAATATAATATTAATTTTTCAAAAGCGATGATTCGATGACAGGTGGTTATTATGTATTTCAATACACATTTTTTTCAAAATGCCCATTTAAATGTCAATATTTTATAATAATTATTTCAAAGTATCATTCTTCTTCATCGGTCGTATTATTATTATTTCCAAAACAATTTCCAAAATAAAAAAAACAATTGAACCTATTGGATTTTCCAGATATTCTTTGAAATTAAGAAATTAAAATCTCAAAAAAAAACAATTATGATAATAATTGTAATAACCAAATTAAAATTCTGGGAAAAATAATATGAAAATTACTTAAACATTTTATTTCATTTTTTCCAAAAGTTTAATTTTTTATTAATGAATGAATGAAACATAAAACAGTAGAAAAACAATGAAACAATCAAGAATTTTACCCTTCTCTTTCCACCTCTTTCCACCTCTCTCTGTATTACTGATTTCAGGTGAATTTTCAATTTAGTTTTGAATAGTATTAGTATGTAAGTACATCGAAAGACAATGGAAAAATCGGTGAAATTAGCGTCGATTAAAAACAAATGTCCAATGAACAATCATTATTTTCAAATGAAAAATACAAAAAAGACTATTATTCAAACAAATAATTAGAAAAATTCAATGGAATTTTGTATTTAAATCAATGAATGAATGAATGTAAAAATGCTTAAATTATTATGAGATAAAGATCTAATAAACATGAACAAACAAGTGAATCAAACAAGCTAAACAAAACAAATGAATAACAAACAAAGCAAACTGTATGATTTTTTTTGAGATTTCAATTGAAATTTCAAAAAAA
Source organism: Psoroptes ovis (assembly GCA_002943765.1). Lineage (NCBI taxonomy): Eukaryota > Metazoa > Arthropoda > Arachnida > Sarcoptiformes > Psoroptidae > Psoroptes > Psoroptes ovis. The sequence continues at coordinate 368,292 of PQWQ01000001.1, forward strand.
AAAGAAAGAATTGTCCATTTTTTTCAATTTCAATTCAATACAAATACAATTCAAAATCATGAACAACATGAAAACAATAACAACAACAACAACAGCAAACAGAATCAACGTTTAATCAAACAATCAGTAGAATATTGATTGAATGATGATGCTGGATGATGGCAAATAAATTGTTGGTAATTCAAAGAAGAAGAAGAAAATTAAAAAGAAAATCAAAAAACCCATTTGAAAAAAATCAAAAATTATAATTATTATTATTATCATTATCATCATTATTATTATTATTATTTGAACAAGAAAATACAAAAAAAAATACACGAATATCATGGCAACAATCGCAAAAAAATTTGATTCAATGCATTCAGAGATGCTGAAAACTGAAATGCATTTGGCATCATCAACAAATTCTTAACCAAAAAACACATTTAACCAATCATATTCATATACGAATACCAAGAAAATGATCAATTGAAATCTAAATGTTTATTTTCATTCCTTATTCAAATTCTCATTAAATGTGGAAGAGAAACAAAAAAATATTAGGTTGTCCCATAAGTTCTTGCCGTTTTTTGAATGAAAAAAAATATAAAAAACAGCAAGAACTTATGGGACAATCTAATAATTATCAAAAGCTGTTAATTGTAATTTTTTTTTTTAATTAGAAATGGAAGAATAATGTAAAAAATAATGTAGAAATACACGAAAAATTAATGATCAAAATTAAACAAGAATGAATGAAGAATAAAGGGAAAAAATGAGTAGAAATTGTAATTAAAAATAATAAAAACAAAAAAATAAATTAAGCAATTTTAAGCTTCAAAATATTAATTAATTCATGATTATGTAATATTTTATGATCATTATTCATTTTTTTTTCAATTATTCAATTGAATACAAGCAAACAAATAATGTAGATTTAAATCGAGATAAAAAAATAATTCAAGAGTAAAAGGATTAAAAATGAAATGAAAAATGGAAATATTTCTTTGTTCATTTCAAATGAATTTTTGATCGAGATTTTTCATCGTTTAATTTCCGTCAGAATATATCATTTCGAAATAAACAATAATTATCACCCTTTATTTTTACCATTGATCACTGCTTAATGCCATCATTAAACATTCAATTTCAAAGCCAATCATACATCGATTTCGATTAATTACTAATCGATTATTTTCTTGATTATTCGCCAGCAGCAGCAACAGCAATCATTCAGTATTTTATTATCCTCACAAATATGATTCATTGTGAAAATATTGATGAAATCAATATTAAAGGATTGAAAAAAATATTGGTAAAATCATCAAAATTCAATGTCAACATTTTTCTCTGTGTTGGTATATGCATATACCAAAACACAGGTTTGATTCAGAGTTTGAATTTTTGGAAATTCAAAAAATATTTCATCATTTTTTTCCCATTTACGCCTTAAGTTCAATATCTATTGATTTAATATTGATTGAAAAAGGATTAAGCAGCCATCATTCATTCATTCAAACAAACAACAACATCTGTCAAAAAATATTGTTAATTGTTATATCGTTGTTGTTGTTGGGTGTCGTCTAGAATTATTTGATTCGAATAATAATAATGATGTAACATTCATTTGATTCATTCATTAATTCATTGATTCAATAATTCCTTGATTAAATATTGATTGAAAATATTGATGTTTCATGATCATTGATGAATTGGGAAACAGTAAAAAATAAAAAAAATTGAATATTAATTCATCTGTGTGTTTGTTTGTGTGTGTGTGTGTGTGTGTGTGTGTGTATATATGCAAAACAATTGATAATTATTATTATTATTATTATACCAATAATATTTCTTTCCCTTCCACTTGTTTGTGATTATGATAATCATTATTATCATCAAACAAATTATTATAATCATCATCAATTATTTCGAGCCATCAATGAGCTTGTTGATTCATACATTGGTTGATTGGTGAAAAATGAAGAAAAGTACTAATCAAACTATAAGTTTGATGGAAATGTATTTGATTCATTTGAATTCATTTTAGTTTTGTATAATAAGAAAAACCAATCAACCAACCAACAACTACCTGTATTATTCCTACCTGTATTTTTGTTTTCTTATTCTTGTCATTTTTTACCTGTTCAATAAGTTTTCAATTGGTAGCCAACAACAGCAAACAGCTACAATCCAATCGCAATCGCAATGGTCAATCGAATTATCATTATTATTATTATGATTATGATTAGTTTCACTTATTTTTTCATTATTATTACTTGGTATTTTTGATTTTCATTTCTTTTTTGAGTTTGTTTGATATTATTATGGAAGATTATTATCATTTGATTATTATTATTATTATTATTATTAGAAATTACAATCACAATTATAATAAAAAAAAACATTACATTTACTATTGCTGCTGTTGCTGTTGCAGCAAAAAATACTAAAAACAACAACAACAAACATTCCAAATTTCAAGGTCTAAATTCATTGTAAAAGAAATGTTTAAAAAAAATAGAAAATAGAAATGGCTACCAAAGCAAATATTAGGCTGTCCGAAAAGTTCATCGTGTTTAATCACAATAGAGTTGTTCATGAAAATCGGCGAGAACTTTTCGGACAAACTAATGCACAGCACTAAATGCATGCCACAACTTTAATTCTCATCATAATCATTCTTGGAAATTTTTTTCATTTTTTCAAATATTTGTTTCTTCTCATAGAGATTCATGTATTAATTTTTTCGGAAAACTGAATTTTTAAATTCCCATTGTTATCTCAATTATAAATTGAGGAAAAAATGGGAAAATTTTTTGGTGAAAATTTTCCAATCCAAAAAACAATGAAAACTCAATTGTAATACAGGCAAAAATATCAAAGAAATTCCATGAAAATATCAGGCTGTCCGCAAAGTTTTTGCCGGTTACATCGTAAAAAATCATAGTAAAATCGGCAATAACTTTTCGGACAGCCTAACATAATAATTCCAACATTTTTTTTTTCGAGGCATTTGCGATCAATGGATTTGATTGATTGTCATTCGCAAATGAATGATCGATTACTTATACTAACATTTGTTTACCTGCTGCTGCTGCTGCTGCTGCTACTATCATTGTGTTTACACACCTTTGAACGCAAAAAAATTTGATGAAAAAACAAAAAAATGTATAAATTCAATCAATGATTGCTTGAATTTTGTATCAAATTTATAAATGAAAATGTATGTTTACTCATAATAAATCTACGAAGAAAAGAATTTACATCAATTTAAATATGTGTGTTTTTGAATGCTAAGACAAAGACAAATGATTTTTTGAAAAAAATGAAATGAAATGAATTGAAATGAATACACCTGTTGCTTCTGTGTGTATAAATGCATAAATATTTTCGATTAAATGATTGATTTGAAATTATTCGAATCTATGCGAAGCTGATTGAGGTTTGATTTTCAAAAAAATGATAATCTACTGATTGATTGATTTGATTGAAAAATTTCGTTTTTTTTTCATTTACCATCAACAACCCTTTGACAGTCGATGCTGGTGGTATTATTATCATCAATTTATTGATGATGGATAAGATTAATTCAAATATATATTCAGAGCTAAAGACTTCTCTTGGCTAAACTGGAATTTTAGTTTTCCTTTACTCTTAATTCTAAGAGGAAATTTTTTTTTGTTTTTTTTCTGGGGAAATTTCGATCAATAACCATTTTGACGTGTGATGAATATGTTAGAATCCATTAATCAATGAATGTTACCAAACATCCTTTAATTATCGGACAAATCAAACAAAAAAAAAAAAAAATTACGATGCATCTTGAAACATTGTTTTTTTTCTCATCGATTATCATCATTATTAATTGATTATAATGGTCAATCCAATTTTTAAGCTTAATAAAATCGAAAATAAATAAAATTTTCTCAAATAAAAATTTTCTCCACAGAAAATACATTAGCTTCCATTGAAAATACATTGAAATGCTTTCTCCCCGAAAAATGCCGAAGGATTATTAGTCTCATAGAAAATGCATTATAAAGCACGTATCGCCTAGCATAAGTACATAAGCCTTCATTGTATAAATGCATTGTATTATGAAAAAATTGATAATTAAAAACTTAATTCAAATTAAAATATGAGAAATTAACTCTATCCCTGTGTTCAAAAATTATTAATTTTAATTGTTGTTTGTTTGTTTGTTGGCATTCGTTGCCGATATCGTTCATTTTTGGATTTTCCAAAAAAACAAAAATCAAGAAAAAAAACATCAATAAAATTAATCAATAAATAAACACTAATATTGGTTAATTAGTGAAATTAGTTGTGGTTTTAGAAAAATCCAAAAAAAATAATGAATGCCGCCCAAATATCACACGCGCACACAAACACATTAAGAATCGATCAATCACAAATCAATTATCAAATTTTTTTCAATTGTTCGTTTTAAAAATGTTTCATAGCTTCCAATCGATGATGTTCATCATTGTTTTTGTTATTAATGACGGAAATCCAAAATCTTAATCATCATTAACCAAACATCCAAATGTGGACAATGTATTTCGATCATTAAAATCTAATGATTTTCCATGTTTTTTCACATATGATGATGATCTTGATGATCATCTTTGTTTATTAACTCTTTGAAATGAAAATAATTGAAATATATTCACAATTTATGCTGCTGAATTCAAAGTATTCAAAAATATTCATTTTTTCAATTCAATTCAATTTTGAAAATTTCCAAAAAAAAAAAAAAAAAAATTCGTTAAAATTTTTCAAAAAATAAAAAATCTTACACTAAAAATTCAATTCACAATTTGAAATCCAAGGACAAATGGATTCCAAAAATTCAATGGTCAATTCAAATTAAATTGTCGATTAGGCTGGCCGAAAAGTTCATTCGGCTTAAACACAATTGGAGTTGCTCGTGGAAATTGGCCGAAACTTTCTGGACAATCTAATATATGAATGATAATTTTATTTTATTTAATTTTTGAGCTTCCTAAATTACAAATGAATAATATTCAAAATTTTACGTGTAGATTTCAAATTTTAATTTTGAATATTTTTTATTTCAATTTTTTAAATTTATTTTTGGTGATTCACTATGAATAAATCATTTTCCATCATCAGTTAAATTGATTTTGATTGAAAATTTTGATGTGAAATTCAAATTTTTCTCAATTCAATCAAAAATATTCATAGAAATTGACAAGGAACCTAATTTACATGTTGGAAAATTAATGAAAAATTTATATTTAAATCATGAATTTTCTTATTGAAATTATTTTTAAAAATTGTTTTTTCAAAATGATAATTAAAATTACGTTTAAATGTTTTTATGTTTTAAGGTTCAATTCAATTCCATGTTCAATGTTCAATGTTTTTGACATTCGATAAAATGACAAAATTGAACAAATGACAATTTTTTTTATTTCAAATTTTCAAGATTGAACAATATGTAATATAACCGAAAAAAAAATCATTGTCAAACACACATTGACAATGAGCAAAGCAGCAATAATAGTGCACCCAGTCGTCGTCACACACATTCGACGATTCAATTTAATTTTCATTTTATGACTTTGACTTGAAATTTGTTTTTTTCTTTCAATGTTTGTATGTGTGCATGTATTTGTCTTTTTGAATATGACACACACACACACACAAAACTGAACGATGTTACATTGAAGTCATTTGAGATTTTGATAATTGGAAAAATTTTAGAAAATTTTAAAACAAAAACTAGTCAAAGGTTTATTTTTTTCAAATTTAAAAGCATAAAAACAAATGAATATTGTTCAATATTTATTTCTCCGATTTTTCATTGCTTAATTTCGATCGATGGTCAAAATATTTGTGTGTGTGTGTGCGACGGCTACAATGGAAAAATTACATTTAGAAAAAATTATTGGCCAATTCAAGTGAATTACACAAACAATTTTTTACAAATTTGACATTGTTCAACTGTTTCTATAACCTTGTGCAATGAAAAAGGTTTGTGTTTGTTTTTAAAATCAACGATTTATGTCTATTTTCAATTGCTTGTATTGTTCAATTATTTCTAATTAGATCAAAATTAAAATCTATTATTATTATTATTTCGTTAATTTTAAATACATTTTTGAAAAAAATTGAAAATTGAAATGAATTTATTCACAAATCCATGGCTTATCATTTGTCAAATCTATTTTCTCCAAAATGTGTAAAACAGGAAAAATTTTGTTCTCAAATCAATTATGAATCGATTTATTTTAATTTTTCTATGATCTTAGATAATAATTCAAAAGACTAAATATTTTTGAATATTTTTGAATTTTAATGCAAAATACATTGACATTTTGAATGATTTTTTAATTCTGATGAAATTCATCCGAGAATAATTGAAATTCAATAATAATGATATCGATAATGCATGGATTCTCAGACAGAAGATAAAACAAAACTATGCATTTCATTTTGATTGTAATTTTTCAAGTTCATGGTATTTTGGAATATTAATGAAATACAAATGATAATACAAATACTAATGCTAATAATAGCATGATCAAATAATCAAACGCATTGTGGATTAATAATCAAATCAAATCAATCATCATTGATGAAATGAAACATTTTTTAAAACAAAATACGACGACATTTTGCATCATAAATTGTCTGGATTTTGTTGATATGCATGTTCTTGCATGTTTATAGACATCAGTGCATGTGGATGAAATTTGAATTTTGAAAATTTTTTGAAACTTCTGAATATTCTGAAAATTTCAATTCGAAAATTACTGACTTTGAATTAATCAAATTCAACGAAATCAAATTTAACCACCAAACAATGAATTCATCGAGAATAAATTAGCCAAAATAATAATTCAATAAGACGAACATTGGTGGTGGCTAAGCTGTCATAAGCTGTCAAATTTTAATGAAATTCAAAAATGAAAAAGAAAAATATGAATATTCAATCAATATTTGAAATATTTGAAATTTACACAGATATTGATTGATCCAAAAAAATATATCCAAAATCTTCGATTATTATTTGTTATCCTACACACATTATTATTTTTCTTATTGGTTACTACTTTTGCTGTTTTTGGATTTGTATTTTTTGTATTTATTTTTGTTTTGTTTGATTTAATGTAAATAATAGCTTGTAATTTCAACCAATCAATGAATTATCATAAGATTATTTTCGAATCGAATCGAAAAAATTCAAAATTCAAAAAAATCAGCTGAATATCATTAAAACCTTCGAAAACAAGTATATTTTATGTTTTATTAGAATGTGTATGTTTATGTTTGATGTATGTTTCAATTTTTCGAATGAAATTCAAGACAATTATTATTCAGCAGAGAGAGTTGTCAATTTTTGTAAATGTTTATAATTCAATTTAAAGATATTTTCATTTGAATCAATCGAAAAAATTCCGAATTCAATTGGAAAAATGAATAATTTTCTCGTTTAAAACCAGAGAAATTTCAATGTTTTCGACTGAATCACACATTTAGTTCAACTCTTTTTCTATTTCAAAATGTGAAAATTGGGATTCTATGGAAAATTTTGTGGATTTCATGTTAAATTTGACATTTTTTGTGTGTTGACAAACATATTTTCTTTTGTTTTATTTATTAATGTTGACAAATTATTTCATTTGAAATTTTTTGTTTATTTGACAAATTTGATTAATTTTGTTTCGCTTTTTATTGTTGTTGTTGTTGTTTTCGTTCCCGAATAACCGTGATTTCATTGAGGTTTTGGTGGATTAAATATGAAAAATTTCAAATGAAATTTTCGATGTCAAAATTTAGTGACATTTTACATGATGCTAGTGTGATCACGTAAGTCATTTTTATTCTAGAATTATGATGATTGTGCGCACGTTTTCAAATGTGTCATTTGGCGCCAATTTTTTAAAATTTTCTCTTTTTGAAAGCTTTCGCTGTGATACACATATTTCAAACATTGCTTTGTGTTGTGATAATCAGATCAAAAATTTCAAAAATTTTTAATTTTCAAAGAAAAAAATGAAAAATCATTTCATTAAATCTTCAATTCAGAAAGCATTTTGCACCATGCTTTAAACATCTTTCATCTTTTAAGAAAGCGAAAAAATCTTTAATAGAAAGTAATCTTGAACAAATCATTTTCCCTCCCTCGCATTTTTTTTCTTTTCTCTCCATGTGAAAGTATTTAATTTAATCTGAAATTTCAGATATTATTATAAGCAGATTTCATTAAAAGCATTTATATTCAATATATATGCGCTTATATTGATGCGAATATTTCTATCGAAATGTATCCAAATTATATTGATATTAATAATATTATCATCATCATATCATTTAATATATATTATCAACAGGTATCAAAATCAACATTTTTCAAAATAAAATTCACTCTCTCTTTTTTTATTGGTTTCGATGCAATTCATTAGGTTGTCCGGAAAGTTTTGGCCGATTTTAATGAGCAACTCTATTTATCAAGCGGAATGAACTTTTCGGACAACCTAATATATTTGAAATTTATTCGAGATTGTTTAATGGAAAAAAATGTGGCGAAAAAAACTTTCTCTTTTTCCAACAGATATATAATAATTGGATAAATTTATATAAATGTATGTTTAGCTTATTACATACAGATTGAATATATCGTCGATTCAAACATTTATTTTCATTCATTTATATACGTATGAATTTTCAAATTTCTCAATTGAAAAATTTTTTATATTTTTATATATGTTTCAAACACATATATGAAAATAATAGAAAGAGAAACGATTACTTTTGATTTTCAAAAATTTTCGAATAAAAATTTTCACTTTCTCGATTAGTTAGTTATATTTCAATTAATCACTTTCGAGACTCATTTACAATTTTATAACCGATTTGAAAGTTTTAATATGAGATGATGGTGATGATGATGAACATTCAAGTCTGTTTTGCTGTTCCAGAAAATGAAATTTTTTGATTAACAAACGTTCAATCAATATTTGTATGAACAGAAATCAAACAGAAATTTTGAAATCAAAAGTGAATGTTTTAAATTTCCATTTTTCCAATTTCCAATTTTCACTTGATAATTCATTTATTTGATCGAAACGATCAAAGAGACATGAATTTTTTGAAAAAAATAAATAAATGAATGAATGAGAAATGTTTTGAAGAGTAAAAAATAATAATTGTGTGTATGGAGAGTCAAAAAATACAAAATTTCAAAATATAATTTTACAAATGTAAAAAATGAAAAAATTAAAACAAATAAATGAAAATACAAACAAACATACGAACACACACATATACGAAATCCACAATTGATTCAATTATTATTATTTACCTGAACAAACACATACACACATTTATCATTATGATTAATATTAATCATTTATTATTTTGTGATGCTTAGTGAACAACAACGATCCATAGTTTTTTATTTTTTTTTTTTTTACATATTCAAAATCCATATGTACACCACACATAAACAAAAACACAGAAAATGAATGAATAAATAAATGAAAATAAATAATCAACAATTGCGACAATCATTAATAGTAGCAGCCTCAGCATCAGCATCAACAACAACAAACAACAATCAACAATTATCATCAAATGTGTGACATGGACATGTATTTGCTAGCTTTTAGCTTTTAGTTTCAAATTTTATGCTCTCATATTCACACAGATTTTTCATTTTTCCGACTAAAAAACTTTGATGACATTTTTTTCTGTTTTTCAAAATTTCAAAATTTAAAATATATTCAAATATTGTACAAACAAAGCACATTGTTTTCATGTGTTTGCGAGTGTGTGTCTGCATTTTCATTGTTCCACCAATTTTGTTTTGTTTTGTTAAATTGAAATTAAATTTAAATTGAATTAAATCAAATTGAATTATAATTGATTTGTAATTTTATGAAATCAATGTAATGATTGAAATATACAAAGTGTTAGCCGACAACAACGATAATTAACAACAACAGCAGCTGTAAAGCAGCAACAAGTGAAAATTCCTTTCATTTTCTATGTGAATTTACCTGTGATTTTATTCTGCAAATCAAATATTTAAATGAAAAAATTTTTCGAATTTAAAATAAGAATAAATGACCGAAAAAAATGAAAAAACGCAAGCTTTAATCTTTAATCGACGTTAATTTTTGAAAAAAATTCAATCAATTTTAAATGTCAGTGCTTTTTTTCCATGTGTAAAAAAAGATAATTTAGAATTAAAGAATCATTTAAAGTTTCCGAAATAAATAAAAATAAAAATTTAAATAGTTTGGTCTTATTTTGTGAATCGATTTAATCAATCAATCAATCATTTATTTGAATTTAAATGTATCCATTTATTTATTTATTTTTACTAAATAATGATGTACCATAATCATAATAATAATAAAAGAAAAAATAATAATAATCAATCATCGATTATCATCGATAATCATCAATTGATGATTAATAATTTTATGGATATCGTTGTTAATGTTAATGATTGTTATAATAATCATAATAATAATAATAATGTTAATGATAATAATGATGATATTATTATTAATGATTTAAATGATAGTTATAATTATGAAAAAAGTGTTATTATAATTAATAATAGTGATGATGATAATTATAATGATAATGATCAACCAGTGCATCATCGAAAATTATCATCTAAAATGAATAAAAATTTAATGAAAAGTGACGGAAAAATGATTTCACTCGAAATGAGTTCCAATAATCATAATAATGATGTTAGTAATGACAATGATAATCATAATGATAATGGACATCGGCAGCAGCAGCAGAAGCAGCAACAACAGCAGCAGCAAAATTATAATTTAAACAATATTAATGAACCATTATTATTATCATTCGCTTACAATGATCAACGACAAATGCAACAATTGTCAAACATCATTCAATATGATGATGATGTTGATGATAATGATAATGAAAATGAAAATAATAATAGAATGGTAAATAATTTAAAACAAACAACGTCGTCAACAACAACAACAATAACAAAAAGGCCTATTAATCGAAAGAATAGCTGTTGTCATATTGATCCACCATGTCATGAAAAATCTTTGAAAATAAATGAAAATTTAAATAAAATATTGAATCAAAATAATAATGATAATGTATCCATCAACCATCAATTACCACCAAGATTATCGTTATTATTATCAATATTTCAATCATTATTATTATTATTATTACCATTATCATTGATTTTAATCTGGTCGAATATTATTATTAATCTCTTTACATTATTCATATTATTCATATTATTATTATATTTAATAACAATGTATATTTATTCAAATTTAATCATGAATTCAGTGATAATAATAAATAATCAAATTATAAATTATCAATCGAAATGGTCATGGAAAATTATTAATACAAATTTAGCTAATAATAATAATAATAATAATGATGATCGTAATGCTCAAATAGAATCAAAATCATCATCATCATCATCATTTATCAATAATCAATCATCAATGAAAATATTGAAAAGATTTTCAAAATCATCAACATCGCCATCATCATTATTGTTACCATTATCATTGATAAAATCAATGAAAAAATTTTCATTAATATTTTTATTAACATTGATTTTATTATCACAATTTTCCATACAAGAAACGAATGCTGCTTCACAACAACAACAATCACAGCAGCAGCAGCAACAGCAGCCCCAAAAACAACAGCAGCAACAGCCTCAAAAACAACAGCAGATATCGAAAAATGGTAAGTGATTCAATTTCAACTCTTTAAACTTAACTCTTCGGTGATGAGTTTGTAATTGAAATAATCTTAATCTGAGTGACGATAAAGGTCAAAAACATCAACACAGTAGGTGATTTTTATGATCTTGTGATGATCATACTGATGATAATCAATTGTAGAGATAATCAAAATATTGTTTTATTATCTTTGATACATAATGAAGTGAAATACAAATTTTTCCAGCGAAAAATGTCGAAAATTTCAGACAAAAAATAAACAAATCACTGGAATCATAAATAAATAAATAGAAATCAATCCATCAAATTCCAATCCATCAAAATTTCAATCCCTTCATTTTCGAGTTATTTCATTTGCATATTTTATAATTCGTTTTATTCAGCTGAATTTCATCAACAACAATTTCTTTGTTGACAACTAATTAAATAATCATAGAAAAAAAACTAAACAAATGAAAATATTAGGCTGTCCGCAAAGTTCTGGCCGATTTTCATGAGCAACTCTATTGATTAAACAAAATGAATTTTTCGGACAAGCAAGTAGAAAAAAAAAACAAATGAAAATCTATCAATGGAAAAACGAATTGGAAATTTATCACGTGAAAAAATTCAATTCATTTCAATTATTTATTTCATTTCATTCAATTTTTCATCAAATAATTTGGTTTTTTATGCCTTACAGGCATAAATTTCACTCCTTTTCTAATCATTATCTATTTTGTTTCTATTCCATGATGGAATTTCATAAGTTCGCCATTCAAATTATACCGAAATAATTTTTTTTTGTTGAAATGAAATTGCATCATCAATTATTAATGACATTGATTATATAAAACAAGAAAAAAAAAGCGAAAAAAATGGAAATAATTATTTCGATTATCATCATCACCATCATCATCATCATCATTATTATTCACGATTTGTGAAAACAATGAAATTATAAATTTTAATCAACAAAAACACAGCAAAAGTTTCTTTTATTTTTTGCGAAAGAATACCTTTGAATTTGATTGTTTGAAATAATCACAAATATGCATTCATTCATTTGGATTCATTCATTCATTCATTCATTGGTCTTATCTTAATGATGATGATGATGAATCAAAGAAATAAAATAATGATTTCGATGATTTATCTTGCATCATTTCATAGGTTTTAAATCGAATAATAATTATTTTCATTTTGTTTGATATAATTATAGATATTTGTAAATGAATTGAATGAATTCAATAATGATCATTTATTAGAGATACAGGTGTTTGATCAGTCATTAAGCTGTAAATGATATTATTAGAGATGTAAATTAGAAACAACGAAGAAGATACCTTTTATTCCTTTTATTTTCACCATTGAATCATTCACTTTTTCAGGTGGAAATTCTGGAATTTTCCCTACGAAATTTAATCAATAAAAAAAATTGCCATAAAATCGTAGAAATAATCAATAGTCTTGATAGACATTATAAAAAATATAAAATATTAAGTTGTCCGAAAAGTTCATTACGCTTAATCAATAAAGTTGTTCAAGAAAATCGGCAAGAACTTTCCGGACAACCTAATAACTAAATTCAATGACCAAACAAAAAAAAATGAATGTATTTGTATTGAATTTTTAATTAGAAAATTTCGAAAACAATAAAAAAAATAAATAACCTAAGACCTTACTAAACCCTTTGAATGTTAATGATCATTTGTTTTTTTCTGTTTTTTTTTTTTGTTTTTTCATTACTTTTGCCAAGGTGAATAACCGTTTTTTTTTTCGGGGTAAGTTGTTGTTAGCCATAAGGTTGTAAGATTATAATTATTTTGCATTAAATAAATTTTATGAATCAAAATTGAATAAATGAAAATTTTTCAATTTAAATTTTGCGAAATATTTCAATCAAGAAAAAAAAGAGGGTTTTCCCGTCGTTTTTTTTTTCGTTTTGGGAAGTAACAATTTCACTAAATAATTAAAGGGTTTAATCATCATCATCATCGTTATGATCTGTGAAAATGGCCATCATAAATCATTCATCGATTTCAATTTCATTTTTTTTCTTTTTCACAAAAATTTCATCAATTACCCAAGTCTATCACTTGGTGAAAATTTTGTACTTCTTTTATTAAGATCAATGTCTAGTACGTTTGATCAATTTTTAATTTTCAAAAAAAAGAACTGGTTTAAGGCCTCATAATTTTTGAGATAAAGGTTTAGACTTGTCTAAATTTTTATTAATCGGAATCAATTATCGAAATAATAATATGTTGTTATTTACATGCATATTTAATAAGAAATTTTCGCATTTTTTGTTAAGATTTACTTGATTTCGTCGGTCAGTTTTGCTTTCCTCGGTACAAACCTTATTGCAAAGGTGTTTTTTTCTCATCATGCATCATCATCATCATTGTTTTTGATTAGATTCATTATCTGATTGATGAACCCTTGTCAGTAATTGAAAAGAAATAAATGCAATAAATTAAATATTAAATTCCGTAGAAAATGATGATGATTTGTTGTACTCGTTAAATTCAATTAACAAATTATTGATTGATTGAACGATTGGATTAAGCTCGAACTATTAGGTTGTCCGGAAAGTTCTGGCCGATTTTCATGAGCAACTCTATTGATTAAGCGGAATGAACTTTTCGGGCAATCTAATATTTAATTGTTCAAAGATTGAGTAGATTTTTTCATTTTATTAATTTTCCATTGTTCGAAATTATGTAAGAGAAACATGTTTTGTAAACATTTAATCCGATCATTTCGATGTAAAATTTCGAATTTAAAAAACTCAAAACTCTTTGAAAACTTAAATTTTCCATGAAGTAAGAAAATGTCAAATAATTCAACTCTGTTGAATTAATGCCCAAATAACTAAAAATATTCCTACATTAATTAATCAAATTGATTTATGTTCATCGTTGTATAATAATTTATACGAAATTTTTTTCACTTTCGATTTGAATATTTGCAATTTAATATATTTGATCAAAAAAGAAAAAAATGAACAAAATTTCTTGTTTATTTCTCCATTGAAAATACTCGATATTTGAATATTTTCAAAATGTTTTCTTCTTGTTTGAATCGGTTTCTTTCTTCGATTGATCGATCGATTTTTCATTCATTTGAAATGATTTCTCCCTATTTCATGAATGAAGAAGAGAAATTGAAAAATTGAAAAAAATTGTGTGTAAAAGCATAAAGGTCCATGGTACTGAAACAAGATGAATAACAAGAAAACTATGTCACCTTTTGTCACATATTTTTTTTCTGTATTTTCATCATCATCATCATCATCGAAATCATCATCAAAATACATACATAGATGTGTTTTGATGAATCATTTTGAAATTATTTCATTTCAATTGAAATTCAAATATTGAAATAATTGATTTCGGTTTTCTTTTTTTTTGTATGTCACATTGATTTTGTGTTTTTTCCCTCGTCGTTTTTTGTTGTTGTTGTTCATTTCACAGTTTTCCAATTTTGAAATTTTGAAATTTTTTTTGGAACATTATTCATTTGGAATTGTTTTTTGAAAATTTCTGAAATTCATTTGTGTTTCAATGCTTGTTATTGTTGGAAATTTACTGGGAATTTTCATGATCATTTCTCTCTCTCAATTTGTTTTCAAAGAATTTCATTTTTTTTAGTCGTCTAACAGGTGTAAGATATGAAAGGAAACAAAGAATTTTTCCCATTAAAAACTGTCAATTACTAAATTATTTGACAATTTGACAAAGCTTTTAAGTGTAATTTTGTATAGTTTGAAGGATAATATGTTTGGTTAACTCTAAAAAACAATTAACACCTTGAATTAAATTATCGAATACATGTTCAGGAAACCGCCAATCATATCAGCCATAATGGCTGATCATCTAATCTGTTTTTGATTTGATTTTTACCTACTACACGAATATATAACGGAACAAAGGATTATTGGATCATTGAATATCAATGTTTATTCATAATCATATTCATGCTTTACAAATGAATTCACAAAATAAATACAATAAATAGAAACGATTTCATTTAACGATATTACAATTATTATTTGTATTTATTATTTCCATGTGATTAATTGATCATTAAATATTGTATCATTGATCATGTAGTCAATTTTCATTTCACCATTGTTTTACCATTAATTGTTTTAATTCATTGATCACTGATGTAGTCGATTTTTAACCATTCATTAATTGTTTTACGAGAAAAAAAAAGTAATTTTTCATTTTTTCATGTTTTTTTTTACTCACTTATTTCTTATTGTTTACTTCAACAGAAAATTAATATTCAAAATTCATTCGTGTATTTTATTTATTTTGTTTGTATCTGTGTATTTGTAGACATTTAAATTTGAATAATTGAAAGAAATATATTTTTTTCCATGTTTTTTTATGTATTCGTCGTAGCCAAAGAACAATTGTTGTTGTTGTTGCGGCAACAGCAGCAGCAACAGTAACAGCTTTATTTTAATTTGTCATTGATCATTGTAATTATTATTATTATTAGGTTGTCCGAAAAGTTCCTGTTGCTTAATCAATAGAGTTGCTCAGGAAAATCGGCCAGAACTTTTCGGACAACCTAATATATTATCATATTAAATATGAAACTATTTAAGCTGAAAAAAAATTTCTGATTTTTTTTTTTTTTTTTTTTTTTTTTTTGATAAAATATTCGGAAAAAATAATCATGAATTTTTTCATGTGTTAAAGAATTTCATAGAAATTCATTGAATTTTTTTCAATTTTTTCTTTTTGATTGATTATATTTTCATTCGAAGAATCCTATGGATTTCATTGAAATTCGCTTCATAATTTCAATGAATCGTTTTTTTTTTTTTTTGATTTTCATTTTCATTTGCATGGAGATAAAACAAGGTCTTTGCTTTTGTTGTTGTTGTTGTTGTTGCTGTCGATGCAAAAATATTGAATACGTTAATTTCATTGATTCAATTGATTGGTTTAAAAATTTTTCTGTTTTTTTTTCAACTTATAACTTTGTCTTAATTGATCGGTTGGTTGATTGGTAACTTTGAATACAAGTGAATATCTGTATGTGTTCAGATAATTTTTTTTATTGGTTGGTTAAATTAGTTAGTTAATTGATTGATCAATGGTGGTATTATTCATTTATTTATTTATTATTGTTGAACAATTTTCAATGATATTTTCTCGTTTTTTTTTCATCGTAATTTTATCATTATTAATTTTTTGCTTAGTTTCTTATGTTTCCTTAGCTAAATATTTAAAAAATTCAAAAACAGAAAATCTTAATACAAAGTCAAGGTTCAACGTTATTGTCATTAGTATTAACATTATAAGGTGTGCATATTTTTTTTTTTCATTATAAACAATATAAAACAAAGGCATGATTTTGTTTTATGAAAAAAAAAATGAAAACGAAAAATTGACAAAACATCTTTGGAAAAGATATTCACAAAATTCTATACAAAAATATGTATTTTCTATTGAAAAATTCTTTAAATTATAAATTCAACTTAAATCGATTATTATTATTTTATTTGATTAATGGAATATCATGAGAAACATTTTTGAAAAAAAACAATTAACGATGAATAAAATTAATATTAAACAAAAAATTAAATACATTGGACTCTAAACATATTTGTTGAAGGACATTTGAAATTATTGAAATTGCCAAAAAAAAATTCAAAATTAAAATCCATTTGATTAGATTATTTAATTTTGATTCTTTCATTTTTTTTTTTCTTTGAATTTCTTGAAAATCTTAATTCCATGTCAAGGTGCTGTTCTGCTTCGTAGTACAAGTCGTTCAATAATACCGAATAAATCGATTAAAATAAAAACGACTACGAAAAATGCTAAATCATCGACAATAATGACGCCGGCACCAATCACATCGCCATCAACAACAACAACAACAAAAACAACAACGACGACAACAGAAAAGCCATCTACAACACAATCATCATCATCATTATCATCATCATCATCGACAATGATTACATCAAAAGTTAATTATGAAAATGATAATGATAATAATAATTTAAGTGATAATGATCATCCAAATGATAATCATTATGATGATATAATTATTAATAATAAAAATGATGATAATTTTAATGGTAATCTTGATCATAATGATAATAATTATAATGATGATAATGATGGCCAACATCAACGATATCAAAATGATATTAATAATAATCATAATTCGACTAAACAATTTGATATAAATTTTTCACCATTAATCAATGTATTTGCTTATCAAACACAACAACAACAACAGCAACAACAATACAATATTTTACCGCCACAACATGCACAACAACAACCGAATAATCATTATAATCATAATAACAATACAATTATTAATGATAGTGATGAAAATATAATTATGTTTGATTATAATAACAACAATAATAATAATAATGCACATCATTCAAGTGCCATACATAAGAATATGTATTTTAAAGCTGAAATGCAACGTTATGATGGTTGGTATAATAATTTAGCACATCCACAATGGGGTACAACAGGTGTGTGTTTGTTTGTTTGTTTGGATATTTTTGTTCAAATAATTAGAAATAATTATGTTTTTTTCCATTTTCAACAATTATAGAAAGTCATCTAACACGTAAAGCACCGCCATCATATTCAGATGGTGTTTATATGATGGCAGGTGAAGATCGTCCTAGTCCAAGAGAACTAAGTCAAGCATTGATGAAAGGTGATGATGGCATTGCATCAAGCCGTAATTTGACAGCATTATTTGCATTTTTCGGTATGTTTTTGGCTATTCAATTTTTCAATATCATTTGCTAAATCTTCATTATTTTTTTCCTATCAAAATTCTGAAATTCATTTAATTTCGAATAATTTAAATATTTATCTTCCTATCTCTCTCACTCACTCACTCTCTTCCTCTTGTCATTATTCAAAAAATTCAAAATGATTAATGATAATGATTTGACAACAAGTAATTTATGATCGGAACAAAAAAAGGCAACATGAAAAACAACAACAAAAAATCGTTACAAGTGCCATCGTTTATTGACTTCTTAAGTAAATAAGAAAAATAGCAAAAAAACAAAAAAAAATTTAAAAATTGAATGTCTCAATGAATGCTATTAGTTTAACGCTTATCATTTATTTGTTCATTCACCATTATTTCCAATGTATTGCATAATGCATAAACACATTGACCACCAAAAACAAAAAGAAAAAAAATGAAGAAAATTGAGATAAAATGATGGGAAGCAATTTGAGAAAAATACATTAAATCATAAGTGAATCAAATGTGAATGAATGAGAGATGAGAAACTTTTTTATTTTCAGAAAAAATTTTCTCTTCGTTGTGTTTTTCCATTTTGTTTAATTTGTGTACTGAAACAACACCATTTAAACATGTTAATGTTTTTCTCTGAAATAATTTTAAACAATTTTTTTTCAAATGTTTCAAGCATCGATATGAATTGAATTGAATCGAAATAAAATGAATAAACCTTGACCGAATCTCGTATAAATAAATGCATTTTTTACAAAATGTGATGATTGCACATACATTTTGCTTTGCTTAGTTTCGCATAACTTTTCGTTTATTTTGATTTCCAAAATTAAGTTCCATCATTATCATCGTTTAAAAATGAAACAAAACGAAAATTTCTTATCGAAAAAAACGAAACTAATCGATGATACATTTCAAAGAGTTTTCAGAGAGAAGCGAAGCACTTCTGTTACACGTGTGTGTGTGTGTGTGTATGGAACAAGAGATAAACAGCTACATTTGCTTGCAATAAATGCAAAGCTATGGTTCACTATTTTTAGCTGCCAAAAAACTATGAGAAATTATGAGAAAAAATATGAGAAAAATCAGAAATATTTCGATAGAAAAAATGCAAGCACTTTTCAATGCAAAATGAATTATGAAAACACAGCGATTAAATCAATGATGATTATGATGATGAACAATGAATATATTTGAATGAAATTGATTTTTGATTTTGTTTTGTTTCTATTTTTAACATTATTTATTATTGCTGTATCTCTGTTTATCTCTAAACACATTCAAACACAAGCATACATAAATGATTATCATTGATGATGATGATGATCATCATCATCATCATTATGTAATGTAATGTAAAATGGTGAATGATATTTGAATGAAAATGAAAATAAGAGAGAGAGAAAATTACTGGAAATACTTATAATAATCAAAATAATCATAATTATTATGATGTAATACTGACACTGTAAACACTTGAAATGCAAACAAACACTTTTGGAAAAAAAAATGTATAAACACGTGTTTTAATAAATCTTTAATTATAATTTAAAATTTCAAGATTTTTTCATTAAGGTTTTCTTGTTTATTTCATTTCCAATTTATTTTTCTAAAAAAAAAAAAATTGAAGACTTTCTGAATGGCACTTGTGTACAACTTGTCTAATTCAAATGATGAAAATGAATGATTTGCACGCATTTTTTCACGTATCAAGAGTGTTAACACAAGTGGAAATACGTGAAAAAAAATATCATTTTTTTTCAAAATGATTATATTTTTCCTATTAATGTTTGAGTCTGTAGAAATAATGAATATAAAAAAATAGAAAATTTTGTAATTTTCAACAAATAAACAAATAATTATTATGCATCCAAAAATGATTCAATTTGAAGCATTTAAACCTTGAAAGATTTTCGAATCAAATGAATAATTGTTGATAATCGATTTGATAATAATAATAGAGATTTTCAAATACACAGACACACAGACATGGATTTATGTAATATTATCAATGATTTTTCCATATAATCAATGATATCCTTTGAATGAATCGATGAAAATCTTCAATATTTTGACATAATCAATGAAAAAAAAAATAATCATTTTTCGATTTTTCAAAATAACTGATAATTTTATATCCCTCCTTCTCGTTATCATTGAATACACACAGTTGAATCATTGATTAATTATTGCGTAAATCATTTTCGTTTCCCCCCACCATTATCACCATTAACACTAATCGATTATCATTGATTTATCGTAGGAAGTAAATTATTTTTTCATTTTTTTCAAATGTATTTATTTTTCCGATTAAAAATTATTAATGTCAAATGATAAATTGATTGACATGGATGGAATAGGCATCAAATAATATTTTTCGATGATTTAAATTCAATGATTTCAATGATTCACATTTTTTTTCTATAGCCCCTTGTATTATTTGTAAATCGATCATCACAATTGTTTTTTTTTCAAATGTCAAATTGATTTCACAATTGTTTTCAATGGTTTTGAATTTAAATTCAAAGAAAATAAATGAAAATCAAATTGATTTAAATACATGATCATAAACTCAAATCATGATTTTTCGATTTCAATGTGTTTGTCCATGTCTATTTTTTCCCTAAATCTAACCACACATTTACATATTTGATTGATTGATTGATTTATAATTTTTTTTTAATTTCAATTGAATTTTTCTAAATTTAACAATAATAATAAAAAGGACAAGTAGTTTCATCGGAAATATTGATGGCAAGCGAACCTGGTTGCCCAATCGAATTACATCGTATTAAAATTGCTAAATGTGATGAAATGTTCGATAGAGATTGTCATGGTGGCCGTACAATGCCATTTCATCGAGCGATGTATGATGTACGTACTGGTCAATCACCTAATAATCCACGTGAACAGGTAATGTATTCATATTTTTATTTTTATTCTTGTTTATTTTCATTTTTTTTTCAATATTTGAATTATGATTAAATGAAAGAATTAAATCGAGAAATGAAACTAAATGACATCAAAATGTATTAGGAACATGTTTAGCTTTTCTTTATTTGATTTCTCTCTCTTTCGATTTAACTCAAAAAAATTCTGATAAAAATCTTCATTTAAATCGATTATGATTGACTAATTACTCTTGGAATTATGAGGAAAACAAAATTATTCGCTTATAATTGCTTCAAATGAATCAAATAGCCTGAAATTTGACGGTAATTTTTTTCCTATTTCTAAAATAAATAAAATTTCTTAAACAGTTTAAAATGAATCAATAAAATGAATGATTGAATGAATGAATGAATTGAATTGATCAGTAATTAATAAATTGAATAAATGAATGATTGATTGATTCGATTTGAAATCGCAATCAATTTCTATTAATTTAATAAATATAAAGTGAAATAAAGGAGAGAAAAATTAACTGTAAAAATCAAAATTGAGGTCGAATGAATGAATGAACATAAACAAAAATAAATAAATAAATAAACAAATGATGATGACGTCGAAGTAGTCAATTCAATTTCGATTCAATTCGACCATTCAATATTAACCATCGTTTATTGTCGTTGTCTTCGTTGTCGTTGTTTAGAAACATAAAATAATCATCGGAAATCATAGATGAAGGCCAACGACGACAACGACAACAGCAACAACAACATCAGCTGAAGCAGCCACAGCAGCAGCAACAGGTAGCAGCGAAAGAAATGATTGAATAAAAGAACGCAATTTAATATTAATATTTTTCAATAAAAAGAAAAATATTGAAACATTTTATATGTTTCCAAGAGATTATTTCTATTTGAAAATAACGCTATCGGCAATTTATTATTAATGGGAGAAAAATGAAAAATAAATATCATTATAACTGTTATTATTATTATTTGATTGGAAACGATGATGATGGAATGATGAAATGATAATGTTTGCATATGCGTTTTAAGCTATGTTCAATTTGAAAATTTCAAAATATGTTTGCATCTTGGAAACAAATGAAATTGAAAAGTCATTTCAAAATACACGAAAGATATCGATTTGAATCTGAAAAGAATTTGAAAATATGAAATGATTCGATTGATTTTGATTTGGATTCAAAAATACAGAATCAATCATTCAGAATGTTTACATTCTTTTGATTAACCGATTCATTACTGTTCACTATCAGAATATCAGATATCAAGAATATTTCTAAATTCACAATCATTAATCGACTGATAATAATTCATATTTTTACATGTGTTTGTTTGTGTGTGAGTGTTTGTTTGTGTGTGTGTTTTAATGAATTTCAAATGGCCATGATTTCATGGAATTTCTTCAATTTATTTTTTCCTGATGATTTTCTTCAGGAAAAAAATGATTGAAGCAATTCAAAAATGATTATAATTGTAATGTAGAAAAGAAAATGATGCAATTAATTGAAATAATATGCATATTAATAGATCGATTATTATTAGTGTTTTACAACCTTTTTAATACGCTGTAAATTGATTGTCGAAATCAAAATTGATTCAAAATCGTGTATTTTTTCGATAGATTTTTCATATTTTTGATCAATCAATTTCTGCCAATATCAATGATTTAGTCATAATTTGACGATGTGTTTGACAATTTTATTTTTTTTTTAGAAAAAATTGTTCAAATTTCAATTTACACAAAATAAACAATTGAGAAATATATGTGTGACAGAAAAACAATCGAAATATCATTGACATTTCAATGATATATTCAATTGTTTGTTGTTGTTTGTCGTGGTGATGGTGATATTATTATTATGATTATTGTTTTTCTGTTTCAATTATTTCAATAATCATTTTTTAAAAAAATGAAATGAAATGATTGAAAAATAATAATAATTCAAACATCAATAATATCGATAATATTTACTTTTAAAATGTTTGTTTATTCATTCATTTATTTATTTATTTATTTATTTTCCAAAAAAAAAAAAAAAACATTTATTTCACCTTTTAAATCAACAATTATATGTATCGGAAATGATCAAAGAAAATCAATTTGCATGATCATAATAATTATGATTGAACATTTTAAAATGTTTATTTATACATTTAAATACCAATTGAATACCTATCATCATCAACCATTTATCATTCATTTGTTTAAAACTAAAAATTATCATTAGTTATTTCAATCAATATATAACATCTTTGTCATTTGATTTTTGTTTTTCGTTCATTTCACTTTTTTGATTTAAAATGATTGATTCATTTTCAATGTCATCGAATCGTTGTTGCTAATATTTGCATTCATCATGAGATTTCAAGTTCAAAAAATAATGTTCATGTTTTTTTTTGATTTTGTTTGATTCTTTGAACATTAAAACCAATAATCGTATTTTGAAGCAAGACACAGACAAAGATTGAAATTTTTTGAAAAATCTTAAAAATCATATGCATCGAACAAACAGCGAAAATCCAATCGCGATATTCAATGAATTCGCAAATTATAATTTTAAAATTTTGAAATTTTAAAATTTAAAGTTTTTAAAATTCAAAATTACATTCACAACAAACAAATAAACAAAAACCAATTCAAATCAATCTGAATTACATTGTTTTTTTTCAATGTTATAGCAATGAAAAAATAAAATAAAAATAAAAATAAAAATCAATCAAATATCAATCAATTGATTTAGGATCGATTAAGGATTGATTGATATCAATTACCGATTGATGAATGATTTGTCATAACATGTCATTAAATAAATTTTTTTTTTTTTGAATGACATTTACAATCCTGAGTACACTTTTAAAGATTCAATACATGATTGACAATTGATTTTTTTTGAATTGTTTCAATCTTTCAAAATGATATTTTTGCATATTCTCAGAGTTTTGATTCGAAAAAATCGTTTCGATTTCATTTTGGATCGTTTATTGAACGAATATTCGTTTCATATTCGTTTCTATTTGCATTTTTTATGAATAAATTAGAATTCATTAAAAACGATTTTGAATAATCAAAATTTGAGCTTTTGAATCAAGAAGAGGTAAAATATGAAATTACACTTGTTTCGAAACTCATATTTTTTCGATAATAACAATGATAAAATTACTTATCACTGATTGAATTTGAACAAATTTAAAACAGAAATTAATTAGTAGAAAATAGAAAATAGTAAACATTGGAATGAATGAAGCTTGAAACACGTGTATTTGTGTTTCGTGAATTTTTAAAAGTAGAAATATTTAAATAAATTCAAATGAATGGAACACACGATTGAGATGAATGCACGTAATGTAAATGAATGAATGAAATGAAAAAATTCGCTAAATTTCACACTGTAATTATTGGATATTGTTTTCTATGAATTTTTTTTGAATTTTAAATTTTCAAATTTCAAATTTTTGAATTTTTTATTGTAATTATTATAAAACAATGAATTACATGATTTGCATATTTAATATATATGATTTTATAACAATTTGAATTCGTATTTCATTATAATTTTCTCACATATCCAGTTAAACTTGGTTACAAGCTGGATCGATGGTAGCTTCATTTATAGTACATCCGAAACATGGCTTAATTCAATGCGTACATTTCAAAATGGTACATTTCGTACCGATTTGACCGGTTTGTTTCCACCGCGAAACGAAGATCGTGTACCATTGATTAATTCACCTCCAGCTCATCACTTGCGTATGGTACATCCGGAACGAATGTTTTGTATGTCTTTTTGCATTGATTTTGCTTTCTTTGAATGATTAAATGATTTTGACGTTTTTATTTCGATCAATCAATTCAATGAATCGATATTAGTGCTTGGTGATGCTCGTACAAATCAAAATCCAGTCATATTAGCATTAGGTGTTGTGTTGTTTCGTTGGCATAATGTACTGGCTAATCGTGTACAAATGGAACATCCAGATTGGTCTGATGAAGATGTATTTCAACGTACCCGACGTCTTGTCATTGCTAGTCTACAAGTAGGTTTTCTTTCGAAATTGAATTTTCTAACTCCATTGATTCCGTTTAATCCTTTTCAAAATTTCACAATCTCTTTGAAACCGCAGAACATAATCATGTATGAATATTTAGAAACATTATTCGATGAACCAATGCCACCATATGAAGGCTATAAATCAGATGTACATCCAGGTGTTAGTCATGTCTTTCAATCGGCTGCATTTCGTTTTGGCCACACTATGATACCGCCAGGTCTTTATCGACGTGATGAATATTGTAATTTTTTACGCACATCAACTGGACATGATGGCATACGATTATGTTCAACATGGTGGGATGCAGTCGTAAGTTATCTATTCACTCTTTCAATTTGACAGCTTAGCTTTTCATCATTCATGTAATTATTATTTAATTAATGAAATTTTCATTTCAAACACCGTAGGACATATTACCGAATGCTGGTTTAGAAGAATTATTAATGGGTTTAGCATCACAAATAGCTGAACGTGAAGATGCTGTACTTTGTTCGGATGTAAGAGGTAAGTGTGATAATCAAATACAAAGGAGATGAAAAGATTTATTTCTTATGTCGAATTTAAATTATACAAGTAATAATAATTGAAAAGCTTTTTTCGCTATAACCATTAATTATCTCTGGTTATTATTTGTCAATGAAACATAATTATTTAAGATTCAAATATAAAATTGAATTAGCCAAAAATTCAATTAAAATTTATCAAATAATAATAATGATGATTATTATGAATCAATGAATGAATGATGATCATAGTAATTATATTCAATAATTGATATTTTTGATTGATTACATTCATATTATTCATATTTTTGATTGATTGATAGATTGATATGTTCATTTATTATTAACTAATCATTCAATAGTAACTGTTAGTGTTGGGAAATTTTCGAAAAAAAAAATTTCAATCCTTTTTTTTCCATTGAAAATTCATGTCAATATTTTTTCCAATTCTTTGAATCCAATTATTGAATGACTCATATAACATGACAACAGTAATCAAATGAATGTTTTACAATCGAAAATATGAGAAATAAAAATTGTTATTTTGACAATTTCTTAGATCGGATTTCATTTGTTTCTTATGTCTTCAAGGAACTTATAATTTTTACCATTTCTTCTTCTCAAAGTTTTCTCAAAGACACATGAAAATGATTCACATAATTTTTTCCCCCATCATTTTCTTTTTTGTCAAATATGATAATTCCGGCCAAATCAAATAACATTGATTGAGTAAAGATTAATTACGAACAAAAATGGGGAAAAAACAGATAGATTTAGAATGAATATTTTCAATTTATAATCAATTCAAAATTGTAAATTGCATCATTTCAAACGAAAATTACATCATTTTTTGTCCAATTTCAATGATTTTAGTTGTTGTTGTTGTTTCGATTATTCAACATTTTGATGGTCAACAAGTTGTAAATGATAACAACAGCAACAACGACAACAACAGCAAAATTTAAAAAATGAATACAATCAATTATTGATCAATGTTTTTGTATGTGAATCAATTGAAAATTGATATTATTACTGATATAACAAGAGAAATCGAGACAAATGTCAGACTGAAAAATTCCATGAGAACTTTCACGTCAAAGATCGAATATAATTTGAACGATGATATCATCATCTTGTAGTGTTTTGATATCGTGTCGTTATAAAATTTAAATTTTGGAAAATTTTCAAAACCTTTCAAAACCTTTCTACATCTTTGACTCTCCCCTTGTGCGTGTGATGAATAATATACCTTAAATTAATGCTCAATTGCTGTTGATTTTTTTTTTAAATTTGATGATGATAATTGCAATTAATGTTTAATATTTTCCAATCATCATTTTCAGCAGTGAATCTATGAAAATGAATTAAAGTAAATGAAGAGAAGAGAAAATTTTCATTTTCTTCTCCTTATCTATCTTTGCTTTCGACTTGAAATGAGGTCAAGATTATCATCAAATTTGAATTATTAAATTATGATTTTTTTTTTTTTTGAATCTTTAAAATTTAATTGAATACAATTGAATAGTAGCGGTGTTGTTGTTGTTGTTGGTGGTGGTGGTGGTGGTGGTGGTAGCTTTTAAGCTTTTAAATGTGACAAAAAAAATTGAAGATGCGTATTTTCAATTTTCAATTTTTTCATTTATTTTTCCCATTTGAATTTTACATTAATTTGACACAACAGTAAAAATATGAGCAAAAAATTCAATATTTTCAAATGAAGGAATCCACCACTAATAATGATGATGATAATGGGAAATAATCTTATCTCCTCTTCGTGTATATATTTTCAAATGATGAATATTATTTATATTTTTTTTGCATTAGAAATTCAAAATCTTGTAGCATCTTTCACTACGTTATTTACAGGCTAATCTTGATTTGATTTTTTTTTTCGTAGATATTTTCATTAATAAATAATGATGATGATGATGATTATGATGATGATAATTCATATTTTTGGATAATGTTTTTATTTATTTATTTATTTGTACTGAGTTAAAATATAAAATAATTCTATTCAATTCATCATCATGATGATTAAGATGATTAAGATGATGAAATTAACGCATCAAATGTTAGTGTGTGTGTGTGTGTGTTTAACCTTCCAGCTAAATCAAATGAATGAATGAATGAAATGAAATTGAATTTACATTCATATGAAATTCATACGATTCATTTTGATTTGTCTGATTTCAATTTTTTTAAAATTGCTAAAGTTTTATCATCAAAATAAATGAATGAATGAATGAATGAATGAATGTAAAAAATATTTCCAAATTCATATGATTCACATGTGAAAGTAATTAGTAATAATCGTTAAAAATAAATAAATAAATAAATAATAAATAAATTCAATAATTATGAATGATAATCGTTTCATTTCATTATGTTCATTTATATTCTTTTATATTATTATCATTTGCGATAATTTGCGATTAATTATGGTCAATAATATGATCAAATATGCTAAATTATTATGATTCATTAATTGTGTTTTTGATTTTTATTCCAAAAAATTTTGGACAAAGACATTATTTTGTTCTTTTCTAACGGAATCATTATGTAGAAGGGGTTGAATTTTCAGAATAATTCTGATGCTAATCTATGCATTTATTCAATTATGAATGAATTTATGAATTGAAAATGTTTCATTTTTTCCGACAACAATAACAAATTGGTAACACTTGGAGCAATATAGAAAATTCAAATTCGTCAAGAAAACAAAACAGAAAACATCATTAATTTACCTTGAAATTGAAAATTTGAAATCTTACTCAGCGCTTTCAATAATTTAAGCCAGATTTGATTCATTTTTTTTGTTCTAGAAAATAATATCAATACAAATAATAATTATGATGATGATAATGTGGTTTTAATGTGGAGCCATATGTTCATCATCATAATTCGTCATTTATCATTTAGTAATAAATCAATCAATGAATGATGGTTAAAATGAAATATGATTCATTTATTTATTGCATTGTAATTTCAGCCGATTGGTATTTGATTCCAATCGTTGATGATTAATGAACTTGTTCAACATTTCTTGATGCCAAATGATTAATGATTTCAAACTACAATTGATGATTTATGAACACTTTGACTTTTGAAATATTTGTCTTTCCCAAAAGCGCAACCATCAAAGACTAATAATTTCACTAATTATACCATCTTGTTTTTTTCTCCTCCATCAATTTCAGACAAATTATTTGGACCATTAGATTTTTCACGTCGTGATTTAGCCGCATTGAACATTATGCGTGGACGTGATAATGGTTTACCTGATTATAATACAATACGGAGATATTTTAATTTCCCACCCATTACAAATTGGTCACAAATTAATCCATTATTGTATGAAAAAGCACCGGAACTATTTGAAACATTATCACGACTATATGATAATAATTTAGACAATATTGATGTTTATGTTGGCGGTATGGTTGAAACTGATCTAGTTACTGGCCGTCCTGGTGAATTGTTTCGAGCAATCATTCGTGAACAATTTCTTCGTATCAGAGATGCTGATCGTTTTTGGTTTGAAAATACAAATAATGGCATATTCAGTGAGGATGAAATCAGGGAAATACGTAAAATAAAATTATGGGATATCATTGTGAATGCAACAAATATACCGACAGATGCCATACAAAAAGATTTATTCTTATTTCGACCAAATGATCCTTGTCCTCAGCCTCGACAAATGACAAGTAAAAATTTAGAAAATTGCTTAATATTGGCCGGTTGGAATTATTTTCATGGCAGTGAATTGCCATATATTATGGTCATCTTATTATTAACATTCATTCCAATGTGTATGTAATCAATTTTTCAAAATTATCATTCAATTCAATTGAATCTAATTTTTTCGTATTTAGTTGTTGCCGTCATGGGCTATGGTGTGATCAAATTGAACAATCGTCATCGTAGAAAAATCAAACAACAAAGAGATATGATGACACAGAAAAAAAATTATGATAAATTATGTAAGCTTGTTATTATTGCTGTTATTTCGAATGTGGAAATCATTTTTAATGAATGTTTTTTTTTCATTTTCTGATCTTGAATACATTAAAAAAGATGTCCGTGAATGGTTACATCATAATCATAAACGCTATGTAAAAGTAAAAATAGGGCCTGATCAATCAGTATCGACTGTGAATCGTAAAGGGGAAACATTAAGAAAAATCGACATACATGGAACATCATCATTGTTAGTTGAAGTATCACAAGATTCACATAAACCAATGATATTAATACGGCCACCAAGAGATCATGATTTAGTGCTGCAATTCGATAACAATGGATCGAGAAAAAAATTTCTTACAAAATTAGAATCATTCCTATTGAATCATAAGAAAACACTTGAAATAATACACACTTATCGTGATATAATGTTATCGAATGCTGAAACAAAAGAAAAACGTCAAAAACGTTTAGAACATTTTTTTCGTGAAGCATATGCCCTTACTTTTGGCTTGAAACCGGGTGAAAAACGTAGATATGAAGATGTTAGTAATGATGTAATTATGGTAATGCGTACATCATTATCGAAAAAAGAATTTGCTGAAGCACTAGGCATGAAACCGGATTCATTATTTGTGAAACAAATGTTTAGTTGTGTTGATAAAGATCACGATGGTCGCATTAGTTTCCAAGAGTTTTTAGATACAGTTGTTTTATTCACACGTGGTAAAACCGATAGCAAATTACGCATCATATTCGACATGTGTGATCATGATGGTAACGGTGTCATTGATAAACTTGAGCTGACAAAAATGTTGCGATCATTAGTGGACATTGCTAAAACAAATTCAATGACTGAAAATGAAGTAATGCAATTGATTGAAGGAATGTTTGCATCAGCTGGTTTAAATAATAAAGATGAATTAACTTATGATGATTTCAAGCACATGATGAGTGAATATCGTGGCGATCTGATTGCCATCGGTTTAGATTGTAAAGGTGCTAAACAAAATTTCTTAGACACATCAACAAATATTGCACGTATGACTAGTTTTCAATTAAATCCATATCCAGAACCGGAACCAATGTTTATCATACAAAAATGGAATCAATTTATAACGTATTTGGAAGAAAATCGTCAACAAATTGTTTATTTATTAATATTTTTTGTAACAACGATTGTACTGTTTTTAGAACGTTTCATTACATACAGTTATTTGAGTGAACATATTGATTTAAGACATGTAATGGGTTATGGTATTGCCATTACACGTGGTTCAGCTGCATCATTATCATTTTGTTATTCACTATTATTGCTGACGATGTGCCGAAATTTGATGACTAAAATAAGAGAATCTCAAATTCATCAATATATACCATTGGATTCACATATAGAATTTCATAAAATTGTAGCATTAACTGGTCTATTTTTTACCAGTATGTATTTTGATTAGGTTTTAATCCGACATTCTGATTTGAATTTCTTTCATTTCTCATTAATGATCAGTATTACACACGATTGGACATTGTATTAATTTCTATCATGTATCAACACAACCAGTCGAACATTTACGATGTTTGACAAAAGAATTACAATTTGAATCGGATGCAAAACCAACATTTTCATATTGGATATTCGGTACCATCACAGGTTTGACTGGTGTATTATTGGTGATAATCGTATCGATCATATTCATATTTGCACATCCAAGAATACGACAAAAAGCTTATAGCTATTTTTGGTCAACACATTCGTTGTATATTGCTATGTACATATTTACATTCATACATGGTTTAGCTAAAATTACAGGGGTAAGTGCTTTCTTTAAATCGACCTTTTAGCACAAAGAAAATTGAATTCAATTTCTATTTTTTAGCCACCGAAATTTTGGTTATTTTTCATTGGTCCAGGTATCATATTCATATTGGACAAGATTGTTAGTTTACAAACTAAATATATGGAATTAGATATACTGGAAACTGAATTATTGCCATCAGGTAATTTTCAATTTTTCTCCATTTTTTTCAATCATAATAATCATCGATTAACCCCTTGATCAGATGTAACAAAAGTAAAATTTTCACGTCCACCAAATTTCAAATATTTATCTGGTCAATGGATACGATTATCGTGTACAGCATTTCGTTCAAGTGAATATCATTCACTTACACTAACATCGGCACCACATGAAAATTATCTCTCAGTACATGTAAAAGCTCAAGGACCTTGGACATGGAAATTGCGTAATTATTTTGATCCGAATAATATGGTCAATATTATGCCCGATTTACCGCCACCAAAAATTCGATTAGAAGGACCATTCGGTGGTGGAAATCAAGATTGGTATAAATATGAAGTTGCTGTAATGGTTGGCGGTGGTATCGGAGTTACACCTTATGCATCAATACTTAATGATCTTGTATTCGGTACATCGACTAATCGTTATTCAGGTGTTGCCTGTAAAAAGGTTTGTATTTATTCAATGCATGGAAAGAGAGAAAAATTGAAATTTCATTTCCAATCAAAAAAGGTATATTTCCTATGGATTTGTCCATCACATCGTCATTTCGAATGGTTCATCGATGTATTACGTGATGTTGAACGTAAAGATGTAACACAAGTATTAGAAGTACATATCTTTATTACACAATTTTTTCATAAATTTGATTTACGTACAACAATGTTGGTAAGTATCTTTAAATTGATTACAATTCAATTACAACATTTATCATAATTAATATCGAAACTTTTTTTCTAATTCGTGAAAAATAAAGTATATTTGTGAAAATCATTTTCAACGTATATCAAATCGTAGTATGTTTACCGGCCTGAAAGCAATCAATCATTTTGGTCGTCCAGATATAATTGCATTTTTGAAATTTGTACAAAATCAACATTCATATGTAAGTATTGATTGAATTAATCATTTTTTCCTTTAATAAATGTAACCATTTATCATCTTAACCTTCAATAAAAGGTAAGCAAAGTCGGTGTATTTAGTTGTGGTCCATCAGCAATGACAAAATCAATATCGAAAGCATGTGAAACCGTAAATAATCGTCGAAAATTACCATATTTCATACATCAATTTGAAAATTTTGGCTAATCTCGAATCAAATCTTAATGATTATGAATCTATTTTTCTTCTCTTTTATACTTTGCTCACTTATTAATTATATACAATCATTTTTAATTATTGTTCATTAATTATTTGTGATCCTACTAAATATATTTATAATTATTACACGATACACATTCACCAGGGAAAACATTAAAGGGGTAATACACATAGGGTAATATACACATGGGATGATACAAACATTGAGGAAATTTTTGAAATTTAGTGCTCATTTAATTACAATTAAACATGGACACACACACCCACAAAGACACACGCACACACCCAGGCACACATCGATCACCCTCTATACAACTTGTATTTATTAATTTATTTCTCAAATTGAACCATCATTTGTCATCATCGTTTATTGATCCATTGATTCATTGATATTTAAATCAAATCACATCAAATTTGCCATTGAAAACAAACAAACGTGAAAAACGATTCAAACATTTCATATGCCATCCAATCAACTTTACCAATCAATTGAATTGTCCAAATTTTATTATTTTTTTTTTGAAAAAATTCAAATTCTT
The DNA here is from genome assembly GCA_002943765.1 of Psoroptes ovis. Lineage (NCBI taxonomy): Eukaryota > Metazoa > Arthropoda > Arachnida > Sarcoptiformes > Psoroptidae > Psoroptes > Psoroptes ovis. The sequence continues at coordinate 401,854 of PQWQ01000001.1, forward strand.
TGCTTATCTTATAATAATAATTATAATGAATGTCAACTTGCAACTTTTCAAATTAATTTTTTCAAATTTTTTTATTGAAAAAATAATGTGATATTTTATTTTATTTTTTGTATTTTCTTTTACGTTTTAATAATAATTTCTTTGAATAAATATTTTTTAAAAGTTTTTGACTTATGTCAATCAAAATGCTTGCTTAATTGCTAATCATTAATCAGCACACACAAACACCCACAGACATAAAGCACCGACAAACAAATCAATTTCAAAAAAAATGAAATTTAATAATTGAAATTGATTGATTTATTTGAATAAAGTTCAAAATAGAAAAACAATGTGAAATGTTTATTGATTTGAAATGGTTTTTTTCTTGTTCTGATTTATTCAATATTAAAAAATCGATTTGTATTTTCATAAAACATTTTCGCCTTCAATTCAGAAGGAAATTCATTCATATGATCATCGATCATTTTTCCGGGTACATCTTCACCTAATTTAAATGGAAAATCTGATCCAAGTAATAATGAATTTTCCCCGAAATAATTTATGGCTAATTGTAATGCTTTCGAATCATGTACCAATGTATCAGCACAAATATTTAAATTTTGTTTCAGATAATTATTCGGTTTACGAAGCGATAGATTAACATCTTTTGGATATGCAGCATAAACATGATTTGCACGTGCATTAATGTATGGTAATGTACCGCCACCGTGTGCTAGCAATATTTTTAATGTTGGATAACGTTCAAATACACCACTAAATGCTAATATCAATGCTGTGGCTGAAGTTTCGGCAGTCATTCCAACGACATACGGTAACCAATATTTACTCCAACGTTTAGGTTTTATAAAATCCCAAGGATGAATGAATAATGGTAAATGATGGTCGACAGCCATTCGCCAAAATGGTTCATAAACGGGATCATCATATGATTTATCATTGATATGTGTACCGATAATCAATCCTTTCATACCGAGTTCATATTTACATCGTTTTGATTCATTTATTGCTAATTCAATATTTTGCATTGGTACCGTACCAAGACCTATGAATTTATTTGGATATTTTCGCACTACATTCGATATATTATCATTTAAATATCTACAAACATATTCACAATCTTCTCCTTTTGCCCAATAATTAAATGTTACTGGTACGGTCGATATTATTTGCTTGGTGACACCTGGCGACATCGAAAATTGATAAATCAAAAATCCATTATTAATCAAAAATAAAATTACCAGTTCTTTGCATATCTTTTAATCTGGCTTCAATGGAATATAAACGTTCATCAACATCTCTTAGAATCGTTCCATCATCATAAATTAGTTTTGAATGATTTTCATTAATCGAATCTGATTGATGTTCCAGACGTATCCATCCGGAATATCCGAATTTTTCTTGAAATGATGGAAGCCTTTCCGGCAATATATGTGCATGGACATCGATTTTTTCCATGATGAATGGAATTTAGACGAAAATTATTTAAAATGACCAAAATTTTGAAAAATTTAATATGATTGCGAACTAGAAAAAATTGATTATTTATTGATTGAATATATTGATCATCAACATTAGGGAAAACACTTGTTGCGACATTGAAAGAAATTGTTTTGATTGAATTTGCATTTTTTATCGTCAAAAATATTGAATATATTGAATCAAACAGTAATAACCAATTGAAATCGAAAAAAAAACAACTGATAAACCAATTATTGATCATCATTGATGTAATTTTTAAATATGATATATTCAGTATTTTTTATTATTATTATTTCAAAGAAATCATGTGATTGTAATAGATAAATGATGATTGAATACATTTATGATGTGATATAATATATTACAAACAAACAAACGAAAAAATGAAAGTATGAAATATATTTATAAAATTGCATATTGTTCATATAATAATTTTCTTATTTTAAAATATTCATTTGAAACAGTTCCTTCCAGATGTATACGACCGGATTCGGTACGTTTCACTTCAACCATTCCATCACAAATCAGTACACCACCGAAAAATTCTGCTTGTATATCATGTTTCATTAATATTTGTTTGAAATCAGATAATTTCAATTCATTAACAAATATTGCTTGATGTGATGGCATTTCTGACGATGGTAATTGTTTCAATATCGGTATCATTGTATCATGTTGATTTGTTTCGGATGTATTTTTCAAATCATTTGTTGATGATGTTTGTGATTTTGATTGATCTTGCTGCTGTTGTTGTTGTTGTTGTTGATCTTCATCTTTTGGCAATATAGATTCATTGATATCCATATCGATTTCAGCTTCAACCCATGCTAATTGTGCACCATCTTTATATTTTGAAAATTTCAATGAACTAACTAATGCATCTTTTAATTTGATTTGATAAATATGACGTTCAGTTGTTGCATCGATTAACTCATATATTTTTGGCATAAATATCATGCCTGATGATACGCAATCATTATTTTGACAATACGTGGCATATGTTGATGCATTTTCTTTGTCACCACGTATCAATATCAAACGTCGTGGTCGTATCATTTTGATTATACGTTTCAATGATTCACCATCTGATCTGCCTTCAAAATCGATCATTTCAATTTTTGCATTGATTTGTATTTCTTCAATATTCACAATACATTTAGTTGGATTAATTTCTTTTGTTGCATCATTCATTTCTTGTTCATTATTTTTATTGGTTGAATTATCATTTTTCATTTTATCATCAGCCGAAAGTAAATTCTCTTTGTCTTCCATAAACATTCTTGACATGTCAAATATTGAAAAATCTTCTGGATTTATTATTTCACCATAATCATCCCATTTGATTTTTTTCTCAACACACGGATACATTGGATAGGATTTTTTTGCATTACGAAAAAATCCACCACCTTTGACACGGCCATCCACACGTGTTGACATCATTAAATCATGTTTTGCATGTTGATTTTGTGATTCTTGACGGTTGGAATTTTCTTTTTTGATATTTTTCACACGATTAAATTCTTCATCAAAATATTCATCATCTTCATCGTCATCATCATCATCCGATTCTTCATCATTATCATCATTTTGATTATTTAGATTCTTGTCATTTACGTTCTCTTTCTCTTTCTCCAGTTTTTCAATTCGTTTTTGTTCTAAATAATTTTCCAATTCTTCGCCTGTCAATGGAATGCGTAATTTTCTTTCAAATTTCATTGAAATGGGACGCGGTAAATTTGCTGAATCCATCAATAAATTTGACAATGTAGTCACTGAAGACGATCTTTGTGTTAATAGAATTGTATTCTTCGGATTACCACAAAATGAATAAAATAATTCACGTGAAAAACCACACTCAAAATCTGGCTGTGATGCTAATACAACATATGGCTCAGGCATACGCATCAATTCGTTGAGATTATGACACAATTGAATGAATTTGAATGCAAACGGATTATTACGTTGCCCTTCGAAACTACGCATCAACTTGTCACTAGTCCACTCAACTAATGACTTTGCAAATTCGATAACATTATAGCTAAAATTATTAAGCAAGATGATCGGATAGACTTGCAGACCAGATTCACTGCGCCAGAATTGATCTAACATGTGTGATAATTCAAGTACTCGTCCAGCTGTATCTGTACCAATCAATACATTACCATTGGTTCTCAGTGTTTCAACAATCGTAGTGAATAATTGTGAATCACGTTTTTTACGTCTTTCAGGCATATAATTAATATTATCACAATCAGTAATCAACAGCGATGGTCTTGACAATTTATCCAATGTACAACCATTCAGATGTCTTTCTTTTTTGTGATTAATATCAACAGCATAAATGATATCTTCTTCATTGTCTTTGACAATTTTCCAAATAGTACCACCAATCATATGTCCAGCCGGTAATGGTGTTATTGTTATGCCTTGTCCTTTATCTTTCAACATTACTGTTTGATTATATTTTACTTGTATAACTTTATCGAACGCTAAATCAACATCATCCAAAGAAAATATATTGAAATCTTCAAAACTTTGTCTCGATTGATATAAATCATAGGCAAACATTTGTCCCATCTGGTAAACCGGCGTCGTTGCATATACATCACACGTGAGGCCACATTTACCAAATAAATATGGTAAAGCACCTGATTTAATGATTATAATTTATAATGATTTATTATAACAACAAATTATAATAATTTACCTAAATGAAATGTATCTGGATGTGAAAGTAATACGGCATTTATTCTGGTCAAATATGGTTTCAATTTTTCAACATAATCGATTGAACATGATTCATTAAGACCACAATCTAATAGAAAACAAAATTCATCAATGATCAAGAGATAACATGGTGGAGAATTATCTTGAGCACCAGAAATCGGTGTAAAATGAATAATTGAAGTCATTTTAATTAATTAATTTTTGTAATTAAAAATTTCTGATTGATAAATCAGCTATGATCAGCTAGGAATATCGTGATCAATGAGAATCGATTGTATCGATAGTGAGCGTGAATTCAACGATCATTCATGTTTTCTGTTTCGGATATTTTTTCATTGTTTATTTTTGACATAATCAAGAATTAAATTTAGAATTTAGCATCAGAATCATAAAATGAATCGACCACAATTTGTTAATCAAATGCCACCGCCACCTCCCCCAACAAGTGGTCATATGATGCCACCCAATGTGGCTATACAAGGACCGCCACTTTCGAATCATCAAATGCCACCACAACCAATTCCTAATTCGATGCGGCCACCACCGTCACCTCAACAAGCAAATGCTATGATGCCACCGCGTCAATATGCACCTCCGCCACCACCATCATCGCATCAAGTACGTATGAGTCATATCATGCCAGGAGGTAGTCCATATCCTCCGCCATCACCAAATCGGCCTCCAATTCCCCAATCAGTTCAACCACCTCCACCACAGCAACAATCGCAATCACCATTACATGCTGGTAATAAACGACAAGCTCCTATGATGAATCCTGGAATGAAACAAATGTCCAATGTTGGGCCGCCAAATACGATTGCGCCAGGCTCCAATGCATCGCTGCATGGTTCAATGGCGAAAAAGAAGAAAAAAATCTCCGATAAAATTCTGCCTCAAAAAGTTCGCGATCTTGTTCCAGAATCACAAGCTTATATGGATTTGATAGCATTTGAACGTAAACTCGATTTCACTATTATGCGTAAACGTATGGACATACAAGAAGCATTGAAAAAACCAATCAAACTCAAGAAAAAATTACGAATATTTGTCACAAACACATTTCATCCTGGAAAAAATGATCCTGAAGGCAACGAAGAGTCTATTGTGCCATCATGGGAATTACGTGTGGAAGGACGATTATTAGATGATAAACCTGATAGTTCTTCGAGTTCTAAATCGGTTCAAAAAAGAAAATTCTCCACATTTTTCAAGAGTTTGGTTATTGAATTAGACAAAGAACTATATGGACCTGACAATCATTTAGTTGAATGGCATCGATCTAGTAATACATCAGAAACTGATGGATTTCAAGTCAAACGTCCTGGTGATCGTAATGTACGATGCACAATATTATTCATGCTGGATTACATGCCAATGCAATATAAATTAGACCCGAGATTAAGTCGCTTGTTAGGCATCTATGCAAACACACGACCTGTCATAATACAAGCATTCTGGCAGTATGTTAAGAAAAATCGTCTACAAGATACACATGAGCGTGAATACATTAATTGCGATCAATATCTAGAGCAAATTTTCAATGCTAAACGTATTAAATTTGCTGAATTTCCGAGTCGTTTGAATCATTTTTTGCAGCCACCAGATCCAATCATAATTAATCATAATATACAAATTGAAGGACCATTAGATTCATTGAAAAAAGTATCATGTTATGATATTGATGTTGAAGTTGATGATCCATTGAAATCCCAGATGCAGAATTTTCTATTATCAATAGCATCACAACAAGAAATATTGGCATTGGAACAAAAAAATCATGAAACAGTTGATCTTATTAATCAACATAAAACAAGCAGAGAATTTTATTTAGGTTTTGCATCTGATCCACAACAGTTTATACACAAATGGTTAATATCACAAGTTCGCGATTTGAAGGTGAGTTTTTTTTTCTCAAAACTTGGATCAAATAATTGTCTAATTTATCTGTTTACTAATTCTACTAAGGTTATGACTGATCAAAGTGGTAATCCAGAAGAGGAAAGATTATCCGATTTCTTCTATCAACCATGGACACAAGAAGCTGTTTGTCGTTATTTCTATAGTAAAGTACAACAACGAAGAATAGAATTGGAACAAGCATTAGGCATTCGAAATTGATTTAAAGTATTATCATCAAATTTAATATCTCATTTTTATAATTTTTTTCATATCATAATAAATTTATTTACATACAAAAGACAAAATCATTAAATAAAATTGAATTCAATTTAAATTTGAAAAAAAATTTCCGTAAACTTTTTTTCTTCGTAAAAAATTATCTTTCTCGGAAATTTTTCGTATTGAAAAATTGAAAAAAAACTATTTCATTTGTTTACTTTTGAAGTTTTTGTTGTTAATAATCATGGTGATTTATGATAAATAATTATTTAATTGAAAATGTTTAAAAAATCTAAACGAGCATTTCGACAAACAAGACAACGACGTCCTTCCGATTCGTCTGATGATGATTCAAATTTAAAAAATTTAATCGATTCAAATGAAACAAATGAAGAAAGTTTACTGAAAATTGAACAAGATGATGATAATAGTAACAGTAATGCTAGTTTTACAAAGACCTCATCAAATAATAACACTAATAATGCTCAAAAAACAATTGAAAAAAAGTCTAAACTTAGTTTTCTTGACAATGAAGATGATAATGATAGCGAAGGTAAGATAATTCTTTTGATGAATGAATTATTGATTGATTTCCTTTCCTATTCCATTCTTTAGATGTGTTTGTCGTAAAAAAATCTGTTTACAGTCGTCGTATGGAGAAAAATAAAAGAAAATTATTGAAATCCAAGTCAAAGGTTAATGATTCTACTTCGAACAATGAACATAGCAATGATTTGAATGATTCAACCAAAAACGACACGAAATCTAATAAAGAAACGAATGAAAATGAACCTGATGAAATTATCATTTGTCCTGATAGCGATGATAATGATACGAATGACAATGATGATATAAAATCATTGCGTGGACCACAATTTTCGCAGCCATCATTTCAACGTGGTATGATACCTGATGCTAAAACAATTTATGAACTGAAGAAGCGTCGACAAAAAATGGCAATGACAGCTGATTTTATATCCTTGGAAAATCAAAATGATGACGATGATGATGAAATCATCACGAAAAATAAATCAAAAAATTCTGATGATGATAATGATGATGAAAATAGTGATTCCGATGATCATGTAGAATTTGGCAATGTAAATTATGAATCGAAAGAAAAGGAAAAATTTCGTGAACAATTCCGCAACGCTCAAGAAGAAAAAGATGTAAAAATTGATGATCAAAGAACTAATCAAGATGAATCATCATCATCATCATCATCGTCAGAATGTTCAGATCGTGATGTTCAAAACCAAGACAATGACACGGATGATGATGATGATAAATTGGATAAATGGGAACTTGAACAAATGCGTAAAGCAGTTCGAATGCCTAATATATATAAATTAGCTCAAACAGAACTGATGGCTAGTAAATATTTGACCAAAATGGATATGGATAATGCATTGATTAATAAATTACAAATATTACATGATAATCATAGTATTGTACCGATTGAAATCGACGATGATGATGATGATGATAATAATAATAAACAACAATGTAATAAATTCGGTAGTTATTTACCAGATTTCATAAAAAATGCCAACAATGATAGCTCAAAAATTGATTCCTTTCATGATCGTTTGATAACAAGGCGAAAGCAAACTGAAGCCAAATTAAATGATAAAAAGAATTTTCATAATCGTTTAGAGATGGACATAAATTTAATGACAAACGATATCAATGAATATGAAAGTGATGTTAATTCATTGAAAAATGAATATCTATTATATCATTCAATGAATGATTATGTCAATAGCCTCTTTGATTGTATCAATGATAAAATGAATGATTTAACTACTTATGAAGAAAATGTATTGAAAATATTTGAAAAATATGAAGAAAAAATATTGCAAAAATATAGCCTAAAAATACAAGATCAAAATTCAATCATATTATTTTTGATACAAAATCATCAACAATTAATGATGCAACAATCAAACAATTTGATTGGTGATAATTTTTGTATATTAAATGTATATAATTTCAATAATGATGAGCTGAAACGTAAACGTTGTCATGAATATCTGGCTAATAATCAAAATAATATTGACCAAAATGATACGATATTATTAAAAGAAGAACTGGAATCAATAAGGAGAAAGACAGTCGATTTATTTGATGATACTGATGATAATTTTGCATCCATCAACGGTATTTGTCGAAAATTTTCCGAATGGAAATCACAACAATGTGAAACATATGAAGAATCATTCATCAGTGAATTTATTGTAAAATTTTTATCCTATTATTTACGTTATGATTTTATATTTTGGAATATATTCGATGATCACAATCATGATGGAAATAATTCAATTGATTTAATTGAAAATAAATCAATACAAAATTTGATAAATTATTGTTTCACCAATGATAAAATTATCGACACTGATTTGAATCTAATACCGAAATTAATTGATCAAGTTATCCTTAAAAAATTGATACATATGATCGATATGAATTTATGGGATCCATTATCAACGAAGAAAACGGAAAAATTGGCAACATTTTTGCATAGAACAATTGAAAATTTTCCAACAATAATTGATTGTGGTGAAAATTTTCTAAAATTATTATCAACAATCGTTAAACGTTTCCAGAAAACAATCGATGATGATTTATTTATACCACAAATGATACCGACAGAATTTTTCCACACGCAAAAATCATCATCTTTGTATGAAAATTTAGCTAAAAAATATATTGTCGATTTTTTTCATCAACAATATAATGAAATTATAAAATTAATGCAAAACATTCTGTTATTTCGTGAAATTCTAAATGAAACAATATTAATTGAGTTAACATTGGATAGATTATGTTTTCGTTTCATATTCATATCCATTCTACGTTCATTTAATCATGAAAATAATAATGATCATAATACAATCAATACAATTACGACAATCGAACGTTTAAACGAATTATTTGAAACGATTCCAAAAGAATGGTTCAACAAAGAGCATAAATTGAAAATTAATTTGGAAAAATTTAATCAATTTCTACAACAATTATTAGATCGTTCAGTTAAATTTAGTAATAGTGGCGATATATTGAAAGATAAAATTTTATCAATTTTATATCAAATTAATTTAAAATGAATAATAAATGAATAATTTTTTTTTCAAAAATTTTGAATTTTTTTTTCGTTTTCAATTTCACCACTACCATTCAATTCAATCGCGATGTTATCGAAATATTGCCATTTCATTTGTGTGTTTTAAGGTTTCATTTCTTTACCACTTCTTTTTTTTTGGATTAAATGGCCAAATTTGTGTTTTTCGGAGTCAATATATTCCCGAATTGGCCATTGTCGTTACCATTTGTGTGGTGTAGGGTAGTAGTAGCGTATGAATACATGAATCAGATGAAATGAATGAATGAATGAACATGTTCCAAATGAATGATTCTTTGTGTTTTTTTCCCTTGTATATCTGTATCTGGGACACCCACCATTAAATGGCTCAAAGGTTCTTGTTTTTGTTTTCGATATTTTTCCTCTGATTTCGAAAAGAATTGTTTACATCGAAAAAAAAAAACAAAACAAAACAAAGTTTATAGTTTAATTTTTATGACAACAATTATGATCAATTTCTATGATTTTAAAATCTAAAATTTTATGATAAATTCATTGCTGAATCATTTAACAATCATTATTGATTCATTTTTCGAAAACAATTTTCAAATTGATTTGATCGTTTCATCGCCGTATTTAACAAATGAACTGTGCCTGTTTTACCTTTTATTTGTTTTTGATTTTTTCGTCTTCGAAATTGATTTAAATATTGATTAAACATCAAATAATCAAAAAAATTTCTTAACACCACTTGTTGTTCAATTAAGATCAAATTTTTTTTTTTTGCAAAAATGATAAATCCATCAGCAATGGCAGCTGCATTGATTAATCCATTTACAGGATTTACTGGTGTTACTGGTGCACCACCGCCACCACCACCACCAACAAATGCTTCTGCTAATATTGGTACAAATAATAACAATAATCATCATCATCATCATCATAATAATCATCGACAACATCCGCAAGTATCAATGAATTCTGGCCAAACACAAATTCAACAACAACACCAACATCATCATTCATCAATTTCAACAACAATTAATCCAAATATTGTTACATTACCATCACAATCATCATCATCATCATCAACATTGATAACATCATCATCATCATCATCGATTCATCATCATAACAATCATCAACAACATCCACATCCACAACAACAACAACATCAAGCACAATCATCAGTATCATCAACAACACATGGAAATTATATCAATTATTATACATCGAATGCTGATGGTATTCGGCAATATTATCCGCCACCGCAGCCACCAGGGCCACCATCATCACAACAAATATCATCATCATCTGCGTCGAATATTCCACATCAACATACAAATGCTCAATCACATTCTGGTCATACGGTATGTAGTAATAACAATAATAATTATGAATGAATGAATGATAAAAATTTAAAGATCCAATTTGCCATACTCATTCATTGATAAAATAGTAGATGGCGATCCTTTTAAACCAAAATTAAAAGGTGTTGTCAAATTTAAACACTCTTAGAAAAAAAACACAAAAATCAATGCCCTCTATGTTTTGGCAATTTAAATATATATTTTTTTTTTCATTGAAATGTTTTCAATATTTTAAAAGCGCGGCCATATTCTTTCGTGAAAAAAATAATAAACACACACCACCAACAACTACCACCACCAACCACCACCACCAACGACAACCACCACCACCACCGACAACAACAACAACAACCGCCATACAAAATCAAATGATGAAAACATTGAAATATCAAAATACTCGATTTATTTGAAATTTGAATCATTTGAATTGAATGTGCTTCTACCATTTTAATATTTTTCCATTTTTCCAATTTTCCAAAAGATATAAACACACTCATGAAGAAATATAAACATTTTAATAACATTATTATGATCAATTCAAACAAAACCAAACCAAATATCAAATGAATGAATGAAGTAAATATTGTTCAATTGTTTGTTGTCGTTGTTGTTGTTGTTGTTGTTGTTGCTGCTGTTTGTTTGGTTGGTTGGATCCATCTATATTTGTTGTTGTTGATGTCGTCGATATTTGTTTGTGTATTTGATTTTTATATGTCGTCTTAGTTTTTTTGTAGTTTCTTTATTTTTCCTTTATTCTTCAATTTCTTTGGCCTTTTTGTTTTGTTGCTTTATTTTTTGTGTGATGAAAATATATTGATTTAATGTGTGTAAGTGTAAGTGTGTGTGTGTAATTGTGATGGTCGATCAATCGGTCGATCGTTCATTTTTTCTTTTACCAGTTTATTTTGGCCTTTATTTACGTAAAATTGAATAGAAATAATAAGAAACTCAAAATTGATATATTTTTCTTTATATTTTTGCTTAATTTCTTGTTTTTAATATCCAAAATTATGAATATAAATTATATGTAATCGAAAACAACAACAACACCAACCTCGATTAATCATTAGTGTATTTACTGAATATTTCGCCGCTTTTTTCTTTATATTTTTTTGTTTTGTTTTGTTTTGAATCGTCAAATATACGAGTGTGTTTGTGTATTTTCATTTGTATGAATTTTGTGTGTTTGTAAACAATCTGAAAATTTGAAATCGTAATGAATAAATAATGAAATATTGAATATGAACAATAGATCAATACAATTCATAACAATCATCATATGAATCATTGATACTTGAAATTTTCACATTTCTCTCTCAATTTATCCATTGATTAATCTCAATCATGATTTTATAAGTGTTTTTTTTTTCTTTAAATTGTCCGTGATGTTAACGATTTTCATTCATTTTATTTTTTTTTTTAAATCAAAAAATCTAAATATTTTCGATATATACAAATGACAATGACATTTTTATTATAAAATCAAAAGCAAAAACAAAATTGAAAAAATATGTGTGATTCCAATTTCCAATGATTTTATTTTATTGTTTAATGTTTTCATTTTTTTCTATATATTTTAATAAACAAAAATTAATGATTTCTGTCTACATTTCAATTAATTAATTATAATTACAAAATTAATCCGTCCATAAATCGAGGCCATCGAACTTTTGTAAATTTTCAAATTTCTTTTTTATTTTTACAAGAAAATCAAATCAAAAAACGAAAACATTCTCACAAATTCTTCAGTTTTTGTTTTGAATTTTGCTTTTTATTACTTTTATTTTTTTTTTAATTCTTCTTTTTTTTGGATTATCTACTCATGAGATTTGTGAAATAATTGTGCGAAATCTCTGGTGATTTATGGAAGAAATGAACGAAAATTTTTTATTTTGAATAATTCAAATATTCTCATTCCCTAAGGTTGTAAACACGATAATTCACATGATTTTTATTCAATTCTTATCGAAATTGCTAATTTTCGTCTAAATCAAATGTGATTTTCATTAAATTCTGCGAATACAAATAATTTTATATGCCTATCATATGATTTCTATGATTTAACAACAATTAATGAATGTTAAAATATATATATTTCATTTCTTAAAAATAATTAATCAAAAAACATTTAAATAATAATAATGAAACAAGAATCACAACAACAACAACAAAAAATATTGTATAGTAGAGCAGTACAAGGAACTGGTCAGCATCAACAACAACAAAGTTCATTAACAAATTCAATAAATAATAATCAATCATCATCATCATCATCATCAACGATAACTGGCAATACGATAATAATGAATCAGCAATTAAAAACAACCAATAATCAATCATTGGTGATGAATGGTCCATCATTGGCTACCGCTTCGTATCAACATTTGAATCATTTAAATAATGACAATAATAATAAACAATTAGGTGGATCAACAAATGTTGGAATTAGTGTTCAAAGTAGTTCAAATATCAATAATAATAATAATAATCATAATGATCGTAACATGTTGACAAATTCTTCGCAACAACAACAACAGCAAATGTCATTCCGAATGAATTTGAATAAATTACAACAGCCATCGATTAATAGTTATTCAATTCGTAATTCACAGGTATTTCTTTATTTTATTTGAATGAAATGAAATGAAATGATTTCATTGCAAAAAGTGTAAACAAATGTTAAATTATTATTTGATTTTTCAATGGCAATAATTGGGTCTAATATTTATCATTCATTCTATTCATAATTGTTTCTATGTTTTGTGAGCTTAATCTAATGCATTTTCTCTCGATTTTTTCCCTATAGCCTTATCATAATTCCCGCATTTCATCGCAACAACATCAACAAAGTACAACGACGTCTTCCGTATCACCATCAACAAATTCTATTGCTACAAATAATATTAATAATAATTTGGCCAGTGCCATTGCCACTGGAACTGGTAATCAAATGATACAACAACAACAACAAACAAATAATAATAATAATTCGAAATTGTCAACAAATGGATCATCATCTACCTCTATGAATGTTTCGATGATGAATAATAATGGAAATAATGTTAATAGTACAAACCCAGGTACAAATAGTTTGTCCATGAATTCATCTTCAACATCATCATCATCGACAATGACAACAGCAGCATCGACAAATGTTGTAAACACACAAAATGGAATGAATACAACAACATCATCATCGATATTGTCACCAGATAAATCTGATAATTCATCATCAGCTACAACAATTAGTAAAACAAATTTATATATTCGTGGTTTGACGCCTAATACCACTGATAAAGATCTTCAATTACTTTGTCAACCGTATGTATATTTTGTTTGAATCATTAATTATAAATTGTAATTTTAATTTTCTCTAATCATCAATTAGGTATGGTAATATTGTATCAACAAAAGCGATTTTAGATAAAGAAACCAATAAATGTAAAGGTAAATGGACCATATCGATTGATTTTTTTTAAGATCATGATCATGCTTACTGATTTTCTTTCAATTCTTTCTCCAAAGGTTACGGCTTTGTTGATTTTGAAAATCCAGGATCTGCTGAACAAGCGGTAAAGAATTTAATTTCACAAGGTGTTCAAGCACAAATGGCAAAATGTACCGATACCAATAGGAATAAAACGATGCATCAAAAAATTCCTGTACGAATATCGATACTTATTGATTTAATTGATTGAATTAATTCAAATTTCATTTATTTTTCTTTCTCAATAATTCCAATAGCAACAAGAACATGATCCAACAAATTTATATATTGCAAATTTACCATTAACAATGTCTGAAAATGATTTAGAAACAATGCTTTCATTATATGGTAATGTAATTTCGACACGTATTCTCAAAGATCCGAATGGTACACCACGTGGTGTTGGATTTGCTCGGTCTGTTTTCAATTTTTTTATATTTTTTTTTCGAAAATTTGATATTATTGTTTTTTCTTCTTTTACATTTTGTAGCATGGAAAGTAAAGAAAAATGTGAAACCATTATCAATATATTCAACGGGAAATTATTGCCAGGTGGTAAAGAAACATTATTGGTTAAATTTGCTGATGGTGGAAGTAAGAAAAAGAATCATTTTAAAAATGAAAGTCGTTATCGTAGTGATGTTGATGTAAGTATTGAAATTTGGTTTTCTAATGGTTAAATGACAATTTTCAATCAAAAATATTCATCAATCAAAATCACTAAAGCAACTTCAAATGGGATTCGATTCAACAAATTTGTCGACAAATGGAAGTGTAACAGCAGCAATGTTACCATCACCATTGAGTGCTACATCGTATCAAAGATATCCATACCAAAATCCTATTCAAGCAACTTGGATGCATAATCAAGCACCGCAGCCACCATATTTTATGCCAACACAATTAATGGATCCGAATGCAGCCCTACCATTTTCACCGGCATTAATGCATCAAATGACCGCACAAATGTCACATATGCAATTAGGCGGTGTATCTGGAACAGCTGGTGTATGTGTTTTTATTCATTATAATGATTTACCCGTTCACGAATTAATCAGACATTTATTTATAGTATCCATTAACTGGTAATCCATTTGGTACACAACTTTATACTCCACAATTGATGCCAACAATGCCAATGTCTGGAGTTGCTGGTGATGTATGTTTGCTTTTTTCCATTCAAATACTATTATTTCAATGTTATTTTCATTTGGCTAATTATTTCAATTATTTGTAATCTGATGCCAACAGCAACAGCCAGATCCAATTAATCCATCACAATCGGTAAGCAGTAGTAGTATTTCGGGTGAAGATCCACAACAACAACAGCAATCGAATCAACAACAACAACAAGCAGCAGCCGCAGCCGCCGCATCGCAGCAAGCAAATTTTCAATTGTGTTATGGCCAACAAAAATAAATTCAAATAATAATCGGGTCAAGCCATGAATCTAAAAAAATCATAAATTGTCATCTTAAATCATGTTGAATCTTCGTACAAATTTTATAAAAATGAATTGATTGATACAAACAACTATAATTATATATGAATTCAATGCTCAAACAAATCAAATTCTAATATAAATATTATTATTATTCATCGAAATTGAAAATTGATATTTTGGCCCACACAAACAAACAACAACAACAATCATCAACAACAACAGCAAAGAAAATGATATTTCGATTGGTTCATCATGAAATTATCCATGTGTCAATCGTCAATTGTTAATCAATCAATCAATCAACCATTCAATCAATCAATTTAATTCAATGAAGAAATGAATCGATGAATCAATGAATAAATGAATAACAAAAAAAATAGTTGAATCAATAATAATAATTTGAAATTTAAAACAAAAAAAAATTTTTCAAAGTGAAAATGAATGAATGAATAAATGATTAAAAATGAATAAAAATTGATTTTTTTTTTTCAAATAAAACATTTTTTTCAAAGTGATTTTCTATGGATTTGATTTATTTTTGGGCATTGATTTTGATGGATTCATTTGGTTTTCATTTGGTTTTCATTGGTTTTTTGGATTTGTTGTTTTGGCAAATACAATGTAGTAATATGGAATGATTTTGCATGTTTCAGCAGTTGTTTGTTTCATAGTATCACATTGTTTCATTTCGCTTTGGCCGTAGATACATCTTGAGCATGACCATCAATGAGAACAACGATGCATTTCAAACACATATTCTGCGTATTCTTCAGGGTCATTTGTTTGTTTTATTTGATTCTTTATTTGTATTTTTTCGATTTTTTTGACGTTTTTTATTCTTATTATTATTAGTCTTTTTCCGTTTTTTCTTACCATTACCATTATTATTATTACCATTGTTATTGTTTCCATTATTATTGTTCATATATTTACTCATTTGTTCAATAAGTGCCATTAATGATTTATCAACATCACTGTTTCCGTTTCGACGACCATAATAAATATCATCTTCAATTTTTGCTTGACGATTATATTCATCTAAACTATTCGGTAAACAACACTTACTGAATGTACCACAACAAACAATGTTTCGCATTGAATTTGTCGATATACGATCACATTGATCACATGCTGTTGTTTGTGCTTGATAAAATATTATTGATTCAATGTTATCGATGAAAATGATTACGATTGATAGTAATAATAATAACATTTTCAATTGAAATGATTTAATATTGTTCATCATCATTATCATTATTATTGTTCAAATGTAAATTCAATATTTTGATAGAATCAAGAATCACTCAAAGAGAAAAATTAACATTCAAGAATCATAGAATCATAGAATCAACAACGGAAACTTTATGCATTTATCCAATTGTGCATAGAGTTTTGATTAATGAAATGAAAAGAAACATAAAAAAAATGATTGAAATTGAAATTGATTGACCAAAAATAAATAAATAAATTAACAACAAAACGTAATCAAATCTTGTTTGTATGAGGATAATGAATAATGAACAGCAACGAACAACGAACAACAACAAGAAATGGAATGACGTGAATTTTGATTATTTGAAAATAAAATTAAACATACAAATTCAAGGCCAATCATTATTCATTATCAATGAATTTTATTTTAAAATATGAAAAAAATTAATGGAAATAATCAAGGTAATTAATTCACATCGTTTTGCAATTGATTTCAGTATTTTATTAATCAATTCTTTGATCGAAAAAACTTTTGAGAAGAATAAATTTGAATTCAAATTTAAATAAATCTTTTAATCAAAATGTGTACAGATAATTGAATAATGTTTAGCACAGATGGCAGCTTTGTTATTTGAAAATTTTTATTTTAAATTTTTCAAATTATTAGTTACAATTGCTATGGAATCCAATAATGATGATCGTGTTTGTTGTCATTCAAATGTTTTCACATGATTTTTCATTTAAAATTAATTAATTTATCATCATTATAATTGAAAATATCGTTGATGATTAAACATTCAAGTGTACGTGCCGATATAACTTCTCGTCAGGATGGCCGAGCGGTCTAAGGCGCTGGTCTCAAGTTGTATTGTAACAACTTGACATTCGGATTGTTGTTGATCACCCCGGTGATCAATGACGATCATCGAAATGTCTTAACGAAAGATGTGTGAGGATACCAGTCAACAATTGTTGGCGTGGGTTCGAATCCCACTCCTGACATTAAGATTTTTTTTATCATTTTGATATCATACATATATCGGTGCAAATGCTTGTGAGCAAAGAGCACCGATAAATAAAGATTTTTTTATTATTATTAACTGTACGTGCCGACTATTGTTTTCGATAATGATTGCAATGATTTTCTTTGATTTTCAATTGTTCATTATGACTATTATGATGATCATCATCATTGATATCATCAATCATAATGGTTTCTTTGATCTTAATCGAAGCTATTCTCGATGATGATAATGATGATGATGATTGAATATTATGATTATTGTCATCTTTTATCATTGATAATGGAACATCAATATCTTTATTATTATGTTGCTGAATGGTTGTATATACGGTTGAACCCAATGAAAATGAACACGTTGATAATTCTATTGAATTCGATTGAATTTTCAAATTAAAATTTAAAAATATACAAATGATAAGTAAATAGTGATGGGAAAAAATTATTTGATTTAAAATGTCAAAGGGTAAATATTAAAAGTTTTTCTATTTTTTTTGCCAAATTTTCCCTTTCTATGACCAAATGGCCTTTGAAATTAAAATTTCCAATAAATTATTTGGTTTTAATTAGTTCGTTTCAATCATGAAGTCCATGGGTATATTCAAGTACAAATGGATTGGATTATAACAATGATTATGAGATTTAATTTTTTCCAAAAATTTATTTTAAATTTTGAAAATTTAAAAATAAAAAGTAAAACCATTGGAAGATTAATGTAATTTCTCATACAAATGCATCGAATAAATTCATAGATATCAAAAAAAAAAGTACAATGTAAATGAATTTTTGTGATTTGACAATAAAAATACAAGGCATTTGATTTGAAATTGGCATTTGTATATTTCATCAATTGAAAATTGGGAAAGCATTTGTTTGATTGTGTAAAATTGATCAAAATTCATTAAATAATAATAATAATAATCATTTGTTAATGATAATTATCACTGTTTTGAAAATATTTAAATTCATATATTTACATATTTCACAATTATTTCACAATTATTTTTTTGGGTGATTTGGATGCATCTGTTTATATATTCGCATTTGTTTGGCCATGTGTTGTCAAATATCAAAAATACATGTTTTTCCAAAATTGTCAATCATATATAACACATGTTTTAAAAATTGTATTTTATTTTTCAATTTTCAAAACATTTGCAGCGAAAATAACAATGACAATGAAACGATGATGATAAATGAAAAATGAATAATTATTTGAATTTTATCATTTATGTATGACGACGATGCAAATGTTAATTTCATATCAATTAGTTTTTTCGGGTTTAGTTTTGTATTAGTATTTGTATTGTTTCAAACATTCATTTGTTTGATTAATGAATAAATTTTTTCCATATTCTATCATTTGTATTATCATTAGTAATATTCAATATAATGCAATTAATTCAATTGGTTAGTCATTGTTTTAATTATAATTGAAAATCATTCATATTTTACTTGTGTTAGTTTGTGTGATTAGTTATTTGTATTACAATACAATGTGAGGAGACAAATATTTGTGGAACAAAATATTCATGGAATTTTTCAAATTATTTCAAATTGTACAAACAAAAACACAATACTTATGAACACATATAATTAATGATTGATTTTATTTGTTAAATAAGCTAAAGATTATCAATTGTTTTTTTTTTATTATTTATATTAATTCATTTATTTATTTGAAAAAAAAAATGCAATAGATATAAATGTAAATTCATTTCATTTCATTCATTTATTCATTTATTTAGCCAAAAATTTTCATTTAAAATTTATTCATTTGTTATCAATTTTATTTAGTATTTCTAATTTTGATGATATAAACAATTAAAACAACAATTTTTTTTAAAAATAAAATGATGAAAACAACACGCTTTAAATAAACAATGTGATAAATCTAGAAAGACTGATATTAAAGTTGAAATAGAAATTTTGAACTTGAATAATCGTTTTTTAACATCGTTCAGCTACAGTTCTTTCTCCGCGCCGCGATTGATCCAAATTAAACCATTTACTGGTCTCCAGTATTCTCGTCCATTAGTTCTGATTTTTACTGATCGACACACCGAATCGAGACCAACCTTTGTTTCGATAATCTGTCCAACTGGCCATGATGGTCTTTTGGAAAATAAACTTGGACATAATACCCAATCATTGACCTTAATTTCAATCGAATCTGTAGTTGAGATCTTAGTCATTTTTTTCATATATCTGGTAATCCACAATTTGGCTATTTCATTCATGTATTTTGACTGCTCAGTATTCATACCGATCACATTATCGACAACACAGTCAATCTCTGGACGGGATGTTCGCCCCATACTTAAATCAAATGCCGAGTAAATTCTTCCTTCGTTTTGCAAGATCGGTCTTTGATTAATAATGAATTCAATTTGCTTGAAATGACGATTCAATAAAAACAATGACTTTGTTTTCTTCGGTAATAACATTAAACATTCTTTTATTAAGCGAACCATTCGCTCAGCCGCCCCATTCATCCATGGTGCTAACGGGGTTGATGTTTTCCAATTAATCGGTGTTAATTCGCCAATCTGCGACATGTGATTCAATCTATTTCGAACAGCCAAGTAATTGGTCCCGTTATCAGACCATACCTCAGACGGGTAACCAACTTGGTTCCAAATCGTTTTCAATTCATCGAACATTGCAATTTCTGATAAATTTTCCAAGACTCCTATTTTGACGGCTCTGGTTGTTCGACACAATACGAGAATGCCATAGCATTTTTTACCATTTACCAATTCCATTGGACCGAACACGTCAGTCATTATTGCTTGAAACGGTTTTAGGAATCGTTTTTGTATATCATGCAATGGCCCTAGAGGCTGCTCAATTTTGCTTCCACGTAACTTACGGCATAATACACAATCTTTAATAATCTTTCTCATATGACGGCTCATGCCAACAATTCGAACATCCGGATCAACCATTGCCATTGACATTTCACATCCTCGATGAAGGGATTTTTGATGGGCTGATCTCAACAATTCATGTGCAATAATAGACCCTTTGGGAACCCATATGGGACAATAATTCATATCTCTAGTCTTAAAACGTTTCAATCCTTGCCTTTCAATCAAATTGTCTGGCGTTTTATGTTGACTTCGCTGGAAAATCATATATACAGTATGCAATGGATTGTACTCACATTTACGTTTGATTGCGACTTCAACCCATTGAAAACATCTTCTAATCCATTTGACCATCTTAGTAATTGATTTACAACGTTCCATCCAATTTCTCAAGGTTTGATCAGGAGACACTACTTCAACCGAGCAAATTAACTTCGTGGTGATCGGATTTCCCACACGCTCCAATAGCTCATCGATATTAATGCGCCATGGCTTCAATGACATGTATCGTTTGACAGTGCAACGGCTGGATTCAGCTTTCCATTTATGTGGTAGAATTTACATCTTAATTCAAAACCGGTTGATAAAATCGATAATAATTTTCTCGAAACGTTGATAGGAAATTCATTTGGTGAAGACCTAAGTCTGTCAATATTTATATGAGAATCGGTCAATATGTAAATCGGTCCATCGAAATTTATATAGTCTTTGATTCGCGCTGCTGCTTTAACACCCTCAAACAATGATAATAATTCAAGTTCCACAATAGTTTTCTTAGATGGTGAAATTTTAGATTTGCCGAAAACCAGGTCATTATCAAGATAGATTGCGTATCCATAAGCCACGCTGCAAGCATCGACAAAACATGACATAATTTTTTTCGAAACAATATATCGTGTAATCTTTACACCATTCAGCTCATCAAATCCATTCAATTGATCTGTAATTTTCTTAGCGAATTCTTCTGTGAATTCCACGTCCCACTCGTTCTTTTGTATTTGGGCAAACAGCAAACGAAACGACAGTTTAATCGGTTCTAAAAAGCCTAACGGATCAAAAAGTTGTCCAATAAAACTCAATAGTTTTCTTTTTGTAACAATCGATTCTTGAATCTTCCAGTTCATACTTAGCAGATCGTCGATACAATTCCAATATAATCCTAATAATTTACATTCAGTCGTTTCAATTTCAAATGATTTACGAATAGTAATCGAGTTTGATACCAATTTATGCAGATTGAATCCAGACTTGTTAAATGCGCTTCTGGCTTCTTTCATCACATCCAATAATTGCGATTCAGAATCTGATACAATAATCAAGTCATCCATATAGACCCCATTCACTAAGATCGATCGTGATACGGCTGACATATTTTCAATAATTGTAGACACAACATGCGTTAAAATTGCGGGAGCACTAATGACCCCAAATGGCATAACAATCATTCGCATGATTTTCAATTCGTTATCACGAGTTTTCCATAAAAATTTCAGGTAATTGCGATCATTTTCATCAATAATAATTTGAAGGAATGCCTTCTGTAAATCACCAATACATAAATATTTGGCCATACGAGATCGCAACAGGTGAGGTAATACATTCAAATTTGTCGCATCTCCTTTCCAAAGAAGTTCATTAAGTGAATTAATACCAAATGAGGCGTTCAATACAATGCGGAATTTCGTTGAAGCAGCTTCGGGTTTTATCACTTCTCTGTGTGGTATGAAATACCCATTTTTATCATGTACGATTTCCGCGTGTCCATCGTTAACAAATTTCATTAATTCTGCTTCATACTGATCGAATAAATTGTTTAGATTCAATCTAAATTGTAAACGATGCAAATTTTTTATAGCTTGAACGAAATTATTAGGTGGCCGCTGCTGAGTAAAAAATGGTAAACGAACTTTGTAACGGCCATTGTCTAATTTTTCGACGTTCAGCTTCATTTCTTGTTCATGGACATCTTCAGGTTCGGTATTTTCATTCCATGGCAATTCATTGTGACTTATTACATTAATCATTTTCATCGTGGTTAAATCAACATCTCCGAACACTGTATGCCAAATTCGATGGCCTTTTCGAAATAATTTGGCCATGTGATCCCGACCTATTATAACTTCATTAATTGGGACACCTTTTGATACATACGCTTCAACGGTAGCTTCGCCAACTGGGTGAGTGAGGACAAAATCAGCCTTTTGATCGACTATTCGAGACATCGATAATTCATAGCCACATAATCTTACAGGATGAACTTTTCTGCGGCATTCTGCTGGCACCAAATTATCGCTTACTACCGAAACATCTGCACCGGAATCAATTAGTACGATGCATTCTTTAAGACCAATCCGAGCTTTAAATTTACCAATACATTCTGATTTGTTCTTTACAATAGTATTTACGCCATATTGTGATGATGATAATGTTTTTACTTCTGTTTCGTTCATCTCGATTCCATGAAGCGATGTAGGATGATTATTTCTGCAGATGGAACAATAAATGTTATTTTTTCGATAACAATCAGCTGATCTGTGTCCTGGCCACAGACAATAATGGCATAATTTTTTGCGAATCACAATAGCTTTCTTTTCATTCTCACTTAATGCCGTATTACACGATATAGCTACATGACCAACAGTATCGCACAGGAAACATTTCTTGTCTGAACTAGCCATCAATGATCGCACAGATCGATTTTGTATTGACATATTACCATTATTGTTTTGATAACGATAACTTCGCCCTCTTATTTCACCTCTGTGCTGATTCAATGAAAGAGCGATCCGGCACATTTTTTCAACACGTTTGACAAGCCCATCTAATGAATGACATTTGGCCATTATTTCTTCGTATCCATCATGCCAGAATTTTTCAGCGATTTTCCATACAAACGGTTCAGTGTTTCCATAAAATTTATCACCTAAAGTTGGAATGACATTATTAAGTTCTTTAATCTGACTTAGGATTGACTTGAGGTTCTCATAATCATATTTATTCTTGACATATTCCATATGCAATATCTTGTCTTGAATATAAGAATTGATAGACGACGAACTTTCAAACTCTTTAGAGAGTGTTTTCCAACTTTTTTTCAAATTAAAATTCTTGATATCACATTGATTCCAAATGGCGGCAGCATTACCATTAAGTAATTCAGATATGTGCACTTTTTTCAATGATTCGGACATATTCGGACGCTCAATAATTAAAAGCTGTACTTTGCGTTTAAAAACTGGCCAATCAGGGATATTATTACTGAATTGTCTTATAGATTGAACCACCTGATGTATAGGTGTGTCATAGTCGGCTAAATACAATTTTTGTCTTGGTTTGGTTTTCGTTTTCGCCACCGCTTTCTTTTTAGGTAACTTAATTTTAGAACGTTTACTCGTGCCGTCGTCATCAGTACAATCATCGTCGTCGGAATTTTCATCTTCATCCATTGACTCGAATTCATCATCATCATCTTCATCATCTGCATTTTCGTCACCATGACTATCGTCTCTACCAATTCGATCACCATCATTTTCATTAGTAACATTTTCTTCATCGCCGCTATTACCATCATCCTTGATTTTGATACATTTTCGCATAACTTCAATCATTTCACTATATTTATTCCAAGGTTTACGATCGTCGTCGTTCAGTGATGCCGTACGTTTAGTCAATTCAGCTCCAATCTCATCGACCATCTGCTTGTCGTACTTTCGGTCATTGAATCTTCTCGTTATTTGAGATTTAAATGATTTTTCACTTAATTTATCCATGATCAATAACAATATTCAAAATTCAATTATACACCAAGTTCAATACTATTCAGATTCGACACAATTCGGGATTCAATACGATTCAAGATTCAACACAATTCAAGATTCAACACAATTCAAAATCACAATACAATTCAAAATCAAAATTAGAAAGAAACTGTTATCAATTTTATTTAGTATTTCTAATTTTGATGATATAAACAATTAAAACAACAATTTTTTTTAAAAATAAAATGATGAAAACAACACGCTTTAAATAAACAATGTGATAAATCTAGAAAGACTGATATTAAGGTTGAAATAGAAATTTTGAACTTGAATAATCGTTTTTTAACATCGTTCAGCTACATTCATTCATTCATTCATTCATTCATTTACAAATAATCATAATAATAATAATAATAATAATAAAATTAATTATAAAATTTTAGTATTTTTATTATTTTTAGTATTTTTAGTATACATTTCTATCCATTTATTTATCATCATTTCATTCCATATATTGATCCGAATAAATATTATTATTATTATTATCATTGTTAGTGTTATTATTATTATTATTTTTATTATTAATATTTTCAGAAGATCCTAAATTAAAGGTTTTTTTTTTGTTTTTTGTTTTGAAAATAAATTTTTGTTAGTTCATTTTGCTAGGAAAAATATATTAAATTAATGTTAGATTAATATTAATAATGGAAAAGGACAGAATCATAAAAAAAAAATAGGAACAGGAAAAATATTCTCCAGAAAATATAAAATGAAAAAATGATCAAAAAATGATCAAAAAATGAAAATATCACATTCAACCATACAACGAAATGAAATAAAATGAAATGAAATCAACATTCATTATTAATAATAGATTTCAAGCGAAATTTAAACGAACAAAATATCAAATTTTTAAATTTAATTTCGAGTTAAAGAAAAATTAATTAATTTTACATTACTTTCATACAATTTTTTACCAATATATAAACCAATCAAATTCGCACATGCAACACACACAAAACACATATAGTACAGGGTTTCAAGTTTTGATTCGGGATTTTAAAATTGAATTTCATGATTGTACAGTTCAAAATTACATGGAAAAACTACGAATATTAACTTTAAAACCCTTAATCAAAACTTCAAGTTCTTTTAATAATGCTAATACTACTAATAATAAATTATGATCAAGAGTCATCCAAACATTTTTCTCATAAAATCTAATTATTGATAATTAAAAATGGTTAAAATTTGTGCCCTATCTTAGTACCTATGGTTTTTGTTCTGGTTAATTAATATTGGGCTTGTGTGTTTAATAGTGAAAATTGAAGAGGCATAAATTGCCTTTAGCATAATTAAAATCATATTAAAAGCCATATATTCATCTTTGAGTATTGAAGAAAAATGTTTCCCTATTCAAAATTGTTAATTAATATTCTGTAAATGTCACCGATGATATGATATTCAATGATCATTGAATATTATCAATGAAGAAATAATTGAATCGGGAAACCAATGCACACACATACACACAAATATACACACATATTTCACAGAATTCAATGTGATTTTGGAAAACAGAAACATTTTTTTCCTCTCAGAATGATACACGTTAATTAGAGCTTTCAATACCGGGATACCGGTATCCCGAATACCGGGATATCGGACGATTTTGGTCCGGTATTGAATACCGGTATTCATGCAAAAAATACCGGTATTTCGGTATTGCTTAAATTGATATAAATTCAATTTTCGCACAAGAAAATTTATTCAAATTGATTTCAATCAATCTTTTCGAATATAAACGAACAATTTCTTTGCATTGAAATTTATATAAGGCACATTTATGATTAGCACCGATAATGGCAACTTTGGTGCGATGGCTCATATTATGCGTCTACTTCCTAGGGCTACTTAATAATAATAATCTTTTATTAATCGGTGCTCTGCTCAAGCATTTGTACCTCTTGAATATAATATAAATGAATGGTTAATCATTTAAACTAAATGAAAATAAGATGAAAATAAAATTGTAAAAATTTGAAATTAAAATAAAATAATGAAAATATTGGTATGTAATTAAGCAGTGAATGTGTGTATGAATATGGAATGTGTACTATGTGAGGATGATATGTACAAATGATATGATAGTTTGCCTATGGTTCACATGTGTTGCGACCGTCTCCAGTACTCCTTAGACGCTAGTATTGAAGGTATGAATCCTAAGGGCTACTTCTTAACTCAAGTCCTAATTCAATTTTTGCTCACTCAAAAGCGGTGTAAAACAAAATTTTCAAAATAATTATCAGTAATAGTAGCAATAATAGCAATAGCTTGATAGTAAAAATTCTATTTTATATTTTCTAATTTACTAATCGAAATTTAAAATAAAATTCTAAATTTTGTAAGAATTCGTAATAATTTTTCTGATATTTTTTATCTTGTGGTGTGTAAATTATTTAATTTTTTGTTGTTTGGATTAAAATATTGATTAATCAATTGAATTAATAATACGGTAAGTTTTTATTTGTATTAATGTAAATAAGAGCGTAATTTATCAACAGATATTGAAATTAATAGGCACAAATTGTCTTATTATAAAATTGAATTTTTAAAATAAAAAGTTAGAATAAAATATTTGTAATTAAAATCAAAATAAGTTTAATAAAAATATGATTGAATTTTTTATTTACAATACCGGTTTTAATACCGGTATCCCGGTATTGCAAATTTCCAATACCGAAATACCGGTATTCAGAAATGGTCCGGTATTGAAAGCTCTAACGTTAATCATGCCAATGGTATATGGTGATCGAATCTAAATGTGTACTCATGTTTTGTGTCATCAAAATCAAATAATAATAGTGTTAATAATAGTAAATATGTAATTTATTTTTCTCCTCATATTCGATCCTTGAAGCCATATCTATTCGATTATTATTTATTATTAATATTGTTATTATCATTATTTACATTTTGAATTTATATTATTTGATTCATTTATTTTCACCATTTTTTTTTTTGAATCAAAATTTATTTTTAAACAATTGTTTAGTGCATTGGAATTTTGGAAAATGTGGAAAATAAAATAAAATATCTTGGAATTTTTTCCTATTTCATTCAACTGTGTTTCAATTCAATTGTGTTTATTATCATTATCATTGCTATTTCAGTGTCTATCTTGGGGTTTTTCTCTGGTCTCCACCATTTGATTCATGGAAAAATGAAAAGTTTTTTCATTTTCAGTTTCTTTGAAATTTTCAGTTAATGAACATGTTTTCTTCGCTTGACATTTGCGTGCTTGTATTTTTGCTTTTATTATGTTCTAACCATGTTTTTTAGGTTCAGTTATTTGTAGTTTGTAATCTGTACAAATAACTGGATATTTTTGTGGTCGTCGATGTTTTTGTTATTTTATCATAAAATAAAATGTCATGCAATCAAACAAACCAAACAAAAACAATGATCATAATGATTTTATAATGAATCGGAATGTTTCTTCTTTTTTCTTGGGTTAAAATTGAATTGTGGACTCATAATTCAAACTTACGTGGATAACGTTTTGTACTGCGGCGACCTATGCTGGCCATTCTACCACCGCCACCGCCACCACCACCACCACCACCACAACCATCATCATCATTATCATTACGATTAAATTTAAAACATTTAAAACTTTTACATAATGCATTTTTATATAATGCATCACGAAAATTACGATTAAAACCACCATAAATTATTGGATTGAATACACTGTTTGAATAGGCGATAAAATGTGAATAAAATATTAAATTACCAAACCAATTCGGTAACTATTTTTTATTTAAAAAGGAGAAAAAAATTTCAGAAATGAATCGTCTCCATTCCAAATGTGATTATTTATTTATTCATTATAACATACGTTATCATTGCTTGAATGAAAATATATTGAATATAATAATATTAATTGTAATGGTAACCAACAGATAACGAATACCAATAATACAATGACAACCATTTTGATTACCTAATTTTTTTTTTTTTTTTTTGTGTGGTGATTTGTGTATTATTAAAAATTCAGTGTTCATTAGTGACATTTACAAAAAGTGAAATAATGTTTCATTCATTTACTTTTCTTTTTGATTTTTTCTGTTGTCTTAAATTACTTTCATTTGCTTCACCGGGTAAACGACTACCCCACAGTATCCAAATGATTGCTGAATATGCAGTCAACATAATGAAAACAGGAGCAAAAAATAATGTTGTCGTAACCAATGTATAATAAAATGTTTTTAAACGATGTTTCTTAATACAACCACCATCGATTTCTGAATATGTCATTGTATATGGCCAATCTTCCATACAAGCTGTTTGTGTGTAATCTAACCACTAAGGAATAGTGATATTTAAACATTTATGAATGTATTAAATATTAAAAAAAAAAATTTACTTTGACAGTTTCATAACGTCTTGAATAATAGAATGGTATCGATATAATCATTGATATTATCCAAATAACAGTGATTACAATACCGGTACGTTGTTTAGTTACACGTGTACGTAATGGATACATGATGGCCATGTAACGATCACAGGCAATTGCTGATAATGATAATACAGATGATGTTAAACATGTCACTGAATTAAAAATTGGAAGAAAGTTTTCTTTAATTTTCAAATATTTAAATATTAATGAGAAAAAAAAACATTGATCAAAGACATTGAAAAAAACAAAGACAATCAAATGAATTATTGCGTTAATAAATCAAAATGATTATAAATGATTGCGTATTGCGTCATAAAAATTTAGAAATCATTTTCTAAATTTTATTCCTGCAAATTCAAATTCAACCAATGCTTTATTTGAATTATTATTCAATTCATTTCATCGCTCATTATCATGAACAATTTTGATGACAAAGCAAATATTTCACCAAATAAAATAGAAAAAATTGATTCAAATCCTATTGTGCGATGAATGAATGAATAAGATTACAGTGTCTTGCGTTGAACACAATCGAAAAGAATTCAAATAAAACAATGAAAATATTGGAGAATAAATATTTTCACATTCGCAAACACATAATCGAAGCCCATATGTTATGTGGAAATACAAAATCAAAATCAATGAATCAATCGGAATCAATCGGAATGAATGGCGAATAAAAGTTTTGATCTGTGTGAAATCTACAAAAAAAAAAAAAATTCTGGCTGAAAAAACCAAGAACCAAACTAGGAAATGAAAAATCAAGGAAAAAAAATCAATTCTTTATCGATTAATTCATAGATTAAACGTTCACACACATAACATCGATTGGCATTGTTTTTTCATTGTGAAATCATGATTCAATCATTATCAATCATTCATCATCATCATTCAAAATTATTGTGAGTTGATCATTTTCAAGTTGAAGTTTATTGTTTTAAAACATGGTAAAAAAATCAACAGATATAGAATCTTCATGAAATTCAGAGAAAAGGTGGATGACTTTTTCTCGAAGAGAGAATTCCAGAGGAAAAAATTCAAAAAGACTTATCAGACTTTGAACATATTGATTAGATTAATAAGGATTTGAAAATATAAGAAAAATGTCAAAAAAAATTAAACAAGTTTCGAAAGTTTTGAGAAATATTTCATAATTCACAAAATTCATATTTCATATCAAATAATTTGACAAAAATTTCAAATTGAATCTGACATTTTTTCTATTTTTTAATTCAATGTTTTTTTCAAATTTCATTTATTTGAATGAAGCATGTTTTTTTCCGAATTTTTCTTCAATATTTACTTTTCATTCAAAATGTAAATAATAATGAAGACTATAGTCATAATTGTTATTATTTCCATAATAAAAAATCAATGATGTTAATTCGAAATAAGACAAAAAAAAAATCAAATACATGTCAATATTTAATGATAATTTGAATTTGAATTTGAATTTGAATGAAAAGTAAATTCAAATTCAAATTCAAATTCATTCATTGATTTTTCAATGTTTTTATTTCGATTTTTTTTTTCTGATTAATTTGAATCAATATTTTCAAAAAAATTTTTTTTCTATTCAAATTATTCCAATGAAAAGAAAAAGAAAAATTTTTAAAGTAAACACCATATGAAAAAATGAATAGTTATTGAAATTTAGAAAGGAAATAATTGAATGAATGAATGAATCAAAGAATCAATGTTGAATAGGACTGGGTAAAAACAGTGAAAAAACAAAAAAAAAAAAAAAATCTTCTTCATTGAATTGTTAGGCTGTCCGAAAAGTTTTGGCCGATTTTCATACGCAACTCTATGTTGATCAAACGGAATGAACTTCTCGGACAGACTAATATTATTTGTTATGTTTGGCAAACACAAAAAACTAAGAACTTTTTCCTCTTCAATTTTGTTAAAAATTTTCCAAGAAAAAAAAATTTTGATCAATTTCAGGAACAAAAAAAAAAAAAAAAATTGAATGGCCAATGATCAAACAAACAAACAAAACATGATGAGATGATGAAATGATGATAAAAATAAAATGGCAAATAATAATAAATGAAGAAAAAAAAATCACAATTCTTGGCAATTTGTATTGACAAAAGAATAATTCAAAGAAGAATACTACTCGATGAAAATTTGATTCTGGACAATATTTTTTCTTATTCTTATTATCATTATTCTCTTTCGAGCACTAATTTATATGTCTGACATGATATTGAGAAATTTTCCATCTATTTTTTTTTAGTGTGTAATTTGTTTTTTTTTTTTCATTCATTATTATTTGGTTTGTCCCATAAGTTCTTGACGTTTTTTTTTGATTTTTTCCATTCGAAAAACGGCAAGAACTTATGGGACAACCTAATATTTTTCATTTATTTTTCATGTTGACTTTGGGTTGTTCGTGTGTGTGTAATGAGTGTGTGTTTAAATAAATAAAATGTAAAATATGAATTTTTATTTTTTTCATTCGAATATTTTGCTTATTATTTGTTAGATTGAACTATTGCTTGATTGTTATCGCATGCTTCACTTGATTCACTTGATTTAATTTGATTTTTTTGATTCAAAATTATCAAAAAACAAATGAATTTGTCGATAGATGATGATGACAATGATGTTGATATATTAAATTAATGGAATAATTACAATCAAAAACAATTAAATACAACAACAAATAATTAAATGTTTTTTTTTGCCCTTTTGCTCATTTGACTTGATTGTAATTGATTTTATTTCGAGTGAAATATCCATTAATTGTATCAGAATGATTTTTTTGTTTTTCATCCAAATTTCATCAACTGTTCATTATCAATGATGAAATTAATTATCGACGAAGAATTTTCAATTATTTTCATTCGAGTGTTTTGCATGTCAAACAATTTTTTTTTCAGGGTTTTGAAACCAAGAAATTTAATGTATTGAACATGGTATGGCTGAAGATGAACATCCGATCATCATCAATTCGAAGATAATGATAATAACAATAATAATTAATTACAATCGAGTTCATTTTTTTTCTGTTTTTCCATAAAAAAAATATTGGAAAATAATCAAATTTATGATTTGAAACAAAATAAATTATTAGGCTGTCCGAAAAGTTTTTGCCGATTATATTGTAGAGAATCATGAGAAAATCGGCAAGAACTTATTGGACAACCTAATATTTCAATGAAATGTTTCTTTTTCTGTCTTTTTATTATTATTATTATTGAAGAAGACAATTTTTCAATTTCATTTCTTTTTTTTTTTTTTTTTTTTTGGATTTTTCGTTCAAGATGTTTTCAATGGATCGAACTGCATTAATCAATCATTTTGTTCATTATATTTTTAATCATTTATTTCCACTTTATTGTGGTAAATGATTTTCTACATTTTGTCTGGATATT
Organism: Psoroptes ovis; assembly: GCA_002943765.1. Lineage (NCBI taxonomy): Eukaryota > Metazoa > Arthropoda > Arachnida > Sarcoptiformes > Psoroptidae > Psoroptes > Psoroptes ovis. The sequence continues at coordinate 434,273 of PQWQ01000001.1, forward strand.
AATCGATAAATATTTTTTCTACCCTTTCTACGCATTCAAATCATTTCGACATTTTGATAGCAGTGCAACACAATTAAATATCATTGATTTATTCATCCAAAAAATTCATCCACATTGATTTCATGCGTGTGAAAAATGTATGGCAAAGCATTGAATTATATCTTTTGTAAATTTAAATGAAAAAAAAAATAAAATAAATCGATTCTAAAATGTTTTTTGGCCAATAAACATTTTTAGAATAATCAAAATTTTCGTGTGTTGCAAAATGTAAATTTTTTCGAAATGATGTTTTCAGAGTGAAAGCAATCAATTCAGGAAAAAAATAGACAAAACGATATTTCGAAAGAAGGAAAATTTTGAAAAAAGCAAAAGGAACATTTGTCTGAATTTGATTGTTTGAATCGAATTGTTGTTGCGATTGCAACAGCAACAACAGCAACAACGAAGAATTCAAATCAAATAATGACAATCATAATTTATAATAATAATAATAATAGAAAAATATATATTTGAATTTCAAATTTTCAAATTTTTTTTTCAAACAAAAGCGAATAATTGAACCAAATAAAAATAAAATGGACAGAATTTAAATTTATTTTTTTTCAAAAAATAAATTTTTCAAAATAAAATTTAATGATTTTCCTCTCTCTCTCTCTCTCTCTCTCTCTCTCTCTCTCTCTCTCTCTCTGTGTGTTTGTCGAACCGACAAAAAGCTAGAAAAAATTATCATTGTTTTGTTTTCAATATTTACATAATGATATTAATGATGATTATAATATTAGGTTGTCCCATAAGTTCTTGTCATTTTTTAAAATTTTTTTTCATTTGAAAAATGGCAAGAACTTATGGGGCAATCTATTAATAATAAACAGAAAATGATGTCGTATTTTGTCATTTTTCAAGCAAGTTTTCTATTTTTTTTTTTTTTTTTTTTAGTATGAAAATTTGCATTTCGCAAACAATAGTCATGGATATTTTGTTAGATGGGTAAAAAAAGAAATAAAAACTGCCAAAACTTTTTTTTTGCCCATTTTAAAATTCAATGGAAAATAAATTTATGAATTTTCTTCTTTTTTAGTTAAATTGAAAAAAAATTAATTAGAAAAAAGACAATTAAATGAAATGAAATGAAATGAATTGAATAAATTCAAATAGATCTATGAATATGATCGTTATTATCGTTATTATTGCTAAATGTTGTACACATAATGGATTAAATCATTATGATCATAATAATTGTATTTTCCATTTGCAAATGAAGAAATTTTTTGAAATTTTAAAAATTTAAGGGAATTTCATTGAATTTCATGTAAAGAGAATCGGAAAAAGTTCATTTAAGAATAATATATTCTTAGAATAAACAATAATAATAAATAAATGTTCAATTTAAAACTTACTTTGTGCAAATGAATTAATTTTACAAATAAATGGTCCAAGTACATATGTTGGTTCAGTTAAATGATTAATTAAATGTACCCACATACAACAAATACAAATAAGAATGTCGGCAACAGCTAAATTAGCTAAATATAGATTTACAGTGACACGTAATGAACGTTTCAATAGAACGCTGCATACAACAGCTGAATTACCAAAAATGGAAGTAATAATTGCAATAATATAAATGATTATTTTAAAATATTCATCAAAACCAAATTCTTTATTCTCGAATCGTTCACCTTGATTTAATTTATCATGGAAAAAAAAGTAAATAAAATCATGAAAATACTGTAATTTGATCATTTGATAAACCCAAAAAAATCTTACCTGGAAAATTTAAATAAGTAAAATTTTCTAAATCAAAAAATTGTTCTTGACATTCATAATTTTCATAATCAATAATAATATGATCATCACTATTATTTAAATTATCAATATAATTATCATTAATATTTTGATATAAATATTGATTATAATAACGATTAAATAATGATGAAATTATAGAAGAATTATTATCAAATGAAAATTGTTGATTTAATATTGTTGTTGTGGTTGTTGCTGTTGAATTGTCATCATTATCATTATTGAAATCATGATCATTATTGTCGTCGTTATAAAAATCCAATTTTAATGAATATCGTTCAGTAAACATTATTTTCTTTTCCGTGTAAACTTTACATAATAATAATAATAATAAATTCACAGTTGAAAAATGATTGAATAAATAGCGCAAATAATGATAATTATAATTTTCATTTTTTTTCATTTTTTTATTGAAATCATATTTCAATGACATTCAAAAAACTTTTACATGATTTTTGTGCACCACGACTTTCATGATTCATTTCATTTCATTTAATTTTGGGTTGAAAATTCATTTAATTTGAAGAAATTCAAATTTGATTTTCAAAAATTTTCATTTCAGTGTGTATTTAGCGAACAAACAAACAAACAAAAAATAACAAATATTTCAAATATAACAATAGAATGAACGTGGAAAAGAGAGAAAAGGCAGAAAAAATCTTGATTTTTTTTCTTATTATTTAAATATTCTTATTCTTAAGTAGAATTTTTCAATTATCTTCTATTCACACAAATAAACATCTGTGTAAACATTTAATTTTTTTCCTTTCATTTTTCCTTAAATAATTCTTAAAAAATTTATTCAATTCAATTGTATCATGTTTTTCGAGAGAGAGAGAATTATTATTATCATTTTAATGATTTGGGAATTATGTTTTTCTTTTCACGATTTTTTTCGATTTTTCACGATTTTTTCCGCCTTCTTATTTTGTACCGAAGAAAGAAAATGTACGATGATAATCATACAGCATTGTTGTTGTGTGTGTTTACTTTGAGATAATTTTCGAGCAGACAAACATCAATAATATTGAATAATCATTCAATGATTTTATTCAATCATTTTTTCCATAACAAAATCAATGAATAAAAATAAAATTTGAAAGTTTGACGCCAACATAAACATGAAAAATTATTATTAATGATTATGTCTCCGTGATGATAATGTTTCTGATAAAAGGCAGGGAGAAAAAAACCTAGAAAAAAATTCACTTTTAATCGACAATTACTGTCGACATTTGACGATGATGATGATGATGATGACGATGATCAATATTTTCAATGGAAAAAGTGCTGCAGAAGAAAAAAAAATCCAATTGATGTGATAATATTATTATTATTATCTTTATTATTATTATATTTTCAAATTTTCACTTTTTTTTTGAATTTTATAGAAATCAAATCATTCAAATACACTTTATTTTATCAATTTATTTCATTTTATCAATTTTTTCCCACTTATTTCATTCAATATTTAATGTAAAATACATGTCAAATCAATGAATGAATAAATGAATGAATGATTGTCTGATAAATAATGATGATAAATGTCATTGAATTGTTGATTTTGTCATTTTTATTGATTTTTTATCTCGTTTATTTTTTTGAATATTTTTTCAAATGATTTTTCCATGTGCTTATTTGCTTGCTTTTCATCATCGTCAATATTTCTTCGTCAATATTTTAATCCAATAACGACGATAAATGTTTGTGAAATCATGGAAAAAATGAATTTGTGCACCTGAAATGAAATATGAGAGAAAAATTCCATTATTTTTATTATTGAAAATATGAAAAAAAATATATTTTTTCAAATGTTCAATGTTCACTTGAATTTCAAAGTTTCACACTCTCTCTCTATATTTTTCAAATGATAAATTGTGTGAAATCAAATTGAATGTTTATGACACATTTCAATATTTGAAACCGTGAAAAAATGAAAAAAATTTTTAAAAATTGTTTTCTCGCTTTCCCAGATATTTGCTTGTTCACTTGAACACCGAACAACAAACTTCAAACAAACAAAAACAAAACAAAAAAGAACATGAATTGATAAATTGTTTTTGAAAGAAAAAAACAAAAACAAAAAAATTTTCATTTGGATTCAATTTAAATATTGAATAAATACAAATACAAATACATGCATCCACATGTATATGATATATGCAAATTTATTTATTCATTCACAAATAAAAGTGTTTGCTCTGTTTTTTTCTTTTACTCTCACTCTCTGTAATATTAGGTTGTCCGAAAAGTTCATTCTACTTAGTTCGATAGAGTTGCTCATGAAAATCGGCCAAAACTTTATGGACAACAAAATAAATGTTGTTTTCACTGCATTAATTCAACATTTTAAAAATTCAAACGAACATTACAGGTGAGCCGAAGTGAATTAAAAAGTAAATTTAGAGTAAATTTAATTAAAATTCAAAAAACATGTGTAAGAAGAAAAATACTTAGAGTGCAATCGAGTAAAATTGATTGCAATCAAGTAAAATCGATAAATTATCAATTGTTTTCTTTCATCAATTCTTGCTGCAATTTTCATTAGTTCATCGAAAATTAATGGTTTTATTATCATTATTTGGGGTGATAATAGCAGAGTTACCAAAAAAATAATGATAATGATGATGATGATAATGGTTAATCGAATTTCAATGTAATCATTGAAAAAGTCACGGTCTGTAATTGATCAAAAGGAAGAGAATCAAAAGGAAAACAATTCAGATCAATGATCATTATCATTTCATTGATGATGATGGTAAATGATGATGATGATCATTGATATGTTGATCACTGAATTTGAAATCAAAATGAAACAAATTGATTTGTGGTTTTCATTATTTTTACTTTTCGATCTTTGTTTTTTTGTTTTTTCACCCAACAACAACAATTTTCAACAAAAATTTACAATTCAATTGTCCATTTTTGCCAATTTAAAGAGTATTTGTGCCTCCTCATTAAGGCCTAAAGTAGCTAGATATATATGTGTGTGTGTGTGTGTGTGTGTGGGTGTGTGTAGCATCATTCAATTGGACTCAATGAGAATCAGTATAATTAATGTACTTTTTCATTAATTTATTTTCTGTGTGAAAATGGAGAAGAAAACATTACAACACTTTAATTTGAAAGGATGGCTATTTCGGAGTTGAAGTTGATAGAAGGTAAATTTTTCCGTAGAATCAAACAGTAAATGAATGAATGAATGTATTTTATTTGGAAAAAACAAAATTGAAAATAAATAAGATCATTTCAATTGCAATTGGTGTGTGAAGAAGAAGAAGAAGAAGAAAAGTGCAAAAAAGAGCATCATTTCTTTACATTCAGTACATTTAATCTTAGATCGTTTCTCGGCCTTAGATCTTGAAAAATCAATATTAAATTTCATCTTATTTTCTTTGAAATGTACTCGTAAATGTTTTGAAAAACAATAATAATAAAAATAATGAAAGAATGATGTTTTTTTCTGAAGAATTCAAAGCTGAGAAAAAAAAATCCAATGAATTCATTAAATGAATGAAATAAATTTATTTGGATAAAATCCATTGCTAATTATTGAAAACAAAATAATGTCCTTTGAAACCAATGAAAAAAAAATCTCTGGAATAAGCAAAAAGCATCATTTAATTGGAAACATTAATTTCATGTGTGTGTGTGTCAGTGTGTCTGTGTATCTGTGTGTCTGTGGGCGAAAATTCATATAAATGAATGAATACAAATTGGACTTGAATATTTCCTTATAAATAATAATAATATTAATCAATAAAAAAGGATGAAGAATTAAAAATTTTTTGAATTTTATTCCGTTTCATTATTTTTCTTCAACAAAATTTCAATAGAAAATAATGATTTCAAATGAAATCTTTATGCTCTTTCATTTCTCATCAAGCTTTGAATGTTTGAACTCATATTATTAAATATATTAAATCATCCATTAACTTCATTGTTTGGCTGCTGCTGCTGCTGCTGCTGCTTTGTAATACTAATAACAAATGATTTGTTATTAGATTTGTCCCTAGATTGATGCTAAATGCTTGGCACTTGAAAGTGAATAAGGATTTTTTTTCTGGAACTTTTTCAAATAATTTTGATCGGAGCATTACTTGGAATATTTTTTCATTCTGTAATAGAAAAGGACTATTCAATGAGAATTGAATGAATAAAGTATTTTGTATGATGTCTTGTCTTGTATGAAGTAAAATTATTATTATTATTATTATTATTAAAAGAGATTCATGAATTGAATTTCAAAAAAAAAAAAAAAATTTATTTTATTGAAAATAAATTGAAAATATTAGATTAAATATTTCAATCAATTTAAATTCAATTAAAATTTTACTTTCTCAAATTTAAAAAAAAAAATTTACATTTAAAATTCAATGAAACATTTTTTTTTTTTGAAAAATGTGATTCTAATGGCAATCCATTTCCTAGATTTTTTTCTTCAAAAAATTTCAATTTAAAATTCTATTATTATTATTATTATTATTATCATAATTTATTCTTATTCATTAAAAATAAATAAATATTGAATAAATAAATAAAAGAATAAATGAATGGATAAATAAATAAATAAATCTAATCAAGAAATGAGTAAATAAATAACTAAAAATAAATATTTGAAACCAAAAATAACTGAAAACATTATTATTATTATCATTATCATCAGGGCCGGTTCTAGGCGTGTGCGAAGTGTGCGGGGCACACAGGCGCAACTGTCAAAAAGGGCGCCGCAAGGTTCCAAAATTAAAGCAGCAATAATTTTCCTTCAATTGATTCCTTTTTGGAGCAGAAAATAAAGGATACTATTATTGATTGCATCTAGATGTCAATTATTATTTCAAATTTTGATATTGTGAGGAATTTCCTGGAATACCATAAATTCTTTCGAAAAAAAGTTTCCGGAAATTTTTTCTTCCTTGACAATTCTTGTGCATTTGACAACTTTTATATACTTTCAGTAAAACAATTTACAAACAGTCTAATTTTCTGCTTGTCGATTAATGATAATTGAAAAATTCCTCTGTTTATTTGTTTAATAAATTTTGATTTAATAATTTTAAATAATTTGGCTTCAATCTTGTATTCAATTAAATTGTTGTTAATCATTTGATCCATTGTATCAACATCAATCAATTCATATTTAAGGTAAATCTTGAATGAATACTCTCATTCATTTAAATTAATCGCAATCCAGTTTAAAATTAAATTAGCATTAATCCAGTTTTGAGATGGAAAAAAACGTAAATTATCGGGTTGACAAAACAAACTTAATAAAAAAAAGACTTGATGAATTAATGAAGAATCAAAGAACGATTAGCGAGTTTATGGAAAAATCTGATCCTAAAATCTTGAGCCCCCGAGAAGAACATGAGTCATTGAATCAGAAAAATATTGAATTAGATGATGGTGATAAACATAAATCTGATAGCGTCGAAATAATTGGAGAGTCAAGCGCAGCAGAAATCGCTGACACAAATGTAGAAATCGAAAATGTAGTTGATGAAGAAAATGGATTGGAAAATACAATCGCATACAAGAAATTGGAACCATTCCAATTTCTTTACAACATCAAAGGATTACCAGATGATGTAAATGAAAAATGCAACACATTGGAAACGCTGTTGAAGCAAGGTGATGAAAAAGATATCGATGGTGCTGAATTGTCAGTTGAATTGAAATTATTGGCGAGAAAATTGCCTGACATAATTCATCCCGAAGATATCCTCGAATGGATATTGAGCTATGAATTGGAAGAGATCTTTCCCAGCGTGAAAACAGCGATACAAATATTATTAACATTACCTGTCTCCGTTGCAAAAGGAGAACGATCATTCTCCAAATTAAAATTAATTGTAACCTACTTGCGCTCTTCAATGAGCCAAGAAAGACTGAATGGGTTAGCCATAATTTCGATCGAAAATTCGATGGCACAGTCATTGAATCTCGACGAATTAAGACGAGAATTCGCGAAATTGAAGGCCAGAAAGGCTTCCATCAGTCTTACGTAAAATTTGGTGCAATGAAATGTAAGTTATTTTGGTTTTCCTCACAATATGTGCTAAGGCGCCGATTGATTTTCGCACACACATGGAAAAATTCTAGGACCGGCACTGATTATCATTATCAATATGTTTTGAATTGAAAAAAAAACTTTACCATTAAAAATGTTGAATTTTCTTCGTTTTTGGGGTTTTATATTATTGTAAAAAATGAAAATTTTCATCTGATTTCAATGAATTTCGTTTTGTGTGTTCAAATACGCGTGCATATTTTGTGCATAGGCAAAAACCCATTAAAACACATGCATTGAAACATATGGCAAAATGTATCTGTGCGTGTATCAAGTATGTCAATGTTTGGATATGTCATGACTGTTTGAGTTTAAGAAAATTTTTTATTTCAAAAAACCGAGTAAGGTCAAGTGGTTGATTCACCCTTACGAATACATCAGAAAAACCTTTGAAAAAATGATTCAAGAAAAAATGAACATGGTGATGGTGAAAAAAATCGGGGAAAATAAAGAAAATTATTGAGAAATGCATTATATTTAAGGAGAAAATACACTTACAATTGTTTCTTGTCATTTTCATTTACATTAACACTTATCAAAGCAAAAAAAAACAAATGAATTGTACAAATATTAGAAAATGATGATGATGATGATAATGACAAATCATAATTAATAACAATCATAATCATGTTTAACATTGTGATTTTATGACAAACGAAATTCATACATTCACTCTTATCATTTTTTTTTATTGTTGTTACTATTATTTCCTCAATTATTAATGGATATTTGTGTATTAGGTTGTCCGAAAAGTTCTGGCCGATTTTCAATGAGCAACTCTATCGAATTAAGCGCGATGAACTTTACGGACAGCCTAATATTTTCTATTCGATCGGTAATCGAAAAAATGATGAAAGATTTTGTCAATTTTTATGTTTGATGTTTATGTGATGGAAATATTCAACATGACCATCGTTATCATCATCATTATTAATATTATTATCATATCCATCATCTTCAAGTGTATTATAATAAAACATAATGCACACACACTAAGATATCATTAAATCATTTTGTTTTATTTCCATGTTTTTTTAAATGTTTTTTGGGCCTTAGTAAATCGAAAAATTGAGAAAATCAAATCAAAAAATTGGCATAATAAAATCTGATCATGATCATTATTCGTTTCAAACAAAAAAAACAAACACAGCTTTTTGAACATATTAAACATGGAAAATATTCAAGGAAAATAAATATAAATTGACAAATTGAAAATAATTTGAATACAAGATTATTACTGCTATTATCATCATCTGTGTTTTTCTTCGAAATAAAAAAAAAAAGATTTGTCTATTTTTCATTTCGTCTTTATTTGCTTGTTTAATTCAATAATAATTGTAAACAAAAAGATGATGAATAATAAGACGAAGAACAAGGAAAAAATTCAAGATTTCCAGAATTTCAATAACAAAAATGAATGAATGAATGAATTTCTTGGAATAAATACTCACTAAATCAATGAATTGTTTTCACTTTTCCAGAAAAACAAAAAAAAAATTCAATCATAAAAATAAATATTTTGTCACAAAATTTTCTTATTCATAATTGAATTGAAAACAAATTATATTTGAAAGCATTCAATTCAATTCAATTCCAAAGAATTGAAAGTTTGATTTTGTTGTTTGTTGTTTTTTGTTGTGATTTGATGTAGTTCATTCAAGATCTAAACATTATTATTATTCCATAAACAATAAAAAATATATGAATCAATTTCTTATGTTTTTTTTTGAATTGAAAATTATAATTGATTTTTTATTCTTTTAGTTTTCATCATCATCATCATCATCACTCTATCCATCCCTCTCAATCATTTTGATCTCATTTCATCTCTTCATCTCGTATTTGGAATCATATCCGGATCGTATATCGGACTTGAACGAAATAACGATTGAGAAAAAACGAAGAGATTGAATAACTGAAGATTATTGATGCAGAAAAATTCAAAATTAAATTGACAAAACTAAACGAATACAAATAAGAACTCTCAAATAAGTGAAGAAATAAGTAAGATTGTCATCATCATCCGAAAGAAAAACAGTAACATTTCATTTTTGAAAATTATAAATAAAAAGTTAATTATCAACGAAAAGCAAAAAAAAAAAAGAACAAAATGAATTAATAATAAAAAAATCAATCGAAAATCAATTATAATAATAATGATAATAAATAAATAATAGAAAATATTTAATTACTTACATCCAAAAACAGGAAAAAAATGTGGAATTTGGAGCTAGAAATTCTTCAATTCTTAAATTCTTAAGTTCAAAAGATCAAGAAAGAATGTTGTTGTACCAAAGCATAGATAAGAATAAAATTCAAAAATTGGAAAATATCAAAATCAATCAGAAAAAAAACTGGAAAAATATCAAAATCATTGAAGATTAATTGAATGATTTGGATGAATCAAATGAATTAATGATGAAACAACAAAAACAAAGCACAAAAAAAATCAAAATTAAAAAAATGAAAATGACGAAGAGTCAGGCTTTCAATTATTTTTTCAATTAATTTCTCAGATATATTTTTCAATACACACACGAAATTTCAAAGCACGAAGCAAAAATTACACATTTTTCATCATCTCGGTAAAAACACCAACAACAACAACAATGAAAAATATGAAAACAAAACAAATAAATTCAATGGAAAATTCATTTTTTTTTCAAAAATTTTGAATTTTAATCAAATATTTTTTTTTTAATCAAACAAATTTAAAACAATTGAAAGATGACAATGATGGCGGAATTTTTGAATTTTTAGTGGTGCAAAAACAATGCAAATTTTTTCCATTAGAAATTGAAGAAATCATAGATTAAACACAAAGGAATATTCAATATTCGAAATGCCATGAATGAAGAAATGCAAAATCAAAGTAATTTTGAATTTTCTATTGGGTTCTTTTGATATTATATCAAAATATCCGGATGACAATGAAAGCGATAATGATGATGATGATGATGATAATGGTATGTTTGTGGTATGAAAATTTTGAACAAAATGATTAAAATAATTCTCGTGAACACATTTGATAAACATTGAATTGAATATTAACCATTGAAAATAATCGAAAAAGAAAATGATAATGATAATAACCAAAGGAACACAAATGAAAATGAATGAAAATATTAAAAATAAAAGAATCAAAAACATTGAAATGAATCATTTCATTTCAATGTTGTTGGCTGTTTTTACGTTATAAAATATTATTATTATTATTTACTTGTTGTAGACCGAAGAAACATCTTGTACATCTGAAAACATCATCATCATCATTATTATTATTTTATTTTATTTTTTCATGAACAGAATTCACGCCTTCAATTTTTTTTTCTCTTCAAATGTTGATAATAAATGATGGCGCCGACTCTGAAATGAATGGTTTTTCGAGATGAGATGAATTTGGTTTTCATTATTTTCTCTTATATTAGGAGGTTGTCCGAAAAGTTATGGCCGATTTTTAATGAGCAAATCTATTCGATTAAGCCGAATGAACTTTTCGAACAGCTTAATATTTTTCAATTTAAAATTTCAAAATGATGATGATGATGATGATGATGAACCAATATTAGTACTACTTGTAAAATAATAATATTAATATTAAATGAATTTTGAATTGAATTCAGTCTGAAAATAACCATAATAATAATAATAACAGCGATAATAATATTGATAATGTCATGGATTCAAAAAAAAAAAAAAAATTCCAAAATCAAAATTCTTGTCAGAATTTCATCTTTAAAAAAGAAAAATTTAAAATAACAGAAAAATTTTATGGAATAATTAAGTAATCATAGAATATTAAATAAATATTAGGCTGTCCGGAAAGTTCTGGCCGATTTTCATGTTAGACAACTCTATTGATTAAGCCGAATGAACTTTTCGGACAACCTGATATTTCTTCACTAACTTTCAATCCCAAGACTTTCGAGCCCATTCTTATCAATCACAATCTATTTTAGAAATGAATGAATGAAATTTGAAATGAAATACGATAAAGAAATTGAAAAAAAAAATTTTAAATTTTTCCACTTTTTTTCATTTTTTTTTTTCAATTTGACGTCAAAGCTGTTGCATGTTGTTTTCGAATTCATTCATTCATTCATTCATTTATTTATTTTAAGGTTTCTTTTAATGGATTTCTAAAATTGAATTTTTGAAATTTTTGAAATTTTTAAAAATTGAAATTTTAAATTTTGAGATTTTACCTCTACTTTTATCACTAAAAGTACCCATGTTTTTTTAACTTTTCAAACCAAATCATTTTTCATTTTCGACCGATAACCGAATAATGATCAAGTGTACAACGGTGTAATACAGGCGAGCAAACATACGGGAAATTTTCTTTTTAAAACATGGAATTAAAATGAATTTAATCTAAATTTTTTGAACAGATTTTTTTTAGTGAAACTTTAAAAATGTTATCTGGCCAATGATTTATGAATTTTTTCGTTGGATTCATTCATATTACATTGCAGTCATATTACATTACTTATAATGAATTACATATTCTAAGCTTTATAATTATTCATTTTAGGCCTTATTTTGGAACTATTTACTCTTGTCCAACTACGATGATAATAATTATACAATGACAAAGTCAATGATAATGATAATCATAGCAAGTATGACAATAAAGATAGCAAACCTTTTCGAAAAAAAAAATCATTTTTCAGTCGGAATGATAGAAAAAATGGATTATTTTCATAATTTTTTATTTTTTTTTTAAATAAATCTTTATTTTTCTGAAAATGTAGAGACTACTGCTGGTGAACAACAATCTAAAAATATACAAAATATCATTTTTCATTTGTATTTTTAGAGAAATGAAATGATAATAAATGAAATAATGAATAAATTCAATTTTTCAGAATCGTAATAAATAAATGAAATGAGACGAGAAAAAATAGGAAAAAATGGAGAAAAAAAAACGACCAGACGAATCGAAATTGTTTCGATGAAATCATTTTCATTTTGCTTTGAAAAATTAAATCCAGAAGAAATTCAATGAAAACGGGGATAAAATTGATGTTTTTTTAAAACCCTACATGTTTACAGTACCACCAATCTTTGCTTGAGGATTAGAATGGTGGTAAATCTGTTTTCGACAAATCTTTTGTTTTGGGGAAAAATTTTTCTCCACAAAAACAACAAACCGTCCAGAAACGACAAAATGCAATCAATTCTTCTTGGAGAAAATCAGAATTTATGATTATTTTTTTCGTTGGTTTGAAAATGAATAAATTTATTTATTTATTTATCTGATGGAGCTATGACATTACACATTACATTGATAAAAATTCTGTTTATGATTATTAATTGATAGCGATTAGTTGTGAATGATGATTGTGATGATGATGATGATGACGATGACAATGATGATGATCATGATTCATAAAAAACTGTCATAAATCAATTATAATTTTTTTGTGTTGTTTTGTTTGATTATTTGAAACAAAATTCAAAAATTGTCATGTTCAGTGTCTTCGAAATGCTAAATGTTAAGAGGCAAACAATCACATATTAAACGAATTTGAATATCATTTATAGCCACAGTGACAACACTGCTAGATTGATATGATCGACATCAATGTTTGTTTTTTTTTCAGAGAGAAAAAATTTAAGAAAAAAATCAAATAATTTTCAAGCATATATTTTTTTTCTCATAAAATTCTGATTATCAAAGTTATGAAATATGAATTGAAGCATATGAAATCATTATTAAGGAATTTTCTCATATTTATTCCAGAAGAAAAATGATGAAAAATTCATTTCATCTCGTTTCGTATCATTTTCTCTATTTCAAGAATCATTTAACATTCGAAAAAATTGCTTCAAGATGAAAAAAAATGAAAATGAAAATGACAAGAACAAAAATAAATCGTATGAATGAATACCATGATATGATATGAGGATGTGGAAAAAAAGCAATTTCAAGCATGATGAAAAGAAGGAGAGAAATTATGAATTTTTTTTTTTTCGTTTCGATAAACAAAAACCGCCAATTGAATATATGAATGTATGCACGAATACATTGCACTAAATTGGTAAGCGATAATGATTGAAGCGAAAGAGTTATGTACACATTTATGGGAGTTATGGGAAAACATTTTTCTTATTTATTTATATTCAAATACTTACAACAAATACCAAATATCGATATATTTTCGATCGAGAAAGTAAAAATTTAATAACGTGAACAATATTAAAATGAAATAAAATTTTCTTTTTTTTTCTTGTAAGCACAAACAATAAGTATAAATATATTTTTACATATAAAATTATTATTATTTTTTGATTTTGACATTTTTCATTTTTTTTTTTTTTTTTTATAGATCAAACAAATCTTTTGAATGCTATTAATAGCTCTTCACAAATACGATAATTAGCTAAATTATGATCATCAATTGAAGTATTAGCAGCATTATTATCACTATTAATGATATTGCTATTATTATCATATAGAAAATTTGAAATTTTCTCCAGCAATAATATTGACGATGATACAGGAACATCTGTGAAACAATTTGGATCAATTATCTGTGTTTGTTTTTTGTTTTTCAAAGTAAAAATAAATGAATAGAAAAAGAAAAAACAATTAAAAATACATTAGAATTCAATGAAAATGAATGAATGAATGAATGAATGGGAAAAAAATGAATGATCTTTCATTTACCAATGATTTAATCCAAAACAATATGTTTGGCGGTATGAATGAAATTTCATCCAATGATGAATATTTTAAATTCAATATGCTGCATAGCCTCATTCCACATATTATTAATAATTTACATGCTAAATTTTTTTTGTTTGATACAGTGGATATGAGCTGTGTGGAACCAAATTAAAAATGGGAACCAAATTAAATGAAAATTATTAGTGAGAAATAATGAAAAAAAATTAATTAGTAAAATAAATAAATTATTAACCTCTTGTGCTAATGGATCACAACCATATAAAAATAATTCATGTACATAATGTAGCCGTAAATTATCTGCATCCAAATTCCATTCAATCGATAATTGAATAATTTTGTTAAACCATTCATTTGATGATATGTAAAATTGTTTACAATTCTCTTGATGTTGTTGTTGTTGTATTTGTTGTTCATTATCGTCATTATTATTATTATTATTATTATTACGATATGATGGTATTGTTTGCACAATCGATGTTATGGTATTCATTAAAAATTTTCCACGAATTTGACTAATAACTGGATCATTCAATATTGAATCTCGATTTTTTCCATTATCAAATAATATAAATGTTGATAAATCTTTGAAAAAATATGCACGAATTGATGATGGAAATAATGATAGTGGGCGAGCATTTTTTATTGAAAATATCACTATTAATTGCAATGTTTGAGCTAAATAATAATATTCAATTAATAAATCAATATTTGCCATTTTTTGATTAATTGCCATTATCGCTAATGGAATATTATTATTTGATATTGCTGAATCACTAATTTTTTGTTGGATTTGTTTTGATTTAAAATTAAAATCATTATTATTCATAGATTGTATCATGTAATCAGTATTATTATTAATATTGAATGAATTGAAACGATTCCACCAATCATACATCGTATATAATGGCATTGCTTCTGTTTGTGATTGTACACTGGTACGTATCATAAAATCTAATAATTGACATGTAAAATTTATGAACTGTTCTAAATTATTTTCATCTATTAAATTTAAAAAAAAAATATATTTATAAATTAAAGTCATTATAATAATCATCATTATTATTTTACCCATTTCTAATTCTTTTCTTATGATGCGATCTTTAGGCTTTTTACCCATTTTCTCGATCAAATTGCACAGTGTTTCGAATCTTTTCAATATGAATAAACGAAATGCCATTGTTGAGACATTATGTTTTAATGTAAAACTTTGTACATTTTCTAAATATTTTAATGATTTTGATATTTCAATCAATGTCGGCTGTTGATTCCATTGTAATAGCAGCTCCCAAAAACAATTTATCAATAATATATCCGAATCTAAACAATTCGGAAAACATCTTCGTACATGATTCAATATTTCGATTAATGTAGATTCTGTTTTTAATGTTGCAGCCATTTCGTTTATTGCATTTGATCCATGTTCTAAATTATCTAATAAATTGTTTTTATTAGTATCATCTTTGCAATTAGATTCATTTGTATCATCACAATTTAATGTTAGTGAATCGATTCCAATTTGCGTATGATCAATGAATAATTTTGGATCAATGTCATGATATAGCGCCCAACGTGCAACAATTTCCGAAACGATACCAGGACCACTTGTCAATATGAATGATAAGGATATTGAATTTATTTGTTTTAGATTTACCATCATTTTATTATTGATGCTAGCAAATGAAATCTCATCATTTTTACATGATTTCAGCAGTAAATCTAATAAAAATAAATCTTCCAATTGTTTTGATAATAAATTTAAATTTTCTTTATCCAAATGCAATGTTTCCCATTCATTATCCGGCGATGATGTAATATCTTCATCATTAGTTGATTTTTCAGCCATATTAGTTTCTGCATCTTCATTATCTTTATTCTCGACATCATCATCATTTGATTGTTTGTTGGATTTGTAATTCTGATTTTTTATGCGATTAATAAATACTTTTATCATATTTATCGCAATGAATGCAGCTGGTATATTTGTTGAATTATAAATCAATTCGAAAATATATTTCCAATTTGAATTCATCTCTTCTTCTTCATCATCATTGTCAATATTGATAAAATTGAACATTTTATCATGATTATTCGAATCATCATCTTTGATATTAATCATGATTGTATTGATAATATGATTGAATGTTTGTGAAAATTTTATCCAACAATTTGAGTCCAGTATCATTGATTTTTGTTGTAACCATGAATTGAATAATAACAATAATAAATTTGATGATTTTACGTTTGTTTCATGCAATAAGAATTCAATATTATCATTATTATCGTTATCGTTGTAAAATGTTGTGAAAAACAGAAATTTAGATAATTTATCTAAATTCTTCTGGGAAAAATCATTATTATCATTATGGGCATTTCTATTATTTTTCATATCATTCGTATCTTTTTGCATCAATGCCAATTCTAATGGTAAGTTTTCTAAAATTTTCTCTTGATCATCTTCTGTTTTTGTTTTTGTTCTATTCGTTTTGAATAAATAATTATAATATAATTTAAAATGTGATAACATCTCTATGATTGTTATCGAATTGGATGCATCAACATCATCATCATCAGCATTATTCAAATTATCATCATTTCTTAAAATCGAATTACGAAATTCAAATAATGATACAATGCGTACAATATCGCTACCAGACCAGCCTTCTAATTTATTCATTAAATTATTTATATCTGGTGTTTGTTCAGTTCGTTGGCCATTAATAATAATATTTAGATTTTGATAATTTTCTTTCATTCTGATGTAACATTGACATAATTGTATTATTCTTCTACACATTTGTATTAATAATTTATTTTCAAAATCTAATTCATTTTTATCATTCATCAGTGATAATTCATTCAATAATTTTTTCATAATAAATTCAATCAAATATGGATCATTACAATTATGACAAAGTATTTCAATTGTTTCATGTTTGATTTCCGATGTTTTTATCATTAATATTAATTTCAAAATATTGCTGTAATATTTTTCTTTCACATCTTCTGACATCTGCATCATCATTAATTCTTCGTTGAATTTTTTCAATAAATTTTTTAAATCTTTCATTATATGTATGTCACGAGTTTTTTTACTATTTTTATCAGTCATCGAACAAAGAAACGGTATATGAAATTGATATAGTTTACAATTATCATAATTGAATAATAAACATCTGGAATATTGAAAACATGTTCGATATTCATCTTGATTATTCAGTGTTTGTTTTATGCTTTGAAGTATTAAATAATTTAAACCAAACATTTGATGATCTAAATATAGTAATTTACAATTTTTTCCAACATTAAATGCTGTTACGCGTGGTCCATTTTGTGTACACCATATTTCTAATATACCACGTTTTGGCACATATATTATTAAAAACAAGGCTTGCTTACAATAATGATTATCATTATGATTTGAATGTTGTTGATCTGAATTTTCATCGACAACAATCCAACCGATTTCAGCTT
Organism: Psoroptes ovis; assembly: GCA_002943765.1. Taxonomy (NCBI): domain Eukaryota; kingdom Metazoa; phylum Arthropoda; class Arachnida; order Sarcoptiformes; family Psoroptidae; genus Psoroptes; species Psoroptes ovis. Next base: position 452,311 of record PQWQ01000001.1, read on the forward strand.
TGCGATATCCTTTCCAAATGCGTATGGCAATAAGATTTTGCATATCAAATAATATTACACGACCAAAATCATCAGTTACAGCTGCTAAACGGCGATTGGGTGATAAACAGATACGATTACCCAAACGTTCATCAAACAATGCTAAATCTATTGGAACATTTGTGGACGGTTTAATCATATCTTTAACGTTATTGGATGATTTTGATTGTTGATTATTGAAAAATGAGAAGACATTTTTCACTTTATTCATTAAATATTGTGATAATTCATCCATTATGGCATGTGTTGTACCCTATTTAAATTAAAGATTGAAAATAATTAATATAATTTGACATTGAAACAAGCTCTTACTTCTTGAGCGCGATAAAAACCAATATACGGATTTGTACCGGTGGTAAGAAAGAGATTAGCATGATCATTTGCAATAGGTTTACAATCATCAATCGAATGCGATACTAATGCATCAAAATCATTGCGTGAAAATGAACAAACATTTACACAATCGAAAATTTGACCATCTGAAGGTGTATCGAATGTCCATTTTTTGAATGTGAAAGGTGTTTGCTGATCACTACTATTGTAGCTTGATTGAAAAAATGAATTATCATCAGATTTCATTAAACGAGCGCGTGATAGTTTCAGGCTTTGAAATAGGCTAAAACCATCGATTTGTATGACTGCTGATGGATATATTATCAATATTTCATCCATTTGTTCATTTAAAAGATTATTGATTGAATATGTGCGACATTTTATGCTCATAATAGGTTCTTGATGAAATAAATATGATAATAATATAAATTTTCCATTTTCACTATAGATACGAAAATAACCAGATGAAAAACCGATCATAATGGCAGTCCAATCACGAAAATTTACAACCGATTTCTTATTGGATACAAATGGTGATAGCACAATGCTTGTAATTATCTCATCATTCTCAAGTTCTTGTTGATAAAAGAAAATGATTAGAAAAATTTTCAAAAATAAAGCATAAATATACCTGGCAATGTTGTCGTGTAAACGGAATTAAATTCATATTGATGATTGGAATTATTCAATGATGACAATTGTTGCTGTTGTTGTAATTGTTTCGAGTGAAATATCGATATTATTTGATGTCTTCCAATCACTAATAAATCATAAAATGGTGATATTGTTATTATACATTCATTGAGCCATTTAAAATCATTATCATCATCATTTTTATCATCATTAATTAATTCACTAGTATCCCAATTCCAACGATTATCCCAATCATCATCACGATTTCTTTCTTGTTTGGTACGTTTTTCAGGCATCAAAATTTGTTTTAGGTCACTTAAATTATTAATGATTGAAAATAGATTCATTGAGGCTGACATTTTTTTTTTTTTTTTTTTTTTTTTTTTTTTTTTTGATTTATCACAATTTTACATATTTTTTAAATGACCAATAAATTATTTAATTTAATGAAATTGAAAAATTGTATTTATAATCACACGTATACGTAAACAAATATACAAATCGAAATAAACAGCTGATTGCCACTTTTACAACGCACACATTGTTTACATTATTCTGCATTGACTCTATAGTCACATGTTGCGAAATTTTAATAAAATTTCAACCGAATTAAAAAGTCTTCAAAATGAATCAAACAAAAAATGATGATGATGATGATATACAAAATGTATTGAATACATTACAAAAAAGTGAATTATTCGGTCAAACAATACAAAATGATCGTCAAGAATTAATATATTTAGATATGATTAGACAAAAAAATCGTGAAGCATTAACAGCGATGAAAAAATTATCAACGAATAATGACTGTAAAAATATCTATATTTGTATGGGTAATATGTTCATAAAACAAACGATAAATCAATCAAAAAATTTAATCGAAAATGATCAAAAAAATGTTAACAAACAAATCGATACAATCAATCAACAATTGCAAAAAAATGCTGAAAATATTTATACATTGGAAGGAAAATTTGATCAATTTCGTACATTCAATTTGAAACCATTATCATCAAATGAAGCAAAAGGTTTTAATATTATATCGAATTCATTGAAAAAATTGGATTTATAAAATTTGAAATCGAAAAAATAAAATAAAATTCAAGATCAAAAATACATTGTAAATAAATTTTGATTTTTTATGGAATTCTTTGAATCCGAATTTTTTTTATAAGTACCTTCGAATTGATTTAATTAATAAGACAAGGCCATTTAAAGCGATTAGTTTCAACGAATAATGAATAATTACTATCACGTATATCATTGGAATTATTATCATGATTATTGAATATGAAACGTTTATCATTATCTAATATATAATTAATTTGATTTGATTTATTATTCATTTGTTGATCACCGAAATCAATTTTTGATTGTTGATCAATATCACTAATATCATCATCATTATCTGAGACACCATTTTTTATCATTCGTAATGAATCTAATGTATTGGTACTAATGCTATTATTATTATTTGTACTATTATTATCTGCATTATTATGATGATGATGATGATGATGATGGTTTTTACGATCTTTACGATATTCTAACCAATATGTTTTCATAAAACCTTTGCCTTTCAAACGTATCGTTCCTCGTTCACGAATAATCCATTCATTTGGATCCAGTAAACGTTGTGTCACTTCACTGATTTGTATTTTCATTTTGGCACTAGTGGTTTCTAAACGGCTCGATGTATTGACTGTATCACCAAATAGACAATATCTGTTTAAATGAAAAATTTCGAGATTGAAATCAACAAATCTTAATTGGAAAAAATTGATAGCAGAATACCTTGGCATTTTTTGCCCAACAATGCCACCAACAACCGGACCTGTATGTATACCGATACGTATTTTAATGTGTCTACCACGTGATGGATCTCTGATCTGATAACAAGCATGTATCATATCTCTAGCGGCTAAACATACTTTACGTGCATGATTATAGCTACTTTCTTCTTGATGAACTGGCAAACCACCGGCAATCATATAAGCATCACCAACAGTTTCAACTTTATAGATGTCATGTTTTTCAGTTAAACGATCAAAACAAGTATATGTTTCATTCAACATATTAACAACATCCATTGGGGCTATTTTACTACAAATTTCAGTGAAATTTATTATATCAGAGAATAATATTGTAACCGATGAAAAATACTATTGTGAAGAAAAATGTCTGAAATTAGTTTCCAATAAATTATCATTATAATTACTAACCTGACAAGTTTCAATATTTTTTTCACCAACACGTAATTTATCGGCAATTTTTTTCGGTATCATTTGATATAATAATTCATCTGAACGTCTACGTTCTTCATCTAATTTTCTTATTGTTATCTCTAATTGTCTACTTTTACGTAATTCTTGATCTAGCGCTAATTTTAATTCGGCACTTTGTTGTTGTCCAGCCAATACCATATCACGTGAAAAATCATGCATACTCAAGTCATTCAAGTAAAGACCAGTTTTAATTAATGTATCTAAATTGGCAACACTTTTGATGTGAAAAAAAAAGAAAAATTTCGATTAAAATTACTGATAATTGAATAATGATAATGATATCATCTATTTACTTTGGTGCACCAAGAAATGAAATACATTTCCAACATTCAAAATAAATCATTTGTCCTTTTAATTTTAAAAATGATTGAGTTTCATTATTCAATAATGATAATTCATTATGTTGTTGATTTTGTTGATTATTATTGGAATGTTTATTATTATTATTATTATTATTGGGCATCAATTTGCCATATTCTTCTTGATAACGTACTTCGCGTGCAATTTCAACATCACCTCTGTTCATCATTTCATAATCAGCTAAACTTGATTTACTGATATTGCGTAATTCTCGTATAATTCGGCTACTATTATTGCCACTTTTAAGTAATATATCTAATTTCAATTCAAATGTAGTATTTGTGTGTCGTAATATCTGAATAAGAATAATTTAAAGGAAAATTAATTGTCATAAATAATAATATAAGCACAAATATATTACCGATTCCCAATTGAAATCTATTTTTGGTTTGATTAGTGAGAATACTTTTGTCAAATTTTGGCCTAAAATATTTGGACAAACCATCTGTGTGGAATTTTTTTTTTTTCATAAAATAATTAATGATGATAATATAATGAATTAGATTGAAAATATTTCCCAACAAACTAACCTTCAAACAGCTTCCAATTTGGCATATTTTCATATTAGAATCAAATACAATACTAAATGGAAATATATCCATAAATGCTTCCAATGTGATTGGCGATAGATTTAAATGCTCTAATGAATTATTCAACGAACAAAATTGTTGTGATGTTGATGATGATAATTGCTGTTGATGCTGTAATGGTGTTGGTGATGATGTTACAGATAATGATGGTGTTGTCGCTGTCGATGATGATGTTGATAATGATGATGGTGACAATGCACGATTCATCATTAACATATGTGTTGGACATTGATAACCCATTGTCGTTGTTGGCGTTGTTATTGCTGCTCCTGACGATGAACCATTATTATTTCCTGATTCATTTTTATTATTATTCAACATTAATGATGAATTGGCCGATAATCTTGATAAACATCTTGAATGTTGATAATCACCAATACCATTACGTAAACGTTCTAAATAAACACGATTATCAAAATGTAATTGTAATATAAAATGATATTCATTTATTTCTTGATTTTCGCTAAGCAATTCAATTTCAACATCAGTTGAATAGAATAATTTTGCTACTTTCAATATTTGTCCAACAGTATACCATAGTAAAAAATTACGTTTCGTTCGATAATGTAATATTAAACCATATTCATTTTCATTATCACAAAAATATGATGGCGGTTTCAGTCGGGGATAACTCAGTCGTAAATATTCATGTAAATCATCTAAACTATTTAAAAAATCGCTAAATTCACGTCCTTTTGAACAGAATTAAAAAATAAAACACAAAGAAAAAATGAATGGATTAATATTAATAAAAATAGAGGGTTTAAAGTTTTAATTCGTAGTTTTAAAATTAGATTTCGTAATTTCACAATTTGAAATTTCATTTAAAACTACGAAAATTAACTTTAAAACTATGGATAAAAAATGAAAAACCCTGTAATAAATATTTTCAAAAATTCAACTCAGAAAAACCAAAAACAAAATAAAAATAAATTCATGGTAATATACAAAAATTTAATTACAAGGAAATTTATACATTATTTAATTGAAAAAGACTTTGCGTTATTGTGTTTATATTTATGTTTATTTGCTCTTGAGTATTCATATGTGAATATTTGTGAAAACAAAAAATTAAATTAAGACCATCATTAAACAAATAAGAGTGAAAACAATAACCAAACAAATAACAGCAACAACATCAAAGAACCATAATGAGACAAAATTTTTCAATGTTGAAATCTGTGAATTTCAAGAGCGAAAAATTCAATGGGAAAAACGAAAAATATAATTCTCCTTCATAAATAAATAATTGAATAATTAGATTTTGATGATATGAACATTAAAAATAAACGAGATAAATTTTGGGTGAAAATACAAAATTTATAACAAAATACACATTGTATCTAGTTCAACCTTAAAATCTAGGAACCAGAGGACACAGAAAAAAATATTAATTTTCGCATAAATTTTAAAAATAAAAATAAATTCTTCCTGGTGATAAGTGGGGTGAGAAAAATTTGAAAAAAAATTAAATTGCCTGAATAACGCGATTGCATTAAGACCTGCGACAGCGAAACAGCTGAATGGTGATCCAGAGATCCATAGAGTTTTGTCATTGAAAATTGAATAAAATTAAATAAAAATTCGCGTATTTTGCATATACTGAATTCTTGCATCTTTGGTTATTTTTTCAACATCATATTTACTTTCAACTAATCCATAAAACCACAATTATTGAACAACAAAAAGCTTATGTTTATGTCATTCCAATGGGGCGAATATTGGAGGGCAAAAAGATATTGTTTTAACCAGAAGAATTGAATAAAATTAAAATTATATTAATAATATTAATGCTAATAATTGAAAATTAAATAATAATAATTATTATTATTATTATGATAATAACAAATTGAAGAATAAAATAAAATTATTCTGTTTCCATTTCTCTCTTTCATCGTTTTCGAAATGATACATGGTTTTGTTTTTTTCGTTTTTTCGGTTTGTTTTTCATTAAAATGCAAGTATTAGATTGTCCGATAAGTTCTTGCCGATTTTCATATGATTTTCTACGATATAATCGGCAGAAACTTTTTGGACAACCTAATATTTTTCGAGAGAGAATATAATTTATTCAAAGACACACACACACACACAAAACGAACCAAAGAAAAACGAAAAACAAAAAAGGAAAAAAAATTAAATAAATAAATATACAGATGCCAGATATATTTATAATATTTGAAGAAAATATAATTAGTTCATAAATATTAAATTAAAGCATTGATGATAATAATGATAATAATAATAATAATAATAATATTATCATGAACATCTTACGAATACATGAATGGTAAAATATAATAATAATATTGGGCTGTCCCATAAGTTCTTGCCGGTTATATCGTAGAAAATCATTGAAAAATCGGCAAGAACTTATGGGACAACCTAATAATAATAATGAAACAACGATGGACCTGATGCAATATTTCCGCATGGCGATAAACGGAAACACACAGAGAGTTTAATGTTTGCAGAAATACAAATAAAATAAAATATTAAAATTGAAATTGAATTAAAATTGATCTGGTTTCTGGATCTTTGTTTGAAATATTCTAATTTTGTTGAATTAAATTCTGTAATTTCATTTCATTTCAAACAATAATTTCATTGGATTGCAAATGGAATTTAATTTAAATTTATTATTTGAAAAAATACAAATATTTTACATACCTAAAGCAGACAATACAACATCATAACCATAGCGACCAATAAATGTAACAAATGATTCACCGATACCGAGTAATAATTGTTTTTCCGATATACGTAGCGTCTTTGTTTTTTTTGATGGATGGATACGGAAAAATAATCAAAAAACATTAATCATGGAAAAATTAATATCAATGAAAATCCCCGGGAATCAAATGTAAAGATAAATCAAATAATAATAATAATAATAAATCAAGCTATAGCTTACCTTACAAGCTTTATCGATAATATTTTTCGTATAAACATCAGGATAAACAGTATGCGTATGAAAACTGGTCTCTTCGATTTGTGCTAACCGTCGAATTTCATTCCATTTATCCACACCGAAATTATCTTGAATATATTGTATAATATTTTCAATAAGTAAACCGTACATTTTGTCTGTTTATTTTTGTTGTAGTTTTTGCTATGGGCTTATTCTGTATAAGAATTGATCTGGGCAAAAATAAAATAAAATTCGTTCAATTTTCAAGTTTCAAAAGCAAAAAATGTATTGAATTATTGAAGTATTGAAAATTCACAGCGATTTGAATTGATTGATATTAATAATGCTTGTAAAAGCACCACAAGAAAAAACATTCAAAAAAAAATTGACAATTTAAAATACATGTATGTGAACCAGAAAAAAAAATTTGAAGCACATAAATCATTGAATCATTGAAAATCTCGAACATCGATGATTGATTATTTTGTATAAAAAAACAAATAAATAAATATTTTCTTCTTCTTCAGTAATACACTTGTTTAATACACTTATTTATTCTTCGATTTTTTTCCCCAAGATTGTTTTATGTATTTTTCACAGTTTTTATTTTTTCGCTGGTAGTTTTTGGTTCACAGTTTTTTCAATTGAAAATATTCATGTATATAAGATGATGATGATGATTTATTCTTGTGTTTTTTTCAAATTTGAACGCTTTGAAGTTCGATAGAAAATGTTCATAAAATATATCAGATGAAAATATGAAATATAATCCGTTTTCTTCAGAGAAACATTGGAAAATATTGGAACAAAATAAATCATAAAAATAATGATCAAACGATTACACAATTTACAAAGTTATCAAATCTTTTTTTGAATCCAAATCATTGATTCATTTATATTTTGTTTTTCACTTGTGATAATCATAATAATAATCATCATCATTTGAAATTTAGATTCGCAATTCAATCTTTCAATACTTGAAATTTTATTTCAAATCATCATTCATCCATCCATTCATCATCATAATAATAATTATAAGTTTTGAAATATTTTTTGATTTCAAATACGGAATTACTATTTTGAAAATGATAGATTTGATCAACATACACATTATCCGACGAATCTGCTGACAGATTGGCTGCGATATATTTTTATTTTTCGCAAAAAAATAAATGCACAAGTTTTAAAACAATTGTAGAAAATTTCATGATTTTTTCACCACATGAAAATTTGAAAAATTTAAAATTTTTCAATGAATTTTAAAATTCAAAAAGAAAAAAATCATGGTTGAAATCACAATTTGAAACATGCGAAGAAATTTGAACAACCAGGAATTCTGACAAGCACACACACACGCACTTACTGGGCCGAAAAAAAAAATTCAATAAATACACAAAATTCAAATGGTTCAAGAAACACAAATGAAAATTTATATTAAATCTTTCTTGGTTTTTTGTTTCTCGAATAAAAAATGAAACAAAGAAACAAAGCGTAAATCGTATTCAATGTTTAAATTGGTAATTATTAGCTGAATCGTAAAGATATAAAGAAGAAAGAAACTAAAAAAATATATTCTGTTCAAATTGAATAAATGAAAATGAATGAAATGAATATGAATGGAATGAATATTTACTTTACGCATGAATTTTTCATTCATATATTTGAAACAAGAAAAGTAGAATTTAAAATATTAAATGTAGCACCATCAAGTAAAATGATGATCACTGGACAACAAAAAAAAAAAAAAAAAAAAAAACGCAATCATTTCATTTCATAAGTGGTCATCAAAAGTAATCAATGTGCAAAGATGATGAAGGAAGAAATTGCTTATTAACTTTTCTTAAATTGATTCAATTTTATATTTTGCTACGATCACATTGTCATTTTGTGAAGAAATTGATCGAAAAAAAAAATAAAATAAAATAAATTATTAAAAATTGAAAATTGATTGAAATTATCAAGATTATTACATGTCAAAAATTGAATTTTTCCACTTCAATTGTTCAAAAAACAAAAATTCAATGATGATTGCTGAAACCATTCAACGATCACAATGACAATGGTGATGATGATTGAATTGTTTGAAAAATAAATAAAAACAAAAATAAATGATAATGTATTGATGATGTATTGATGATGGCTACTGACAGCGTAAACTAAGCAAAACACCAAAATGATTTTTCACCAAATGATAATGATGATGATAATATCAATCAATGATGATCACACGGAAAAAAAAATATCGAAATTAAAATTTTGAAAAAATTAAAAAAAAACTACGGACAATAAACCACAACTATAACCACAAAAACAACAACAATAACAGCAGCAGCAGGCATAAGCGACGACGAAAAAAAAACCAATGTCAACAACCATTCGAACATAAAAAAGCGTATGCAATGAATGCATATGTCACAATACACAAATTTTTATTTTTTCAAATATCAATATCCTATTTTGATCTATAATTACGTTCAGCATTATATCAATATTTAAGGAAATGATCGAAATTTCTGATGATTTTTATGATTTTTTTTGTAAAAATTTTCAATTTTTATGAAAATTAAAAAAAAAAAATTGAGGACAATCAAACCAACACAATACACACACACACACAAACAATGATTGATTTATACAATGATTTCATAATTAATCGAAACAAATTAAAATTCAAATAATAATAATAATGATAATAATGAACAATCAATGATTGATACAATCAGTGAAAATTTTTAATTTAAAAAAATGATTTTTTTTCTTCTTGTTTTTCTGTTGGTTGGTTAGTTTAAAAAAATTATTTTTTCATATCCAAATGTATGAGAAAAATGGATCAGAAAAATAAATGAGAAAAATTTCAAATTAAAAATTGAACTAGATTTTTGATCATTGAACATTTGGTAATTGTTGTATGTCGGGATATGAACCATACTTACACACATATACACACACAATTATATCGATGATATTGATTAAAACAAATGAAAAAATGAACAAATAAAAAAATCAAATCAAATCAAATACGTGATGAATCGATTGTAATCATTTATGTTTCAAGTTTTTTTTTTCGTTGGTTGGTTGAGGGTGATGATGATGATAATGATGATAAGGATCAACAATAATAGAAATGAATGATAATAGAAATGAACAATGTTCATTCAATTCAAATGTATTTTATAAAAAACTTCTATCAAATTAATCTTATAATAAGAATTCATTTCACATCCTCACATCCACACACACAAATACCAACATTTAATTATAATTATAACAAAGATATTTATCTTGACTTTTGGTATTACAATTTATTAATGTTATAATTATTATAATCATTATCATTGGTCAGAAATATCATCAATGGAACAATACCGAAAAGTCAGAACAATGAAAACAATGAAATCAGTCTGTGTGAATTAAGGTTTGAATAATTGTTTGAATTTTTAAAATAACCGAAATTTCATACTCGAAACAACACGAACACTTAAAGGTGACAACCTTTACAAAACACATGCACAAACACACGCAAAAATATCATTAATTCATTTACACATTCTTGGTGAAATTTAAATGATAAAACATTAGATATACTTGGTGGAAAATATGTGGAAAAAAAAGGAAAATTCAAAATTTTTAAAAATGACCAAAAAAATAAAATGAAATCAAACGAAAAAATTTTGAAAAAATAAAAGATGAAAAGGAAATGATAGACAAATGTTTTGATTTGATATTTTAGTGTCATTCAGTCGTATGGGTCATTGACAAATCTCGTCATATTTGACATTTTCTTTATTTTTATTTTGATGATTTTGAATCAGAGAAAATTTATTCAAATTGATAACGATTTTTTCAGATTTTTTCAGCCAAACAATTTTCCTTAATATATGCGAATGAAAAGAGAGAAAAACTAATAGTCCTAAGATCTATGCAAATATGGCCGATTAAATTTGAATATTTGAGATGAAACATGTAGCATGCAACTGGCAAGCACTATCAGTATTAGTCGAAAATATCTGTACATCATAATTATCATAATCAAATATTAACGAATGTGTATGTACGAATGAATTCTTCTCAACATAAGAATATCGTGCAATACATTTGAATGCACACATTGGACATTACAGTATTTGAATTATTCGACAATATCATGTTTATCTATGCCGTTGACCATGGTCGTCATCGTCGTCATCACCAGAAAAAAACAGCGAAATTATCTTTGAATATGATCTTTGTAAATATTCAAAAAAAAAATTGAAAAATTTTAATTAAAAAAATCAAATAAAATGAAATAATTTGTCGTTTTATCTTAATTTTTTGATTTGATTTTAGATCAAAATTTTCAAATAAATTGCTGCCATTTTTGAACAAAATTTTCGCGACACTCATACAAAATTTATCAATTTTTCCCATCTACCGACTTCAAATCAGTGTTGTTCATAATTATTTCCCATAAAATATTGTTTAAAATACTGTTGTTTCATCTTCAAATATTAGGTTGTCCGAAAAGTTCTGGCAGATTTTCAGTGAGCAACTCTATTGATTAAGCGAAATGAACTTTTTGGACAACCTAATATTTACATTTTTGAACATGATCCAATGGACTTTGCAATAATGCAAAAAAATTTAAATTTGATCACAGATAAATGGCGGCACTAGCAGCAATTCATTCATTCATTTATCAATGATGATTAATCGCAAAAATTGAAATTGAAATAAAATTAATTTGTTTGGAACATAATCGATCGTCGAATAGAGAGTCAGAGAGAGACAATAATAGAAACTCTATGAAATAATTTGCTTTTGCTTTCAATTATTATATTATGGACGCCTAAATTCATTAAATATCCATTTTGTTTTCTCGATTTATTTTTTCCGTTTGGACAAATTATTTGTTATTAGCCTGCCCGGTTTTTATTGTATTCACTGCTGCGGAAAAAAAGTACATGAATAATTCAATAGAAAATATTTATGGAATGTGTTTTTTGTACAAGCAAAAGCAAAAAAAAACGACAAAATCAAAGAAACAAATCTTAATAAATCTAAGCCGAAAAAGAATTAATATCAATTAATACTGGGCAAAAAAAGATATTGAAAATCGATCGATAATGATTGTCATTGATAATGATGATTATTTTTCGGCTTTGTCTCACCAGTATTTGTTTAATTCTCTTTGGTTAAACAAATATTGGCGAGCGAATAGGAAATAAAACATGTTGTGAAAACATGACAACAACAATGGCGATTATGGTGATGATGACTATTTGAAAATCAATCAAAAATAATAAATCTACGATCATCCGTATATGAATCAAAGATCGGTACAAAACCGAAAAATTTTCGAAGAACCTTTCATTTCTTTTTGATGGATGGAATTGCTCAAGCACTTTTTACATAAGATCGTAATCATTCGTATTCATTTTTATGGAAAGAACTCAATAGTTTTCAAGTATTTCAACAGAAATCAAATCAAATCAATTAAACAAAAAAAATTGATCATAATCCATCGATTGATTGATTAATTCTATTATTTCAATGTCAATTTTTTCAAAAAAAAAAGAGCCAGGAATTGATGTTTCAATAATTTTTCAATAATTTTGTTTGTTACCAAACCAAACAATAGACGCAAACAACAAACTAACAACAAAAATTTAAATAAATCCTATCAAATTATTGATATCATACCAAATCAAGGATTGAAGATAAAAGAACAAATAATAAAAAAATCAATAATAACAATAGTCAAAACAAAATCATTTAATGTTTGTCAGAAAAAAAATGAATGATTTCAAAATAAATCATAATCACATACATAAGCTTAATAGATCAATTGAAAAATAAAATAAAATGTATTGGGCAACAACAACAACAACTGATTATCTAATCAAAGATAAAAGGGTAAAAATATTTATTTTAAAAATTTTTTTTTTATATTCGACGCAGGTTGATTAATGTTGATTGATTGATTTCCAATGAAAAACAATCCATCAATCAACAATATGATGATCAACAACACTTAATGAAATGCAAAAAAAAATACATTGAATAATTGAGACATCCAGAAAAAAAATACATCAGATAATTTTGATCATCTTGGCGATTGGTTATATAAAATTATTTTTTAAAGATCCTTATTGATTTCTTTCATTTGTTCTTTTGTCATTTGACTACGATTCATTTTATTTTCATTTTTGTTTTTCTGTTTGATCTGGTCGACAAAAAAAAATATTCATTTTTTTACGCCAGAAAATATGACGAAAAAAAGTTGGTGAATTTGATTTTATTGAAATTTTTTTGAATAATTTGTATTCATATTTCATATTTGTACGTAGAAAATTTTATGCCCATTTCAAAATATGACCATGATGAATCATCAGAAAAACAATATAATCATAATCATAATCAGCAACAAAAAGAAGATGAAGAAGAATTAGATACATATTTTCAATCAGAAGTCGATATACCAGAATGTAGTGATGATGTAATGTGAAAATTTATGGTTCACAAAAAAAAAATAAAAATAAAAATAAAAATATTAATTTCATTTATTTTATATTTATTCTTAAATTATATTTCTATTTCCTCAGTATTCATTCAAATGGAAAAGATTATGGGCATTCACTGGTCCCGGTTTTTTAATGTCAATAGCATATTTAGATCCTGGCAATATTGAATCCGATATGCAATGTGGCGTCATTACTGGCTATAAATTATTATGGATATTATTATGGTCAACAATATTAGGTTTATTAATACAAATATTATCAGCTAGACTTGGTGTTGTAACTGGTAAACATTTAGCTGAATTATGTTATTTACGTTATCATAAATTTCCTCGATTATTATTATGGATTATGACTGAAATTGCTATTATCGGTTCTGATATGCAAGAAGTTATTGGCACTGCTTTAGCACTTTATATGTTGACTGATCGTTATTTACCATTATGGGCTGGTGTATTGATCACCATTTTGGATACATTTTCATTTTTATTTTTAGATAAATTTGGTGTAAGGAAATTGGAAGCATTTTTTGGCTTATTAATTGCTATCATGGCCGGTAAATATTGGTTTTTTTTTAAAAATATTCATAAATCATCAACCCCTTTAATGTTTCTTGTTGCTTTTTTGTTTTTTCATCCGAAATCACATATTTCAGTTACATTTGGCTATGAATTCATAGTGGTGAAACCGGAATTCACAGAAATAATGAAAGGTTCATTGTTGCCTACATGTAGTGGCTGTAAAAAAGCAGCATTATTACAAGCTGTCGGAATGATTGGTGCTATTATACAACCGCATAATCTGTATCTACATTCAGCATTAGTCAAATCACGTAAAGTTAACAATGAAAAACGTTTAGAAACTAAAGATGCAAATCGTTATATTGCAATCGAATCTGCTATCGTATTGTTTATATCATTGTTGATAAATCTTGCAGTTATATCAGTATTCGGTAAAGGATTGAATGGAAAAACTAATCAAGATGTTTATGAACTTTGTGTGAAGAAAAAATCAAATAAATATATCGATATAGATGTGTTGAAAAATGACACTGATACGTTCGATGCTGACCTTTATCAAGCTGGTATATTTTTAGGATGTGAATTCGGTGCAATTCCATATTATGTTTGGGCAATCGGTATATTAGCCGCTGGTCAATCATCAACTATGACCGGTACTTATGCTGGTCAATTTTCAATGGAAGGTTTTTTGAATTTAAAATGGCCACGATGGAAACGAGTACTGTTGACACGTACGCTTGCTATTGCACCAACATTATTCGTGACGATATATTCCGACGTACAAAGTTTAACCGGTATGAATGATTATTTGAATGCATTGATGGTCATTCAATTACCGTTTGCTGTGTTGCCAACATTAACATTTTCATCATCGAAAATTGTGATGGGAAAATTTGTTAATAATTTATTTAATTTAATTGTTGCAACATTATTATCATTAGGAGTGATTATTGTAAATATTTATTTTACAATACAATTAATTGTGGATAAATCTGAAAATTATGAGTATATTGTTTATCCAATATCAGCAATTTTTGGCATATTTTATGTATTTTTTGTGTTTTATTTGGTAAGTATTTGTTTTTTATTTCATTTAGAAATTATTTTTATTTAAAGATTTGTAATCCTTATTATTTTTAATTTTTTTATGACTCCAACCACCATCTAAAATAAAAAACAAACAGAAAGGATGTTTTCTTAGTGTTTTAGGTTTTAAATTTCATCATAAAATCCCGTGGATTGGCAAATATTTCGTTGAATCAAGCGAAAGAGAATATAAATATTTAGATTAAATTTCAAAAATTTTCATTCAAATTTTTTGAATTTTTTTTGTTACGTCTTTTGTTGATTTTTTTTTCAAAATAAAATTCACATGTTTTTATGCATTTTTCGTGACAAAAAAAAACTTGAAAAATGATTTTCAAATATTAAATTTCTTAATTTAAATAAATTAATTAAAATTAAATTCTTCACCCTAAAATGAAATGGAAAAATCTATGAACACATTGTTGAAATTAATTAATCATCAAGCATTCCACGATGATTGTAAATTGTTAAAATGTATGCAATGGAAAATCAGTACACGTTTACGTAATTCACATTATTCACGTTCAATCGTACAGCTGAATCGAATGATTAGAATTTTTAATAAGAAAATTAAACATTTTAATCGTGATAAATCAATAAAAAATAATTTATCGAAAATTTTCTTGGAAAAATTTGCCAATTGTTTGCATAAGATTTGTATGATTTCATTGAAATTATTTCGGTTCGTTTCAATTCATTTTTTTTTTTTTTTGTTGGAATTTTGATTAAGAAAATTTCAAATATTCTTTTCATTATTTCAACACTGTCAGATTGTCAAAAATATGGATTGAATTGGAACAATTGGTCAATCATTTTCTGATCATTAATGGTTTAGCATCGAGAATTTGGTACATATTTTTGCTTTTGATTATTTAATTTAATTTCATCAATTCATCTTTCATAAATTCATAGCATTTTTTCGAAAGCATTTATGGTTTATACATATGATATTTATTTGCAATTCGTCAAAAATCAAAACGATGATAAATTGATCAAATTATTGAAACAAATGAAAATAAAACCATTGAGAAGAGTTCAAGAAAAAATTGTTCCGAAATCAAAAATTAAAGATGATAAAGACTTAGGAGGTAAATTACAAAAAAATACAAATTTTATTAAATTCAATTTAATCACTGTTTATATTTTTATTTTTTACCAGTTCCAATTGATCGAAATATCTTTAATACGGGTAAAAATAATTCAAAGAGCAATAAAATTGATGGAAAACTAAAGAAAAAATTGAAGAAAACAAATGATATGGTCAAACAAAGCATTGATAATGTCATTTCGACAAAAAAATCTTTAAAAATTTCCAAGAAAAAGAAAAGACTTTTAATGGCTAATAAATTTACTGTGATAAATCAATGATTATTGAAATGAAATTTGTTTTTGTTGTTTTCAATTAAATTGTTGATAAAAAATTTCAATCTGTTTAGCCAAACGAATATCACGTTCACTAATACCGTTTACATCATGTGATGATAGCAGAATATTGACACGATTATAACAATTAAACCATTCTGGATGATGATCCATTTTTTCTGCTTTCAATGCAACCTGTGTCATAAAACCGAATGCACGTGTAAAATCTTTGAATTTAAATTCTTTCGTTATGGCATCACGACCCGATTTATCCATTGACCATTCTTTATCCAACAATGGTTGTAGCAATTCTTTACGTTGTTCATCATTCAATTTTGGTGATGCCATTTTTTGTTTTTGTAAAATTATTTTTGACGAATGAAAATTGGTTTTATTTAAAATGGTATGATTTAATGAATTTATTTGTTTGTTATTAAACGAAGATTTATACGAAATTGAACGACAAATATTCGAGGCAAACATAATGAACAAAATAAATTGAAATGATCAAAGTAAAACAAGGAGAAGCAGCAGCAAAAAATCAAAAATCAAGTCGAACAAGTTGTTGTTGTTTCAAATATAAAATTATATATAAATTGATGTTTTGAGGGTACGATCAAGGATGCTATATTATTATTATCAATATATTGAATATTGATTCATTTGCACAAACTCACCATCAATTGAATCAAAATTAAAGATTATGAATGAATGGCAAAAAAACCATGAAAAAGCATCAAAAACAAGCGTTGAAAACACACACAATTCACAGCAATTTCAACTATTTCGACCATTACATTCAACGATTTAAAAATTAGATTCAAAGTGACACACAACGAAATCGCCTATGAGGATAGCAAATAATTTTGGGGTAGAAGCATTAGCAAAAATTTTTTCGTTGCTGCTACAACTCTTTTCAACAGAGTTTATACGTTTGCAAGTTTTTGCCAAGTGTAAATTTGGCACATTTTTTTTCCCTCCTTAATTTCATTTTTGAAAATTTGAATATCGATAGTTGCGCAGAATCAACGTGAAATTTTGACTTTTGACCAATTGGCTTCGCTCAATTTACACAACGTATTTTTTTTGCGCTCAAAGTGCTCAACGAATTTTTTTTTTGCGCTCAAAGTGCTCAACAAGTTTTTGTTGAAATCAACACGTGGAATTTTGATCAAAATTTGAGAATTTGACGATTAAAATTGAAAATAGTTGATCCGTGAATCATCCAATTTTTTTGATATTAATTAAAATAAAATCATAAATTTTTAGAGTATCTTTTACACTTGGTAAAGATGAAAAGACAAAGAAGTAAGTCGAATATTTATGAGAAAATTCATATAAAATATTTTTTTACACACGTAGAACAATCTTCAATGAAAAGCATTCAATCAACGATGCGAACATTATGTAAATATATTGATGACAATTGTATCTTGGACTATTTAATTCCAACTTACAACGAATTAATGGAGAAAATTCGCATTGGTATCGCCGAATTCGGTACATTGAATGTCGAGCTCAATGAATACAAACGAATCAATGAAAAATTTTCAGAGTTGGCCAAATTTGATCTTGAAGCGAAAGCAAAGATGCAACAATCATTGGAGATAGCCGAGACTGCTGGTCAATTTTTAAAACAAATGAAGCGAGTTAAAAAATTCAAAGAAATGCATCCGATCATCACGAATTATCATGAATTGAGCAGAAAAAATTTGAGTTTTGTCAAATGTTGTGGAAACATTTACAGAAGCGGTTGCAGTATGTACTTACATATTCAGAAGAGCCATCCAGAAACATATGTTGATAAGTCTGAATTAGAATCCCTTTCATCAACATGTGGAGATTCTACATCATTGCAGGAACCATTACCATCAACTTCATCAAATTGTGAAACATTGCAGCAACCATTACCAACAACATTTGAAGATTCTACACCATTACCAGGAACATCTGACGATTCTACACCATTGCAGCAACCATTACCAGCAACATTTGAAGATTCTACACCATTACCAGCAACATCTGACGATTCTACACCATTGCAGCAACCATTACCAGCAACATTTGAAGATTCTACACCATTACCAGCAACATCTGACGATTCTACACCATTGCAGCAACCATTACCAGCAACATTTAAAGATTCTACACCATTACCAGCAACATCTGACGATTCTACACCATTGCAGCAACCATTACCAGCAACATTTAAAGATTCTACACCATTACCAGCAACATCTGACGATTCTACACCATTGCAGCAACCATTACCAACAACATTTGAAGATTCTACACCATTACCAGCAACATCTGACGATTCTACACCATTGCAGCAACCATTACCAGCAACATTTAAAGATTCTACACCATTACCAGCAACATCTGACGATTCTACACCATTGCAGCAACCATTACCAGCAACATTTAAAGATTCTACACCATTACCAGCAACATCTGACGATTCTACACCATTGCAGCAACCATTACCAGCAACATTTAAAGATTCTACACCATTACCAGCAACATCTGACGATTCTACACCATTGCAGCAACCATTACCAGCAACATTTAAAGATTCTACACCATTACCAGCAACATCTGACGATTCTACACCATTGCAGCAACCATTACCAGCAACATCTGACGATTATACACCATTGCAGCAACCATTACCAACAACATTTGAAGATTCGGACTCCGATTCAGATGTAGACTATGATGACGAAATTTATTATGCAGATGAGTTCGAATCGGAGTTCGAAGAAAAAAGGTGCAATTTTTTGGAAAACGCCAAAAAAGATTTATCGAGTGAAGATTATGAAAAATTCACTCGAGTGTGCGAGACAATCCTATATTTTAAATCTAAAGACTACATAAGTTTACCATCATTCGGGATTGTCTTCGATTCATTAATGAGAGCATTGGGCATTGATCTCAATACCAAGTTGCATAATTATGTATCAGATTTCATCAAATCAGAATATTTTCAATGGGAGTTCGCCAAAACACTCATCAACTTCATCACTCCCAAAGAATATCCAATCGGTGATAGCAACAAAAAATATTATTACATCCCGATCAAACAAATACTCCAAAAATATATCATCACCGAAGATTTAGTTAATGTGATCGATAAGGAAGAAGATCAGCTATTACCACCATATATACGAGATAATAAATTCGCCAAAAAATTACGACTCATCATATATGGTGATGAGTTCAACGCTTCCAATGCGTTGCGGGACACGAATCGCAGAAATAAAATATATATTTTATATCTTGATATCGACAATTACACGGCGCCAACAACGAAGCACAAAGACGTTCATTTATTGATGATATGGAGGTCAATTGATCAAAAGGATTCCAACACCTCTCTTAGTCAATTATTGAAACCATTGACTGACGATTTGGCACATTTAATCAAGCATGGAATAGATTTTAACGGCCGCAAAATAGAAGTTTGCGTGAGCCATATCTTAGGTAAGAAATTTTTTAATCTCCTAATAATCATTTCAATACAATTAATTCGTCTATCTAGGTGACAATCTTGGTGTTGCCGAATTGCTCGGTCTGAATAGAACGTTCGGTCCGGGTTTCGTTTGCCGTTATTGTGGCAAAAAGTATAGGAATCTTAACATTGATGAGGAGAGAGATTTGACGATAGGCAGAACTTATGACCAGTATGAGCAAGAACTTAAATTAGTTAAAAGAAATTCGAACTTCCCAAGTTTGAGCGGCATAAAAACGGATTCTGCCTTCTCGCCATTGGAAATTAATGTTTTCCAGGTTTCGCCACCTGATTGGTTCCATGATGTTGCGGAAGGTAATTTTAATATATTATTAAATTCAAAAAATAATTGAATTTTTCAAGGAATTATTCCCAAAACCATGGACATCATCATGGCAAAAATGACAAAGTATTTGTCAGCCTCTAATATCAAACAGAGTATCCATCGATTTAAATGGGTTAATTGATATCTAAATATATGATCGATGAATAAAAAAAGGATGGGAATATGTGGAATTATAAATTTAATTAGTATTTATTAATATATAAATACTTTACTTTACATTAATTAAAAATATATACTTTGATTATTATTGCTGTTATTTTAAATAAAATATATTTATTTTCTAACAATTTGGTAGCAGAGCGTTAAAAAGATCTATTTACCAGTTTGAAAAACGAAAAATGGATGAATTAATCAAACAAATCACTGATGCATTCACATCTTTGAATAGTAGATTGACTAATATCGAAGTCGAAAGAAAAAAACCAGAAATATTTGAAAACTTTGCGTTTTCAAAAATAGTATCGTATAATGGTGATAACCTAATCGAATGGCGTAACACAGTAACCTGTGCACTTGCCTCATGTGGTCAATCGAAATTCTTGGAGGAAGAAATTCCAACCAATGGAGAAGAATATGAACAAATGAAAAAATTACTGGGTATGCTGAAGTCTACATTCATACCGTCAAAACTAGATGTGGTGGCAAAATGTGAAACGGTATATCAACTCTGGAAGTTGATGTCAATCGATCACAAAGATACATTAGCAACGGCGGTACGCAAGTACAGCGAAATTTACAGCTGTTTGTATGTATCTGGTAGCCTACGATTATGGCTGGAAGAGATTCTGGTCAAATTCGACTCTTTCGACAAAGACTGGATAGATTTTACCGAAAAAATCAAGTGCATCATGATCATTCATATATTAAAATCAAATGAAAAAATCAAATCGCTGGTTGACAATTTAATATCAAAATCAATATGCACAATCGATGCATTGAAAAATGAATTTATAGAATATGACGAAAAAGTGAGAATCAAACCAGCTACAACGAATTCTAACAGTAATAATAATGATGCATATGAAACATACGATGTAGTTAAGAAAACTACACAAAAATTTAATAAAAATTTCAAAAAATTCAAATGCACAATATGCAAAAAAAATGGACATACAGCGAACGATTGCTGGTTCAAGAAAAATAAAAATAAATTTAATAATAACAAAAGCTACAATAATTATCGAGAACAACACATGAAAAACATTCTGTTGACGAATATACAATTACCAAACAATGAATGGATTCTCGATTCAGGATGCACCTCTCATATTATAGTGAAAAATCAACTCACTGGTGCAAAAGATATTGATTACATATTTTCAACAGCAGGAACCGAAAAAATAAGAGGTCAAAAAATTGGAAATTATGTAATTAAGTTAAAAAATAATAAAAAATTGAAACTATCGAACGTCGTATATGGGAATTTCAGTTCCAATTTGATTTCAATATACCAATTATTGAAACAAAAATATAAAATTAAATTTTATGAAAAAAAGGCTTTGATATTAAAAAATAAACAAGTCATTGCCGTCGCATGGAACAAAAACGGAATATGGACAATCAAAGAAAAAATGGATCAAAACAATGTCAATAATAATAATTATAATATTAGCAATATGTGCACTGAAAACAAAATCTTATGGCACAATCGACTTGGACATTGTGGAAAAAAAATTCTGAAAAGAATTAAATCAATTATGCCTAATATTAATGCTGATTTTGACCAATGTGAGGAGTGTATGTTGAATAAATCAACATCCATGCCTCATAAGACACCTATGATTTACAATAATGTAAAATCTTTTGAATTCTTGCATATAGACCTATGGGAAAGCCCAATATTATCCTATGGAGGAAATAAATATGCTATTATCATTGTAGATCATTTTTCAGGGTTTATATTTGGAATCGCTGTAAAATCCAAATCAGAAGTTGCTGATGAATTGATTCAATTTATTGACAACAAAGAAAAATGTTATGGAAAAAAGGTCAAAATTATACGGACCGATAATGGTACCGAATTCATTAATAAAAAATTTAAGAATTTAAGAATTATTGTATTGAAAAAGGAATCGAACATCAAAGAATTGTTCCATATTCTCCCGAACAAAATGGCATAGTTGAACGTACAAATCGAACCGTTTTCACAACTGTACGAGTTATGATGAATGCAGCAAAAGTTTCACATAAACTTTGGGCTAACACTATGGATACAGCCATTTACTTAATAAACATTTGGGTTAGAGATGATAAGATATCACCATTTGAAAAAATATTTAACAAAAAACCCAGTTATCATCATTTAAAAACGTTTGGTTGTATTGCATATTATCATCAACAACACCAATTTAGATCAAAATTTGAAAAAACAGCTAAAAAATTGATGTTCTTGGGTTATACCGAGACAACAAAAAATTATAAATTATGGGACCCTACAAAAATGAAAATTATCATCACTAATAATGTAAAATTTAATGAAAATGAATATTATTTTAAAATACCAAATAATGATGAATTATCATCATCGAATCATTTTTTTGTTTCAAATGATTTACCAAATGTGCCCAGTACAGCAAATAATGAGAACATCAATATTAGTAATGATAATTCAGATGTCAATCATGATAATAATGAAAATGATGACAATCATAATAATGTTGATAATGAGAATTATGATGACGATAATCACATTGAAAATGAAAATCAAAATGATGATGATTATAATATTGAATTAGATGATGAACAATCATCAGATAGTGGGGATAATTTTTCTCCCAGAGTATTTACACGTGCCAATAGAGGTGTACCACCAGAACGATATGGCTATAAATGTGAAAATTCATCGAATACGATACCAAAAAATTATAATGAAGCTATTAAATCAATTGATTGCGAAAACTGGAAAAAGGCTATCAAGACTGAAATTGACCAATTAAAAAAGTACAACGTATTTAAAGAAGTTAAATATGATAGTAACCGAACCGTTGTACCAACAAAATGGATTTTCACAAAGAAAAGAAATGGCAAATACAAAGCAAGATTAGTTGCTTGTGGCTATTCACAGCAACAAGGTATTGACTATAACGAAAAAATGTCACCCACACCCGATAACTGTCTCACAAATTTCGTGTTGGGTTATGCAAAGACATATGATTACAAAATCAGACAGTTAGACATAAAAACAGCATATTTAAATGCTGAGTTGAATGAAGATATATATGTAAACATACCACCAGGTTTTAATGGTGATGGTCAATTTAAATTAAACAAAGCTTTGTATGGATTGAAACAAAGCGCCTTACAGTGGTATAAGACAATTTCATCGTACCTACAAGAAATAGGATTTAAAAAATGTATCACTGACAAATGTCTATTTCGTAAAAATAAAATTTTGATTTTAATATACGTCGATGACATACTTATCGTCGCTCCAGATGATAACACAATAAATAAAATCATTAATGATCTTGAACAAAAATTTGAAGTCTCAGACATCGGACAAATAAGTGATTATCTTGGTATTAACATCATCGACAAAGGTCGATATTTCATCTTAAATCAAACAAAATATATCAAAAAACTATTAGATGACTATCATATGAAAAATTGCAAATCTACAACGTTACCAATGTCATCTCTTTATGAACAAGATGATAATGAACCAATAAATGAAAATTTGCCAATCCAACAAATAATTGGATCTTTACTATATGTGGCGTTACGAACAAGACCAGATATATTGTTTGCAGTAAATTGGATATCAAGGTTTTCAAAAAAACCAACTGCAAGTCTCTTCAAAGCTTGTAAACAAGTACTGCGGTATTTGTCAGGTTCAATTAACAAATCCCTGAAAATTGGAAAATTCGATAATTATATTAGAGTCTATACAGACGCATCATTTGCACAAGGAAAATCAAGACATTCAACAAGTGGAATCATCATAACATGCGGAGAATGTATTTTATTAACAAAAAGTTCGAAACAATCCAGAATCGCAACGTCGAGTTGTGAAAGTGAACTATCAGCAGTAATTACTGGATATAAAATGGCCTTATTTATCGAACAAATATTTCAATTTATAGATTACGAGTATAAGATTAAGTTCTTATGCGATAACCAATCGGCAATAAAAATATTAAATGAGCAGGAAATAATGAAAAAATCGAGATATTTCGACATAGAAATAAAAAAATTTTATCGAGGTATTCAGGAGCGAAAAAATATACTCAATTGAGTATATTGACACCAATCATCAATTAGGTGATTTGTTTACCAAAATATTGTTCAAACCGATAATAGATAAAATGATATCTAAATATATGATCGATGAATAAAAAAAGGATGGGAATATGTGGAATTATAAATTTAATTAGTATTTATTAATATATAAATACTTTACTTTACATTAATTAAAAATATATACTTTGATTATTATTGCTGTTATTTTAAATAAAATATATTTATTTTCTAACATTAATGGACCAATAACCTTGAATCACCAAGGTAAAATGCAATGTAAAGGGAAAGGGATACAAAAAGTTGAAATGGCGATGAGATTTATTGAGATATTCCCTCAAATCATTATGGACAATAAAGAAGAATTCAGTATGTATTTCATCTTGAGGAAATTCATCTTTCTTTCGTTTGGCTTCAATATTCAACAATTTGACGAACTCAAAACTGTAGTGAATGAGTTGAAAGATAAATGCATTCAATTTGGAATTATGATACCGAAAATGCATTTTGTGTCGCACTATTATGATTTAATGCAATTTTATGGACCTCTCCGGAAATATAGTACTGAGTGCTATGAACGAAACCATTCACTCATGAAAAGCATCATCGGACGATCCAGAAACTTCAAGAATGTGCCATTTTCGATCGCTAAGAAATATCAAGTGCTACATCCTTTCATGGCTGATCAAGATGAAATCACTATAGGTCCTAATACGCGACTTATGGCCCGTGATCATCCTTTCAAATTGAAATATAGGATCGCAAGAGCCTTGTTGAAAGAGGATGATAAGTTCCTCGAAGCTGAGAATTTTTCCAGGATGGACAATAAGATAATGGTATCAGGCAGCTTGTGGTCAATTATAAGCCCAGATCATGAAACGAATATTCATGGAATTCATCTTGAAAATGAAAACTTTACCATCCAATTGGATGAACTATCTTTCGCCAATTCATTCATTTTTGATTATCATGGTGCACCGCATCTGAATTACGGTGTAAGAAAATAAATCAAAAGATCTCGAGGAGTTGTAAGTTTGTCATTATAATATACTATAGTATATCCAAAGTATCAATTATTTTTTTCTTAGTTTTGATTTTTAAAATTGTTTAAATCATTTTTTTTTGCTTTCAAGTAGAAAATGACAGAAGATCGTCATTCAAAAAACAATGATCACCGAAACGGCTTGGCTAGGACGATGATAAAAATGTCACTGATAAATGAAAGGTATTCAATGAAATAGATTCTTTTTAATTTCTTTAGCTTTTATGCATGAATGTTACAGATTAATTTACGATTAACAGCCATCGTCAGACTTCTCTTAATGATCAAATACTCATCAATAAATTGGCGGAAGATAATTTATTCAATTGGATGGAATTTTGTTGGATATCGAATCGATTTCATGACTATTCTTTGATGATTTGGCCTTAAAATTTACTGCAAGTTGCTTGATACCATTGTCTTATTGTCGATCTTGGAAACATTCTTGGCTTCGTGGCACTTATTATTTTCTTTCAACAAGACTTTTGCGATATTATATTTCAATTTGAATGGGTGATCACAGGCTATAAGTCGCTTGTCAGGACCTATAGTGATTTCATCTTGATTAGCCAAGAAAGGATGGAGCATTTGATATTTTTTTGCGATCGAAAATAGTGCATTCTTGGAGTTTCTAGATGGTCCATGGTTCTTTTCATGAGTGAATGATTTTGTTCATAACGCTTGGTATTATATTTCCGAAGAGTTCCGAAATTGCATTAAATCATAATGATGCGACAAAAATGCATCGGTATCGTTGGTTCCAATCGGATGCATTTACCATTCAACTCATTCACCATTCATTTTAATTCGTCAAATTCTTCATTATGGAAGCCAAACGAAAGAAATATTGAATTCTTCAAGATGAAGTACATATTGGATTCGTCTTTATTGTCCGTAATGATTTGTGGGAATATCTCTATAAATCTATAAAAATTTTATCCAATCAAAGATCGTATTGAAAATAAAAATCGGCCAACATTTATTGATCCATTGTTCAATACACTCAGTCATTATAAACCGAAAAAATTACCACGAAAACCAATTTTTCTATTCATACCTCATGAACCGAATCTTAATTTGAATAATACAACATCACCTCGATTAAAATATTGGAGTTCATTGCTTAGTTCAATGGGCAAATTAGTACCATTATCAGTGACGGCAAAATCAAATGATTATTTAGTTGACATACTGAATGATATACGATATGTTGTAAATGAGAAAATAAAAAATTTGAAAAATTCATATACCTCAAGACCAATAGTATTGATTGGATTTGATGCAGCATCGATAATAGCAATACATTGTGCATTGCAAAATTATTCTTCGATCGCCGCCATCGTTTGCCTTGGTTTTCCATTAAGAACATTGAATGGAATACGTGGTGAATTAGGCGACACGATATTAGAATTAACTTGTCCAATACAATTTATTATCGGTGAAAATTCAACATTAACTTCGATCGATGAAATGGAAGATTTTCGTGAACGTATGCTGTTTGCACAAACAAATTTAGTGGTGATCGGTGGTGCTAATGATAAATTGATTGTATCGAACACTAAAAAACGTTTAAATTGTTTGACTCAATCAATGATAGATCGTTGTATTGTTGATGAAATCTATGAATTTTTATCACCAATATTGATTAATTATAATGAAGATTCAAATAATTATCTGACCAATAATTATCATCATCAAACACAATCAATGCATAAAGATGGAAAAAATTCTAATCATTACATTTATTATGATGAATATGGACAACCGATTTCAATTGCACCATCTTCATCAAATATTAAAATAAATAATGTTGGAAGAAAAAGACAATTATACACGTCGAAAAAACGTTTAAAAATGATGGAAAATAATGATATCACAGCTATGTATCCAGATGATATTAATAGACAATTAATGACGCCAGGAATGATACCACAAACACAGCCAACGAAACGTAAACGAAGAACAAAAAAAGAAATATTAATGGATAATTATAATTTGAATAATAATAAAACACCAGGAACAATTACAACGACAACATCGAATAATAATGGATTGAATTTTGCACAAATATTAGGACGTGCAAATACAATCACCGGAGCTAGTAACAATGCTCCAAGTTTCACAATATTACCATTTCAAACATCAACAGCAACATCACATCTTGCCACATTCATATCATCAACACCGCCATCATCATCCACAACAACATCATCAACAATTGACCGACAACAATTTAATAATATAAAAATAGAAAGATCACAAATAATATCGATCGATAATTTACCATTATCATCATTAACAACAAAGAAAATTGTAAAAAAGACATCAACAATCAGTCCAACAGCGATACATTTAGCTGATTTCGAAACATTACCATCATCATCATCATCATTTGCAACAAATACAGCAAATAAAACAAATTCAATTGGTGGTTCTGGTTGCAATCCATGATGATTAATGAAATATTTGATTTATAATTTTGATTGTGATTAAAATTTTTCTACAAAAAAAATGTTCAAAGCACCATCTTTCGAATGAAAGTTTAATAAAATTACAATTTTTCATTCCATGAATAAATACACGCAATCATGTATGATTTCATTGAAATTATTTCGGTTCGTTTCAATTCATTTTTTTTTTGTTGGAATTTTGATTAAGAAAATTTCAAATATTCTTTTCATTATTTCAACACTGTCAGATTGTCAAAAATATGGATTGAATTGGAACAATTGGTCAATCATTTTCTGATCATTAATGGTTTAGCATCGAGAATTTGGTACATATTTTTACTTTTGATTATTTAATTTAATTTTATCAATTCATCTTTCATAAATTCATAGCATTTTTTCGAAAGCATTTATGGTTTATACATATGATATTTATTTGCAATTCGTCAAAAATCAAAACGATGATAAATTGATCAAATTATTGAAACAAATGAAAATAAAACCATTGAGAAGAGTTCAAGAAAAAATTGTTCCGAAATCAAAAATTAAAGATGATAAAGACTTAGGAGGTAAATTACAAAAAAAATACAAATTTTATTAAATTCAATTTAATCACTGTTTATATTTTTATTTTTTACCAGTTCCAATTGATCGAAATATCTTTAATACGGGTAAAAATAATTCAAAGAGCAATAAAATTGATGGAAAACTAAAGAAAAAATTGAAGAAAACAAATGATATGGTCAAACAAAGCATTGATAATGTCATTTCGACAAAAAAATCTTTAAAAATTTCCAAGAAAAAGAAAAGACTTTTAATGGCTAATAAATTTACTGTGATAAATCAATGATTATTGAAATGAAATTTGTTTTTGTTGTTTTCAATTAAATTGTTGATAAAAAATTTCAATCTGTTTAGCCAAACGAATATCACGTTCACTAATACCGTTTACATCATGTGATGATAGCAGAATATTGACACGATTATAACAATTAAACCATTCTGGATGATGATCCATTTTTTCTGCTTTCAATGCAACCTGTGTCATAAAACCGAATGCACGTGTAAAATCTTTGAATTTAAATTCTTTCGTTATGGCATCACGACCCGATTTATCCATTGACCATTCTTTATCCAACAATGGTTGTAGCAATTCTTTACGTTGTTCATCATTCAATTTTGGTGATGCCATTTTTTGTTTTTGTAAAATTATTTTTGACGAATGAAAATTGGTTTTATTTAAAATGGTATGATTTAATGAATTTATTTGTTTGTTATTAAACGAAGATTTATACGAAATTGAACGACAAATATTCGAGGCAAACATAATGAACAAAATAAATTGAAATGATCAAAGTAAAACAAGGAGAAGCAGCAGCAAAAAATCAAAAATCAAGTCGAACAAGTTGTTGTTGTTTCAAATATAAAATTATATATAAATTGATGTTTTGAGGGTACGATCAAGGATGCTATATTATTATTATCAATATATTGAATATTGATTCATTTGCACAAACTCACCATCAATTGAATCAAAATTAAAGATTATGAATGAATGGCAAAAAAACCATGAAAAAGCATCAAAAACAAGCGTTGAAAACACACACAATTCACAGCAATTTCAACTATTTCGACCATTACATTCAACGATTTAAAAATTAGATTCAAAGTGAAAGAAATTTTTTTAGAATTGAACTTTATTAAATAGGAATCATCACAACAATATTTTTTGTTTTTGTTTTAAATTATTGATTCATCATTGATCAATTAATGAAAACAAAATTATAATGATAATACCTATGTGATTGTTTAAAGTGTGTGAATGGATGTATGTGTGTGTGTGTATTTGTGTATAATTGTGCTTGTGAAAAAAAGAAAAAAATCAATTTGAAATGATATAATAATGATAATACTAATCAATTATATAAATGATTATGTTGATTAATTTTTCTATAAATCTAAATTCTTAAGCATAACTATTGAATCGATCATGATGACCAACACCACCACTGTTACCGTTTGCCATTGAAGATGTATGTGTTCCATTTCCATAATTTGGTTTTTTGTAACCACCACCGCCGCCGGCACCAAAACGTTGATTATTATTTGTAGATGATTGTGAATAATCATCATATTTTCTTTTCATTGTACTACCACCATTTGTAAATCCATTTTGTTGATTATTGGTAAATGTATTAAAACGACGTTCAGTTTTACTATTATAACGTTGAGTAGCACTATTACCAAATGTAGATTGACCATACCAACCATTACCACCATTGTTATAACGTTTACGTACATTTTTACCATAACGATGTGATTGATGTGAAAATTCATACAATTTGTTCGGTACATCTTGCTTTGCCTCCTTCAATACATCGATCAAATCTTTTGCTTGTTTTGCATTGTTCAATGTGAAAAATGTATATGATGTACCTTTACGATCACGGCGGCCAGTACGTCCAATACGATGTACATAATCTTCACTGCATGTTGGATAATCATAATTTATAACATATTTGATGTCATCAACATCTAAACATTGAGATAAATTATGTGTATTGTGAACCAAATAAAAAAAGTTAGAATTATTATTTGAAATCAATATTTTTAGAAAGAAATAATCGAAAAAAAATTGAGCAATCAATTACAATCACCTGACATTTTGTTTTTGCGGTGAAAATAATCAAAATTTTAAAGGCGAAAAACAATTGAATCGATTCCATATTTTTTGGTACATCGTAATGTAAAAGTGCACATACAAACATCCATTGAATGTGATGATCATTTAAAAATGAATGATGATTGGTGATGTACCGTATTTGTTAGTTTTGTTGTTGAACATCATATTGTCAAAGATGAATCAGAATATCAACAACAATTAATAGAAGGGTCATTTCAATTTTTGAAATCAATTCAAACATTGAAGAAAAAATCACGGAATCGATTCTAGGCACTTATAAGGGTGTATTTCTCGCAAATTATAAGGAAATGTCTCAAATTGAAAATTCTGGAAACGTTTTTTTTTCTCGAAACAAACAAACAATCTATGATTCCAAAATTGATGCCATGGCTTTTTGTCATTTGATGTTTTGCAAGACCCGACGATCATTCAAATTACCAACGTTATTTGTTTAATTTTTGAATTAGCGGTTGATGGAGAACATAGAGTTGATATATAAATTTGAATCATCACGTTGAATGTACAAATTTTTATTCCATGTCCTCCGTCGTCGCTCATCATCCATTGATTCATTCGTTTATAAACATGTCGTCGAGTCAAAACATTATTCAATCATCTGGAAAGCCACAGCAACGAAGTTGGGATGAAGATATAAGGTTTGTTCGTTCATTATAGATGGTGGTGGTTTGTACCAACAAAATTGGACTTGAAATGGACATTAAAGACATTTAAATTTGACAAGTCCAGATTTTGATGGCAATCCCATCATCAATAATGACCATTTCATTGTCAGAGGGACAAATATCATCATTGAAAAGGACGCATATTTCATTCATGTTAATCTGCCAATGTTTTCATTTGTGTATTGGCAAACGTCGATGAAATCATTTTATCCTTCTCTCTTCGGTATCCAGAATTTTTTTCCCTTAACCTTCATAAACAAATAAAGAAAATCAAGAAACACAAATAATGAAAAAAAATTGCCAATAATCGCTGGGTAGGATTTTTGTCTGTGTATGGCGGTTTTTAAGATTGAAAAAATTCACCAAAATATGGTCGAAATCACTTACCAAGACCACGAGCAGCAACATCAGTTGCAATCAAAATTGTTGTGCGTCCAGTCTTAAATTCTGTGAATAAAAGAATAGAAAATAATTATGAGAATGTTCCAAAATTATCCTTGACATGATTACATAGAACAAATAAACATGCCTACACAAATAATGCCTTAATTTTGCCCTAAAATTGTTGCCTTTTATCAATAATGTAATTATGTGATAAAAGTCAAGTAAAATACAAAGGGCATTTGACTAATTAAGACTTGTAACTTACCATTCAAAGCCCAATCACGTTCGGTCTGTGGTTTATCACCGTGTATTGCACTACAATACCAGCCAACGGAACGCATTTGTTGATTTAATTGATCAACTTTGCGTTTAGTTTCGGCAAAGATTATTGTTTTATTTTCTCTGTCATTAGCATTAATTTGTGTCAATAATTTTGATAATTTTGCCATTTTATCGCCTTCTTCACACATATCAACTATTTGTGTTATATTATGATTAGCTGCCAACGAAATTGAACCAATATTTATCTAACATTGAATAAAATATGAATTATCAATAAAATCCATAATCAAGATTAAATAGTTCAAAATACCTGCACGTAATCAACAAGAAAATCTTCAGCCAATTTTCGTACTTCTTTGGGCCATGTGGCTGACCACATCAAAGTTTGTCGATTCTTTGGAACTTTTTCAACAATTTTACGTATTTGAGGCTCAAAACCCATATCAAGCATACGGTCAGCTTCATCCAATACTAAATAACTAATATTATGCAAATGTATAACGCCTTCTTCAACAAAATCAATCAAACGTCCTGGACATGCGATTATTATTGATGGCTGCACACGTTCAATTTCACGGCGTTGACCATTTTTTGATGCACCACCAAATACACAAACAGCACGCGCACGAAAAATGTTAATTACTTCTTTGATTTGTTGAGCCAATTCACGAGTTGGAGCTAATATCAATACACTGGGTCCGTATTTACGGCGATGAGCATTACCATCAACATGCACTAATGCTGGCAATGCATATGCCAATGTTTTACCAGAACCAGTTTGTGCAATACCAACAATATCGCGACCACTTAAAGCTAATGGCCATGATTGTGATTGAATGACTGTAGGTGTTGCAAAACCTTGTTTCATGATTGCATGCATAATACCATCGGGCAAACCAATGAGTTCTGTGAATTGTAGTATTGGATTCAATACTTTAGGACCACGGAATGTGACGCTATTTTCGCTTAACCATTGATTAATTTCATAAGGAGATCTTTGGCTTGTAGCTGGACTTTCCTTGTAGAAATTTTTGTATACTGGCAAATCTTCTGGCGGTGGTTGTACTGGCTGCTTAACATAACTTCTATAGCCATTAGAATTACCGAAACCATTTTGACGATTCGAAAATGAATCTCGATTACGATTAAAACCACTGCTACCATTATAATTACTGGAATTATGTCCATTATAACCAGCACGTGATGATCGGTAACCATTGGATGAAACATGATGATTTGAAAAACCATTCGATGAACTGGAATAAGTACTGTGAATTGAATTTGAAATCAAAGTTAAATAAGAATAAATTCAAGCTGAAAACTAATACCTTTTACTTGTAAATTTTTTTTCAATCATTTTTAATTGATTAATGTAATTTATTATAAATTTACTAAATTTTAATAAATAATTTGTTAAATATATATCAAACTAAATTAATAAATTAACAATTTTCAAAAGGAAAAACTAAATGAAAAATGCTTTCAGGATAAGAACGCACTGAAACAACTTAAATACGTAAACACAGAACAAAAAAATGGCTCATTTCACTCACCTAAATCTTTTTGCGCAAGCGCAATCAGCGAAAACTTTTTCCGCCCAAGTTCTCGTTCATAAACCAAGTGTCGTTATATTTCAATTAATTTTAATTTTTAAAAAAATGCAAATTTAAATGTCATTAATCCATTTGAAATTTAATCGATGTTAATTATGCATAGATAACAATGAATTTGTAATTTAATCCTCAGATTTAAGTTTGGAAAATTGATATTTCTTTTTGGTGGTGCTTGATGCACCGAAAATCGTCAGGGAATTTAAATCAAGAAAAAACCATTTTTATACGGTGCAAGTTTCAAAATTTTAAATTATAATGACAATGTTGTGCCATACGCGGTTTGGGCAAAAACTGATTTTTGTTTTGATCCATCTTAATTATCCATCTTAATTATCTTAATTAATTTCCGAATTAGTTTCATAATTGTTTATCAAATTCCATTTTATCTGAAATATTGAATATGAAATCACATGAAGATACAAATGTTGCAAACGGTAAAAATATGGAAAAATCAATGAAATCAACATTATCATCATCATCATCATCAACAGCATTGACAACAAATCCATTAACAATTGATAGTGCCCAACGTGTACAAATACAACAATATCTTCATAGTGTTAGTGGTCAATTATTAGTGCCAACAATACAACAATTGGAACATAATTATGCAAAAAATCCTCATATACATCCAGATCCATTGATACGTGCCCAACCAACTAAATATTTGTTTATGAAAGATTTTCCTCGACATTTATTTAGACAATCTAATAATAATAAAAATAATAAACAAAATAATGATGATTCTATTGATGTCAATGATGATATCGATGTGGTAACGTTTGATGAAGAGAAAAAAATACCATTTCTAACGCCCAAAGTAAGTTTATTGTTTTTAATCATTGTCAAATATGCATATAGTTTTCCATTCATTCATTCATTGATTAGCCAACACCGTTGCCGTTGAAAATCGATGAAGATATAGTAGATATCGATCAATCAATCACCGATCAATGGACTAATGAACAAAATAAATTATGGACACGTGCCATAAAAATAATAAATTCCGATCGTTTAGCACGTTTATCATTCGAAGGTCATGTAAATGAAATATTATTGAAACGTAGTTTACAATATCAAACAGCGCATAAATTTCGTGAATTGTTCGCATCGACATTTTGGTGTTCAACATTATTAATATGGTTACATGAAACATTACTTGAATTTCTGAATACAAATTATCAATCTATTTATATTGAATCATTACAAATATTAAGGCAGAAAATACCATCATTAATTGAAAAATTTTATCCAATCAAAGATCGTATTGAAAATAAAAATCGGCCAACATTTATTGATCCATTGTTCAATACACTCAGTCATTATAAACCGAAAAAATTACCACGAAAACCAATTTTTCTATTCATACCTCATGAACCGAATCTTAATTTGAATAATACAACATCACCTCGATTAAAATATTGGAGTTCATTGCTTAGTTCAATGGGCAAATTAGTACCATTATCAGTGACGGCAAAATCAAATGATTATTTAGTTGACATACTGAATGATATACGATATGTTGTAAATGAGAAAATAAAAAATTTGAAAAATTCATATACCTCAAGACCAATAGTATTGATTGGATTTGATGCAGCATCGATAATAGCAATACATTGTGCATT
Source organism: Psoroptes ovis (assembly GCA_002943765.1). Lineage (NCBI taxonomy): Eukaryota > Metazoa > Arthropoda > Arachnida > Sarcoptiformes > Psoroptidae > Psoroptes > Psoroptes ovis. Next base: position 487,780 of record PQWQ01000001.1, read on the forward strand.
GCAAAATTATTCTTCGATCGCCGCCATCGTTTGCCTTGGTTTTCCATTAAGAACATTGAATGGAATACGTGGTGAATTAGGCGACACGATATTAGAATTAACTTGTCCAATACAATTTATTATCGGTGAAAATTCAACATTAACTTCGATCGATGAAATGGAAGATTTTCGTGAACGTATGCTGTTTGCACAAACAAATTTAGTGGTGATCGGTGGTGCTAATGATAAATTGATTGTATCGAACACTAAAAAACGTTTAAATTGTTTGACTCAATCAATGATAGATCGTTGTATTGTTGATGAAATCTATGAATTTTTATCACCAATATTGATTAATTATAATGAAGATTCAAATAATTATCTGACCAATAATTATCATCATCAAACACAATCAATGCATAAAGATGGAAAAAATTCTAATCATTACATTTATTATGATGAATATGGACAACCGATTTCAATTGCACCATCTTCATCAAATATTAAAATAAATAATGTTGGAAGAAAAAGACAATTATACACGTCGAAAAAACGTTTAAAAATGATGGAAAATAATGATATCACAGCTATGTATCCAGATGATATTAATAGACAATTAATGACGCCAGGAATGATACCACAAACACAGCCAACGAAACGTAAACGAAGAACAAAAAAAGAAATATTAATGGATAATTATAATTTGAATAATAATAAAACACCAGGAACAATTACAACGACAACATCGAATAATAATGGATTGAATTTTGCACAAATATTAGGACGTGCAAATACAATCACCGGAGCTAGTAACAATGCTCCAAGTTTCACAATATTACCATTTCAAACATCAACAGCAACATCACATCTTGCCACATTCATATCATCAACACCGCCATCATCATCCACAACAACATCATCAACAATTGACCGACAACAATTTAATAATATAAAAATAGAAAGATCACAAATAATATCGATCGATAATTTACCATTATCATCATTAACAACAAAGAAAATTGTAAAAAAGACATCAACAATCAGTCCAACAGCGATACATTTAGCTGATTTCGAAACATTACCATCATCATCATCATCATTTGCAACAAATACAGCAAATAAAACAAATTCAATTGGTGGTTCTGGTTGCAATCCATGATGATTAATGAAATATTTGATTTATAATTTTGATTGTGATTAAAATTTTTCTACAAAAAAAATGTTCAAAGCACCATCTTTCGAATGAAAGTTTAATAAAATTACAATTTTTCATTCCATGAATAAATACACGCAATCATATGCCAAATATAAATCAACGATCAAAGGTTTTATTTTATTATTATGATTTAAAATTCAATCGGCGTTATTATAATACGAATTTTATGTGGTCCAATACCATTTTGTGTTAATAATAGTTTGGAATTTATTTTAAAAAAATTTAAAATGATGGCCATATCATCATATTATTATAATTATTGGCAAAATTTTCATTTTAAATTGAAATTATTCATATTATTCTGTTTATCTTGTCATATAAATCATAGCGATTGTCGTCATTCATTAATCAAATCAGTAACATGTGGATCAGTAATAAAATTAATGAATGTAAATTCAGGTGTTCGATTACATTCGCATGATATCAAATATGGTTCGGGTAGTGGACAACAATCAGTAACCGGTACAGATAAACAAGAAGATGTTAATAGTTATTGGCAAATTGGTTCGAAAACAGATGATCAATGTGAACGTGGTCAACCGATTAAATGTGGTTCCATCATACGTTTAACACATTTAAAAACGAAAAAAAATTTACATTCACATCATTTTCCATCACCATTATCGCATAATCAAGAAGTAAGTGCATTCGGTAATAATGGTGATGGTGATAGTGGTGATAATTGGCAAGTTTTATGCGGTGGTTCTAATTGGGATATCAATTCAAATGTACGTTTCAAACATGTTGATACTGAAATGTATCTATCATCATCTGGTCATGTTTATGGTCGTCCAATACAAGGACAAATGGAAATCATTGCTAGCTCATATTCTGATTCATCTGTTTATTGGATTGCTAAAGAAGGTATCTATGTGAAACCGAATGATTCAGTCAATACTAAATATGTTGGTCATGATGAATTGTAATATTATTATTTTATAAATTGATCAATTATAATTTATTTTTCAAGAAATTTCCTTTTTTTTCGAATAAAATTTTCTGTAAATATTTGAATACAATATTTGAGATTTTACAAACTTGAACGTAGGCAGGAAAAAACTATGGTCATCATTAATCATTATGCAAAATTAATGACGAATCGGTACAAATTATTTTTTTGTATTTTTTAAAATTTTTATTAGCATGATTCATACAAATTGTAAACATTTATTTATATATTTAATAATTTTTGAATGTGATAGATGATGATAAGCGAAAAAAAAAAACGAGGAATGATGATTTGAATCGATATATTTCAAATTAAAATCCCGCTTTCAAGTTAAATCATCAAATTTTTCCATTGTTGATGGTTCATATCCAGTACGTCTCAGTTCATCATAACGTTTGCGTAATTCGTTTGATAATTTTTGTTTATCAGGCATCACATAACCAGGTGCTAATAAACGCAACAAACGTTGAAAACCTTTACCTTGTAGTACGCATAATGGTCGACAATCAGCGATAAGAAAATCGATTAAACATTGAGTTATATCATCAACAAATATAACACTATCTAAACTGCGAGATGGTAATGGTTCATCTTCTAACGTTGCAATGGTTTGATTCATACTATTTGTATTATTATTTGGCTGATTATATTGATAATCATTTGCATTAGTGCCACCAATGTTATCACTGCTATTATCACCATTACTTTCATCCATAAAATTAGTAAAAGTTCTTTTAAATTGTCTGATTGCTGGTGATTTCGAAGAATTATTACGAATTTGTACTTCAGAATGCATAGATTTTAAATGTGAATAAAAATTTGTCGTATTTCCTGAATAACAAAATGTTGATGCACATATTTTACAAACAACTTTAGTACGATCAACTATTTGTCCATCATCGTTTGCAACAAAACCAAAATATGTCCATACTTCAGATCTTGCATGCGGCAAAGGCACTACCTATTTAGTGGAATTAGACAATTAATGAAAAAATAGATTAATGCAAAGATTGAACTTGACAGCGAACATACCCTGACTACTTGTACGTTATCCACTTCGGCATCATTTTTATTTTCATCATTCTCGACATTATTATCATTATTATTATTGGTATCATGAACATCATCCTGATGTTCCATACTGACATCATTATCATTAGTCACTATTGTTGTTGATTCTTCAGTAGTCACTGTCTCATTGATATCATTTTCAGTGATTATCTCCGATAATGGCTCATCCTTTGTATCATTCGTAGTTTCTAATTCATTATCATCTGTGGTCGATAATGCTGGAATATCAACGGCTAATGTTGTATTACCCTTAATATTTGCATTAGTTCTAACCAATTCAACAACTTGATAATATTCATCACGATGTTTACGTCTTAGATGATCAATTAAATTTGTTGTATTACCCGAATTACGATATGAACATTCACATAATAAACATTTTGTATGTTTAGGATCAATAGGTTCAAAATAATGCCAAATAGGTGAACGAGAATATTTTATTTTTTCGGTCATTGTTTTTTTATAAATAAAAATAACAATAAGATTCTAAATTCTGAACGATATTATCTTTAAAAATAATAAATTCAATCAAACATCGAATAATTTGATGCAAACAATAAACGAATAATTCAAGGTAATAAAATATGATAAATGATCGTAGAAGGTTGGAAACTGTGAATCCAATGAATTTCAAAGAAAATGATCCAATTTTCTCCAGAAAAAAAATGATAAGAATCCGCGGTAAACGAATAATTTAATTTTTTTCAAATCTTTGATTTGATTTGATATAATCGATACTTTTGATGGTCACCGAATCGAGAAGAAAAAAATTTTTTAAAAAACAATCAAAATCGAATTGTGAACACACAAAAAAAATCAAAATCGAGCATCGAACAACAAAACAATCGATTAAATTTGAAACAGAATGTTGTTGAAGTGTTGAGCCAGAAAAGTGTGTAGTTGTAGCGGCAATGTACAGAGTTACAAACAAAAGTAGTGGCAACACCATCAGTAAAAAACGTGTTTTTTTTTTCATTTTACCTAAACCATTCATAAACAATGTTTATGAAATTTTGGCGCGAATAGAATTTTTAAATTTTTTTTTCATTTACCGATTTCCGGCCACAATTTTGATTAGAAATTGATATGTTTGATTGATTTTATTTTTTTGAAGCTGTCGGGTACACTCAAACACTTCAATTTTTTTCGCACTAAAAATTTAAATCAGTTAATTTGTGTGAATTAGTTTGTGATTATTATCATTTCGTTTGTGATATCGTTATCATAATTTTAACAACAAAAAAAATGTCAATCACACTTTTGACATATGCCAAATCGGCGGTTACTATGGCTTTTATTTGCATAATAATTCATGTTATTTTTAATATTTGTTGTCGATATAAATACGACCATATTGATTTGAGATTTATATTTCATTTTTAAATTTGTTCAACAATTTATTCTTTTCAAAAAAAAAGTGAAAAAATGTCTGATTCATTACCACGAGGTATGAGCCAATACCGTCGCGATAAAGATACTAATTATATGCTTGATCATTTAAGCTCTTTGGACATCGATGTACCGGTTCCATTTAAACGATTGACTGGTATTATTTGTACGATTGGTCCTGCATCGAAAAATATCGACACATTAGTACAAATGATTCATTCTGGTATGAATATTGCAAGATTAAATTTTTCACATGGTACATATGAATTTCATGATGAATTAATCAATAATGTACGCGAAGCAGTTAAAATTGCAGCCAAAGAAAAAGATGAAAATTTTTTACCAGTTGCTATAGCATTGGATACGAAAGGACCTGAAATTCGTACTGGTTTAATCGAAAATAATGGTTCACCTATGAATGAAATTGAGCTGAAAAAGAATGAAATGATACGAATTACGATTGATGAAAAATATCGTGAACATTGTACATCAAAATGTCTATTCGTTGATTATAAAAATATAATCAAAGTTGTTGATGTTGGCAGTAGAATATTTATCGATGATGGTCTCATATCGTTGGTTGTCAAAGAAAAAGATGAAAACAATTTAAATTGTTTGATTGAAAATGGTGGCGTCATTGGTTCGAATAAAGGCGTTAATTTGCCCGGTGCATTAGTAGATTTGCCAGCGTTGTCCGAAAAAGATAAAAATGATCTGCTATTTGGCATAAAGCATAATGTCGATATTGTATTTGCATCATTTATTCGTAATGCAAATGGTGTCAAAGTCATCCGAGAATTTCTCAACGAAAATGGTGGTGAAAATATTAAAATTATATCGAAAATTGAAAATCATGAAGGTGTGAAAAAAATCGATGAAATCATTGAGGCAAGTGATGGCATTATGGTTGCACGTGGTGATCTCGGTATTGAAATTCCACCGGAAAAAGTTATATTGGCACATAAAATGATGATTGCCAAATGTAATATTGCAGGCAAATCTGTTATATGCGCAACACATATGCTGGAAAGTATGATTAAAAAACCTCGACCAACACGAGCAGAAGTGTCTGATGTGGCTAATGCCGTATTAGATGGATCAGATTGTGTCATGTTATCCGGTGAATCGGCCAAAGGAAATTATCCAGTCGAATCTGTACGAATGATGCATCGTATTTGTTTGGAAGCTGAAGCAGCCATTCATTCGAGAAATGTATTCCATGAACTTGATTATATGACACCGGCACCAACAGATACAACAACAGCGATTGCAATCGCAGCTGTATGTGCTTCATTGAAAGTTGAAGCATCAGCCATTATTGTTGTCACATCAACCGGGCACAGTGCATATAAAGTGGCAAAATATCGTCCAAGATGTCCAATAATTACATTATCAAGACATAAACAAGTCACTCAACAAGCACATTTATTACGTGGTTTATTACCATTATATTATGATCAACCACGTTTAGGTAATTGGACAGATGATATGGATAAACGTATTGAAACCGGTATCAATTACGGTAAAAAACGTGGTTTCATACAAACAGGTGATTCGGTTGTATTGATCACAGGTTGGCGTCAAGGATCAGGCTATACAAATACAATGCGTATCATAACTGATTTACCTTAAATTTTTTCCTTTTAAATCTTATTAATTGAAGCTTGATCATTTATGCAATTAAAATTGACTTTAATAATTTTTCAAAGAAATAAAGCGCCAGCTATGAACATATGAAAATATTAAAATTTCTCACATGACATTATCAACATCATCATCACAATACAAAGTTAAACATGTAGAAAAAGGTTAAACAAATCAACAACAGCACAAAAATAGTGGTTCATAAATCTAGTGGTTGAATATGACCATGATTTTCTCATTTTTTAAAAATGTACTTTTCGTTTTTTTTAAAAATACATTTGCAATATATGATTTAAATGTTGCAATCATTTGAAATCAATGTTTAAAAAAATATTTAGTAGGATATATATGCGTACACGCAAACGAAATCATTTCGGGCATTCTCAATTTAATATCGTGGCTTACAATTATCTGAGTTTCATTCATTCATTCATTTCATTCACATAGAAACACATTGTCCTATGTATGATTTTCATGATCTTTGAAGATCATTTTCATTATCAAATATTTAAACCAAATTTAAAAGAATATTGTTTGTGTTCTGTTGTTTTTTTTCTTTGAAGAATTTTATTTATTTCATATTTATTCTTAAGTTAATTCATATCATCATAATTTATTCTTGTTATTATTGAAAAAACAATAATTTATTTTGTTATTTCCTTGAAAAAATTTGTATTAAATTGATAATTAATTAACTAAATTAAAAATGGGTGGTGGAAACGCTGAAAAAGGTAAAAAAATTTTCGTTCAACGATGCCTTCAATGTCATACAGTGGAAAAAGGTGCCGGCCACAAGACTGGCCCGAATTTGCATGGTTTATTTGGCCGTAAAACTGGACAAGCACCCGGTTATGAATATACTGATGCTAATATTAAAAAAGGTATTTTTAATTTTTATCTTCATAAATTGAATTGATTTATTAAATGAATTGTTTTTTATTCATTCAGGCATCACATGGAGTCATGATACATTGTTTGAATATTTAGAAAATCCTAAAAAATATATTCCCGGTACTAAAATGGTGTTTGTCGGTTTGAAGAAAGCACAAGATCGTGAAGATTTGATTGCCTATCTAGAGGAATCGACTAAATAATAATTTATCATTATTAAATTTATTTAATTGTATTTGATAAATATACATGTTAATCTGAATTACAGCGTTAAAAAAAATGGCAAAAATTTCACCCCGAAAACAATTTGAAAAATTTACCAATCGCATCTTTTTTTTTCTTTCATTATTATAATTAATTGATTATTATTATTATTATTTTCAAACAAATACACATTTATACACATTTTAAAATTGAATTTAAATAAAAATTTTAGGTTTAATTAAATAATGAAAAAGAAAAATGAAATTGAAATGAATTAATGATTGAATGAATCAAAAGAAAAACGATATGGATTCAAGAATGTTATGTGAGGTCGATGGGTCAAATGTGAATGGTGTTTTAAATATTCTGATTTGAAATGGTACAAGATTCTCCAATGTTTAATCTTTGGAATTGTTTGAATTTGAATTATCATTCGTTGTTTTGCTATTTCCATTATTGTTCGCTGCATTGTTACTGTTGCTGTTGTTATTATTATTGTTTTTAATCATATAAATGAAACTATTGATGACATCTTTTTCATTCACTTCTAATGTACGAAAGTGTCGTTGAATTTCCTAGAATAATGAAAATTTCGTATGAATTAGTCCATTGAAATAATTGAAAAGTATTTTGAAAACTTACATCAGCCAATTGATTTTTATTACTTGCATTTTTGATTGGTAAACGAAAATGTCGTTTATATTTACGCAATGTATTCACTTGTAAGCTATGAAAATCTATCAATGATAATTGTTGTTGTTGTTGCTGCTGTTGTTGTTGTTGATGATATTGTTGTTGTGATCCATATTTATTATTATTGTTAAACATGACCATCTGATTATATGAATCAATACAAGCTGATTGTGGAATCGTTTGAAGCTGTTGTTTATTTGTTGTTTCTTTAAATATATCATTAGCATTGTTACTATTGTAATCATTCATTGAAATTTCATCATTCATTAAATTATCATCATTGTGTGCACCACCGATTCCACTGTTGCTATTATCTTTACGCTTTCGTTTACCGTTTGTTCGTATTGATTGAATAATTTGTTTATGATGTTCACAAATATAAGCATTCGATGAACTTGGATCGACAATCAATTGTAATTTTTTCTGTGCGACCTATGAAAAATTTAGAATTTTAAAATTGTGACCTGGAATAATTTATCGAAGAATTTACCTGTTTTTCAATACGTTTCGAATATGAAGCATTTCCAGCATTTCGCGTGCATTTGGTACCATTTTCAATCAAACAACATAATGACATTGGGTTATTATTACTGGTATTATTTTGATTACTTGTATTTCTAGCTGCCGATGTTTGATGAGCTGTAGCTGGTGATTGAACATTCATATTTACTAAATTATTTATTGGATTATTTATTGTTCCAATCACTGTTCCAGTTGGCGTGTTATTAGTATTATTATTACTACTGATTACTGTGACACCATTTATTGCTGCTGATGATGGATTAACATTTGAGATTGGAATCGAATAACTCATCGATTGATTATTCGTTTGTGCTTGCGGCTGATTTGGTTGTGAATTTATGCCCATTGTTTTTTCTTCTTTCTTCGGAAGAATTCTTTAATTTTTTTCTTCAATTTCAGATGAGAATCGGAAAACGTTGAGAATATTTTCAAATTTTAATTTCATTGATAAATTCAACAATCTTTATCTTTGCTGAGAAATAAACAAAAACAAATGGAGATTTTAAACAAGGCGGAGCTTAAATGCATCTATTTCGACACAACAAGTCGACAAAGGTAGATTTATTTACAAAAAAATTCAAAATTTCAAAATGAGGAAAATAAAAAAATTTTAATTTAAATTACAAATTTTTATTTTAAATTCAATAATGTGATGAAAATGAGAATCAAATGATTATCAAATCAATAATTATCATCGGTATAATTGAATGCAGAAAAAAAATGGAAAGAATTTGTAAAGAAAAAAAAATCGTGAATGCATGAATCATATATGATATCATTTTGTTGTTGCTGAAGTAAAATCACAGTTTTGATCAATTAATGAATCACTATCATTATTATCATTATCGACAGATTTACGATTATTTGATATTTTACTATTAAATTCAAAATATGTATCCATTGTATTTTGTCCGCTACTACTTCTTCGACGTTTATTGTTACGCTGTTGATTCATCATAACAACACGTGTTCGTATCGCATCGAATAATATTTCATTCAATAGCCGTATCAGATTATCGATACCCAAAATAAAACCATAATCATTTGATTGTTGAGCTGTGCTCGTAACTGACGTTGATGATGAAGTCAATGATGTATTGGCAAAATCAATTAAACGAATATCAAATGCAGGTCCATTGCTATTGTCGTTCATTTTTACGTTCGGTGTTGATGATAATTTCGAATGATTGTGATTATGTTTACATTTGTATGTGATTTCATTATCACTATCATCGTAAATAGTTGGATTTTGATCATTCATATCATTGTATAACGTTGATAATTCGGAATCGGTTGATGCGTAAGAATAATTATCATAATTACAGGGATTATCATTGACAAAAAAATCGTCATTTTCATCAAATTCGTCATCATCACCATCATCATTGTCATCATCATCATCAAATTCTTCTTCACCATCAGAAAATAATCGCTGTTTACGTATTGGATTAGTGCGATCAAAACAACCTTCAGAAACGATTAACAGTGATGTTGAAAAAAATCTTAACGATGTTGCGCATAATGTTTCTTTAATTTTAGAACGTAATTGTTTTAATCTTGATATGATTGGGCGTATCAAATATGTACGATTGAGGAAATAAATCTGAATGAATGAAAATAAGAACGAATGAGAATTCATCAAATTTGATTTAGCATTAATCAATTTTAATTTACCTCAAGTTCATTACGTAAACCAATTTCATTTTTTATTTTACGTCCATGATATTTATCACGCTGATATAAACGATATTTATTATTTGATAATTTATGATATATTTGCATACCACATATACGTAAACCTAATGTGGCCGATGTAGTTGATTGACATTTAGCTATTTGTCGACGACGTTTTTCATCCGATGCATCATCACTATGTTGTCTTGTTCCCATTTTTAAATCTAGAATACATGGAAGATGATAGTTTGATGTAATATTTTCTAACAGCATGAAATCTATTGACAAAAAATAGAATAAATCATTAAATATTCATTCGAAATGGGTGAAATTTATCATACATTTTGAAATTGGACGTGAATTGAATGATGAACGTTGTTGTTGTTGTTGCTGCTGCTGTTGTTCATAAATTGATTCCAATAATCGTCGATCATTATCACAAATCGATAAACGTACACGTAATTTAGGCTTATTTTCATGATTGGTGTTTGTATTGTATAAATTTTTATTAGGATGATATATTATCGGTGAAGCGCTTTCATTCTGTCGAATTTCAACACAACCTTCATATTTTGGAACGAAACCAATCAATTGTCTTGGAATGTTTAAGTAAAAATTTAATTCGCGTGGTATTAATGGTTTACATAATGTGTTTTGATTCAGTAGCATTATTTGTGTATGGCCGCCGACCTTTAATTAGATAAAAAAAAATTCCGAAATTAATCAAAGAAAGGAAATATTCAATGTGGCTAAATTACCTGATTATCAAATGGTGATAATACAATGAGATCTTCATTTAGATTAATGATTGTATTAATGTCTTGTAATGAATCATTTTTTAATTGATCATTTGATTGATGATGATTAGTGCTGTTGATGATGAATTCATTTTTATTTTTATTATCATTTGAAATGTTTTTAACATTTATTGATGATGTTGATAATCGCTGTTGTGGTTGATGATGATATAGCTGTAAATATTGATCATTATTTTGATTATAACAATTAATCGGTGATTGTTGTTGTTGTTGTTGTTCATGAAGCTCGATTTGATTTGTTAAATCATTTGAAAAACGTGTCAATGAATTTGAACGATGTAATTGTGAATGATAATCACTATTATTATTATTATTATTATTCAATGAAATTTTACGACAACGTAATGATGCGGATGATGATAATGGTAAATGTTTTCGATTCGCTTGATCATCATTATAATCAATGAAATCATTGAAAAATTTAAAATCAAAATTTTGTTGAATTTTTGTTTTCATTCTGATTGTTTTTGTTTTTTTTTTGTTTTTCACTTTTGATCGATTATTTAACAGGTGATCATACAAAATATTGTAGAAATATTGATCAGTTTTCTGTTGAAAATAATGAGAAAAAGGCAGAAAATGAGTCAAGTTTCAAAAAATGTATGAAGAGAATTGATCATATGCAATTGCATTTGCTGTGCAAAAGAAATGGAGAAGAAAATGATTGAAATATTAATCGGTCGTGAAATAAAAGTAGAAAATGAACATGAAAATTTAATGTGTGCTTTGTTGCAATATGTTTTATTCAAATGAATCATATTCAATACACAGAGAGAAATTGCTAAACATTTTACTTGCATGATTCAATGTATAATCATCATTGTTTTAGTCATCACCATGATTGGTCGATTGTGTGTATGGAAATTCAACGTTAACAAGCCACGAAACAATGGTTTTTCAAATGATTTTTTAGCAAATTTTCAAATGATTTGAATGATTTTTCCATTCATTCAAACACGAAATGATGAATATCAAAAATAATCAAATTGCAGAAATATTCATGACATATTCAAAGTGAAAAAGAGAAATTTGATTAAAAGATAATTCATGTAAAGTGTGTTTACATGTTTGTTTGTTTGTTTTGGACATGTTTTCTAAGAATCTTTGAACAAAAATAATGAATTAAATTAAATGGAATTGAATTGAATTAAGAATTTGTTTTGATAAGAAAAATAATAATAAAATAATGATGAACAAGAAATTCATTCAACACTTGTGATGATCATCATAATAAGAAGAAGAAATGAAAATAATAATAATTTTGTTTACAAAAATCTTAAGAAAATTTTCTTAAGAAAACTTAAGGAATTTGAAAGCATTTAATATTCATAATTTTGTTCATTACTCTTCCAAATTAAAATCGACAATGTAGTTCAAACATTTTGTTGATTAATTAATTCTTCAAAATGAATGAATGAATGTATATCTTTAAGAATGAATGAATTGTAGCTTATGAAAATCTTTTCATTTGTGTTTTTTTTTTTATAAGACAAACAATGAATTAACGAATGAATAAATGAATGAATGAATGAATGACGTCGAAATATTCATGAACATATTCGTACAATTTTTTTTTAGATATTTTTTCATTTTCCGAAATAATCATATTGAGTTTTTTTTTTGGCTTACAAATGTGTTTACAAAACATTATTCATTCATTTATTCGTGATTAGTTGGAAAATGGTGAAAAATTCAAGTTTAATTCATTCAAAAGATCAAATTCTTCGTATTTGGATTCGGAAAACAATTAAATTCAAATTCAAATCATATTTCAATTGAAATATGAGCAATGAAATAATTCAAGTACAATTAAACTTACCACAAAATGACATTTAAACAAATTTGATTCATTTCATTGAATTTTCATGAATTTTCAATATTTTAAATTGAATTTTGTTCCATTTTCGTTGAAAATAAATTCATGAATTTACATTAAATTACGGAATTAATTTACTCATAAATTCAATGTTCGATCAACATTCAAATTATTAGGTTGTCCGAAAAGTTTTTGCCGGCTATATCGTAGAAAATAATTGGAAAATCGGCAAGAACTTTTCGGACAACTTAATAATTAAATTGATTTTTTTTCACACAAAAATTTTTCAGGGATAATAAACCTCGAAAAACATTAATGCTGATGCGTATTCATTCGACTATTTTGTCAATTGAATTTTTCAAAATCATTTGATTTGAATTATTTCTTTGAATTCAATGAACTTTTTTTTTGAATCGATGGGACAATGACTATTGACAGCTACGACTAGAACAAACAATGTAAAATGAATTGAAATGAATATTGTTTGACAATAATAATTTGTGAATGAATACGTTTAAATTTGAAAAAAACAGAAGAAAAATATTTGGACAATTTGTGCATTTAACATTATTGTTCAATCTATTCATTATTCAGGAATGATCAAAAATAATGTTCAATGAACTTTCATTCAAGAATATTGATGTCGTTATGTCGTTGTTTTATTCTATTTTCAAAATTTAAATTCGGAAAATAAACAAAATCTCGATTCGAGATTATCTCTGATTTCAATTTACATTCATTATTCAATGTGGATGCACCGAATACATATATAATCAATGTGGATGCGACAAAGGCACAAAACAAAAATCAATCGCATTTAACCAAAATAAATTATCGATAATTAATAAATAATTATCGCTTCAAATTGATCAAAATCAATTGGTTTTTCTGTTATTTATTTGTTACTAAAAATAGACGTTATTTTTATTTTTGATTCATTTTATTTTGATTCATTTTTTTTCATTGGCCAAACATTTAAGGATGCACTATATTAAACAAACGTCATAGCTTCCGATTTTTTAAAATTATTATTGTTATCATTTGGAAATTTTGATTTGCATACATTTCAATGATATCAATTTATCGAGTAGTATATATGTGAGTGTGTGCGGGTGTGAGATTTGATATAATCAAACGTAGATATTTGATAATGGTTTGTACATCAATTTTGATGGAAATAATTGATATATGAATCAATCTACTTGTTCTTACTAAAATTTCGAGGAAAATTGCATCTTATTTTCAATTTCTTTCTCGTAAAATCGTATCGAGGAATCTGATTTCAAATTTTCATCAATTTCAAGCATTTTCACAGTCAAAATATTGGTCAGATTCAATTGACCTGGTGTTTGTGCGTGTGTGTGTGTGTGTGTAGTTTTTTCAAGTGAATTTAAAATTTTAAAATTTTTCAATGATGATTTTTTTCGTTTTTAACACACTCGTGTTTTATGCCTCACAATCAACAATATTTGATCAATTAAAAACCATTTAAAACAAACAAACAATCGAATGAATGAATGAATGGAAGTTTCCATTTTCTTCATAAAGTCAATATCAACAAAATAAAACTAAACAAAATCAACAAATCGGAAAAAAAACAAAACTTACCAGCAGCAAAAATAATCAAAAAAAAAAAAATTGATACAAATTGATCGATATTCAATTACTTCGAATAATAATTAGAATAATGTCGAAGAAGCTTATTACAAATCGATTACAACAAATACACAAATTCAAAGTAAAATATTGAAAAAATTTTGATTCAATTTGTACTAATCACAAGCAATACAGTAATAATTAATAAACATCACACTGAATACCACGAGACACGAGCAGAAAATTTGGGAAAAATTGAAAAAAATCAATGAAAATTTCATTGAAATTGAAATGAAAAAAAACCAGAAAAAAAATCAATCAACTGAAAATATATTTGTCGTTTATTTATATATCAATCGTAATCATAATCAATCGATCAATCGAAATCAATCAATTTTCATTTATCAAATCATTCATTTATTCATTCATTCATTCATTTTCAAAACGATCATTTTCTTATCATTTCTTAACAAGTGTTTAAATCACAATTACACATTGGAAATCAAAAATCAAAAATCAAACAAAATCCAAACAGAAAGAAAAACAAAAATGCGTGTGTTTTGATTATAATTACAATCACATCATCATCATCATCATCAGTATTTGATATGTGTTTACTTCGACGATTGAATACTTGTTAATTTCTTACATTATCGTCATAAGCAATGGAAAATACTGACAAACAAATAAACATTCATTCATTCATTAATCGGAGAAATTTGATTTGTTTCGCTTTGACAAAGCGTTAAAGCTAATTATTTGCAATTAATTGATAATTTTGCTCAAGCGATTGGCTGCTTGGATGACATGAGATGTTGCACACACGCACACACATGTATTTTCAATGCTTAAATAAGAAAATATTGAAATCAAATTAATCATCATCATCATCGGCAACAAAACCATTCAATAAAATCATTGGAAAAATCATTTAATTTTTGACATTTAATAGTTGATGATTATTAATTAATGTAAAAAATAAAATAAAATAAAATGATGAAATTATCAATCATGGAAACAATAATTGATACACGGGCATGATTGATCGATTGAATCAAATCAAATTAATTTAAATTCAAATAGGATCAGAGAAAAGAAAATAAATCAACATTATTTTTCCAATTTCTTGTTGAATGGAAACGTGTGCTATTTGTTTGTTTGTTTTTGTTTATTTGTTTTTATTTTTGTTTTGTTTTGTTTGATTGATTTACTCATTCTATCATTAATTCAATTCATTAATTCATTCAATAATTATCATTTATTTTTATATGTTTATTTGGATTTTGATCTCGTTTCATATTTCATATATCATTTGTTTGTTTTTGGCTTTATTTGATTTTGGCTTTATCTCAATGATACATCGAACTACTAATAGAAAAAAAAAATAGAAATTTAAATCAATTTGGTGGTATCATGAAATGAAACAAATTACAAATTCTATATTCAAAGTCCACCACCATCATCACCAAACAAACAAACAACAAAATCATAGATGAAACCTAACAAAAAAAAGTCAAAGCATGGTTTATATAAATCTTAAAAACAAATCACATACATTCGAAAGAAATTATGGACAAATATTGTTAGTTGTGATTTTGCTTTGACTTTGTCAAATATTGTTATGGACAATTTTGTTTCTCAAAACAATATTTATTATGATGAATGTCAATAATGGAAAATTTTCATTGAAATATTTCTCTTGTTGACGTTGACGTTGTTGTCTTTGTTGATATTGTTTTTGTTGATGATGATGATGGTTCATCATTTGAAATTTACATTGCTGCTTATCATTATTGTTATTAATAACTTTATCATAGCATGAATTAACATTTCGATTATTTTTGACCAAAGTTGCTTGATTTATATTCATCATTTTTATTTATTTATTTTTGTTGTTTTTTCATTTGGAAACTTTATGATCATTGAAGATGATTGATTCATTGATTGATAATCAATCGGATAGATTCATGTTTTTGAATAAGAAAATGTTTTGAAAGAAAATTGACAAACGTTTCAGGAGATAACCATTCACTAATATTCAAGATATTCATTGAAATTAGATAATTACTGAAAACATGTATGAATAACATTCAAAATTCAATTCAAAAATAAAGAAGAGAAAAAAAAAGAAACCTTAGGCAGTCGATTTGATAATGTTTTTATAGAAAACAAAAATCTAATTCAATTCAATGTTGAAGATGATCATTTTTCAAGTTCAATTCAATATCGTCGAAATGAATCGCGTATTTTTTCATTTTCTTTCCGATCGAAATGATTCAGCCAAAATTGCTAAAAAGCCAAAAAGGCATAAGCATAAATGCGTATTTGAAATTTTGAAAAAATTTGAAAAATTTCGAAAATTAATTTCCTTGAAGGTGCTTTTCATTCAAAAACCAAAAATAGGACCCGTTGATTAATTACATTTAAAAGATACATCGCAATCAAATGATCATCACGATGATTATCATCATCATCATCATCGAGACGATAATCAGGAGATTTATAAGTGATATATTCGCATATGAATCAATGTATCATATGTCTTGGGTTAAATATTAATAAATAAACAATCATTTTCAAATGTTTGAAAATCACCTCATTATTATGATCATCACAATTATCACGATTATTATCTTGTCATCATTCATCAAATTGAAATCATGAATTATTTCAACACTTTTATCATCATTTTATTAAAATATAAACGAATGTTTTCAAGGTGAAAACATGATTGAACATGATGTCTTCAATTTCTCTTATTTATTTCTTTTTGAATAATCATGATTTGTCTTCAAATTGAATTCAGAAAAATCAATGAATAATCAAGCAAACATATGAATCAGAATATGAATCAATCAATTTTGGATAAAAATTTGCGAAAATTTAAATTTTTGATTTTTTGGCCTAACAATCATTAGATGGCGACAAACACTGCTTATTTTTGAATTTTTCAAAAGAAAATTTAATAATTTTTCATTTAAAAACGATTTGAAAATCGTAATTCTATTAATAGATTCATAGATTAATAGGAATTCAAATGAAAATGAATCGTAAAGAAATGAAAACAAAAGTAACCGATTTTAATTTTCAACTAAGATCATTAAAAAAAATTGACGAATTACGCATTGAATTGATTATGAAAGCATTTGGTTTGTTGTTTGAAGAATTTCCTAGAAAAATTAATGAATTGAAAAAAATTGTGACAATTATTAGCGATAATAATATCAATAATAATAATGATGATGGCAATAATGACAATAATAATTTCAATTTTTTAAAATATGACAGCTCAATCGAATTGGAAACAATTAATAAAGCGACAAAAATGTCGAAATTATTTTTAATTAATCAGCAGCAACAACAGCAACAAAAACGACAAAAACAAGAGGAAATTCACGATGAAAATAATCCAAAATATTGTGATTATAACAATTACAATTGTAATCATTTGATTTATTTAACATTCAATGGAATAGTGAAATCAAATGATAATTTAATAAAATTATTACATTTAATTGAAAAATATCAAAGATTTTATTTGAAATGGTCAAATTATTTTTCGAATTCATTAAAATTATGTGAACCACCATTAATGAATGATGTTTATAATAATAATTGTTCTAATAATAATGATGATGATGATGGTCGTCATAGCAATGAAAGATCACCAGAACAACAACCAAATATTGATTTAGAAACCAAAGATTATTGTCATAATTTGATTAAAGAATTTTCCAATTCAATTCATGGTGAATCAATTTTTCCAAATTATATTCATTGAAATTTATTTAATTAAAATCCTTTATTTTCTTCAAAATCTCGTCTCAACAACTCATCGCCGCCACAGAATCAACAAAATCATTTGAATCAATTTTAATGCAACGATTCGAAACGATTAAACGTGCACAATCAAATCCACAATTATTTGATCATATGATTGAATTTGAAATGATTATGAAACAAATACATTGTGAACTATGTGAACAATTGAAACAATTGTCGTGCTATTATCAATTAACATTTGATCTGATTGCTAAGAATATACAGAAATTTTTATCATATTAGAGAAATAATTATGACAATAATAATGATGATTGGCTTCAAATATATGAAACAAAGCATAAATTCCTTTAATGTCATGTCAAAAAAATATCAAATATTTTTCGTTTAGTTCATCTTATTATTTCTCAAGAAATAATAATAAATGAATGATATAATATATTAATGAATAGTTAATATATTAATGAATAGTAACGACAGGGCAGATTTTTCATAAAATTTTGGTTTAATTTACACAAATTTTTAAAACAATTATTGTACAAAATAATGTTTTTGCTTGCCTTTGAGCAAAACTGAAAACCGATTTATATATGGTTGCTTTCCAACCAAAATGAGGATGACAACTCATCTGCCAAACGCGCTCAACCAATGAGCTTCTTTCTATGTCAACTTGCGCGGCTGACCTGAGGGCGCTGCAATAAGTAAAAATGAACCAAAACTTTGTTGCTTTCCAAAAAAAATATTGACAATTAATCGAAAAAATTCATGGAAACTAAATGAACGAATGAATTATTATCATTCTCTTGAATTCTTTACTTTTTTTTTCTTTCGAAAAATAATTTCTGCATTCAAAGTTTGTGCCATAAGCGTGGAATGATCGAATTTTTTTCTGCCGATATCTGTTCTGCATAGAATTGAATTGAACCTAAAATGAAACAACGAAAAAATATACACGCAAAGTATATTTCAAGATGTGTATTGAGAAGAATCCAAAGTTATATTGATAATGATAATAATAATAAGTATAATACTAATAACAACAACAACAACAACGACGACGATAATAATAATAAATGACGATATAACAGACATAATTTCAAAGAATAATGACAATAAGAATCTAAGCAAAGAAACTAACAAACACACACATACACACGAAAATAAGCACCAATACGACCAAAGACTATAGTTATGGGGTTAGATCGAAAAAATAAAATAAAATAAAATGAATAGAATTGAATAGCTTTTTTGTTCGGTGTTGTTTTTCGTATTTTGCGCGTAAAAACGAATTTTTCAATATTTGTATTTGTATTTTTTCATTTTTTCGCCCGTTCATATAAAAACATTCTGCGTTTGTCCATTTTATTTTATTTTATTTTTCAGCCGAAAATATATTTCGACAAAGGCACAGCAAAATGAAAATGATTTTGCTTCGAAAAATGATTATTTTTTCAAGCTATTTTTGGCTTTGAAGTGTATGCATGTGTGCATTTGGAAAAATCAGTAAATAAATTTGAAAAAAACTTGGCGACATTTAACCATTCTCATTGATTTGTAAAGTCTTCCTTTTGATCGAGAAAACCAGAGAAAAAAAAATCAAAGAAAAATTTCAAAAATATATCGAAAAATGAACATGAAAATTTTAGAAAATTTGAAATTATTTTCTTCAAATAAATCAATAAAATGTTATTATTTTTAATGAAAATTTCAAACATTTTGACAATTTGAAAAATGAAAAATTAACATTTGAATATTGAAAATTTTCTAATGCTTCTACCTTTGAAAAATATCGTTTTTCATTTTGAAATTTTTTTTTTTAAATATTTATTTGTGACGTGTTACATTTGTTTGAAATGATTTTTTTTAATCATCAGATTCAAGTAATAATGATATTGATAATGAAAATGACTATGATTTGCACGTATCTGGAGATCATTGGAAATAATGAAAGAAATGATTGATCGAATTTTGCTTTATTGATTCGAATGACGACGAAAAAAAATGAAATTCATCAATAATGATGATGACAAGCATTTCAATTAACGATAATAATATTAATCATTATTTTAATCATCATTATCATCAACAATCGAATCAATATTATCATCAAAATAATTTTAATATTCAACAACAACATTATCCAAAACCTAAAATGCTCAATAAAAAATCAAAAATGTCTTTGACGACAACTTTGATAACGAATTCAAAGCATCAACACCAACAGCATCAACAACCATCATCTTCAACAACAAATTCCTATCTTCCATCATTAACATTAGCAATATTATTAATGTCATCATCAACTTTAGCACCATTTATGTCACCATTATCATCATCTTATTCATCATTATTACCACCATCACATAACAATGTAAGACGCTCAATACAACAAAAACAACAATCAACAAATCAATTTGATCTATCTGATACGACCGATTCTTTATTTACATCGTCATTATTATCATCCACAACAACAACAATATCACCAATTTTTAATTTCGAAAATGAATCTAATTCATCAATTTTGACATCGAAACAATTTTCAAAATTGATTTCATCTGATTTTCAATCTAATAGTAAATCTAATGGTAATAATATTGTTGATGATACAATTTGGAATGATCAATATGATGATTTAGATACTGATGTTGATGATTATGATGATGATGAAGATGATGTTGATAATAATAATAATAACGATAATATCGCTGAAAATGATGCTAATAAAAATGTAAATTTATTACTTAAACAAAATAAAAATAATAAAGATGATGAAATCGATGTTGAAGATTATGATAGTGATAATAATTATGATAATAACAATATTCATAATGATACATTTAAAAAACAATCAAGACGAAATAATGAAAATGAAATTTTAAATAATATATCAATAACGATAATATTATCGATTATAACAATATTTACGATTGTCGGTAATTTAATGGTCATATATGCAATATTCAATTATCGTCCATTGCATAATGTACAAAATATGTTTATGGTATCATTAGCCGTGGCTGATATTGCTGTAGCCGTATTGGTTATGCCATTAAATTTAGCATATAGTCTTTTGGATCGTTGGATATTTGGTTTACATATTTGTGAATTATGGTTAACAAGTGATGTGTAAGTATACGTTTTTTCTTTTCATTTCATTGATTATGCATGATATTTCAATATTTTGAATATTTTCAATATTTGTAAATGTTTTTTTTGTTAACGTATGAAACACATCTATCGAAGCGTGATTAATTCATTTTTATATCATTATACACATGTTATACAAACTGAATTTTTTTTCTGGTGAAAATTAATAATTCACAGTCTATGATTGATGATAATTTATTTCAATTTCATTTCAATTTTTTCCATTTTTCATATCTCAAATAATATTTCACTTGCAAACATCATAACAATTTCAAAAACATTATCATTATTAATATAAACTAATTACATAAAATTATCATTTTTATTAATTTTGTCTCTATTTTTTTTACTCCAATTCAATTCATTTATTCAAATTTTCCCTGTTTTCAAATTCCAAAATTCATCATTACTATTATAATATCATTATCCCGACGATCATCATCATCATGATTGTTTATCTATCAAAAAAAATTCGTTAATCGTTCATTCATGCGTTCATATGCAATCATGCCAATGTGAATCAATGTATTCAACAAACAAACGAACGAACCCGAACAATCATCATTTCGATGATAATATCATAATCATCATTCAATGAAATGAATTCATATTTATTCATCTATTAATTCTAAAAAAATGAAATGAAAATTTGAAAATTTGACAATTCAACGGATAAATATACGAATTTCTTTAAATTTCAATTGAAATTTCAATTTCAAATTTATTCAAAAATTTTAATTTCAAATTTCTGCATGATCAATCCTTGCCTTTAATATCCTCATCATCACTGATTTACATAATGAAAATATTCAAAATTATTTCATTGAATATTGAAAAACGACGATTTTTATATTGAAAAATTTGAATATCTCATCTAAAAACTCTTCAATTATCACCAAAATTATCATCGACATGAATTTCATGTCGTGAATATCATTTTTGATCAACCGAAAAAAATTTAAACGATATGAATTATCGATTGAATCATCGTGATATTTTCAAAATGAAAATAATCTAAATCAACGCAAACAATCATTGATTTGATACGCAAAACTAATTGAAATTAATCTGAATCAAATGAAATGATCGAAAACTATTCTTAAATCTGGCCACAAAAACACTGTGAACCCCAAAAAAAAATTTGATGAAAATTCATTCATTATTTTGATTCGATATTTGTGTTTGTGTTTGATCAATCTGAATGTATGTGATACAATGTGTGCGGGTGTATTTGGCCTTGCTTATGCACTGTGATTTTCTGCTTTTATTCCTTCAAAATTATATTTATTTCATCCAATTTCATATCATCATATTGATTCAACTATTTCTTGATTAATCCACAAATGTATTGCAACAATATATTTGATAATATCAAATTAATTGAATTTTTTCTTCTTCCATCGTATCTATCGGAAACAAAAATGGATTCCAATATGAAAATGGAAAAAATGTATTTTTTCTCTCCTTGAATTCTTCTTTTGTTTTGTTCTTATCTTTAAATCAAATTATATTGAATTGAATTGAATCAAATCGAATTGAATTGAATTGAATAAATATGGAAAAATTATATCAAAACTAAATCTAATCATCATCATCATCGACAACAACGCCAATAACAACAATAAAAATTGGAAATAAATTGAAAATTTTTTTCCAAAATTAATTTTCAAAAACAAATTCAATGGACATCATTGGAAACAACACGAAAAACATTGGAATGAATGAATCATTTGAATTTCAATGGATCATCAAATGTGTTTCCAAAAAATTTTTCCAATTTTATTTTCTCCGATTAATCAAATTACGAAATTACAATTTCAATGAAAAAAAATAAAATAAAATAAAATAAAATAAATCAATTTATTATTATTATTCGATCGATCATTGAATTCAATTCGATTTGTCAACAAACAACCAACAAAATCGAATTGAAAATTGAAAAAAAAATTAATCACTAAAAATATTTCGATTTTCAATCATAATTTCAATCAAAATGATAATGATTATAATGATGATTACGATGATTATGATGATGATTACGATGATGAATGCACCCACATATGAACACATCATACACAGTCTATGCTGTACAGCATCGGTAAGTTTATATTTGCTTTTTTTTTTAATGAACAATTTATTTTTCCTTGAATTATTTCATTTCATTTCATTTAATTCAAGCAAACTTTCATTTAATTCGTTCAGCGATTGCAACAATGATTCATTGTGTACATTTTTTTAGTTTTATTTTCGGTTTTATTTGGGTTTCTCAGTGTTGATTTTCATTTGTCCGGCCAAGGACTTGAAAAATTTTCCTCTGGAAAATACCCTTTAAAATTATGATTGGAGAAAAAATGATTTAATTTTATGGATTTTCTGAAAGTCTTTGGTTTCAATTTGGAGTCGATTTTCAAATTGAAAATTTCGAAAATCTCGAAAATTGAGCAAAATACATTTTTTGAAATCTTTTTTTTTTGATAATTGAAATTCAAATGGCTGTCGTCAATGGTTTGAGGTGTCTGCGTGAATGTGTGTGTGGGTAGAATTGAAACTTATTACCACCACGAAATAAGAAAATTTTTCATTTTTTTTCAAAGAAAAAGCCATTTTCAAATATCGTTTTAAATGAGATTGAAGAAATAAATTTCTTCAAAATTTAATGTAATAAGAATTTCCGACACATAATATATATTAACACACATATATATTCCGGTGTTAATATATCAATTTCGATTCTAGTCTAGTCTGATTAATCATCAAATAAAACTAACGTATTATAAGCTCTCATTCACACTAATAATATCATTTTGGTTCATGTTTGAAATGGCTGTTGAAAAACCTGCTAAAAATTTCTGTATTTTTTTTTTTCGATACAAAATTTCAATTTTATAAATTTTTTATTTTTACTTTCTCGATGATACATTGATCATATTATTACATTTTTCCACAGCTTTTAATGGGATTTTTCTTCACTTTTGAACCGAAAAAATGAAATAAAATATATCGATGATTTATGTGTACGAAAAATACATATATTACATAACACATTTGCTAATATTTATCAATATTTTCAACCGAAAAATATTATATTACATTCAACCGAATATATGGAGCATATAATGTACTAAGAAAATGCTGAAATTTTTTTTTTTTTTTTTGAATAATATCGTATTATTCGTACGAATGAATAAGTAGTTTCAAAAAGTAAAATTTTTCTTCGGAATTTCTTGAAATATTTTTCTCCATTTTCAATCTAATATTTCAATCAGAAAGATATGTTTGAGAAACATATTCCGAACCTTTTCAATTGAATAATAATGCAATCTTTTTACGCCATTCACATATCACACCACATATGAATTCGATCAAACTCGAAATCGATAGGTGTTCTTTTTCGAGAGTTTTTCTCGTTTCGGTTTTGAAATAAAAAATTTGATTAGAATGTATCATATTGATATAATGGAACATTTATTAATGTGTTTATTATTTATTTATTCGTTCGTTGGCTGACTATCTGTCAAAAATTTGAAATTTTTTCTTCACTTTTTTCCCCGATATTTTTTTCTCCTTGAATAAGTTTTCATCAAATAAAAGCTTATGAAATAATAATTGATTATGCAGATACATTGGCTTGCTGAACATTTACTGATGATAAATCTGATACTGAAAATGAAGATGATGAATGTGCCCTTATGGGTCGTTGAATTTTGAATTAAATGCTTTTGAAAAAGTGGAGAATTTTTAAATGGAAAAATGAAAATAGATTTTTATTTGAAAAATTTTCCATTCAAAGATTTTCATCGTTCATTTTATTCATTCATTGATGAAATACAATGAACGGGAATGAATCTCTATTCATTGCTCATAGAAATCCATTGAAAATTGTATTTGAAATTCAGTTTAAATTGAATTTTTTTTCCATTTTTTTTCCAAAATAGATTTTCAGATTTTCCTCCACTTTGCACGGATAAATATATGATGAATATATCATTCGGAATTTGTTTCAATTTCTTCATCCTTTTATATTATTTATTATATGACAATTTCATTTAAAAATTGAAATGAAAAGGAGAATAAATAAATAAATGGATAAATAAATAAAAAATTTACACATCAATGAAAATCGTAAATAAATGAATGAATGAACGAAAGGGTTTATTTTTACCGAAGAGAAGAAAATTCAAAAAAAAATTCCAAATTCAAGATACATTATTATTGTCTATGGTATTTGCTGCTGGCTGTTTTAAATTCTTCGCATTAAATTTAGTGGAATTTTAATGGAAATTTTTTCATTATTTTTCCCGTTGGAATTTTTCTTTTTTTCTTCAAAATGTTTAATTGTTTAATTAATTTTAGCATGAGAATTTTTGTTTTCAGTCGAAATTTTCCTCGTTGATTTCATGGGAAATTCATTCAGACATGAATTAGTGTAAAATTGTGTATCTGTGTATTGATAAAACAATGAAATTCATTGAAAACAAAACACAATTAATTAGTAGTTGAAAATCAATGATAATTAATCATAAAATTTTAACAATTAAATTTTTGAAAATACAAATTTTGGTAAAGAAACTCAATGTTCAAATCTCTTGAGATGATGATCTTTATTTTATTTGAAATTTTCAATCGGTTCATTTGCTACTCGTTGTTAATTCCCCGAAAACATTATTACTTGATATTAGTTTAGTCTATTTTCAAATGAAAAATAGTGGAAATTAATATGAATTTGAGAATCAGTACAATTTATAATCAGACATCCATTTCAAAGATGAAAAGAAAATTAATTTTAAAACCCAAAATAATGAAAAATATGAAAAATTCATAAATTATTTATTTTCATGATAATTGAATGAAAAATGATCGTGAATGTTTGTGAAAATCGTAATAAAAGGGTTTAGATTTCAAAAAATACATAGAAAATAACTAAATTATTAATTGAATTAACAATATTTCAATTCCGATTCCCAGAATTATTATTTTTATTATCAATATTATTTCTACAATCTGCTGTATTGGATCAATATTTTGTTCCATAATTTTGCTTTCTTATATTTCATTGTTTTGTTTGGCATGTATGTCTTTCTTGAATTCCAATGGACAATGGCCGAAGCAATGATGTCTGAGCGAAAGCAAAACAAAAGCAATCTTAAATGAACACAAAGCTTTAATTTTATTTATGTATTTCATTATTTTCATTATTTTTTTCTTATTGTTTGAAATATGAAATGTTTGTCCAAATATCGAAATTGATAAAATTGCCCATAGACAAATTGTCTGCGTTCGAATCAATAGACAAACATTTAATATTTCTTTCATATTTTTTCCAATATTTAATTCAATGTTTGACATTATGATAATCGTAAATATTTACACAGAATTTATTTGTTTATTTTTCATTTTTTTGTTCTGTTTGTCTCTATAAAAATAATAATATCGATAATCATAACATTTCTTTTGATCATTTTTCAAAAATTTGAAAATTGAATTGAAATTTTTAAATAAAATAAACGAACCTTTCGAAGAAATAGTAAAAGATTTTTTTCGAAACACCTTTTGTGTGAAAATTGATTTTTCCGTACAATAATAAATTCAATGGTTTTTGAGTGCAAAAAATGAATTTATTTATTTTTCAAAGAATTCATTTTCTGTATTTGGTTTATTTATTTATTGGCTGAATGAAAGGCAGAAAAAAATTAATCATAATTCAATTCACTTGTCCCAAATATTTATTTTTGTTGATCTTTTTTCTGCTTTTCTTTTGGTTTGTGAAATTTGTCATCCAGAAAATTCTGACAAGAAATGATTGATTCAATTTTCTGTGTTTTACTGGACATCAATGTCTGGGTGTTTGTGGTGTTTACACACCACAAACATTACATTATTTCAGTCGTTTGTGATGAATGAGTTGTCCCGAAAAGTAGTCGATGCCAATCGTCAACGGGCATTGCAATGCATTGCAGTGAAGCCAACTTTTCGTACACAGATTTCAATGTTGAAAATACCATAAAAACAAATAAAATTTTTTGAACAAATAAAAAGTTTTCAATTCTCTTGGTTCAAATTATGAAAAATTTGATATTCTACTCACATACTCACATACACATACACACACATGCACGTACACACCTTTATTAATATTATTAAACATCATACCAATCATTTATTTATTGAATCAAAAAAAAAAAAAAAAAAAAAATTCAATTATCAAATTTTAAATTATTTTGTGGCTCGATTCGGTCATATATTGATTGTTCTAAAGAATTTGAAATGAAAAAAAATATTTGAACTTTTTGGTTTTCGACGAATCATTGGATTCATTGTTATTTCATTTGGAAATACATTGTTATGGTGATGAAGGGTTGATTATTTTGATAATTTGTACTTGAATTTTTCATATAAAATTTTCCAAAAAATCAAATTTAAAAAATGAATCAAGTTTAAAAATTTTATTTTGATCTTGAATTTCATATTTGAATTTCAATGTTTTCCAATGTTTGATCTCTGTAACCCTTTTGTTTTCTCTTTTTTTCTCTCCAAAACAGATACTCAATCTATGTGCCATTGCATTGGTAAGTAGTAAAGAAAAATTGCAATTTTTCAAGTTTCAATCAATTCTTCGCATGAAAAATTGATTGATTTGAACCTTGATTTATAAATCAAATCCAATTGCCAAATCATCATGCAAATAACTTAATAATACCCACACAAGAATTCGCTAAAAGATTGCTCGAAGATCACTTCATTAATGTTTGCGTGTGTTCTTAAATGAATGGATGATGAATAAGAAGTAAAGAAATTTAATGGTCCCGATAATCATTTTTTTTTTCATTTAATTTTCAATTCAATCAGGTCATTTAAATAAGGGTGTTTGCCTGATTTTCAAATAATCATAATCATATCAATGATTGAATTTGAATTGAAAATGATTGAAAGAAATATATTTTCATTCAAATAAAAATTGAATGTACGATCACATGAATTAAAATATTAATTTTTCTCCATTTTTTCCATTGAAAATCTGAATAAATCCATTATTTTTGACAAGAAATCCTTTAATATTAATATTCTTGTTTATTTAAAAACAACAAAAAAAAAATGCGAAAATAAACGAGAATTCTTAAATACGATTTCACAATTTACGAATATGTCAAAAGCAATGAATGTGAATTTCATTGCCATTATCATATTGTTTTGTTTGTATTTGAATAATAGGATTTATTATATTAAATTCGATTATTTATTTATTTATTTTTCAGATTAATTTAGATTTTTTTTTCACTCAGCAGATAACACAACAATTCAATGTTTATTTTATGCATTTTTTTCTTTTTTGATTGAAAATTTTCCATATTTTTTTCTTCATTACAAGAATAAATGTTTATCATATTATTCAGCAATCAATGAATATGACGGAATTCAATGGTTCGTAGAAAAATAAATCAAGTTTGGATTTTTTCCAAGGATAGATTTGTTTTATGAATATTTTCACAGATTTTCAATCAAATCGATTTTCATTAATATATTCAAAATTCCTATTTTTTTGTAACAATTTTGAATGTCAAAAAAGTTGTGAATCAGGTTCTATGATTTACATTGATATCTACCGAGAATTCAAACGAATAATGATTAATTCATAATAATAAATTATTAAAAACAAACGTATAGCGATAGGATTTAAATGGAAAAATATTTTCTTTTCAATGAAATAAATTAAAAAGAATAATAATAATAATCAACTGATTACACAATTGATAATCGAAATCGGTTTATATTATTTATTCTAATTTATATTCAAAAATATTAGGTTTGTAGAGATTTGGTATAGACTTTATCAGAAGGTTAATGATAAATTTTGGTTATATTTTTATTTGAACATGTTAAGGGTTTATATACAATTTGAAAAACATAATGAAGTTATGATTAATAATTACTAATTAATGAATTGTGAATTTATCAGAATATAATGAATCATAAACTGACAAATCAATGAGTGATAATGACAAAGAATGAATAAGAATTTAAGGTAACAATGAATGAATGAATGAATGATGAATTAACGAATCATTCATAAGTCATACTCTTCATGCGTCCCCCCTAAGATGCTCGAGGTCGACCACGTGACCTAGGGATGTTGAATCGAACGTTTTTGATGTTGGAGGACGATGGTTTTAAACGATCTATCGATACAGATTCTTGAGTTGAACCTTTTTGGATGATGAATGTATGTTGACGACGTTCCAGGACTTTAAATGGTCCGATGTATGGTCGATCTAGAGGTCGACGTGGAGCATCGTTTCTGACCAACACGTACTCGCACTCTTGCAGTGCTTTCGGTGGTTTTAAAATGGGTTTGTTTACCCTCGTTGGTTGAGCTGGTAATTTCTTGATCAATGATCGAAGTTGTTCCAAGAACTTCGAGGTATCACAGGAAGGATCTACTTGTTCAAGGGGTAGATCAGCAGGCATTGGTACGTTTTCGCCAAATGTCATCTCGGCTGGTGAAGCACGGAGATCTTCCTTGTAGGTAGTTCTAATACCTAGCATCACCAAAGGAAGTGCGTCTACCCAATCTTCGTTGTTCCATAATACGCAGCGAAGTGAGTCCTTCAATTGACGATGAAATCGTTCCACCATTCCGTTGGCTCGTGGGTGGTACGCTGATGTTCTGATGCGTTTGGTACCCAACATCTTGAGCATCGCGTTGAAGAATTTTGACTCGAATTGAGTACCCTGATCCGTGGTTATCGTCTGCGGCACACCATAACGGGATATCCAGGTATGCATTACTGCTGCCGCTACCTCCTCCGCAGTTATTGAACGCAATGGTGTTGCTTCCGGCCACCTCGAAAAACGATCCACCATTGTCAATAAATAACGATATCCCTTGCACTCATTCAAGATGACCAGGTCGATGTGCAGGTGCTGGAACCTCTTCCCAGGAATGGGAATTGGTACCGGTGGCGTTTTTATGTGACGAGTAATTTTTGAGGATTGACAGTCGACACATTCCTGACACATCTTATGAATATCGTAGACCATGGTCGGCCAGTAATATTTTTCTTGAATGGTGCGTTTGGTTGGACGATAACCAGGATGATTAATACAATGATAAGCGTTGAACACTTTGCGTCTTAACGCAAGTGGGATGAACGGTTTGCCATTTTTGGTGATAACCATTTGATTGTTGGATATGACAACCGGAACCAGAGTTTTATCATCTTTAAGCTGATTCAATTCAGCATCATTTTTCTGAGCTTCGATCAATTCTTCGATGGACCAAGATGTTTCGTTGATATCGAGTGCAGCAACTCGTGATAAGGTATCGGCCACTACATTCGCGTCACCGTTGATATATTGAATATCATTAGTGAATTGTGATATAAAATCAAGCTGACGTGCTTGACGAGGTGACTTTTCAGTTGTTGATTGAAGTGCGAATGTAAGTGGGCGATGATCGGTTAATACAGTAAATTTCCGACCTTCCAGAAGGTAACGGAAATACTTGATTGATTTATAAATTGCCAATAATTCTCGGTCGAAAGTTGAATATTTTTGTTCAGCTGCAGATAAAGACTTCGAGAAAAAGGCTAATGGTCGAAATTCGTTGTTGATCTTCTGTTGAACTACAGCACCAATGGCTGTGTTGGATGCATCAGTGGATAAGAAATATGGAGCATTATCCACAGGATAATTTAGCATCGTCATATCAGCAAGAAGGTTTTTCACTTCTTGGAATGCTTTAGTATGATCATCCGTCCAAAGGAATTCTTTTTTCGGTGATGTCAGATCGTATAATATCTTCAACTTATCAGCTGCCATCCGAATGAATTTGCGATAGAAATTAAACATACCAAGGAATTTCAATAGTTGTTTACGATCACTTGGTATCGGAAATTTTTTGATTGCTTCGACCTTGTCGGTCATCGGATGGATACCATTTGCATCGATGTGATGGCCAAGAAAATCAAGTTCGGTCTTCATGAATGAACATTTGTCAAGGTTGATGACGAGACCATTATCTTTCAGTCGCTGGAAAACGATTTCCAGATTCTTCAGGTGGTTTTCTTGCTTTTCATCACTGATTACCAGCAGATCGTCCAGATAAGGATATATGAAATCCAAATCTCTGAAGATGCTGTCCATAAATCTTTGGAATGTGTTCGGAGCATTACACAAGCCGAAGGGCATGAATAAAAATTCGAAAGACCCAAACGGTGTGATGATTGCTGTCTTTTCAATATCTTCAGGTTTAATCGGTATTTGATGATAAGCTGATTTCAAATCGATTTTCGTGAAGAGTTTTGCAGACCCTACGTTATTAAAGAAGTCATGCAAATTTGGGATATTATATCGATCTTTTTTGGTCACTGAATTCAATAATCGATAATCACCACAAGGGCGAATTGAACCATCAGGTTTTGTGACGCAATGTAATGGTGATGACCATGGTGAATTGGATGGACGGATTATCTTCAATTTCAACAGCTGATCGAACTCTGCTTTGGCCAACTTGTACTTGTCTGGCGCAAGGCGTCGACATCTCTGACGAATTGGTTGACCAGTTGTGATGATTTGATGTTCAACAGAGTGCTTCACGGGCCCATCAATTTTGGTTAAAGATGGCCGGGCAATTTCTGGATATTTTTTAAGTAGCAAAGCTACAGGTGAAGACTGGTCAATGATGTTGATGCTGAAAACACGATCGGTGGTGTCAGCTTTAATCGCTGTGTTATCCGTCATATCGATCAAATTCTTGGTGGCCACTCGTGGTACCAAATCAAAATATTCTAAGAAATCGGCTCCAATGATTGGTACATCGATTTGTGCGATTACAAAGTCGTATAAAAATTTTCTTTTAAAACCAAGATCGATTAGCTTGGTGATGGTACCATACGTATATATCTTTGAATTGTTTACTGCCGTTGCGTAAGATGTTGGTGATGGCAAATTCTTCATGAACTTGGCTGGCCAAACGCATATATCGGAGCCAGTATCAATGAGTATCTTTGTTCGAGAAATACGGTCGAAAACAAAGAGGCGTTTGGCACGGGGAGAATCGATCTGGTTTACAGATGTTCTCCCCGGTTCGAGTTTTCCGAAGCCGGTGTTTCTGGTATCGATGCAACCGATGCGGTGCTTATAGCACGTGATAATGTTCTGTCGATGGAACTGACGATACATCGGTTAACATATTGACATTTTCTTGCATTTGCACCAAATCGTCTATGATAATAACAAAGTGGTTGGTTCCTACGTGGCTGGCGACGCGAACGACGACCAGGGCTTCGTCCACGGGACCGATTCGATTGTTGCTGCTGACCATAATGTCTGAAAGGCTGTTGTTGTTGCCTGCTTTGATAATTGTATGGTTGATACGACTGGACGGAAGCCACGTCCCGTTTACATGTATTCCAAAATTGATCAGCTATTTGCAATAATTTTTTCCTATCGCTCACCACTGTTTGAACGGTATTGACTTGTTCTCGGATTTTTTCATGGATACCAGACATAAATCTGTTCCAAATGACATCTTCACCAATATTCAAATTCTGAGCCTTGTTCAA
This sequence comes from Psoroptes ovis, assembly GCA_002943765.1. Lineage (NCBI taxonomy): Eukaryota > Metazoa > Arthropoda > Arachnida > Sarcoptiformes > Psoroptidae > Psoroptes > Psoroptes ovis. Next base: position 520,733 of record PQWQ01000001.1, read on the forward strand.
CAGGCGTTGGTAAAAAACAGATGGTTTTTCGTTAGTCATCGTCATTCCATCCAATATTTCATTCAATCGGGATTGTGCATTGTCTTCCATCACTTGCAATACGAGCTTTTTCAAGTCTTCGTACTTTTCTTCGTACCATTCAGACATCAAGAATCCAGAAATATCATTTTGTAAGCTGGTAGGTAAACGACGTAACAATAATCGAAACTTGTTGCGTTCAGTGAATTTCGCTGAACCAAATACTTCTTCTACCAGAAAGAAGAAAAGTCGTACGTTGTCGGGATTGAATGTTGGCATTTGATCGTTTGCATCTTTCAACGATAGAACACTGACTTGGTCTTTATCGTTGAGTGTCAATCCAGCGATTTGTTCGGTCAAATTTTCCACCGTGGACGGACCTGGTTCAAATGGATTTGTCAACGTGCCACGACCTGAATCGTCAATTCTTGATTCAGGTGATTTATCGGTTGGAATTGATGGATCTTGTGAAGAAGACATTGATTAAGATTGGATGGTTGAAGAACGATAAGATTTGATGTATAGATGGTGAAGATGAGATCAATGAATGATTAAATGAAATGAGATGAGATCGATATGGATACGATTATAGATATTATGTACACAGATATGATGGATACAGATATGATGGATATAGATATGATGGATATAGATATGATGATAATTGACTTGAAAAAATTTTGTAAACAATCGAAGATATAATAATGAACAAAATTAAAGCAATTGAATTGAAAATTTCAACGTCGGGTCACCACTTTTGTAGAGATTTGGTATAGACTTTATCAGAAGGTTAATGATAAATTTTGGTTATATTTTTATTTGAACATGTTAAGGGTTTATATACAATTTGAAAAACATAATGAAGTTATGATTAATAATTACTAATTAATGAATTGTGAATTTATCAGAATATAATGAATCATAAACTGACAAATCAATGAGTGATAATGACAAAGAATGAATAAGAATTTAAGGTAACAATGAATGAATGAATGAATGATGAATTAACGAATCATTCATAAGTCATACTCTTCAGGTTGTCCGGAAAGTTTTTGCCGATTATTTCGGTAGAAAATAATTGAAAAATTGGCAAAAACTTTTCGGACAACCTAATTATTCATTCATTCATTCATTTATCGTTTTGAAATATCTTTTGAAAAATTATTCACAAAATACAATGACAATTTATCATGACGGTGATTTGAATATTTTAAATTTTTTTGTATTTTACCTTGTCAATCTAATACATTTTAGCTGATTACAAACACATGTAGTATCATTGATAGTGTGATTATTGTGATTATTATTATGGCTCGATATTTATTATTATTATCATTGCTTTATAATGAATACTACCTTTCAATTCATTTTTATTCCATTTTTTTTCATGGACAAGTTGATCATAATAATAATAATAATAATTTTTCATTTATTTCTGGCGTTAATGATGGAATAAATCCCAACATATTTCGTTACGAGTGAATAGAATGCACACAAAAAAAAGAATATTAGAAAAAATCTATTAATTTCAAAATGATCATGATAATAATGGAAATATCTTTTTTTGTTTCCATTTTATTTTATTGTGATATTGTCATTGCCAATATTTTTTTTTTCCCATTATTAAACATTTATAAAGGTCATTCAACAAAATGCCGATATTTTATGTGTGTGTGTGTGTTTTTTTTATATGTGAAATTTGTAAAATGTGAAAATGTATGAATTTATTATTAAACCATAGAATATAGATAATTTATCCGAATATCAGAATATATGTGTGTGACTATTATTATTATTATTCATTATTCATTTTTTTTCGATGATAAATTTTTATTATAAATGTAAACTTACGATAATAATAATAATAATAATAATAACGATTTGCATTTTGTTTATTTTACATGTTGTTTATATTTCATTTGTTTTCTTTAACAAAATGAAATAAAGGATCGTTATCAAGCAATACATGATCCAATAAATTATGCACAAAAACGAACAATGAGACGTGTTTGTACATCGATAGGTATCGTATGGATATTATCGGCAATAATATCGATACCGCCATTAATCGGTTGGAATGATTGGCCGGAAATTTTTACCGATGAAACACCATGTAAATTATCGGAAGAAAAATATTATATTGTTTATTCATCAATGGGCTCATTTTATATACCATTATTTATAATGACTGTTGTTTATTTTAAAATATTTCAAGCAACAAAGAAAAGATTAAAAGATCGTGCAAAAGCAAGTGCAATAGTTAATTTAGGTACAACGACCAGTATACAACCATTATCTAGTCCAAATTATAAAACATCAAATAATAGCAATAATAATAATAATAATAATAATAATAATAATAATAATAATAATAATGTTGGAACAACAACAGTTACAACGAAAATTTTATCATCATATGAAGATAGTACAAGCTCAATAACACCGCCAACAACAAGTAAAACACCGACATATATGATCACTTCAAGACATTATTTTTTATGTTGTTGTTGCAAAAAACATCCTCAACATCAACATCAACATCATCACCATCATCATCATCATAATAATAATAATAATAATGATTCAAATGGTAATAATGATTCAAATGATGATAATAATAATAAGCGTGATGATTGTAAAAATAATAATGAAAATAATGATAATATTAAAAATATTGAAAACAATAATAATAATAATGATGATGATAAAAAATTAAGATTTTCGAAAAAAATTATGAAAAAAGAAACAAAAATTGAAATTGAATCAATGAGCAGCAGTGACGATGATGATGATGATGATGATAATGATAATGATGGTTGTATTAATTCAAAAATTGATGATAGTGTCAATAGTAATCAAAGCTTAGATGATATTTGTATTAATGATGATGATATTAACATATCAAAGCCAACAATAGCAACCAATTGTATAATTGTTAATAATGTGAATAATGCAAATAATGATAATTTTAATTGTTGCTCATTATTATTGAATAATAATAATGAAATTAATTATGAAAAATCGATTGGAAAAATAATGAAAAATAATATTAATGATTCGACAATTAATGATTCTAATAATGATAATAATAATAATGAAATTAACATTATTAATGATAATGAGTTTGTTGAATCCAATTTATTAATGAAAAAATCAAGTGCCAATAACAATAACAATAATAATAATAATAATAATATGATTACGACTTGTTCTACATATAATAACAATAATTCAACGAAAACATTTGCATCAACAATCGTAAAAACATCGGAATCAATTAATCATTATGAGCACAACAATGTTGATATTAACAAAACAATGATTATAGATGCAGAAAAATCTGATAAATTGAATCAAAATCTAAAATTACAATCAACAACATCGATCGTTGATGATCATTCTTCGATGATGATGATGATGATGATTCAATCGGATTCAAGAAATTTCGTAAGTTTTTTTCGCTTTTTTTGAATTTTTTTTTGGCCAAATTTTTTAAAAAAATCTTTGTAAAAAACCCATTCATTTATTTGTTCCAAAAATAACCAATTTGCCAATTTTTGCAAAGTTCAAGCATTGCAACACCACACACCGAGACCCTTGCAACAACTTGCACATTAAACGAAACAAATAAAACAAAGTCCCATGTTCACATTTAAAATTAATGACAAACTTTCATTTGTCATACAATTTTTGGTTCCAATTTCTTCATTTTTACAAATGGAATTAAATGGATTGATTAAGCGGCATGAACTTTTCGGACAACCTAATACATTCTTTTGATAAATCGAGAATTTTTCTCTTCAACTTTCGTTATGTTTCATCGTTTTATTGCATGTGTAGCTCAGCCAAAAAACTAATGAAGAAAAATTTTTCTACCCATTCGCTATGTCCAGATTCATATTTCAAAAAATATTATTGAAAAATGAAGAATTTTCTCATCTTTCTGGGCCTTTTTCTGGCTGTTGTACGATGTTCCCTTTTGCTAACTGATTAACTACGGCCAAACTACTTGCGAAAGCATCATTATTCATTTGAATTGTTTTAATGATAAAATTTTTTCATTGACTTTGTTTTTTTGCTCTGTTGATGATAGATGAGATGAGAGGAACAAAAAAAAAAAAATCATTTATAAAAACAAATAAAAAATATTAAGCATCTAATATTTACTGTGTTATAATTGGAGATAGAAAAGATTTTTTTTCAATAATTTATTTTATTTTTTTTTATCGAAATAAATATAAGGCTGTCCGAGAAAAGTCGATTTCACTCGATCATTAGAGTTGCCTCATGAACATCGGCCAGAACTTTTAGGACAACCTAATATCTCGTTCATACAACGATAATGATGATGCTACTAAAAATAATGTTTAACTGTGTATATTATTTCCATATTCAATGATTAATTAATTATTTTTATTTTTTGAAAATAGGTTTTAATGCAAATAAGTGAACAGTGAAAAAATAGACATTCAAACAATTTCTTTCATTTTGTTATCTTTTCGTTGAAATTTTTATTTTCAATTTGCTTGATTGCATTATATTTTCAATCACAATCACAATGATTGATTAATTTTTCTATTCATTTTTTCAATCAGAAAATCTTATTCAGACTAATGAATTTACATTTCATCGATATATTAAATAAATAACCGATTCATTTCATTATTTATCAAAAGTAGAGAAAGAAGCCAAAGAATGAAATCATTTGAAAATAAATACGATGATTAATTCGACAAAATTCTTTGGAATATTTCGAAAATAAAATTTGTGTTTTGATCAATATTCAATAAGGATTGAATCGAATTCAATAAACAATTCAATCTTTGGATTTTTAGTTTTTCAATTTTTCTTTGATTCTTTGATTTCAATTTTCAACATTTTTACTTTTACCAAATTCAATTTAATTTAATTTGATTGAAATATTGTGATAGGAGATACAAAGATATAATGAATAACAAAATGAATAATCAAAGCTCTAGTGAATTTGAAAAAAAATGTCTGAAGTTCATTAAAAATAAAGAACAAAATGAAAATCTTATCAATTCTAATTAAATCCAAGACAAAACATTGACATTCAAATTAACACTGATATAATCAAATTTATTCTGTTTAATTATCATGATGTCAATGCAATTGCAAATAATTTTGACTAAAAGACAAAAATCCGTGTACTTTTTCACATTTTATTTTTATTATTTTTGTATTTGTGTCTGATGGCCTTAGGACCTAGCGAAGAAAAAAACTCAAGAAAAAAAGGCAAAAACCTGGCCTTCACTCGATGCATAGCATATACATTTCATTGCTCAGTAATCATTTATTTAAAAATCAATTTTAAGAGAAATTTGATCATTTTCTCTTATTTCTCCCATTTCTTATGGGTCTGATCTTTTGATCTTCTGAGATGAGAAGAGAGAAGCAGAAAAATATAGAGGAAATTTCAATACAAATAATGAAAATAAATCACTTGAATAACTTGTATTTTATTTATTGTTGTTATTATTAGGTTGTCCCATAAGTTCTTGCGGTTTGTTAATTTTTTTTTTTGATTTGAAAAACGACAAGAACTTATGGGACAACCTTATATTATCATTATCATTATTAGTATTATCAATATCAACAACAAATAATTCTTATGTTGTCCAACATTAACAACAACAACAACTATTATCGTTTTCCTTAATTTTTTTTTATTGTTATTTTCTTTTATTTTACGAAAAGAAATAAAAAAAAAATAATTTTACAATGGTCAACACTCAATGATCATCAATTGATGATGATGATCATAACAGTCAAACTCTTATATTTGTTTGTTTGTTCAAACATTCATTCAAGTCGGAAAATTATTTGAAAATGATCTTAGAAAAAATGATTATTTGGAATGATGATGATGATGATTGAAAATGATGATCCCCATTTATTTATTGTAATACACACACATACCAACACTTATACGGCATAGATCATGATGGTGGCCATTACCATTACCATTATTGTTATTATCACTTTTATTATTACAATATGAATGATCAGGTCCCATTTTTTTTTCTTTGATCATCTATGGTCAATATTTCTATTATCATTATTATCATCATTTATTGAAATTTCAATTTGAAAAAATGAGAAGAAATAAACTTGAATGAAAATCCATTATTATTATTATTATCATTATTTCTCATTCAAATCAAAGTGATTTACAAAAATTGATAATAATAATTCAATAATTTTTCAATTTATTTGTCATTTCATTTATTTGAATGTTTATTGGTTTTTTTTCTTCATTCACATATTAAATTTCAATTATAATCTTTGATGGGAGAATTTGTGATTTTTATCATTTTTTATCAAGGTTGTCCGAAAAGTTCATCTCGCTTAATCGCTAGAGTTGCTCATGAAAATTGGCCACGACTTTCCGGACAACCTTGTATTTTGCAAAAGAATTTATGATGAAAAGCGAGGAATATTAAGAAGGATTCTCATAGAAATTTCACCCTTGTCTTGAAATGAGAGGACAAAAAAACTTTGAAAGCAAACTATTGTCTATTTGGACAAAAAATATGATCGATTTCTATTGATTGAATCAAGCAGCGTTATATACCAGAAATATAAGGAAGAAAAAATATGAAATTATCATCAAAATATCATCAAAATTGAATCACAATAATTGTTTATCGAATAATTATTGATTATTTCTTATGATATATTTTTGAGTTTAAAGTTATTTTTTCCTCATTTTTTTCAAGAATTTCAAAAATTTCTAAAGTTTTCCAAGTTTTAATTATAAAGAATGTGAAGAACACAAAGTTTACTTTTGCTTTCAGCCAATGACCTCCAATATGGCTTTTCATCATGGCTTCATGATAAATGTCGTCGAAAAATTTTTTGCAGACTGGTATTTTCAAATTTTTTCATCGAGATTTACAATGATTTCCCATACTAAAAATAATCAAGTATGAAATCTTACTGTTTCATAATTTTTGTTGATGGAAAATATCAAATTTTCACACATTGATTTCTCTGGGTGTTTTATTGCCTTGAAATAACAATTTTGATTTTGTTTTTTTCGAAGAAAAATAAAATAATAAAGAAAAACTTGAGATTGAAATTAATAATGATTTTTCCAAACATTTGATGACCGAAAAACATTGAAAAGACTTGAAATGGATTGAAGCGAATGAAAAATGAATGAAATTAAAGGGCAAAAAATTGGCCAAAAAATATAAAAATTTAAAAAAATGAAACAATTCCATAATAATAATCATCATGAACCAAGAAACTGTTTTAATAAATTTTTGTTTTTCACAAATTCGCTTTTCACAATCCTCATCGACAAATTTCATAGAAAAAAAAACAGGGAAAACAATTCGCCTCGAAAAGATTTCTTATTTCATTTCTCTCCTTTGATATTCTCTTCTTATACTTATTCTTATACTACTTTCTCCTTTTAATACAAACACAGTTTTGTTGTATTGATTTTATTACATCAAATAATGATTTCGATATTTGAAATTTCATATGAGTATTTTTTTAGTGTAATTTCGGTGCAATAAATGAATGAAATAATAAAATAAAATTTTCAAAGAAAAAAAATGGGAAAAATACATTGAAACGCAATAATATAATATCACACAACATCTTAGCAAACACAACATTTCAAGCAAGCAAACAAGCATTTGAAGCAAACAACCAAACAAATGCCATTCGGGTATTATTATTGCTTCATTTTGTGATTTCAATTTTATTTGATTTTTCAAACATTTTTATATTTTTTCAAAACACAATTCCATACAAATGTAAATTGTAATGACTAATGTATAATTTTTTCTTGATATTTTTCCCTCGATTTTTTTTTTTGATTTTCACACAAATGACAAATCAAATTTCATTGCGCGATATATGTATGATTTGAAAGTAGGAGAAATATCGAAAATATTATCATCATTATTATTTTATAATATGCATTTAAGGTTTGTGTTTATGTGTTCGTGTGTGTGTAATGTAGCTTGTAATTTTTATATTTTATTTTCATTTTCATTATTCTTATCCATTTTTATATTTGTATAAATAGCGCATTGTATTTGTAAGTTTGTTTGTTTGTTTATTTGCTCGTTATTTGCTTCATCATTATTCTATTATCTTATGTAATAATAATAATAATAATAATTTTCAATTGTAATAATAATGATGATTTTTGATTTTGTTTCGTTTGGTTCTTGTAGATTTCGTTGATTTGTGTATGTGTTTTGTTTCTTCTTTTATTTTCTTACTTTATGATCAAATTATAAATAAATAAACGCATAAAATTATAATACTAAAAACAATAATAAGCGATATAATAATAATAAACAATAATAAACGACCAAATATTGCATCAAATATTAAAATATTGTGCGTGTGTGTGTGTTTGTTAGAGTGTTTGAGTGTGTGTGAGTGTGTTTGAACGACTTAATAAATAAATGTTTCTTATTTATTAATTTCATTGTATTTCAATGTATTTGTCAATGTATACATCGGAATATGAGCAAATAAATTCAATACAAATAAATTCAAATAAATACGAGTAGTTATTGATGTGTTTTTCGATAATATTAAAAAAGAAAAAACAAAAAAAATATGATTCTTCCATTATTATAATTGTTATTACAATTATTATTATTATTATGTAAGAATTATTTATTTTTACTTCATTTTAGAGTATTTTTTTTGAATCTTGTTCCTTTATTCTTGTTGTCTTTATGTTCCATGTATTTTCTCTTTTCGTCTATTATTTCTATTCATAGAGTGTTGTCAATATTGTCAAGATTTTACACATGTTTTCCTCGTGAAATTTTCTTTACACAAATTCCGATATAGTTTTTTATACCAAAGTTGCTTTGTTTTGTCTTATTCTATCATAATTAATTATCTGAACTTTTCGTTTCTTCGATAGACTTTTTTTCGTATTTAATTTATTTATTGAAATATTAGGTTGTCCCATAAGTTTTTGCCGTTTTTTAATTTTTTTTTTTTCATTCAAAGACACCGCAAGAACTTATGGGACAACCCAATAGAAAAAAACAAAATTTTAACATTAATTTTTGTTTTTTATTTTTTTTCATTGTGAATGTTTCAATGATTTCAGCGTCATAATTTATTATTATTTTGTATTTATTTGTTTGTTTTTTCTCTCTGTTAAAATAAATAATAGATATCATCGAATGATGAAACAACAACATTTTCAACAATACATCAACATTGCCAGCCTAGTAAACAACAACAACAACAACAACAAGAATCAAATATTAGTGATGAAATTGATGATAGAAAAAATAATAATAATGATAATAATAATTTAATAAAATGTTCCAAAAATAATACCAACAAACATCAACAACAACAACAGCAGCCAATTGTTTCTAAAAAATTGGAAAACAAAAAACAAGTGTTGAAACAACAACAACAAATCAAACAACAACAACAACAACAATTACCGGTATCGGTGAAAAAAATATGGGAAGAAAAGCAAAAAATTTCGCTATCACGTGAACGACGTGCAACAAGAATATTGGGCATCATTATGGGTGTATTTGTTGCTTGTTGGTAAGTGGAAATTTTCCCTTATTTTTGCAAAGGTTTAGGCCTTAGGTTTTTGCATAGGTTCTTGATCTTTTCGAAAGTTTACTTTAAAAATTATTTCATTCATTCATTTGTTTGTTTGTCTTATCGGTGCATTCCAAAGAATTATTATAAACGAATGAATTGAATGCATTGAATTATTATTTTATTCAAAAAAAAAAAAAATAATTTCAAGTATTATCAATATTTGTTTTTTTTTGGTATATAAATACATGTATAAAATGAAAACTACATGAAAATACTACATGTTCCCAAAAAATGAAAATACTACATGTGTGCTCGTTCGTTTGTCATACATAATTCAATATCATCCTAGAATTCTTGAATCCATGTGTTTTTTGGACAAACAAATTTTTTCGTTCGTCTTTATTTATTTCATTTATTCCATTTATTCATACATTAAAATCATGTTTGTTGTTCTCGTTGATGCTGATGCTGATGCTACTGTTGATGCTTGTTCCATTTAAATTTACATTCATATAAATAAATTATAATCATAATAATAATACATGTAATTATCGAAATGCATTAATCTTGTTTTCTGGTCCTGTTCTATTTTCTCTTTGTATTCAAAATCTATTGGGCCTTGTTGATGTTGATGATGATGATGATGATGATGTTGATGATCATGTTTGATTCATTCATTCATTCATTCATTTTCAATGGTGATTTACGCAAAAATTTTAAGGTTGTTAAAAGTTTTATTTTTAGATCAAAATTTTATTATCGACCAAATAATGGTGATTATTTCGATTTTCGATGAAAAATATTTAAAAAAAACCTAGATTTAGAGCTCATTGAAACATCGAAACAGTGATGTACACAATTTGATTTGAAAATTGAATGATTTCATTTCTATTTCTTTCTCTCTCTCTCTCTTGATTTGAAATCGTGAAAGATTTTTACAATTTTTGTCCAAATGTTAAATAATAATAACAACAAAATGTGGCATGTTTCATTTTGGCTTGATTGTCATATGATTACTGTTATTATTATTATTAATCAATGTTCAATGCTCAATGTTCATTTGATGATTATTTGATGGCGATGATGAAATGTTTCCAAAATTCCAAAATGTTTCAGTTTTGTTTTTAATTATATTTTCAATACAAGGATGATTTGTGTGTGTTTGTTTGTTTGTGTTTGAAGAAATAAAGTTTTTGAACTTTTACAAAAAAAAGCAAAAACTCTTTGATTTTCACTTTCTTTCACCCATTGATTTTCATTAAACATCACACAAATGATGATGATGATTTAGGAAATACTGAAATTAGAAAATCGTTTGATTCCACACAAAATTACAATGGTCAATGTTTGAATCAATTTTTCTCCGTTTTGAATCCTTTTTAATTTAAGAAAAAAAAATTTTTTTTTCGACTAATGATTAGTGTGTTTACAAAGTGAAAAGATTGAAATTATTTTCTTTCAATATAAAAATAATGATAATAATAATAATAATAATGATAATAATAATAATCGTACAATCGATTATAATCAATCAATGATGGCCAAAAAAAAGTTTTCTGAATCAATATTTCTGCCAAATTCCATTCCATTTCCAAATACATTTGACATTTTTTCCTTGTTCCATTTGTTTTAGTTGATGTTTTTCGGGTTGATTATGTTTGTTTTAATATTATTTTACAATTATTATTACTGTTATTATCATTTTTTTTCTTGCCATTATCTAAAAACCATTGATTTTTCATTGTAAATCTTATTATCGTTGTCATTAGTCACAGTGACAGCGTAGGATTATTGTTCATTATTGTCGTTATTATTTTATATTTATCTTTAATCATGATTATTATCATCATCTGTATGATTAAAAAAAAAAAAAAAAAGTTGCCCAATAAGTTTGTTCGTTCATTCGTTGAATTAATTGAAAAATGTACTGTCCAAAATCGACATGAACTTTCATTTGGACTTTTTCAAAAAAAAATCATGAATAAACATTCATGATTTACATTATCTGATTATATTTCCTTTACTTTCCATTACTTCTTTGTCTCATTTATTCTTTGAAAATGAATGAAGTTCAAATAATTTATTTGAATGAAATTGAAATAATTCAGATGAATTGAGTTGAAATTTCTCTTTAATTTCTCTGAATTACATATGCCACCCATTGGTTTTTGAACCCTTTGAACCCTTTATAATTTTATGAATTTTATAATTAATCATTCGTGTGTGTATTCATTAATTGTCTCTCAAATCAATACATTTTGATATTCATATTTTAATGATTTCCATATAAATTTCCTACTTGAATACAACATAATTACATACGTTTCATTCATCGCGATCAAAAACATGTTGTGAAAATTTAAGTTAAAAAATTGGTTACGTTCTTTATGAATTTCACGATTAAAATTCCATAGAAAAAGTTCTAGAAAAACGGTTGTAAAAGCACATGTCAAAAAGTTCGATTAACAACCGTCCACAAAAAAATTAAAGAATTAAGTTAAAAATTGATTGTAATAGTTTGTTTTAGTTTTAATTAATGTAGAACAACAAATGATTGTAAGCTTTTCCATTTTTTGTAATAATGCTTGAATAATTTGTAATCCTTTTTATAAATTTAGCAATAATAAAATTGATAGTTATTGATGGTTTTGAATTGATTAATTGATTTAAAATTGATGTTTTGGATTGATTCGGAACCTTTAATGAAAAACCAGTCGTTTTCATTACAAAAACATGTAATTCATTTTTGATTGGTGCTTGAATTAACCAGAAAAATTTTTCAACCGAAATGAAATGTCGAATATTTCAACCAAATTTCAATTTCCAAGAGTCTGAATAAAAATTATAATCGATCCACTGTCCATTATGTTTGGTCGAACACACACATGGACAATTTCGATCGACATAAGTATTCAATGTGCTGTGTAAATTTCAAAACAAAAATGATTTTCCAATGAAAAACGAATGAAATAATGGCCGATTTCAATGACAATCTCAGTCAACATTTTCTCAAAAAAAAAAAAAAAAAAAAAAAAAAAAAAATTTCAAAAAATCAAAACAAGTGAAAACACTTTGTCCTCAAAAAATCCATTATACAAACAATGGAAAAATTGAAAATTGAAAAATTGAATAAATGAATGAATGGCAAATTCTAGTTCAGATGTATAATGTTTACTCAATGGAATATTGTTTTTCCCATAGAATTTCAATTTTTTCAAAAATATTCAATAAAAAGCGAAAAATTCTCCTGTCAAAAACTTTTTTTTTCCCATGCATCTGCATGAATGTACACAGCAGCAAAAAACACAAGCGATAAAATGCTTTATCAACGAAAAATTATATGTTGGAAAATGTTGTTTTGGCTGAGAAAAATGAAAAAATATGAGAAATTCGGTTCAAGTTGGCTTCAGTAGTTGTTGGAAGTTTGAATGTGTGGATATTCAATCGATGAATGCTTTTACTTTTAATAATTTTTATTTTTATTTTCGAGAGAAAATTTTTAAACATTTTAAAATTGTTTTTCTCCCCATCAATCCCGGTCCATCGTGTTGTCATTTGGTCATCGATTTTCATGAATGTGTTTTCATAAACTATTAGGTTGTCCGATAAGTTTTTGCCAATTTTCTCATAATTCCCTACGATATAATCGGCAAAAATTTTCCGGACAACCTAATATAAAATAAAATAAAACTTTATTTTCTATGTGAGAGAATAACATTTGAAATTTTCTTTGAAATTTAGTTTGAGATTCTGTTTGAAATCAATTAAATTGTTCATAAAAATTGAACAAATGAAGAATTCGACGCAAATTTCATGCATTTTATTCTTGTTTTATTTAAATTTTTGTCTTTAAAACAATTTCTCCAAGACATTTAGTTGACATTTATTTTTGTAGGATCTATTTTTATTCATTCAATAATATGTTCTTTTTTTTTCTTTCTTTATTTCAAATGTCATTTGTAATCCTTCGATTTCCCCACCCCCAAATCAAATCAAGGCTTCCATTCTTTTTGATGTATGTTATTGTGCCTTTTTGTGATCAATGTCAATTATCACGTGAAACAGTCAATTTTATAACATGGTTAGGGTAAGTGTGTCAATTTTCTTTTTCTATTTTTTCTATTTTCCTATTATTTATTTTATTTTGAACATTTCCAAAATGATATTCCATTTGGCTGTCTTTCTATTCCAAAAATTAAATCCATTTTGATTGATTGATTTTGATTTTGGTGGAATTTTTCATTTTTCTTAATTAAACTCTAACCAGAAACAAAAAATCAATTCCATTTCATTTCATTTCAATTCATTTAATTCAATTTCTCTTTTATTTTTCTGTCCTTCCAAATTTCCATGTTCTCTTCTTCTTTTTCTTCCAAACCAAAAAAAAAAAAAAAAAAAAACCAACGAACAAACAGATACATGAATTCAGCAATAAATCCACTCATTTATTGTGGATTTAATCGAGATTTTCGTCGTGCATTTCAAAAAATAATTCTTTGTAAAAATGTTCGATAAAAAAAAAGATTGAAATGAAATGTAAAATGCAAAAGATTATCATTATTATTATTGTGTACATTATTAAGTGGAAATTTGATGTAAATACACAAGTAACCAAACAAAATGTACCAAACCAAACAGATACAAATACAGACATTTCAAACAGAGCCAAAATACAGCCAAAAAAATCAAACCAAACCAATCAATCAACCATTGAAATGTACATACATAGACACATACAAATATACACTCACAAATTGAAATGGATGAAATGCCCACGCACACTAACGTATATCGAAATAATACATTACTGATATATATACCAAGCGACCGACAAATGGTTTATTTATTCAAAACCACAAGAAACAAACAAAGAAAAATAAAAGAAACCAAAAAGTAAATTGAATTTCAAAAATTTTTCCAATTCTTCAATATCATTATTATTGATTTATTTATTTTGTATTTGGTCTTTTATTATTTTTTCAATTTTTAAAATTATCACTTGTTTCACTCGTCATTCTGCTGTTTATGCTGCCAAAATTTCAATTCTACATCGTCATTTTGATTGAAATGAATTTGAACCAAAACAACAAACCCTTTCATCTCGTCTTTTTGCATCATTTTGTTGATCTAAATATTCTGAGAATTTCTTGGAATTGAAAAAAATGCCAGCAACGACCCATCGAATTATGATCATTTGCACTCGCTGTTCGCATCAACGGATTGCAGAAAGGGTTAATGTTTGAAAAATTGAAAAAACACATCGAAAAAACAAGGAACAGAAATTGAAATTCTGTAAATTACTTCCCATTTCGAAATTCAAAATGTTTATTTGTTCATTTTTTTCTCAAAAATTTCAATAATTTCTCGATTTACTTTCAAATAATAGAACAACACAAATGATTTCATTTGGTCCAATGAATGCTTTATTATGCTCAGATTTTTTTTTCAATTTTTCCCTACCTTTTTCCAGCATGTTTTACAGCAGCTGAAAATGATGATATAATTTATTTATTTGAAAAAATAATAATAATAATAATGATAACCCAAAAACAAATGAAGCAAAAATATGTAATACAACACACTATTAAATATGTACAACACACATTAAAAACACATTGATTTTATTATTATTATTATTATTATTATTACAATTTTAAATGTTACATTAATTTATTCAAAAAAAAAATTTTATTTGTAATTTTAAAAAAATGAAATTTCTATTTTAAAAGGGTATACATTCAAAAGGGTGAAATCGAGCCCAAATAAAACAATTTGGCCCCAAAACAATCGAAACAGTGTTTCTTCGATTATTTTTTGGCTGTTTGTTATCGATTCGATTTGATTCATTTTGGCTCAAAAATTTAAAAATATTTTCACCTTGAATTATTACAGTGAAGCAAACATTTTGAGGATTTTTTCCTCTTCGAAGGATTTCATTGATTCATTGGCGTTGAAAATGAACAGAATCATTGAATTATTTCGTTGATTTATTTTCAAAGAAACGATTGAAAAGAAAGGTTTCCATTGTCTTCAACTGTTCACCTGGAAATAATCCCTATTTTTTATCTTGAAAATTCAATCAATTAAATTCAATTTATATAATACGTACGTACGTAAAATTCAATTTATTAAATATATTGCTGGGGATTCAAATATTTTTCCGCATTCAAATTTCTAAAAATCAATCGAAATTTTGAATATTTTGAATTTTATTCAAATGCAAGAATATGCATTGAATCGTCATGATGATCATCATGGTAATATGCTCGGGCAAAGGTTCTCATGCATTGCTCATCCAATTCATCATTGGAAAACAAATGTTTTCATTTCTTTTTGTTTATTGTCTTTGTTCAATTCTGAAAAAATCAAATATTTCTCAAAAAAAAAAAAAAAAAAAAAATTCGAGTTCACCGTGGAAAAATTCAAAATACACGATTGCAATCACTCTATCAATCAATCAATCATCGTTGATGTTATTCTCGAATGTTGACAAGACGCAAATAATCGAAAATCAGTGAAATTTGAATTACAATTTTTTTCTTCTTTGATTGGTTATAATGTGTATTGTCATCGGTATATGCTGTGTATGTGGTGTGTGTTCGCATGTTAACCAGCATGAAACGAACCATAAAATTTGAAAATTTCTCCTCATAATTCATACATAATTCTGATTTCGATTTCATTTTTGGAATTGGAATTTTAAATTTTCCAATATTTCTTCAATATTTCTCCTTGAATTTTTCAAATTTCATTTTCTTGAATTTTGATTTGATTCATCAAAATTCAAAAAAAAAAAATAATAAGAAAAACATTTGAAAAATAAAATTTTCTAAATGGAATGTCAATTTTGGTTGTATTTTTAAAACATTCATCCATTCATACACATACATACACTACGAAAAATGATGGATCAGACCATAAATATTGATGGAAAAATCATTTTTTTTTTTGTGGAATGAATTTTTTCTAAGAAAATTGAAGAATTTCAGGGGACAATTCCAAAGACAATGAATTCGCGAAGAAAATGGCTGAAAAAAAATGAAATTGGAAAAAGAAATTTAGACAATGAAATATTTTTTCATGAAAAATTCTTGGCATCAAGACATTTTTCGAGCTTCTTTGTTTTCAACCAAGAAAGTTTTCTTATTAAAAATGGTACCAGAAATATTAGGTTGTCCGGAAAGTTTTTGCCGGTTATATCGTAGAAAATTATTAGAAAATCGGCAAGAACTTTTCGGACAACCTAATAATACATTGAATAATTCTGAATTATGAAAAATTTGAAATTTCATTTCATATTTTCAACAAAAAAAACTTGTTGTTTATTAGGTTGTCATACATTGTGTGTTCAATTCAATACCATATAATAATAATATCATAATAATATATGGTTATATAACCTTGGCATATTGTTTTGAATTAATAATAAAAGCGAAATTTAATGAAATTTCATTCATTTTTGTTGAATTTTCGGATAAAAATTAAAAAGTTTTTTCGCTTTGCTTTGCTTTTGGCTGCATGCATACACTGCATGCATACACATGCATATTTATATGATGTATTAACATGTATCTGACATTTACAATTTGACTTTGTTTGAAATGTTCGCTCTTCTCTCCTCTTCTTGTTCTTCTGCTATTGTGCGTATGATTATGCTCTTCTTAAATTATTCTTAAGAATTAGAATTAGAAAAAAATTATGATAAAATGACAAAAATCAATTACTTGAAAAATATGAAAAGAATTTTTCATTTTTTTCTTCATTATTTTGTATTAGGTTGTCCGAAAAGTTTATTCCGATTAACCGATAGAGTTTGCTTATGAAAATTGGCCAAAACTTTTTGGACAATCTAATATTTCTTTACCAGTTTTAAGCATGTAAGAATTATAATGATAATAAAAATGATAATAATAATAATAATAATTTCTTCCCCTTATTTCTTTTGACCAAAGAATTTTTTCTTCATTTCTCCTCCTCCTCCTCTGCTTCTTCTTTTCTATCTCATTCTTAAAAGTGCATATGTGTGTATTTGAGATTTTCGTTTTTCATTTTATTTTTCCCCGTATTGAGAATGTCATAAGAAATGCAAAGAATTCAAAGAAAAAAATACGAATTTTTCGCCATCAAATTCACATCTGGTTCACACACATTTCATTCTCTCCTTTCTTTTGGTGAATGGGTATGAAAAATCGCTGTGGAAAAAATCCTGAACAAAAACTCTGAACAAAACTGAACAAAAGAATATTGAAGAACACACAAAATGTTTTCAAGTCAAAATGTGTAAAATGTGTGAGCAAATTTTAATCATGTAAAATCAAAGTTTTTCTTTAATAATAATAAAATAAATTCTATCGCGAAGAATTCTTAAAGAATTTACATTTAAAAAAATAGAAATTTCGTCTTGTCTTGTCTTTGAATGTGAAAAAGCAATCAGAAAGCAAGCAAAAAAAAACGATTATAATCAATCAATATATTTGATATATATGAGAAATAACTTGAAAAAAAATTGATGATAATCATCATTTTATGAGCGGAGAAGAATTCATATTCGTCTTATATTTTCTAAAATTGTCAAATTTGATTGAATTGTGAGCGAAAACCATTGAAAAATTGGCAAAAATTGACAAAAATTTCCATCTTAAAACCTCTTCAATTCTTTTCAAAAATTCTTATTCAAAATTCTTTTTCAAAAATCCGTGAAAAGTAACCAAAAAGATGAATATAAAATTCTTTGAAGATGATGATGATTATTATTATTATTATGAAAGTTGTTGAATTTTTCAGGGGCAAGAATATTTTTCAAGAATTTCATTGGTTTAGTAGAAAATGAAATTTTCGAATTCATTTTTCCCAGATTGGAATAACATTGTTTCATAATTATTGATTTATTTCACCAGCGAAATGAAATGCAATGAAATGAATGAAAAAATCAAATCACATAATTTAATGAATATTAGTTAGTTAGTTAGTGTGAACATACACACACACATTTTGAATCTTGATTAGTTGAATGGAATGAAGTCAAAGAATCAATGAAAAAAAATGTCAAAGAAATTGATTTTTCATTTTCGACAAAAAAAAAACCAATCGTTGTAAATCAATTTGATTTGATTTATGGCAGTGAAACAAACATTTTGAGTTTGAAAAAAAATATGAAAAAATGAATTTAATGAAATTCCATCATTAGTTCTTAATTATTCATTAGTTTTTAATTATTTTTTTGAAGCAGAAATATTCCATAAAACTTTTCAAAAAAAAAAAAAAAAAAAATGTATTTCAATTATATTTCAATGTGTAATTACATTTCAAATTTCCCAGAAGATAAGCTTTGAAATTCACTGATTATTATTGTGCCATAATCAGTCATGTTGAGCGAATAAATCAAAATTACTTTGTATACTTCATCTTGAATAAAAACTTACTTTTTAGCTTCGGATTATCCCAAATTTTCCTCATTAGATTTTAATAACTTTTTTTTCCATTCCATTTCTCTCTCTTTTCAACCATTCAATTTGACATCAATCATTATTATCTTTATTCAAGAAATATAGAGAGAGATAGTGAAATAAGAAGCTCATCTTATGACTCTTATCTCTCTACTTAAAGATGAATGAATGAATGAAAAGAAAATTATCACTGAAAATATAATGAGCAACAGAAAAATAGAAATGAAATGAAATGGATTCAATTGAAAACCTTTAGAAATTCTTGAATCAAGGCAATTAAATTTGATTTCAAATTCATTTCAAATTTTCAGTTTCTCCATTTTCAAATTCTCAAAATGAACATCTTCAAATGCTCATAAGAAATCAATTTAAAATTTTTCAAGTTAATTAGTTGTTAGGGTGTTAGCATGGAATATGGGAATATGGAATTCAGTGTTATCATTTCATAAATTGTGAATCGTATTTGAATCGTGTTCGCATTCATTTATTTAAATGTAGTTTGAATAACAGAAACAAAAAGAAAATATTTGAATCTGTGAGAATTGAAAATGTGTAAAGCAAACACACGAAACAAGAGATAAATATATTTAATTCAATTGCTTTCGAATTAACTCTTAGTTTTCATTTCTTGTGTGTATCAACGTGTGTAGAGATATACTTTTTTCAATTAACCCAGGGAAAATTCATTAATTTATCAAAGCGGAAAGCTTCTTATTCTTGGAATTTCCGTATCATGGAAAATTTCAATCCTTTGAATAATCAAAAGAAGTTTTGAGTAAAAACAAAAGAAAAACATTGAAATGGTAGAAAATGATATCGAGAGATTTTTACGAACAAAAAAATTCAATTAATCGATTTTCAAGAATTTTCATCCTTAAATCCTCAATCTCATAATTTCAAATTTCAAATAATCAATGAAAACTATGATAATTTTAATAAAAATATTTTATTTCAAATTTAAAACATCATCACAATTTAAACGATAAAACAACAATTAATTGTTTTTCATGTTTTTATCATATGACAACATATTTTTCCACTCATCGGTCAACACAAGTGGTCACTAGGAGGCGCTCTTTCACTCCCCCCGCACCGCAGTACAGAGGCAATGATAATGCCAATGTTTGAAGCCTTGATCGGTTTTGTTAAAAAGTCTGCAAGCATTTTTTCAGATTGTAAATAAACTAATTTGCAATAATTTTTTCGGATATAATCTTGTATGAAATGTCCACGAACATCTATGTGTTTTGATTCTCCAAGTGGTCCGTTTTCGGCAATTTTTATGGTCGATTTATTATCGATATATAACGGGAAAGGAGTAGGATTTATATTAAAATCCTCCAGAATACGTTGGATCCAAAGACCTTCTGACATTCCTAATGATGCGGCATAGAACTCGCTTTCAGCTGTACTGACAGCCACACATTTTTGTCTTGTGCTAGCCCAATAGACGGATGAACCAAAAACATTGATTAAAATCCCACTCAGAGACTTTCGTGATCGATGATTAGCAAAGTCTGCATCTGTATAGATCTCCAAGGGCTGATCGTTAAACTTGCCAACAACTAAATCATGATTCATGGTGCCCCGGAGGTAGGTTAAAATTTTTTTAGCACCATTCCATACCTGGACAGTTGGATTCTGCATTTTCACGGACAATGCATTGATACTTGCACATATATCTGGTCTTGACCTAGTCAAAAATTGTAGTGACCCAATTAAACGCCTACACAACGATCCATCAGGAAAAATAGAACTTTTATCATCGAGCTCGAATGTCTGAATTGGCGTTTTCGGATATCTTGCCCTTGTGTCAATTTTGAATTCTTTAATAAGATTTTCTAAAAATGATCGTTGTGAAAGATGGAATCTACCATCTTTTTTTTCGATTTCAAAACCACAAAATTTTTTGATGTTGCCTAAATCTCGGATAGAGAGGTTTCTGGACAATAAGTTGAAAACCATATCAAAATCTTGACGTTTTTGGTAAACCACTAAAATGTCATCTACGTAGACTAGTACGAAAAGATCATAAATTTTATGTCTATATAGACAAGAATCATTTTTACTTTGAACAAAATCATTGCATAATATTTTGTTTAAATGGAGGAACCAGTTTCGAGCTGATTGTTTTAAGCCGTACACACTTTTATTTAATCGCCATACCTTGTTATCGTTAGCGAATCCAATAGGGGGTTTGACATATATTAATTCATCTAGATCGGCATGCAGATAGGCTGTACTCACATCTAGATGTGATACACAATAATTTTTCGATGCAGCAATTGTCAACGCAATACGTAATGTTGTAATATTAACTACCGGTGAAAACACTTCATTGTAATCAATATCTTCTTTTTGATTATCGCCCCTTATAACGAAGCGAGCTTTGAATTTGATTATTCGGTTATATTCGTCTTTTTTTACGGTAAATATCCACCTGGACGATAGCGGTTTTTTGTGGCAATCTTTTGCCTCAACTTCGACAAATACTTGATTCTTATAGAATGCATCTAATTCATCATTCATAACCGCAATCCATTGGTCTTTTTGATTACTATTTACGGTTTCATAATAAGTATTGGGAACATTAATTTCATCATTATTAACGAAATTTGCATTCTCGTTGGTACGTTGAGTTGTTGAGCGCAACGGGTAACGACGTCTATCGTCTATGATAGCTGATGGATCTAAATACTTGAGATCCCTTGAACATTTTTTATTTTTGACTACATTTTCATTATCATAATTAGACTCATCATTAATATTTGATTCATCATTATTGTTTAATTCATCATTATTGTTTGATTCATCATCATTATTTGTTTCATCATTATTATTTGTTTCATCATTATCATTTGAATCATTATCATTATGAATATCATTTGACGAGCCATTAGGTGTTGAATGGATAGAAGAATCCGAACTCACTTCAGGAAAATACATACTAAATAAATCAGAGATGGATTTGATAGCATCTTCATTTTTTCTTGGAGATTTGCATTCATTGAAATAATAATCACCATCTAGAATTTTTACATTTCGTTCAATGAATATTCTATCCATTTTTGGATCAAATAATTTGAAAGCTTTGCAATCAAATGAGTATCCAATAAACACGCATTTTCGTGATGTGGCGTCGAATTTAGATTTTTTTCTAACTAACGCAAATGCTTTAGAACCAAATACATGGAAATGCTTTACATCAGGATATCGTTTGTAAATTCTTTTATAAGGAATGTCATTGATTCTCTTATGAGGCATTCGATTAATAATGTGAACGGCTGTACCGATAGCATGCGGCCACAATTTTACCGGTAATTTGCTTTGTATCATCAGTGATCTTGCTACAGTCGTGACCTTCTGTATTGCTCTTTCCGCAACACCATTCTGTTGGTGACAATAAGGGACAGCCAATTGGTGTCTTATACCATGTTGATTCAAAAAATTCTTGAACTTGAAACTTAAAAATTCTCGAGCATTATCTGATCGAATTGATTTGATTTTAAGGTTTAATAAATTTTCGATCATGTTTTTGTACTTAATAAATATATCAAAAATTTGTGATCTATTGCTCAAAAAATAAGATAATGTATATCTTGAGTAATCATCAGTGAACAGTACAAAATATTTAAAGTGATCATAACTTTCTTCCAACGGTCCACAAATATCGAAATGGATTAATTCAAGTGGTTTATTGCTGATGGAAGACGATTCGGGATATGGTAATGATTTGAATTTAGATAAATTGCATACGTCGCAGTTTTTGACAATTTGAATCGGTATATTCAATGTTTGTTGAATTTTTTTAGTTTTATCAATGCCAGGGTGGCCAAATTTTTCATGTAGGAAACATGACATAGCACTTAAATCATTTTTCAATTGCAACACCGACATTCCATCGTCATAAACGGTTTCAAATAATGATTGTTCACCATGATAATACGTTGATTTGTTTTTACCGACAGCAATATCTGTGATGATATCATCTTTAAGTAATCTAAATTGCGATATCAAGTCGTTCTTAAATGATGGTACATAAAACACATCATTCAATCGTAAGATGGAATTATCTTTTAATCGTATTTGAACGGGACCAATACCCGAGATGCGAGCTTTAGTACCATTAGCGAATTTAACGAAATCATGATATGGTCGGATATTAATGAAAAATTTTTTGCGGCCAAAATAATGCCTGTTGGCTCCTGAGTCAACAATAGTTTTGACCATATTATCATTGTTCAAATTATGACATAAACCTGAAAAATTTGAATTGAAATTTTCGACATAATTATTTTTCTTTCTCCTTTTGAGTTTATAACAATCTTCGATCACATGGCCAGGAATTTTACATTATCTGCAAAATTTATTTTTCTTATTAGCTACATTAGCTTCGTATTCATTCATTGAACTGGATGATTGTGAACTTCCAGTATTTTGACGTTGGTTGTATCGGCATTCAAACTGTAAAATTTCATTTTTTATTGTTTGAAATGAAGGTTCCGCATTAGCGTTGATCATACTAAGAGTTGTAATCATCGCATCGAATTCCTCCGGTAAGTTAGCTAAAATTAAACGATTTTCAATACTTGCTGGTAACGAGAACCCAGATAATTGAAGTTGATTGATTAAATTTTTGAATTCATCCAGGTATTTGGCACAGGTACCAATGACGGGTCGTAAACGCACTAATTTAGTAAAAATAGATGTCTGGAATGCAATAGAAGATGTTGAATATTCTTTCTGTAAAGAGCTCCAGATCACATTTGGTTCTTCTACATTAGCAAATCTGCTTTTATGTGCATCATCCATCGACGATAGTAGTATTCGCATCGTTTTTACCCGTTCTTTTTGTGTGCCTTCGTCACTTAATACGCACTTCCACACGTCGTTTTCCATGAGAATAAATTTAGTAAGATTTTTCCAGGCATAGTAATTAGTACCATTTAACCGATCCGACTTTAATTCTTGATATTGCACTGTTGTTGATGATGATGATGGTAACGGATCACTAGATAAATGTGTTGAAGAAGATGTGGATTCAGTTTCCATACTTCAGTCTCATAATCTATGATAATTTTAATAAAAATATTTTATTTCAAATTTAAAACATCATCACAATTTAAACGATAAAACAACAATTAATTGTTTTTCATGTTTTTATCATATGACAACATATTTTTCCACTCATCGGTCAACACAAGTGGTCACTAGGAGGCGCTCTTTCAAAAACAAATGCGAGTTTGAATGAATTGGAATTCGGAAGAATTTGTGAGAATTTTCAAAATTTGAAAATTCATTCAATTAATTTAATTTTTCAATTTTTCAATGTTTAAATGTTTAAGAAGATTTCATACATTTTATTACAAGAAAATAACGAGTTAACCCAAAATGAATGAAAAGAAAAGAAAAAAAATCTAAATTTCAATTTAAATTCGTTGATTTATCGTTGTTGTTGTTGTGTGTGTATCGAACAACAACAACAACAACAACAACGATGAAATAAGAAAATAAATCAACGAAACAAAGAAGAAATTCAAAGAAGAAATTTTAAAAAACGAAAATTGCATGTTAAGAGTAAGCCAAAAGAGATGATGATGATGAAGTTTCAAAGGAAAAAAATTTAAATTTAAATTAAAAGTACGTTAACTTGAAATAATAATTATTTTTTTTACAGTCAAATGCAAAATTAAAAGTACAAACACAACGAAAACACACAGACTGAACACATGTTTGTCAAGTTTATTTTTGCGAAAAAAAATTTTTGTTAGTTTTGTTTGTAAATTGAATTTTCAAAAAGTAAATTTTGCTTGTTTTCTCCATACAAACAAACATTGAATTGTCCCATAAGTTCTTGTCGTTTTTTAATTTTTTTTTCATTCGAAAAACGGCAGGAACTTATGGGACAACCAAATACATTCAAAAACACATCGAAACTAAGAGAAAACCCTCATCATTTTGCATATGTTTGTTGTGTTAATTTTTTCAAATTTTCATGTTTAAATGATTTTTATTCGGTTTCAAATATGTTTGTTGAAATATGAGGCAGAATTTTCTCCATTATTTTGCTATGAAAAACATTAAAATAACATTAAACATGGTGGAAAATAATGAATTAAACAAAAAATACATTGTTTTAATATGTGTGTGTGTTTGTAAATTATTGAATTCTTGCTTGGAAAATAAATTGTTCAGCAATGTTTTCTCCTTTTGTTGTTTCATGAAATTTATGCTTAATTTCTACTCGAATTCAGTTCAAAAAGTTATCAAAAAACTGTTACAACTGTTTTCAAACAAGAACAAAATCAATCATGTTGATGAGACATTCGTGAAATGCACAAATCCATTGAAAATTTGGTGCAAAATTCAACAATTGTACATCATAAGCAGAAGCTCGAACAAATCAAGCAACAAAACAATGCTAAGTAAATACTAATCATCCTGCTTCTTCATATTTCACTCTGCTGATACTTTGTTTCGAGGTTTAATTTGTTAATCAGTCAATTGTCTTCAGTGTTTTAGGGCTCAAATTTTGTAACTTTGTATCTTTTTCCTATGCATAATCTGCACTTGACGAGAATATTGAATCTTATCCTATCTTTCGCCAATTTTTCGCTGTTCGCAATTACCAAATCTGCGAATTTGGTGCCGAATGAATCGAATATATCCATTTATGTTCATATTGGAAAATATGGATGTAAGAATCCTATGCGAAATTGAAAAAAAAGCATCAGAATCCGAATATTTACGAATGTTTTCTTTGTTATTTCATTCTTATTTATTTCGGTTGTTGTTGTTATAGCATTAGCATACAGTACCTAAGCAAATGTGATTAATATTAACGATTTATTTATACAATAATTCCTTAATATTCACAATTTACTACATAATGCATATAGATAAGTGTATTTTAGTGTATAAAAATTCATGCATAAATTCAATGATTTCAACGATGTGTAATCACATCTTATGTAAAATATATATTTGTTTGAAATAATAAGAATAAAAACGAAGAAAAACACTTAAAAGAAATACACGAAGAAAAAAAAATGGCACAAAGTGCATATTCACTAATTTTATCCGAATTCAATTATTTTTTTTTTAGTATATTTTACTTGAGAATTTCGATAATTTACAAGTCATTTCTACATGAATTCATTTCATTTCATTTATTCATTTGTCATTATGAATTTGAATTGAATTGAATTATTATTACAAATGATTTTTGGAAAAATTTTCCAACTCGAAATAACTCTAGTATTTTCTCGAGAAAAATTACAGATTTTCTTCAGGCTCAGAGAAGAAAATACATTGATTGACATCTTAGTAACACGTGTTCAATGATTATTTTTTGATTGTTATGCTAGAATATTGGGGACAAAAGTTCAAATCCTTTGCCTGAAAATTCATATTTCAAATTCAAATCAATTTGACTCAATTCCTTATTCCAAAATGCTGTCGTTATTTCACTCTTCGTTGACATTTCTAGTTTTTTCAAGGCGAAAAAATTAATGTCATGAATAATAATTGAAATTATTCATGAGATTCTTCGGTTTAATACTCCGTTATTTAATCAGAAAATTTAATTTCAATGAAGAGTTGAAATATTAAGATGTATTTTTTTGTCCCTTGGTTATAACAAAATCGAATGAATCCTTTCAGAGTTTTTCAATTTTTTCCCATAAATATCTTTGAATTTTCTCATTGAATCTTTATCTCTTGGATTCGAGTAAATCTTTATTTATTAACTCGAAATTTTAATCTTAAATCTTGAATTTGAAATTCATTTTTTTTTATCCTTTGAAATTGATCCATAGAAGCTGGCAGAATGAAAATTTTAAATTCTGATACAATTATATCCACGAGATAGTGATGCGATGCTAATAAAAAAAACGACAGAAAAAGATGATAAAATACATTGAATTTATAAATATTTAACCAGTATCATTCAAAACATGGATGCGTAGATCATTTTTTTGAAAAAATAAGAGATAAAGACATGAAAAATATTCCTTTTTTGAATGATGCATTTCATGCACATCGTACAAACATCAAATGTGAAGAGATTTTTGAAATTTATTAAAAAGAAAGCAAAAAATGAAAATCCAAAATCCCCATACGCACAAAGCAAAGTAAAAATATTTGAAAATATTCATTTAAATACTTTTATATCATTTGAAATGAAAAAATAAAATAAAAATTCATATATTATACTGTCCGGAAAGTTCTGGCCGATTTTCGTGTGCAATTTTATCGGTTAACCGGAACTAACTTTTCGGACAGCCCAGTATTTTTCTCTCCAGATTTTTTCCATCATCATAATTCTTTTACAGTCAATTTTTCATTTCAAATAATGACGAATGCTTTTAGTAATAGATGTACATTGAGATTGAAGATTTGAGGAATTTTTTTTAAAAAGTAAAAAAAATAAAAAGATTTCATTTTATGCTTTATTTTTTTATGGAAAAATAATAATAATTTTTGCAAGACTTTTGAAATTTGCTTCAATTTTTTTTTCTATTATTTCAAGTCTAAGGCAAGTTATGACTGTCAAACATGATGTAAATATGATGAAATTGAAGAAACATTTGAAAGCATTGAAGCAATGCGGGAAAAAAAATATGTTGAAAAATATTTTTCGACAAGCATTTTTGAATTTTGATCAAAAAAAAAAAAATGTACATTGAAATTTTACTCGTAAAAATATAATAAATGGAAATATCAAAATATTCAAAATCCATAAAAAATAAAATATTAGGTTGTCCGAAAAGTTCATTCTGCTTAATCAATAGAGTTGCTCGCGAAAATTGGCCAAAACTTTTTGGACAACCAAATAAAATCAAACATATAAAATCTCTTTTTCCCTATTTTTCTTCGATAATAATTTTTGATTTGTAAAAAATAATAAACAAAAAAATTGAAAATAAAATTTTTATTATGCCACATTTTCCATCGATGATGATTTGTACAAATAATAATCGAAAAATATATATTTCATGGATGAATGATTGAATGTGAATGAATGAATGAATACAAAAAAATATTATCCTAGACTGTCCGAAAAGTTCATTCGGTCTAAATCGATAGAGTTACTCACGATAATCGGCCAGAACTTTTCGGACAACCTAATATATGAAATAAAATATAAAATCTCATTTCTATTCAAAAAGTAATTCGTATTGAGATAACCAATTGATAATGTTTGTTTGTTTGTTTGGACGATATTTTTCGATCAATGATTTTTGTTATTTCATTTTTTTTGTTTTTTTTTTTTCGTTTCTTTGGTTTTATTGGTTCGCTTGTACTTTTGATATTCGCTATTATTTGTTGGTCGTTATCACCAATAAACAGTGTTATACACTGTACCAGAATTGTACATTTGATAACTGATGTTTCATTTTGAAATATTTGTTTCAAATATTCGTTTTTTTCTTTTGAAAAAATAGAAAAAAACCCAATGAATGTAGCTTATTGATAAAATTAATATTAATATATCTATAGCCTTCGAAACCGACCTAGAAAATTACCTTGTAAATGATTCTCCAATAAAAAAAAATGGTTCATAAAATCATAAATGATTCAATGATTTTCTTTGCTTTCAAATTCTGACATTTCAATGATTGAATGAATGATATATTATTCAGTATAAATTTATCAGAAATTCTGTTATTCACAAATGACCGGAATGTACTTAGATGGCCATGTTTTTTTTCCTGAATAGCATAAACTCCATTTCATCGTGTTTCAACCCAATATTATTATCAGCAAAAGTCAATGATGATAATAGTAATTAAAAGACAATAAAAGTAGAAATAGACAAACCCTTGCTCTGATTTTTTGAGCTTTCATTTCATTTCATAACGAGAAATTGGCCACATACATTTTATTCAAATGAAAATGTTCACTATTTATTCAGATGATGATAATTTTCAATTGTTTCATATGTTATCTGTAGAGAATGGAGATAAATGAATGAATGAATAGAAACAAATGATTCATTGGATGAATAAATGAATGGAAATTGTAAACATTGTCCATTCATTCATTTCATTTATTTACCATTTATTTGGTAGATGAAACCAAAAAAAAAAAAAAAAAAGAAAAATCGGTCAACATATTTTGGTCCCTTTTTTCCCCTCATTGCTCATTGGTCGAAAAATATTTTTCTGAAATTTCCAAAATAATCATATCATTTTCGTTATCATCCATATATTCGTAATGTCCATATTTAATATCGAATGTTGTTACCTTGGTTACATTATTCATTCCAACACATACACACATACATAGACACGAATTTATGAATGAATCTAGCTGGGAAAAATGTAATGAAATATGAAAAAAAAAAAAAATGAGAAGATTATATTCAAGTATGATGAAATGGCTAATAAATGCTTGAAATTATTAATAATAACAATCATAATAATAATAATAATAATACGAATAATTACCGAGGTAACCACCACCACCAAAAAAAAAAAAAAAACTTGGTTCGGACCAATGGTTATTATCATTATTATTACCATTATTATTATCATTCATCCAATTATAACCATTTGAAAGACATCAAGGACAATTTCTATTTTTTTTGTTTAAAATGAAGAAATGTTGAAAAATGTTGAAAATCATTCATTCATCAGTGAATTTTACAAATTCTTGAATTCATTCATTCATTTAAAATTTTTCCACCATTGTGTATGCTTTTTGATAATATTAATGATTTGATTTGATTCTTCGTGGTTTTCCGTTTTGAAATGTCTTTCAAATGTTTGATGATGAATAAAAAAAAAAGGTAGATTTCTGTGTGTCTCATCATTGAATGCACTCAAAAAAAAAAAAAAAAGTTTCTCTTGTGTCCAAGCAATTTGACAAATGTGATGACAAATTTCTAGTGATAACAGCTAATTGATTAATCTAAAATTAAAAAATGAAAATCTGACATTTTTTATTATCAACCATCCGTGCATCATCCGTATGTTGTTATCTTTGAACCTATTGTTTTCAATTCATAATTTAAAATAAATTCAAATAATTTGCTCGAAATGAATTTTTCCAGTGCAAACATCATGAAACGACCAGCAGTCGCATTCATCATTTGACCTCATTTCAATTCTAATTCATTATTTGTGTCATCAATGTTTGCTGGAAATGAAATAAGACCAAAAAACCTCAGCAAAAACAATTGTAAAACATCCCAAAAATACTAGTTGTATTTTTTTAAATTTTCAAATTTATCTGGAAATCGTATTCAAAAAAAAAATTGAAATTGAATGACCAATGAAAATATTGAATAAATTTGAAAATGGACGGCCACAAAAAAAAACAATTAAATTGTTGAGAATCAGTTAGTGAAATGCATCAAAACATTGTTCAAATCAATGAAATGAACGAAAGCATTTTGAAAAATTGTGAAAGCATTTTCAAAGTATTTGTTTCATTTGAATTTCGATATTGTTTGATTGTATTCTATCCATTTATTTATTTATTTTGGTGATTCATTTAAAATAATAATAATAATAATAATAGTAATTATAATAAAATTAATTATAATAATAATAATAATAATAATCAAAATGATTCCATCTATTTGATGATTACATTTTATTCTATTTTGTTTTTATTTTTATTTTTATTTTCATTTATGATCATTGAATTCCAATTAAAAAAAAATATATATACCCATTAACCCAAATAATAATGAATGGAATGAATGGAATTGAAATTCAATTCAATTGGTTTTTCCCTGTAATAAAACTTAGAAAACAAAGAAAGTAATAAATGAATAAATAAACCCAAACCAAAACCAAACCAAAACTAAATAAGTACAAATAATAATAAATATTGAATGAATGAATAAATAGATTCGATTCGATACGATTCAAATCGACTTTGATAAAGTGAATCAAGTAAAATAATAATGATTATGATAATAATAATAGAAATCGAGAGTTATTGATTTCTTCATTTGATTTTGAATCATCTTATTATTTGAAACAAAATATTTTTCTCTTGAGCAAGCATCGATAGATGTTTTGATCAGTGTTATATCGATAGATACATAGAAATGGAATGAAATGAAAGATGAAAATAATCTAAATTAATTGAAAATAGAGGTAATTAATTAATCAGTGAAATAATGAACACAAATATAGATCATTTTCAATTTAAATTTTTAAATTAATCAAACAATTTTTCATTGAATTTTAAATTTTTTGAAAAAAATTCAAGCTGAAATTCTGAATTTCATTGATTGATTGACAATGATGAATCGGTGAAATTTTGATCAAAGAAACCAATCAATTCAAACAAATTTTGATCCATGTAAAAACCATGTTTTTACATCCTTGCAAAGGCCTATACATATTCATGAACATGCACATAATAATTGAATGATGATAATGTATCAATGAGAATTTCTAGACGAAATAGACAAGAGAGAGAGACACACACAAAGAAAAAACAAGACCCTATGAATCGATGTTACAACTTTGTGAAATAATTGAAAAAAAAAATAATGACAAAATAAATAGAAAATTAAAAAATAAATAAAATAAAATAAATAAAATGTTAACAATGGAAAAAATCCGGTAACATTTCACCATAGACACTGACACATCTACAATAAAAGAACAAAAATTTTCATTTCAAAAAAAAAAAAAAAACAAGTCAAAATCCGGAATTGTAATTTCCTTCTTCATTTTTTTCATTACTATTCCATGTTGTCCGAAAAGTTCTTGCCGTTTTTTTCGTTGATTTTCTACGGATATAACCGGCAAGAACTTTTCGGACAACCCAAAATTATCATCATCATCATTGTCATTACATTGTATTATTATTTGTGGGTTTCATACAAAATAAAATCAAATCAAATAAAATAAAGATTATAACTACAACAGCAACAACAAAAATTTGATGGTTAATAATAATAATAACAAACATTGAATATATTGAAAATATCGAAGCAAAAATTGAATGAATTATCATTACTTTTTCCTCTTTTTTCTTTAAGATTTTAATTGAAAAAATAAAATCTTGAAAATTAAAATAAAATCACGATCATCATCATCATCATCGGATGATGATGTTCATCAATGTAAAAACAATAAGATCCGATTCGACAGCCCATAAACCAATGACATGTTTTTCGAAGCATGAATTTTCTTTATTTTTTTCTGATTTTCTTGAAGAATTTTTTCATTTGATTCTTCGATCATCATAAGAAAGAAAGCAAGAACAAAAAATTAATTTAAAATTATCATTAATGATCATCAATCATTATTTTATTCCATGATTATTATTATTCTTATTTATCATCAATATTATGATATATTGATGATATATTGATAAATATTAATATAATTTCACTATGAAGCACTTCAAAAGTACCATAAGTCTTCGTTTATAATATGCTGCTCAATGATGATGATGATACCATTTTGAAATTATAATCGAAAAAAAAATATTTTGTTCTCAAAATATTATTATTTGAAAAATCAATTCAAACATTTCTAATTACTAATTCAATTCAATTTCAATACATTTCCATTCATTTCATTTAATAAATGCTATTTAATTCGTTTATTTTTTTCAATATATTTCTTCTGCTTTTACTTTGGAACCATCAAATTAATAATATATAACCAGTAATAATGAAAATAATGAAAATAATAATCGTCAACTGTCATCGATAATCATTGATTGAATAATGATAATAATAATAATTATTATTATGGCAGCTATTATATGATATGAATATAATGACACACATAGAAAATATTATTGAAAATTGATTGGCAGAATATGAGCAAAGATCATTGAATCTATGCTATTATCGATCAAAATTGTTGATTAATATTTTGAACAATCATTCTGATGAAAATCATTTGATTGAATATTGAATCTATTCTATATGAAAACTATTGAATATATTAAATCATTATTATTAATATATCATTTTTGTTTTGTTTTGTTTTCATCATTTTAATGAAAAATCATTCATCAATTAATTCATCAATGACAACATCATCGTTGTCAACAAACTATCATTTATTCATCATCAAAAGAATTCATTGATAATGATTATTATTATGACGTAAATGATTAACATAATTCATTAATTCATTTGATGAGACATTTGACAACGCACAAAAATGAAAATACAAACATTACCATCGATAATATTGCCAACAACACCATTTACAGCATCGTCATCATCATCAACATCATCATCATTATCATTATATGAAAATAATTATTATCAAAATTTTAATACAAATAATAAAAATCAATTAAAATATTTGTTAAAAGATTATCAATTTACACCGTTCATAGTGAAACCAACATATGAAGAAATATATGATTGTATCGTAAATGAAAATCTCAAACAACTGAAAAAATATGTTCTTGATTCATTTGGTGATCAAATTTATTCATGGCGTAATGCAAACATTGTTACATCGATACATACATTGAATTTTATTGATTCAATACCGTTGATGCAGGTAAGAACAACATTTCAATGATGTTTGAATAATTTCAAATAATTTATTCAAATAATTCAAAACAATTTTTGTGTGATATTTGATATTTTTTTTAATTTACATTTGAATATCGATAGAAAAAGGGGAAGGGAGAAATTATTTGTATAATAATTTCCATATTTTTTGACATCTGTGAAAATTTCTTGAAAGTAAAATGAAAATTAATTAAATATTATGACTACCAGAATTATTATTATTATTATTAGAGTGTCCGAAAAGTTCTGGCCGATTTTCATGAGCAACTCTAATGATCGAGCCGGAATGAACTTTTCGGACAATCTAATATTATTTTCCTTCCAAAAACAGAACCCAGTTAAATTGTCAATTGACATGAGAAAAGTAACAAATTTTTGTTTGATTTTCAATTTTATGTCTCGATATTTCTCTCTTCTCCATGTCTGTATTGGTACAATTTCCTTGATTTCCAAGAAAATTCATCAAATTCTTTGATTATCGAAGATATCAGCCAATTTTGAGATGAAAAATTTGCAATTTTCCATCATGTACACATTACAACATTGTTTAAATGAGAAGAAAATTGAAGAATGAAACAACGAATCGAAATTCTCAATTTCTTCAATTCAATTTCCAATACAATTTCACTGCACAATTCAAACAAAAAATCAATTCAAAATTCAATTGTTTGATTGAATAATAATTGCAATAATAATGATACAGTAATGATATATCCATAGTACAAGTATCTGTGTATTCATTATTTGATTTTTAAGGACGCAAAAAGTCAAGAAAACTGAAGAAGAAGAAGAAGAAATTCGTATATTTTTCAAATGAATTTAATCTTTTTCTTTTGCTAATTTCAAACCAAGAAAAATAGAAAATACTGAGTGTCCGAAAAGTTCTGGCCAATTTTCATGAGCAACTCTATTGATCGAGCGGGATGAACTTTTCGGACAACTTAATAATAAAAAACATGTTAGCATTCAAAGCATTCAAAATATAGATAGATTGATTGAATAAATAAATGAAAAAAATTCTCAAGAATTAGACATATATATCGAATAAAAGTTGTCCGAAAAGTTCATTTTATTTAATCAATAGAGTTGCTCATGAAAATCGGTGAGAACTTTTCGGACAATCTTATGAAAAAATATAAAATAAATTGGAAATTTCCAATTTATTTTACGGTTAAATTAATAATTATTCTTTTGTCTGATTTTTTGTGAAATGTTTGTTCATCATTCTGTTCATTCATTCTGTTTGTTTATTCATCATTTTGATATTCTCTCTTACAAATTCTCCCATTTTCTGTTGAATTTTAGATTTGTATTCTCATTATTCTTATTATTTTTGTTGTTATTATTAACATTATTATCATGAATCATTATAAAATCATTAGAAAATCATTTAAAATTTGAGAAATAATCTTATTTGAGTGTATTTTTTGTCTGTGTGTGTGTGTGTGTTAAATTGTAAAGAATTCTCAAAATATAAAATAAAATAAATGAAAATAAATGAAAATCAAATAAATGATCAGAGAAATTTTAATGATTACATGAAAATAATGATGATGATAATGATTTTTCGAAGAACATCATTCATCGATATTGTCCATTATATGATATCGAATCGTGTTTTCAATCATTTGTTTTCAAAGCTATTTTAATTTTTGAGAAAATTTCAATCATTTCTCCCGTCAAATATCATCATTCTGAGATGGAATATATGAACAATCAATGAACAAATAATAATGAAAAATGTAACACAAAGTTTTCAGGGAAAAAAATATGAAAATGAATTTCAATTTACTTGATATTCAATTTTAGATACCTGAGAATCCCGAATAATGAAAACCTTAAATAAATTCAATATAAATCCATATTTATCCTTGAAAAAACAAGAGATTTGGGATGAAATATAAGTGTAAATGCATTTACAATTACAATATTGTATCAAAAAAACAAAGGTTGAATTCAAAAAAGAAAAAAATTTCAATGATAAATGGTTGAGCAAAGAATAAATCAAAATATTAATTTTCAAATAATTAATGATGATATATTATAGAATAATATTGTTAATACATTTTTCTACGATTTTGTAATTTATATGAATGATCAAATTACCAATAGAATTGCCATTAAAATTGACGATTTTGATCGATTCATTTCAGGTAGAAAATTTTCCAATGAAATTAATTATCAATCAATTTTCTACGGAAAACAAATATGTTATCGATATACAATTTATCAAAATGTAATATATATTAGGTTGTCCGAAAAGTTCATTCCGCTTATTCAGTAAAGTTGCTCACGAAAATCGGTCAGAACTTTTCGGACAACTCAATATTAATTTTGATCAGCCAGCAGTTTACACATATACAAATCTCGGTGGATATTTTTCCTTTACTTTTCTCATTTATCTTTATTTCTCTTCATATTTTCTTTATTTTATTAGAAAAATATTACATTATTGAATAATTTGATTGAAAAAGCAGCAGCAGCAACAGCAACAACCACAATCAATACAACTACAACAACAACAACAACAAAAACGGCGAAAAAAATAACAAAATCAATAAAAAAAATTGAATGGTTTCTATCAAATGAACCGGAATTATTTCTAAGCCGTAACGGGCTCGGTATTACACCGTTACATCAATCAATATTATTTCGGCAATATGAAATTGTAACGTTGATTGTTAAACGATTACCAATTACATTAGATGCATGTGATTATGTAAGTTATTATTATTATTTGATTTATATTTGTTTTTTTTTTAAATTTTTCAAATTTTGAAATTTCTGACTTTGGAAAAATTTCCGAAAAAAATTATTTTCGTATTATAACCCGTGATTTCAGAGAATTTCGATGAAATTCGAGGCAGAAATTTCCAGTTTTAAACTCCTGGTTTTCGTTTTGTTTTAATTCTTATTCTTTTCCAGCAAGTAATTCTCAGAATTCTCAGAATTTCATTTCTCCTCTGAAATTATTATTCAACAAACTAATCATTTTCATTTTCAGGTTCGGATCATAATTTTGATATTTTCCAGAAATTTTTTCCCCGAAATGTTTTTCATCCTTCTTTAAGATTAATTTCTGGATGCAAATTTGTTTCAAATAAGTCTTATTTCTTTGAATTTTTTCGCATTTTATTTAAGAATAATGAATTCAATCACAGAATTTTTATTTAAATCCAAGAATAATGAAATTTTTTTGTATTTTTCCCAAGAACTTGGTCATGATAATGATATGTTGAGTAATAAAGTGACTTCAGGAATAAAGTGAAATAAAATTGAAATGAAATGAAATGTGTGAAAATTTACGCGGAAAAATTTCAGGCAAAAATTTCAGGGTTTTCACACACACATTACCCTCTAAAAATAAGCCCGTAAAATGATATCAAAATGTTTGAAAAAAAAAATTGAAATGAAACGAAAGATAAAACAAATATTAGATTGTCAGAAAAGTTTTTGCCGATTATATCGTAGAGAATCATCAGGAAAATCGGCAAGAACTTATTGGACAACCTAATAAATTTGTACACATGAACCGTGTGCAAGTGTTTGTGTGTATTTGCATTGAAAAAATGCATTGAAAAATTCATTTTGTATTCAAAAATGAAAATTTAGGTCAAAATTATCATCATCAGTGTGTATGTGTGTATGTGTGTTGGTGTCATATACAACTGTCATTTTTTTTATTTCATTATTTCATTGTATGAAAAGCTAAAATTACCATCATAATCATTGTCATAATCATTATCACAATATTAGTCACATATTTTCTATTATAATCATTATCACCATTTATTTTTTCATTTTTTCCATTTTTTCAGCAAGGTCGTACACCACTTCATTACGCTGCATTGTTATCCGATGATCATGGACAAATGTATTGTCGATTAGTTGAATTAGGTGCCCGTACAACTGTCACCGATATGGTAAGTGTATTTTGATTTATTTTTTTTGTTTTCCCCCATTATTTTTTCGTTGTGAAATTCATTTTGTTTGAGCACGAAAAAAACGAATAAAAGAAATGAACTTTTTTATATCTTCCATTAAATTTTATGGAAATTTTCCAATCTTCTTCTTCTTTTTCTTCATCACTGATTTACATTGATTCATATACATCAAGGATATTTTTTGGAGAAAAATGGAGAAAAATGAAATGAAAATAGTCGAATTGAAGAAATTGAACGTAGAGAAAATTACGAAAAATACATTTAGTAAAAATGATTTTTTTTTTGCCATTTTTCTCGAAGAAAAAATGCAAACAAATGCGAAAATTTTTTACGTGTTTGAAAATGAATGAATGAATGAATGAATTTTGAAAATTTGCATTAAAATTTCAGCCTGTTTTTACTGTGTTTTAGCCTGGAAATTCTTGGGGAAAATTTCTTAGTTTTACTTTGAAGAAAATGAAAAAAAATATTAGGTTGTCCCATAAGTTCTTTCCGTTTTTTAATTTTTTTTGTTCATTCGGAAAGCGGCAAGAACTTATGGGACAACCTAATAAATGAAATTTTTTAAAAAAAGCGAGTTTTATCCATTCATCCATTTATTTTCGTCTCAATTTTGAATTATTTATTTGCCTTTACTCACGTAAAAATTGGCAGATTATTTTGGATTTTTTTTCGTTGTTGCCATGTTTGTGTATAGGCTCGTTTGTTCAACCTTTCTTAAACCCTATTTTCGCATTCATAACTCTACCAATTCAAAAGCATTTTAAATAAGAAAATTTTGGAAATTTTCTTTTCTCCAAAAAAATTCATTTCAAAAATAATTGCCAAAAGAAAACCATAGCAAATTTCATAGGGATTTATGTTGCATGTATGCTGGATTCTGTGGAAACAAAAAAAAAAACAAAAAAATTTGTTTACCATTGTCTTAGATGAAGAGAAGATTCTGAAGAAAATATTCTTTGAATTTAAAATTAAATAAAAAAATAAATTAAAAATAAAACAGAGAAAAAAATTTTGAAAAAATGAATAATTTAAACATTAGGTTGTCTGTAAAGTTCTGGCCTATTTTCATGAACAACTCTATTTGATCGAGCGAAATGAACTTTTCGGACAACCTAATACATACACACAGAGAGAGCGAATATACAATTTACAGTAAATACAATTTTTGATGCGAGAAAAAAATTTTCAAGCAACAGCCCAAAATACTAACTAAATGATAATAATAATAATAATTGATTATGGAAATGTTTTTCGTTGGAATTTTTATTTTGTTGAAATAATAATTTTTCAAATTTTTTTCAACGGTTATTTCTTCATATTTTTTTTATTATTTGGTCGGATAGTAAGGAGACAAGAAATTTTAGATATTAGACAGTCAGACAGATCAAAATAATTCTTTAAGTCTACCTTTGAAATAATTCTTCAGCAGAGGACCAAAACACCAAACGCAAAATGAAATCGCAAATGTTTCAAATGAAAATCATTTTTTCTCTCCTCCTTATTTCTTATTTCATTCATATAAGAAATCTGCTGTCAAAATTTATGACAAAATTTGAAACCAAAAATGGAATAAATTAAATAAAAAATTTTTTTTGAATACAAATCATTTCAAAGTCTTTGTATTTTAATTGTATTGTAATAATAATGGTAATTGTCTCCTTATTTTTTTCTTAATGTTCCACATGTGTATTGTGTGTTTGCTTCACTGCAATGCATTTGTTTTGTACCCACAATGTTGTTTCACCATTTGACAATGTATGTCATACATTTCAATTGATCAATTTTCTTTGAATTTTCCGTTTCAGTTTTTGTACCAAGTTTTTTTCTTCTTTTTTATTTCTCCATTGAATGACATTCGACAAAAATTATACACTGGTCGTTATGGTAACTTTAACTTTTCTTTTGTCGTTTGTTGATTGTTGTTTTCAATGTTGGTTGTTTTGGTGCTGTCAATTTTTCGATGATTGATGAATGATGAAATCATTTGTGACGATCAAAATAAATGAAAATGAAAAGAAAAAATCGGAGACAAAAATATAAAAATACCTTGAATTAAATTGTCTTTGTTTATTCTTTAAGATGAAAGACATGGAAATCGAAAAGAATTATTCCGTTCAAGTCGTTATTGGTCCAAGACTTGTCATTATTATTATTATTATTATTATTTATGATTCATTTGCCATTTTGAGTAAAAAAAAAAAATGAAAATTCTTAGTCTTTTGTTATTGTTGTTACTGTTGTTGTTGTTGTTGTCGTGATCAACGATTTCTTATATTTCAAAAATTCTTAATAAATTTTCATTGTTTATTCATCGTTTGTTTCTTTGGCTATGATTTTCACTGCATTTGTTTCCCCTAGCAATGACAAAGTTTCTTTGTTTTTTCTTGTTGTTATTTTGTTTTGTTTTGTTGTTTTTCAAATATCTAATTTTGATTATATTCTTACATTCATTTTTTTGTTGATTTTTTACCCCCGAATAAATGATTTCAACTTTCAATCATTTGACTTGTTTCGGTGTTACACAAAGCAAGCAAAAAGTCGAAGAATTTCTTCAAAAAAAAAAAAAAAAAAAATTAGCTTTTAGTTTAATCAAACATTTCTATGATATATCACTGATATAATGTAGAAAGACATTGATACTTATTTTTTCAATTAAACTTGTGCTGTTATTCTTGTTTTTTATAATTTTCATCTAAAACAAAATAATATTAAATTATCAAAAAATTGAAATTTCTTTTCTTGTTCTTGTTCACTCATTTCAATTCATTCATTTAATTCCACAGTATCTAAGACGACCAGAAGATTATTTACAAATTGATTCAATTGATAATATCAATGATCAAAATAATAACAACAACAATAATTCAATAATAGCATCAACAGTGAAAAATTTTGATGAAAAAATTGATAAAAAATTGAAAAATTCAATTAAAACTCGTCGACCATCAAAATTGATCATCGATACCTACAATGGCAATTCATCGTATAATCATGATAATGTGATTAAAACATCAAGCAACAATGAATTGAAATTGAATCATTCGAAATCATCATCACCATTACGATCATCATCATCATCATCGACATCTTTTCTGCAGCCAATCAATGATAATGTTAGTGTGTAAAGTTTTATAAATAAATTATGATTAAAAAACGAAGAAAATCAATTCTATCTTTTTTTGTAATTTTCTCGATCATTTCCCCACGATAGCAGCAAAATATTTCATTGAAAACTTCAACAAATTTGCCAATCGGTAAGTAGAATGACTGAATTTTAATGAAAATAATTTAAAACAATTCAAAATAATGTTTTTTCTTTCGTCTAAAAAACAATTTCAATGAAAATTGAGTGAATAAATGAGAAAAATTTCAAAAAAAAAATCCAAAATAATCCTATTTAATTGATAATTTTTACATTAAATTCTATATTTAAATATTGAGAAAAATACAAACAACACAAATACAATGTCTAGCCTTTCAATGCTCAAAATTCATGATGAAAGTTAATTAATTGTATTTTAATTAATATTTACCAAAGACAAAATTCCAAGATAAACTATCAGGAAATGTTTCATTTTTTTTTAATTTTTTCAATCAATAAAACTTTTTTTTTTGTCAGGGACTCAAGAGAATTTCATTGTTGAATTCTATTCGTTCATTCAGACATTAAAATACATAGAAATACATTGAAATATATGCATCAAAATAAACAAACAAACATGTGTAGTATATGGTGATTTAAAAAAAACATGTAAAATACATTGTTTAAACAAATATGCACTCACACACACAATATTAACGTTGAATTGTATCTTTTAAACTATTATTCATTATACGATTATTATTATTATTATTAACGATAATTATTATAAATAGTTTCCCAAAAAAAAAAAAAAAAAAAATCTATATAAAGAATATGTTTTAATAAATATTCGTTAGAGCTTTCAATTCAAAGCTAAAAAAGACGGTACTTGTTCACGAATTTCAGGGTAAAAAAAGCTGAAATGAAAGCTGAAAACTGTATGTGAACCATATTTCCCTGTATGTTTTTTTTGGTATTAATTAAAGTTCAATGAATGAATTATTATATCATTTTTTTTTCTATTCAAATTTTGCTACTGGTTGTCTTTCGGTTGTCTATTCAACCATTGTTTTTATTTTTTTATTTTTTTTTTTTTGTAATAAATTTGACAGAGTTTACATAGTCATTGAATTTTCAAATGAATTACCATTGAAATTTGTAACAAAAGTGGTAACAATTTCACCAGAAATTGAAGGTTGAAATATGCAGAGAGAGAGAGAGAGAGAAAGCTCGAAAAATTATGTAAAATTCCCATTTGAATTTTTTCGTATTCATTCGTTTTTTTCTCCGCATCTTTTCGACTTTTACATGTTTGAAGATGCAAAAGCATCCAAAAGAGATACAAAGTAGAAAAATGGCAAAAAAATGAAATTGAAAACTTTTTTTTCTGTTTCGACAATTAATTATAAATGCAAGCAGCAGCAGCAAGTATTCATTGCACCGAACCGAGCTACAAAGGCTTTATTAAAGGCTATACATATGGCCAGGCCTATGCATGCAAAACCATATGCATATTCATAAAATGTAAAAAAAACTAAAAATTTTGTACCCAAACCAAAACCAGACGTATCAGGACCAGGACAACTTTGAAAATTCGGAAAAATTTCGAAAATTCTGAAAAATTTTAGCCAAAAAATTCAATGAAATAATTTTGTTTGTTTTACGAAAGAAAACGTAAACGGAAATTATTTTATTTTATTTTAAAAATTTTTGAATTTAAAAATTTCAAAATAAATTTTTCTCGTAGAAAAATAATGGAAGAAAAAAATAATGAAAAAACATAAATCATTTTAAAATTTCTCCAAATAAAAAAACAAAGCAAATAATACATTGAATAATTCTCGGATTTCTCTCGTCGAAATTTTCAATTGAATTTTGAATTAAAAATTTTTTTTTTTTTTAAATTCAAACTTTTGCGAACAACTTTGAGCTGAACAGTCTTTTCTATTTTTGTTGTATTTATTTATTTATTTACACTCGAAAACTTTGTGAAAACTCAGAGAACTATTGAATAATAAAATTCTCAGAGAAACTCTGAGAAATCAAACTAAATAATCATGATGATAATAATTCGTTGTTAAATAAAATTTTCAAAACTTTTCAAATCAACACAATCAAAAACTCTTTGATTGTGTGTTTGAATTATTGGAAAATTTGATAAATTTAGTTGAAAAAAATGAATTTTCCACCGTACATTTCTCCACAGTTCATTTTGCCCCTGTTTCTTCGGTAAAGTCTTGGAAAATTCTTGCCGATTCTTCTTCGGAAGAAATCAAGTGAATTTTCCATTTTAATTAAGCGAAGCAAACTAAATTCCCGAGAATTCTTTTTAAGAAAATATTTTTCATATTTTTTTTCTGCTTAGATCATCATATGGAATTTGATTTTTTAGGGGAGAAAAATTTGAGAATTTTTCGAAAATTTTCCTCAGCTCTTGATTGAAGGTGAAAAATTTGGAAAAATCGAAAAAATTTTCCAAATTTCCAACCTAGCAGCAGTGATAATAATGATGATAATGATTTTGATATTTGATTTTGCTTTATTTATTTATATTTTACAAGTATTTCCCAGGAATTTTTTTTTTCAAATCGATGATGATTATGTTTGATAATAATAATAATTTTCATTCGTTTTTATTTGAATTTGAATTCATTTAAAACAGTTTCGAATGGTACACAATTATCGCCTACATATGATTATTATTCAAAACAAGACTTTGACAACAGCAATAATAATCGTTTTCAAAATAAATCAGCAAATTCTATATTTAGATCTCGATCACCATCACCATCGCAATCACCAACGACAGCAAAAATAATCAAAACAAATAATTATTATAATTCATCAATGAGTAATCGTTTAATTAATGTTAAAGAAATAATAAGACAAGGAAATTTAAGCGAATTAGAAGAATTAGTATTGAATGGTTATGGTGATAAATTATTAGGTGAAATTGCATATTCATCACCATTAGTACAAGAATTTATTGATAATTTACCAAATTATTTGGTTTGTTGCCGCTTTTTTTTTCATTGCATTGAACTATTCACTCATATTTTCATTGATTTATTCAATTAATTAATTTTTCTTACAGGAACAAATTGATGAATTACATAAATCAGCAACACGTGGTAATGTTAAAGAATTTCAATCGCTATTAGATCGTTATTCATTAATTTGTTCACGTGATCCATTGGGTGCTACACCATTACATAAAGCTGTATTATATAATCATTATAATTTAGTTAAATTTATTATCATAAATTTTGGTCCAAACATTTTATATTTAGGTGATAATGTAAGATACTATTTTTTACAAAATCCTATTCTTTTGCTCTGAAATGAATAATTAATCAATTTTTTTCAAATTAATCAAAAGGATAAACGTACACCGTTGCATTATGCAGCAGGATTGAATGATCGTTCAATTTATAATTTATTACTGAAATATGGACCAAAAGCAGCAGTAATTACTGATCAGGTATTTGTTCTTAAATTATTCAAGAATCAAAATTCACC
This sequence comes from Psoroptes ovis, assembly GCA_002943765.1. Lineage (NCBI taxonomy): Eukaryota > Metazoa > Arthropoda > Arachnida > Sarcoptiformes > Psoroptidae > Psoroptes > Psoroptes ovis. Next base: position 564,839 of record PQWQ01000001.1, read on the forward strand.
ATTATATCATCACATCGTTTATCTTCAATTTGCAAAAATAGTATAATCATACAGCTGATTTTTATCTTCGTTCACCTGAAGAATTAAATATTGAACTAATAAAAAAACGTTCAATTCGTTCGAATACAAATTATTCCATAAATTTAGCTAATAAAATTAAATTATTAAAATCATCATCATCACCATCACCGACAGTAGCAACAACAACATTTGATTTTTTTCAAAAACAGCAACATACATCACCATTTAAACGTAAGTAAATAATATTTGATTTTTAAATGATTTTATTCGATAATGTCGATGGTAATTTATGCAGATTATCGCTTAGAATGATCACTTTTAATGACGAGAGAAAGACTATTGATTTTTAATCAATTTTTATGCGACAAAACACTTTGAAACATCTGAAAACATCTTAAATTAGGAATATTTTAATTTATTATTCATTTATTCATGATCAAAAATTATTCAGTGTGTTTTTAAAGAATTTATTAGCTTAATTTCTAGCTTAATTTCTAGCTGAATTATTAGCATTTTAATTCCATTTTCAATTGCTTTGCTAATAATAATTCGATTAGCAATCTTTAATTTTACAATTATCATAGATTACCATAGATCACAATGATTTATAATCATTGTTAAAGTCAAAAATCGTGGCACAACCACTCGATACTTTGTGTACATTGTCTACATTATCATTGTACGTTAAAAATGATTTACATTTTGCATATAATAATAATAATAATGAATTTGAAATTCAAATTTTACTGCATTTTCTTTGGCTTTAAATTTCATTTTTATTTTGAAAATACCCAAAATAACAGAAATTTACCCGATAAATTATGTTAATCAGATCATTTATTCACTTCATTATTATCCATTGTGAAATGATAATAATTTCGACTTTAATTTCAAAATTTTTAATGATCATAATAATGATTTAGTACCTTGAAAATATCCAATTCTTAAAATGAAATATTGGGTTGTCCCATAAGTTCTTGCCGTTTTTTTTCAATTTTTTTTCATTTGAAAAACGGCAAGAACTTATGGGACAGCCTAATATATGATTCCTTGAAGATAATGAAAACTTTTTAATTTTTATAATTTGATATATTTTTGAGCAAAAAAAAAAATCAAAAGTTTTCCATTGAAAATATCAATAGAAAATCATCTCAATAAATTAATGGAATTATTTATATTCGATGGTCATTTCAATGTCTTTGGTACAGAATAAGAATCAATGCATCGGGAAATTTTCCATTCGTTTTTCTCAAGATTTTTGTACTTGGTCGATTCATGAATTTAATTTTCTTTACGCTTTGTTTGTCGATCGATTTGAAAATCTTTGAAATTTTCAAAAATAAAAAAAAAACAGAAAAATTTAAAATCAAAAACATTGAAAAAAAATTAAAGCATTAAAATGCTTTGAAAAAGAAAAATGCCTTCGAGCAATGTAAAATAAATTTCTTTGGAAATTTATTTCGCTATCGCAAAATTGAACATGAAAATTGAATTGAAAAAAGTGAAATTTCACTTTTTTGTTTTCGTTTTCGTACTTTTTGAATTTTCAAATTTTCAAATTTTTTTAAAAATTCAAATTTTAAAATCGAATTTGTTTTTTTTGTGAAAAAAAAACAAAAAACGATCAAAGAAAATTTTTTATTCTAAGCTAAAACAAACAAACAAACAAAATTGACCTTATTTTTTTCGGAAAAACAAAACAAAACATGGCCCTTGTTTCACCCGAAAAAGGTTCCCGAAGATATTTCATTAACCAGAAATGAAGTGAGAACCTTGTTTTCCAGCACCAAGAATCAAGATGTTTGCTTCAAGACAGTATGAAATTGAATTGTCATTGAATTTAATGTGTGTGTGTGTGTGTGCTGCTTAATTTCTCGTATAGCTTTTGTATGTAATAAATTACGTTTAAGATTTTTAGAATTTTTGCTCTTTTTGTTTTTTCGGATTCAAAATGAAATAAAAAATATATCAGAGAAAAATCTTAGATAAATTTCACATTTTCACAGGTTTAATTTTCTATTTTTTTATTTCGTTGTTTATTTTTGAATTAATTTATTAGGTTGTCCGTAAAGTTTTGGCCGATTTTCAATGAGCAACTCTATTGTGATTAAGCGGAATGAACTTTTCGGACAACCTAATATTTATTGTTTTTGCATTGACAAGTTTATATGATTCTTTTTTGTTCATTATTATTATTATCATTTTATTTATTACCATTTTTATCGACATTTATCAATCGTATTCGATTTCTTACGTTTGAAATGGTATTCGTTTTCTTTTTCCAAAACAAAAATAAATACCAACAATTTATTCGAAGCATTTATCAAAGTGTAAAACACTGATGTCAAAGTCTATTGAATGTTTGAGAATCACTGAAATTGCTAATAAACGTATATGACTTGATATAAATGAATGAAACAAACGAAAAACAAAAAAAAGAAACTGTAGCAATGGCACAAAATGCACAATCAAATTAACCTTTTTTTCCTAAAAAAAATAAAATGGCAAAACAACACTGAATTTGAAATGAATGAATCGAAACGAATAAATGTTTTTGTTTTGTTTTGTTCTTTTCTCGTTGTTGAATTATTGTCGTTGTTGAATTATTGTCGTTGTTTTTGTTGCTGGTATAATTTTTACTTTTGTATTTGGTAAAATCTAATGATATTTTGGAGGATTTTTCTGTTTTGTTTCTAAGATTTTCAATTCAAATAATAATGATTTATTACGTTTGAAAATTATTATTTTTCAGTTTGGTATTTATTTATGGAAGAATATTCAAAAATATTCAAAATGAATTAAAAAACGCGAGAAGAAGAAGAAGAAGAAGAAGAAAGCATTTTGTGATTCGCGCTCATTTTTCATAGAATTTTCATTTGAATTTCTAATTCAAATTTACTTCAATCCCCTATGAAATAAAACAGGCAAAATCTTGAAAGCTTTTGATGACATTTTGTTTTTGTTGTTGTTGTTTCGTTGTATTTGTTTTTTCTCGCAGCAAAAAAGTTTGATGGATTTGATTTAAATTATTTTTTCGCTTTTCTGATAAGAAAAAAACAAACAAACAGTATTAAATGAGCTTTTTACTTAATTCTTTTGTTGTTTTTTCTATGTGAAAAAATTTATAATTTATTTTTCTCCAATTTATTCATTTATTTATTTTTTTCTCCATAATCGCTTCTTGAATAAATAAATTCAAATGTGTCATAAACTTTTCATCAACATCATCATCATCGTCGACATCATCGTCGACGACATCATTAGGAAAACAAAGAAGTTTATCGCCTAATTGGAATCATTATCAATCGATAAATACGATTAATAATCCGAATAATAATTATAATAATAATAACGAAGAATATTTGAATATCGAAGACTATAATTCGACTATTATTATTAATGGTTTGTATACTGTATAAAATAAAATGAAATGATGTTCAATATTTGAATTTCAATCGTTGTTTATTCAATGTTCATTCATTGTATCCAATAGAAAATATGGATACAACAACAGCACCAACAACAGCAACGATTGCTGGTGAAACAGCAGATGATGAATCAGAATATGTTATTGATAATGAAATTATTGACAATAATAATAATAATAACGATGATAATAATACGAATAACAAACAAAAACAAAATTCAAATAATGAAAACAATTCCAACATTTCGAATGGTAATAATTCAAATACAAAACAAAGTAAGTTTCATACTAAATATTATTGTTGTTATTGAAATGATAAAATCATTCTACCGTTATTTCTATTATTCTTTTCATTTTATTTTCATGGTGTTTCACATTATTATTATTATTCTTATATAAATTTATCATAATCAAAATTATGTTAATGATTTATAATGATAAACGATGAATAAATAAATAAATAAATGAATGAATGAATGAATAATAATAATAACAACGATGATAAAGAAATGGAAGTAAATTCAGCTAATTTAAAAAAATGGATTGAAGAAAATAATATACCAATGTTAGAGGATATTGTGCTAGAAGGACATGGTGAACGTTTACAACAGAAAGCATCGAAATTATTGTTACATAAACAAAAATCAAATGATCATTTATTTATGACAAAAGATTATATTGAAAAAACTGTACCAATTATAATGAATAAAATAAAAAATATTCATCATGCCGTATCGATGGGTGATTTGACAGTGTTGAAAAAAGAAAATTTAGAAAAAAAACGTGATTATATATTATCGAAAGATCATTTAGGTATGACACCATTACATAAAGCAACAATAATGGGTCATGTTAATGTTGTACAATATATATTGGATAAATTTCCTGAAACTGTCAATGCAAAAGATCATGAAGGTCGTACTGCATTACATTATTCAACAGCAACAACCAATCGTAATGGTATAAAAATATATAAAATGTTAATAAAAGCTGGTGCTGATTCGCGTGTAAGAGATTCGGTAAATAATGATAATGATTATTTTTAATTATAATTTTTTCAATCAATATTTCTCAAAGTAAACAAACAAACAAACAAAAAAAATAATGAATAAATAAATCATGTCATACGTCAGATAAAGATACATTGAGTTTGTTCTCACTATAGCTCAATTTCCATTCATTCATTTTCTACTCCATCAAATGGCAGAGATACCGTAATTCTGAAATTCTGAAATAGATCATCATTCACTAGTCGAATGAATGATTATATCATTCATAAAAAATCATTAAAAAATGAATGCAAAATAAATTAATGATAACTAATTTTTCAGATTCTTGTTGAAACAATGAAATAATAATGATGAAAATATGATGAAAATGAAGATGATTATGATGAAACATGACAATGAACACAAACAAACGTTTTTGAAACAAATAATGAATAATAATAATATTTTGAATACACAAATATGCTTAGGCATATACCTACACACACACACACACACATATGTCAACTGTAAATTGTTTCATTAATTAGTCTTTTAATTTTAATGAATTTGTATTTTATTTCGACTAATTATTATTTCCTTTGTTTTGATTATTTATCTTGATTTTAATTCTCTGTAAATGTCTTTTTATTAAGAAAATCATATTTCATCTTAATCATAATCATCATCGTCATAATAATGGTAAAAGTTAATTAAAAATCTGTTAAATAATTATGATTTTAAGATAAGAAAATGTAAATATTGGTTTGTAGCTTAAGAAATAAAAGTAAATTTTCCTCAATTCACTAAATTTCTCAGTGAATTAAGTGATGAAAGTGTTAATGGCTTTTCATTCATTTACATTTATTTAATTCATTTTATTTCAATTTTCAATACAAATAAAATGACATTTTTATTCAACATTTGTCTTTAAAAGTAATTTTATTTGGATTTAAAAGTTTTCATTTGTAATTTATTTTATTATTCATTTTCTTGAAATCAAGTTATAAATAATAATTTCATCTTAGTGTTTTTTTAAAACTATTTTTACACTTATTATAATTGAAATATTAGCCTAAATCTTACTTTGAATCTTTTTTCATTTTTTTTTTACATTGACAATTGAATTCCGCAAATATATTTTTGCCTAAATTTATTTAAATCTCATTAAAAGTTTGACGATTTTTCTGAACATTTCATTTCATTTTCATTCTTTTCATAGCAAGGAAAAACACCCGATTATTATCGTGTACATTATCTACCGATACCGAATGAAACATTAAGACCATCTGGTAAGCTATTGACAAATGTTTTCTCATATTAATTTCAGTACATTTTCAATAATTCTCTCATTTTTTTTTGTTCAATGCAATGAACTAACCTAAAGGACAAACACAATCGATGAATGCATTGAATCATATTCATTCAAAAATGTAATCCTCGAATAATTCTTATAATTATTTTCTTATATATTCTAATTTTGATTAACTTTTTTTTTTGTTTCTTCATTCAATTTGGAAATCTTTTCATTTGATTTTCTTTTTTTTTCAAGTGAAAATAGTAATCAAAAACATCAACGACAACAACAAAAACGTCATATAATACATCCAGCGATACGGGAAAAAATTAACAATGCATTACATACAGGTAATGTAATGCACTTAGAAGAATTGCTATTAGATGGCTATGGGCAAGAATTAATTGGCCGTACTTCGTTCGATGAAGATGCAAGAAAATATTTGAAATCAATACCAAATCAAATTGAACGTATCAACGAATTACATCAATCAATAATCAATGGTGATGATGAACAATGCAAAGAAATATTGCAAAAAAATCCACAATTTATTCGTACAAAAGATCAAAATTCATTTACACCATTTCATTTGGCCGTTATTAATGGTCATACAAAGTTAATCAATTTTATGTGTGAAACATTTCCAAATATTGTTCATGTCAAAGATAATGTAAGTTAAATTTTGCATTCATTTATTTTATTTTATTTAATTTTATCATAAATTCAACTGGAAATTTATTTTCCAATTTATCTCGATACTTTTTTTTCCCACCAAACCTTAATTCAAACCAATTTGATTATCAGTATTTGATTAATGATGATTTTATTTTTATCGATCTAATGTCATTCGATGTTGTTGACTGAATAATTCAATATTTTAAAAAAAAAATGTACTTAAAATAATGTCAATATACGACTTTTATCAAAGTGCTCTTGATCAGCAGTGCTTACACAAAATTTTCACAAAATGAAAACATCTTTTTATTGATTTTTTTCTATTATTTCAATGATATCCAAAGTGTATTTTTCAATTTCATGGTTGTTTCTATTATTTTATTTTATTTTTTTGTTTTTGTTTCCAAATTTCTATTTTGAGGACCACATAATTACATGTAAAGTAGGAAACGGTTTCAAAACATTTTTGAACTGGAAAACAAAAAAAAAAAAAAAAATTCTTGAGAAATCCTAAAACATATTTGGAAGGAATGATAAATAAACAAAACATACAACCAAAAACGAATAGCATTATAGGAAAAATAATGGAATATTTTGAATATTTTGAATCGAATAAAATAAAATAAATTTTATAAAGTATTTCCATGGAAAAAAAGTATTTTCAAATAGCGGCCAATTCCAGTGAATATTCTCATATGGAATAAATCTATTTGATTCTTTGGATTTCGTTCAATGCTTGTACAGTTTATGATCATTTTCAATGTATTGACCCCACGTTTGCAGACATTGCTGATTTCGAAAAATTCCGAAATCAAAATGAATGATAGATTCAAATGTACATTTGAAAATTCATAAATACATACATCCCCAATTTAAGCTCATATATTAGCTCGAGTTGTGCATGTACCATTGTATTAGTTGGTTAGTAGCTAGTGGATAGTTAGTTAACCTTTCGAAAAACTTTTTCTTGGAACCCAGAAAATTGAAATTTCTTTCTCTTTCGAAAAAAACAAAGGAAATAACGTATTATTATTATTATTATTATTTGAATTATTTGAGAAATTGAAATTCTTCGTTGGAAATCTTGGTCTTTTACTTTATTTTAAAAGAGAAAAAACAGAACAAAAATTTTACTATTCAATAATAACAGCAGAAAATAATAATAAATTTCAAATTGAATTGAATTTAAATTTGAATTTGATTTGAGGATTTAGTAGGCCCCTTTATTCTACTTAATTCTTATGCCCTTTCTTTGCTTTTTCTTTCAAAAAATATTCAAATGAATCATTTATATTCTTTTTTTGGAAAACTATTCATTCATTCACTGTTGCTACCATCATATATATATTATAGACAAAAATACAAATTTGAAGAATTGAATTTTTGAATACCGATACCTATTCGTATGTTAACAGAATGAACCATAGAAAAATAATGGCGAAAAATCCGTTATTGAATGATGTATTTGGAAAAAATTTTTCATTCATTTTCGATTTAGGAATTCGTCTCATTCATTTTCGATTCATTCATTTAGAATTTTGATAAAATGATTGAAAAAATTTGAAAATTTTCAAATTTTTCACTTTTTTTTAATACCCCTCTCCACTCCTTTTCCGATATGATGCCAATGAATTGGGTATGAATGAATGCCAATGGCTGTATGGCTGTACATGGCCTACCATTTGGTATGTGTGCCTGTATTTTCAAGCAAAGGAGAGAGCAAGCGAAAATACAAATACAATTGAAAAATTGAATAAATTTTGATGATGAATAATCGTTAATGATTTTCATCATTATTTTTCAATTCATCATCATTAAATAAAGAAAAAAAATAATAATAAAATTTTAAATTTGAAATCAGACAATGTTTGAACAAAGAATTTATTTGAAAAATGAAAAATTTCAAAAAAAAAAAAAAAAATTCAATGAATCATTTTGTATTTTGTTTTTTATTGTTTTTGTTTTGATATGATTCCCTTGCACATACACATACATACATACAATCGGCAAATGAATGATTATTATTTGATCATCATCATCATTATTATTATTATTAATAGATTGCTGACTAATAAATCGGAGAATTTTAAAAAAATTGAAATTGTTTCTCTTTCCAATAAATGAATGAACCATTTTTTTTTCGTACGAATTTTAAATAAAAAGGTCAATAGATCATAAATGATTTAAAAATCAATCAATCAATCGATATATTCGTGAATTGATAGAAATAACTCGAATAACTCGTTTATCTGTGGCGAAATTCCATGTTTTAAATAATTTTATGAAAAAAAAATTCAATTGAAATTCAATTTTCATGGGAAATATTTTCCCTAGAAAAAAATATGATAATTTTTAACATTAAATGATCATTAGAAAAAATACAAATAATCAAACATTGTAGAAATTTTGAATACGAAATTCAAAAAATAATGAGAAATCAATGCAATTTATTCATTAGATTCGAATATAAAATTAATTTAATTCTAATCATTATTATTATTATTATCAATATCATAATATTTCTATCCAATTTTCCAACGAAATTTTCCAACGAAATTTCATTATTTCTACATTTCAATCATTAATTTTTCATTGATTCATTTATTCTGTTCCTGAAACATCACATACACTGTCTCTTTCTCATCGATTTGCCTCAAGCAAAATGATGGCGAAAAATGAAAAAAAAAATTCGAAATCAGATAAATATCAGATCATATAATAATAAACACAATGAAACTCTTTCATTTTTCGTTCATCATCCATTATTTTCGATTTTGTTTCATTTTATCGCATATTTTTTTCCACCAAATAAATTCTCAATTCAATAATTCATTTCAAAAAAAAAAAAAAAATTCATTATCGATATTTATATATATGGCCATATATCACCAATACACCAATAGAGCATACAAAATACATTGTTAATCAATGTGTATTTGAATTGAATGAATGAATGTAAAAATTGAATTCAATGGAAAATTCATTTATTATGTTATTTATTTATTTTCAGAAAATATAAAAGAAGATTTTTCAAACATGTTTTGATATTTTTTTCATTCTTTGGAAATTTGTTCAAATCTTTTCACCATTCAATTGCAGAATAAATAATTTCTTTTCTAACATTGTTTAATATGAATGAAATAAACACTGATAATAAGACAAGACGAGTGAATGCTGTGAATTTCAGATATATATTTAAGCATACAAATTCAATATTCTTGCAGAAAAATTCCTTGGAATTTTTGTCCCCTTTTTTCTTATTACTTATTCCTTATTTTTGATCAGGATAAAATGAAATTCACTTTCAAATGATTGAAAATATGATGTTGAAAGAGATGGAGAAAATCATTTGCCAATAATTTCAATTCAATTTAATCTTTCATTGATTTTGATTTTGTTCGAAAAATTTTTCCGTTCCAAAGAATTTAATTGAATTTTATTCGAAATCCTTTATCTAACAGTCACACATATCGATAGACATTGGGTGACTATTAGTCGATCGACCAATTGATTGCATTTGATCACTGATATGATTGACCTTTGATTCACGGCAAATAAGAATGATAGAAAGGAATAATCTGTTCTTATTTCTGAATTTTGAGAAATTGTGAATTTTGAAATTGCTCGATGGCCAGTATTCCAGATTGCTGGTCGTTTCTGCTTCATATTTCGATGCTCAAATAGTATAATCATAAATTTTAAATTTGATTGTTTTCAAATTTTTGAAAATTTTCAGAGTTTACAAAGTCTGAAACTTTTTTCTTTGGTTGAAATCGACGAAAATTAATTATGAATTCATTTATTTATTTTTCAAATATTTAATTTATTAAAACTTTTGAATTTTTCAAAAAACTTTATTCCCTCATTGAAAAACTCCATAGAAAAACTCCATGTTTCATGAATTGAATTTATGAATTCATTCATTTATTTATTTATCAATATTCCTATTACTCGAATAACATTCAACAACGGCTAACACAGGGAAAAAATCGATAAATTTCTCATTCAAATTATATGTGTTTATTTTTGTAATGAATTGAAAATTTTTGAGAAATTTGATTTTTCAATTTATTATCAAATTTTCGTTTTACGGCAATGTTTATTTATATCTTATTATTATTCGGCGATGATATTTCCATCCATTTTTTTTCCACCTAATCAATACTTTCAGACGTTTATTCATTGGTATATTCATTGATTCATTCATTCATTAATATTCAGAATATTTTTTCCGTTGTTTGATACATTTTTAACGTAAATATTTATTTCAAAGAAACGAGAAAAAAATCGGGGCATGAATTCATGAATTTCATATCATAAATTGAATAAGATCATCATCATCATCATCATCATTTTACATACAGAATAATAAAGATTCCCAGTTTCATAATTTCTCATGTTTTTCATTTATATAAATGATTGCATTAATATTTATGCAAAAACGAAACAAACAAACAGCCAAAATTGAAACAAAATCGATTTCCGTTTATCATCGATTACATTTGTGCATTAATTTATTTATTTATTCATTCATTCATTCCTTCATTTACTCTGATTTTATTAAACGCAAGAGACAAATTTGTCATTAATTTCTATTCGATTCGAAATAAGAAGAAATATATACCAATGACAATATCTTTATGTAAATATTTAGACATTAATGGCCACCTAATGTATCAAAATACCATCTAATAACCAATCTATTTATTAGTAATTAAACAAGAAGAAGAAGAAAAAAAACCAAGGCAAAGAACATAAATTTTCATCTAATACAAATAATGCAATAATGATGTTATGCTTTCATTTAGATGATGATGATGATGATGATGATAAATCTTTTCATATTTGTCCATTAAGAAATTATCGTTTCATTTTTCTTTGGTTCTGTTTTTGTGTATTTTAGTCGAAAAACAAGCCACCATTTTCATGATTAAAGTCCATATATTTCTACTTCGTACATTTACAATCAAAATTCAATTAATCTTTTTTTTTCCCATCCATTTTATGGACTCAATTCATTTATTTCAATTTTACCAATTCGACCAATGGTATTTTTTTTAAATTATCCCCAAATGTGTGTACCGAATGATGATGTACTTTTGAAATTGATTTATTTTGATTTTTTGAAATTTTTTTGTTTCGATTAAAACCGCAATTTCGGCAGTGCCCCAATTGTATAATCAATCAAATTTAGAAATGAGAAAAAAAAATAGAAATCATTATTTCAATTGAATTATGAAAATAAATTTTTTTTAATATTAGTTTTTCCATTGAAATTTTTCATTTTCAAATTATGATTTTGAAAAAAATGAAAATTATGAAATGAAAATGGAAATGAAATAAATTTTTTTCCCTTCAATATCTGTTTGAATGTTTTGGAAAATTAAAATTTTAAATTTATTCTTCTATTTTTATTATTCGCTATAAATCAATAATAATGACAACGATGACGATGATCGATCAAAATTTTTTTGAAATAAAGATGAATCGAAATGCATTACATTTGTCAGCATTATCAGGCAATGGAGACATCTATCGCCGTTTGATTGAAATCGGCTTCGATCCAAAATCGATCGATCAAAAGGGTAAAACGGCTGAATATTATTTGCGTAATAATGCTGCAATAACACCGACAGAATTATCAGAATTATTAGCATTATCATCAACAGCAACAACACCGATTCCATCGTTAAGTACTCATAATCCGCGTACATTGACAAAATTATCAAAAGCACCGGCATTAACTACAACAACAACTACATCGAATTCATCTTCATCAACAACACCTACGACAAATGCTGATAATTCAAATATAATCAATACTGGTAATAATATAATGACATCATCAGCAAAAAAATTGGGCGCCAAACCTAGCCGTTTGCCTGCATTACATAATAATAAATTGGAAAAACAATCAACAAAATCAATTGATGATGAATCTAGTATCGAAGCTAAAGATAAAGAACCAGCAGAAACAGAACCATCTGCACCAGCAGCTGAACAAGCGAAAGAAGAGAAAAATGTCATCCAGGAAGCCAGAAAATCATCATCAACATCTGTGAAAAGGTAAAATGTCAATTTTAAAAAATTTATTTTTTTCGGAAAACAATTGCCCAAACGGACTGAATTCGATCAATCATTTAGTGAATTATATCATTGATAAGTGATTGATTTTCTTAAATTTTAAAAGAATTTTAATTTTGAGAAATTTTCGGAGAATTCTTGAAATTCTCAAGAAATTCTCTAAATTTCTTGAGAATTTTTCCCAAAAATTTCAACAATAATATCATTGATTTGATTGATTAAAATCGATTTATAAATCGATCTTTTTTTTCCCATTGAAAATGGAATTTTTCTCTCAAATCTTCAAATTCGCAATGAGATCAAATTTCCTCGATCATCATCATCATCATCATTATGATCATCAATATTTTTGATCACCATCAATGATAGAAATGAATCAAATGATATTGAATTGATTTTATTCTCATTTTTTTTCTCTTGAAGGCTTCTAAACTTGCCATTCTTACCAATTCTTATTCGTTCAGACATTCATTTATTGTCAATTCAAAAATTATTCACATAGGATTTAGGATAAATCTATATTTTTCATGATTTTCTATTTCAATAGTTCCAATAATATTCAGATCAAATCTTAATTTATTAGATTGTCCAGAAAATTCTGGCCGATTTTTTCTTGAGCAGCTATATTGATTAAGTGGAATGAACTTTTCGGACAACCTCATGCAAAAAAATACTTTATTCGAAGAATTCAATGAAATTTCATTCAATTTTTCGAGAATTTCTTTGATTTGAAAAAAAAATATTCAAGTGGATACATTTTCCCATTTGTTCATTTCGATTAAATACAATTCAAAGATAATTTATTTGTTATCATTAGTTTTATGCACTGTGATTGTAGCTAATGCTGCTGTTGCTGCTGCTGTAAACTACTTGATCACGAAATTGAATCATTTTTTCCATTTAATTTCAAGTTTTTACTGCGTGTTAAATGTGTACTTCTTATTTTTTGGTGAAAAATGATACAAATTTACTCCAGAAATGAATAAAGAAATTCAAAATTGAAAATGGTAAAATACCACCAAATGAGATGAAAACACCAAAGCCACGAATTCAACCGAAAATCTAATCCAATTCGATTCAAATTCAAATCAATTCAACTCGACTCAATTGGATGTTCGTGTTTTTCATTTCATTTCATTTTTGCATTCGGAAATGCATCAATCATTTTTTTTTGTTTCTGTTTCTTTAATTTTACACAAATGAATTTATTTATTTATTTTTGTTTCGAAGAGTTTCATTAAAATTCTTAAGTAGCAATGCATGTTGCAATATGGTTGATCACATTCAAACTAAATAAAGAAGATACCAATCACGCCAACACAATCAATAATTGCGTGTTGTGTGTGTGTGTGTGTGTGGTGTGAATTTATTTGGTTTTTTTCTGGTTTAGGTCTTTATTTAGGGTAAAATAAAATGGAAATAAATTTCAACGATTATCATTATTTAACCAAGTGTAAAATGGCAGCCAAAAAAAAATGAATGTCTAAGAAATGAAATATCAAAGAGAATATAGATAAATATTCTTCTCTGATGATGATTCCCAAAAGCTTATTATAAATGTCATACGTTTATTTATTTATTTATATCTATATTTTATGCCAACTCTCTCCATGTCTCTCTGGCTTTGTCTCTACCCATCTATCTTGCTAAATGTAATGGCAATAAATAATTGAATGTCTATAAATTAAGAATTAAAACATTATAAAGCAATGAAATATTGGAAACAAACAAAAAAAAAGTTCCTAAAATAATAAATTCTTGTGATGAAGAAGAAGAATAAGAATTGAAAAAATTTCAAAGAAAATTCATATTAGATTGTCCGAAAAGTTCATTCCGCTTGCAATCAATAGATTTGCTCATGAAAATCGGCCATAACTTTACGGACAACCTAATACATTAAATTTTATTTTATTTTCATTAATTTTTTCATGGTCATTTTATTTTGGTCAAATTTTGATCAATTGAATCATTTATATATTTTTTTTTTGTTTTGTTTGTTTGTTTCAATTTTTTAAATATTTAATTCTATTTTTTCATTTCTTGCCATCAGCATCAATAATAATGATGATATTAACGCTAATAATGTTGATAATATTAATGACAACAATAATAATAATGATACATTGAACGTGACATCGAATGATGATGGCAAAGATAGTAATGTTGATAATAAAAATGGTGATGGTGTTGATGATGATAAGATTAAAGAAAATGTTGATGATGACAATTCTCCAAAGACGAATGAAACATTAATTGATGTTGAATCGAAAAACAACAATAATAATAATGAAACCAATGATAATGTTGTTGCTGCTGATGATAATGATGATAAACAACAACAACAACAACAACAAAAAGACGATACGAATGTTAATAAAAATGAAGAATTTATAAATGTGGCGAGTGGTGAAGAAAATTTATTGCAAAATAATAATAATAATGATAATAATGATGACAATGTTAATGTTGATGATGATAAAATTAATACATTAACAGTCGAACAATTAGATGTTAATAATGATAATAATAACAGCAATAATGATAATGAAAATATTGGTAATAATAATAACGACGAAGGTAATAATCTTTCACCGAAGACAAATGAAGATAAGGTGGTAGCTAATGATAATAAAATGGTAAATGAATCAAATATTAATGATAATAATAAAAGTGAAAATGATGGTGTAATAAATCAAACTGAAGACAGTAATGATTATAAAAATGATGATAATGAAATTGAACAACAAAGTGAGAAAGAACCAGTTATAATTTATTCAAGAATTGATCAAGAAAAAATTATCGAAAATTATGAATCTTTATGGACAAACATTGAAAATGGTGATGGTCTTGATGATGAAAATAATAATAATAATAACAATGATAATTTGAATGAAAATTCAGAAAAAATAGAAAACAATACTGATAATAATGGTAAAGATGAAGAAAAACCAATTGATGATAAACGATCCGATATCGTTGATGATGGTGATGCAAATGCAAATAATAATAATAATACTAATAATGATACTGATAAAGATGATAAAAATGGTGATAATAATAATAATAAAATTAAAGATAAAAGTATTTCAGTAATTAAAGAAGAAGATGAAGAAGACCAAGACGAAGACGATAGAGAAAATGTTGAAAATAAAAATGAAAATAATGGTGATAATAATGAAATTGAATCATCATCTTCAAACAAGCAAGAAAATATCGACGAGAAAAATGAACCAGATGCAAAAATAGAAGCAAAAGATGAACAAAGTTCAGATAATGATAATCAGCAACAAGATCCCAAAACAGATTCCGATATAATCGGAACTGATTCAAATAAAAATCAATTGGACACGAATCAAGCTGATGATGATGATGATGATGCAAAGCGCCAAAAACAACAGTCAATGATGACAATCGATACAAATTTGATCGATGAAAATGTTGATGATCCCAAAGGAAAAAATGAAAATGATGATGAAAATGAATCAAAAAACAACAATAACAGCAACGTCATGAACGATGATGAACGTCAACAACAACAACAGCAACAACAAAAAATGGAACCAATTTTAAATCAAATTGATACTACTAATGAAAATCAAAATAAAGCTGAAACTCTAGAGATTAAGAATGATGATGATGATGATGATAATAATGCTAATACTAATACTAATGCTAATAATAATAATGATAATTCTGTTTTGAATGAAAAAAATGAAGAAAAAATTTCGGATACAGTCAATAATAATGATGATAATAATAATAATAATAATAATGGAAATAATGAGATAAATTCAAATAATAGGGATGAAAAAAATATGGATGATAAAAATATTAAACCATCATCATCAAATGTTGATGATGATGATGATGATGATGGCAGTAAAAGTCAATCTAAAAATCAAGACATCATGGCTGAAGCAGCTGAAAATGTTGATGAACAAAAATCGAAATCTGAATTACAAAATGATTCATCGATAGACGATGATGTTAATACAACAGCAGCAGCAGCAGCAGCAAAAGAGCCGAATGAAAAAAGTAAATTTTCAAAATGAATTTTAAAAATTTTTAATATATTATAATATAATCAATTTAAAAAAATATTGAATTTTAAAATTTTCATTTTCCATTATATATTTAATGCTTTGTTTGTCTATTGCCTTAATGCATGTTAGAAAATGATGATTTGAATGAATTTAATGAAGAAAAACTTCAAAAAATGATCGATGGTTCAACGACGAAAAGAACGATATCGGCTCGAACAAATGTTCCCGATATGAATCATGGTATGTTTTGAAATTTATTTGTTCAGCGTTTGTTTTTCTCAACCTACACATTTTACATATTGACATTATCAATTTATTTAGACAATTTTTTAATGTCTATTTGATTGGTCAAATATTTGTATTAAAAAAAATAATTTCTCCTTTTTTTTCTTCACAGATCGATTAAATGAATTGATAAAAGGTTGGCTAGAAGATGGTGATCTAATACGTTTGGAACATGTTGTCATTGCTGGCCAAGGACATCGTTTATTAAATATTCAATCGGAAAATAAACAAGTACAAGATTTTTTAAATTTAGTACCACATTATATGGATAAAATTCGAAAAATACATGATCTGGTGATCAAAGGAAATTTTGATGAAATAGAAAAAACATTAACACGTAAAAGATTTGCATTGTGTCGTGATAAATATGGAAATTCACCATTACACTTGTCTGTGTTGCATGGTCATATCGATATTTTATTATATATTATCACACAATTCCCCGAAACGATTGATGGTCCTGATAATGTAATTTAATTTTTTTTTTATATTTTACTTAAGATCTTTTTATTTTTCAAATTTTTAACAATTTTTTTCTTTATCAAAATTTCTCACATCAATGATAATTGAATTGGATGAATGTTTTGCGTTTGATATGGTTTTTGAATGCAAAATAAACTGAATAAATAAAAATTACATACATCACACAATAGGATGGCCGAACACCATTACATTATGCAGCCGTTTTGCCTGATAAGCAAATATATCAAATACTTGAAACGGCTGGTGCAAATAAAAAACAAACTGACAGACATGGCTATACTCCGGTCAATTATTTGACGAATGGAAAATTGACCATACGAGATTTGCTCATCAAATATAAAAATGATAAGAATAATATTTCTTCTTTGAATAATAATAATGATAGCAATGATAATAGTACTAAAGCTGATCTTTGGGAAAGGCCACCAACATCAGAAATCGTGTCACGTATGTTATCATATAATTTTCATTTTTTCTTTCTTTCACTGCCATTCAATTTCAATAATAATATTAATTTCAATTACAGTTATAATAATAATATGAATGATAATGATATGAAAATTATTTTTATTTCTTTCTATTTTTTTTTGTTGTTGTTGTTTACTTTGAACATAGAATTAACTCCTGAAAGTGGTTCAGTTCCTTCATCGGCTAATGGTGATAATTCACAGCAACAACGAAGGCCTTCAACTATTGATCTGATGAATGAAGCGGGAAAAAATTCATTGATGCCAAAAGCGAATAATGATGACGATGAATCAACGATCAATGATGATAATAATAATAAAAAAGATGTACAAATTTTACAAATTGAACCAAGAGAATTGAAAGATGAGCCATCAATGAACGATAATGAATTTATGTCAACAGAATCGAATGAAGTTGACAATAATAGTGATAATGATAATGATAGTACTCGAACGGTTATAATTGAATCATCAACAAAAAGTCCGATTAAAAATCAATCACCAATCGATGATAAAGTATTTGAAAATTTATCAAATGAATTTAATCAAACATTAAGAAATGAAAAATTACGTTTACGTGAAAGTATTGATCAACAAATTGAAAATTCTGATGTCATAAAAAATGGACAAAGCGGTAGCATAATTGACAGTATACAGAGTGCAGCTGAAGCAAAGTCATTGAAAATATCCAATGGTTTATCGGCTGCTGGTTATGATTTGACACAAATCAAAGATGAACATGGCCGTACTGTGTTGCATTTAGCTGCAGCTAAAGATCAAAAACGTAATACATTTTATAAAATGCTGCAACAAGCCCGATATTTAGTTCCTGAACTTGATTCAAAATATCGTACAATCAGAGATATTGCCGTACAGAATGGCATTAAAAATAATTTACAAGTTATCGATCAATTTATTATCGATTCATTTTTGAATGAAGATGAAGATTATTTACGTCTTCTTTTGCTGGAAGGCTATTCAACATTATTGACTGTCGTCGATTCAGAAGGCAATGATATCATTTCATTATTAAAACGAAACAATAAAAATAAAATACAAACATTTATACATGAAGCAGCTGAATTACAGGTATTTTGAATACAATTACAATCATGGCTTTGATTTCCATCTAATTCTTATCTTTTTCCCATAACGATTAAACAGAAAATGAGAGATGAATTACATACATTCATACGCAATGGATATATGGAAGGTGTTGTCGATTTAATTGAAAACAATTCTCAATTAGTATTAGCTAAAAGCAATCGTGGCCGTACATCATTGCATTTAGCTGTATTATTCGGTAATTTGAATATTATCGAGAAAATAATCAAAACTAATCCTAAAGTAATCAATGTACCTGATAATGTAAGATTATTAAAATTTATCTTATTTTAAATTTAAATTAATATTCAAAAATATATCCATATAATTAATCATCAATAATAGTTGGGCCGTACACCATTACATTATGCAATGGCCATGAGTAAAATGGAAGAAATGGGAACTATACTCATTAATTCTGGTGCTGATAAAGCCATCAGAGATGTTGTATGTATTCATTTTTCTTTGAATATCATTATCTTTATTATCATTATTATTTTTTCCGTTTAATTTCAATTATAGCGAATGCGAATGCCAAGCTATTATTTTGTTTATAAACAAGATATTCGTGATATCAAACGAGAAGAACAGAATTTGACCATTTAATCATTTTGATTGAAATATTTCAATTTTCTGTTAGAGAAAATTTAAGCTTTAATACCAACACTTAGATTTATTTTAGAATGTTTAGCTCATTATTTTTTAGTTGAATTTTGATTTAAATTTTTATTTTTTTCTTTTTTTTTAAATGATTCAATATTTTAATAATTATAATAATGATAATCATCATAATAAAATGATGTAAAGAATTTGAAAAAAAAGAGAAAAAATGTGGTAAATAATATTATATCGAAAGAAATTACAACAAAATACATCAAAATAAAGAAAGAAAGTTGAAAGTAAATCACTGGTTAATGTATAGTAGAGAATACTATTCAAATATTCAATTTTTTTTCTCGTTATTCTATTCATGTGTTGAATCCGGTTAATCGTGCTAATTATCGTTATCGAAGTAATGTTTTTTTTTTTGTAAATTGCATCAAACACGACTAAACTTAAGACCAGCTATTAAAATTTTGAGGAAAAAAAAACGGATTAAAATATGCATTTTTTCAATTTTCAAAGATAATAATACCTTCATCATTTGAATAACAATTTTGGCAATGTAATTTATTGTTGCGCACACGAACATCGGTACCGACTGTACCATTGCCTGTTCATAATGAAATGATGAAAAAAAAAAAATGTTTTAAATATTCATGGCGAATGTATTATTATCATTGTTCTCATACCTAATTGAACATTGCAAACAGAACAACGAAAACAATTTATATGATAATACAAAGACAATGATTCGACGACCATCGCTGCACAACCTTTGCCCAATTCATCACCACATTTTGAACATTTTTTCTTTCCAGATACCGATAAATATCCTGGACCATTTTTATTCGGTAATAATGGTGGTGCTGGTGGTATTGGTTGTGATTGTTGTGATGGTTGTGGCGGCTGCTGTTGTTGTTGTTGCAAACGATGTGTAGATTGTCGTAATTCTGCTTCTTGTATAACCCAATGATTGGGATTATAACCATTGGCTCCATAACGATTAGTTGCTGGTATACGTTGGGGTACATTATTTAAAATTGGCATCTGTTGCATTGGTATTGGCTGCATAACTTGTGCGTTTACGTTGCCAGCAGTGAAAGGCTTTGGAGTATAAATACATGAAGAATTTATATGAGTTTGGTTCGAAGGATATAATAATTGTGGTGATGGCGATGGTGATGGATGAGGATAATGGATGAATGGCTTCTTGGGTTCATGAAAACTCACCAGGTCATCTCTAACAGGCATTATCATTGTTTCATTACTATTTTTGAAATATAAAATTTATTAATTTTTTTAAGGTCAAATAAAAGAAAAAAAATGTTTAACAATACATATTTTCGCGATTATGAAAGAATTGATTTTGATAAACTGGATGCTGCTGCTGCTGCTGTTGTTGAATATTCACAAGATCATCCGATGATAAGTGTTGTGAAATCGGTGGCGTTTGTATTGATTTAGTAATCTGTACAGGTGGAAGTCCAACATCATCAGAAATAGTATGATGATGAAGCGGTATAAAGTTGCCATTGTTTCCTGATTGAATAGAGGAAAGAAAATTTAAATAAATTGATTCGTTCATAGTAATCTGACTAATTACCATGTACTGATGTTATATTAGAATAATGATCATTCGGATAATTATTAACAATCGAGGGATGCATTATTGATGCATTAACTGGTGATGATGTTGATGTTGTCGTAACTGGTTGTATTGGTGGTTGATTTTGATAAATTTGTTGTTGTTGTTGTAATAATTTTTGACTTGCATTTCGTATAGCATCGGGGTCAGCAATGATTTCGTTGGATGGAACGGTTATATTTTGTTGATTAATCAATATTGGCTGCTGTGTGGAGCCAGCAATATTGTTTGATTGAATCAATTGTGGCTGTGATAGTTGCTGCTGTTGTTGTTGTTGGTGAATAGATGTAACATTTTCATAAATATTATTCAGCGATGTTACGGGATCACGCTGTTGTTTATGCTCAACATTATTGTTAATAGTTGATTCATCCAGTGATTGTGATTTTTTCGCTGGGGAAATTTGACTTGATTGCTGCTGTTGATGAGATGAATTTTGTCCCATCGTTTTCGTATTCGTTGCGGTTATGTTGGTGGTTTGTGATTGATCATTTGAATTTGAAACAACATTGTTATTATTATTATTAATGTTGTTTTGTTCTTGTTTATCTTTGAAATTATAAACAACCGAAGTTGTCGATGGATTTTTACATGTTAAATAATATTGGTCTTCATTATTATTGTTATTTTTGTTTATATTATTATTGACTGGTTTGTTATTGTGTTTAGATTTATTATCATTGTTATTATTGTTTGAATTTTTATTCTGTAATGATGAACTGGACACCGAACTGGATGCTGTCAATACATTTTTCGTTTGTGAATGATTTATACTTGATAATGATTTCGATCTTTCTGCAGCTAATTTTATACGATTCTGTTGCCTTTTACGATTTGCTTCAGCAGCACGTTTAGCTGCTTCTTCTTCTTGTTTAGCTAATTTTTCAAACGTGTGAAGTTTAGCTTTGAAAGATTTCTCTTGATCGATCCTTAATCTTTCCAATTCTTCATCTAAATCTTCATCATCATCATTTTCAAAACTACTGTTTTGCATATATGGTGTATCATCATCATTTCTTGGTGATAGTTGATCATGTGATTGGTGATGATGATGCGAATGCGGATGACTTGTTTTCCAATCATTTATTGGTACATGAACTTTTTTATTATCATCATTATTAATATCAATATTGGGAGATGTTGTTTGTCTTTGTGTCTTTTCTTTATGTTGCTGTTCATCATCATTTGTATGATTAATTTTCTTATCACATTGATGTTGATGTTGTTGTTGTTGATGTTGTTGATCTGATTTAACACTAAATTCTTCTAATAATGATGTATTGAATACAACAATTTCACCAAGACCATTTCTAGAAATTTTTTCCATTTCCATACAATTATAATTTGTTGTTTCCATAAAACGATCTAAATTAGTTTTTGATTGTTTTTGTTGATGATCAACATTATCATCCGATCTATTATGTTCATTATTATTGTTATTATTATTATTCAATTCCATATTTGGTTGATTATTATTATCAATATGATCATTTGAAATTTCAGAAGAATTATCTAAAATGGAAAAAGTAGAACAAAAAAAAAATTAGAATAAAATTTGTATAAAAGATGAAAATTAACATCAAAAATTAATTAATATGCATATGTCTAAATAATGATTAAGGCATATAAATACAAATACTAATCATCATTTTTCTGCATTAATTGTTTTCTCTTGATTTGACTAATTTGTTGATAAATAATTGGAAATTTTAATGCAAATAAAAAAATGAATTGGCTTTTAATGTAAATGTTTACTTTTATTGCAATAAATAAAGCCTATCATAACAATTGAAATTGACAGAAAAAAATAGAAATAGTTTTTGATGATATCACCTGAGTAACGATCAAAATATGTAACAATCAAGTTTATCATCAAAAAAATAAATGTAATAAAATCATGAGAAATTTTAATATAACTCATTAAATTTGGCAAAAATATAAATGAAAAAAACAAACATTATGACTAACCATTTGTTGTTTGTGACAAATATTCTTCTGTTGTTGTTGTTGTTGTTTGTGATACTACTGACAAATAATTAATATTTAAATCAACATCAACATCATCAACATTAACATTTTCCAAATCTGGATCAATATATTTATGTAAATTATAGCCAATCCTGGCACCTGACTTAGCTTTTTCATTTAATATTTCTGAAAATGTTTTCGTTTTACGATTAGGATTACGTGGTAATGTTTCATCTGAAAATAAAAATTTAAGGAGAAAAAGAAAAGAAGAAGGGAATTATTAATGAATTACATTAGAAATTCAAATAAGATAATGGTAATAATAATAATAATGATGATGAAGTGAAAAAATGCAAAAATGGAAACATGGCTACATTTTATGCATGTGTGTATTATATGCAACTACATACAACTACAAACCTTCAGAATGATTTTTAGTCAATTTACGTTTAGATTTCCAACTCATTAAATTATTTTGCCATTCTTCTTCAACTTCTTTGATCTTTTCTTTTGTTATCTTTTCTTCTTCAGCTAATTTTATTTGTTCTACAGCCTTTTGGTATGGAAAAAGAAAAGGAAAAAGAAAAATGAATAATCATAATTATGAAAATGGTAAAAAAACAATAATCATAAAAATTAATATTTTCATTTTTATCAAAACATTTAAATAATAAAAAAAATCTCATAATTATTTACCGTTTTTGAAAGTTCATTTTTTTGTATTTTTACAAATTGTAACGGATCTATTGGTGGTGCTTTTATTTCAGGTCGTATTACTGCCGATACACGATGTGTTGTTATACAACCAATCGGTGGTGGCAGATGTGGCAATGATGATGTACTATGATTGCTATGATTATTGGCGTTATTGTTGTGATTGTGATTATTTGTGCGATTTTTATCACCATTCAAACTGCCATTGGTCGATGAATTATCTGAATCTTCGGATGATTCAATCGAATCTGATGATCGATATGATTCTTTAGTCCAGCTTCCAGCACGTTCGGAAGCGTTTCGTGCCATTGTTGACAACATTTATGGAAATGAATTTTGGTTTTCGTTCTTTCTTAATTATTTCATTTAAAAATTTTGACGCTTATTTTATCGTTTATTTTTCAATTCTTGTTTGTTCTTCACTGAAATAAATGAGAAAACTGGAAGAAAAATGAAGCGAAAATTTACCAGTTATCATGAAACACTTTGAATGTTGACAATGTTTGTTTATCGATGAAAATTTTTGTCGTCCACTGACCACCACTAATATTCGAGAAATAATAAAAAAAAATCACAAAACAATGAAGAGACAAAGGTCATTTGATTTTCAAAAAAAAAAAAAAAAACAAAAATGGTGTCTAAATATATAAATGAATGGAAAATCTTAACTATTCAATTCATCAAATGATTACGAATCTTATCATCAACAAATGAATGAATTAGTGAATGAATGGATGAATGAATGAATGAATGTGACCACAAAACATTTGAATAATAAAACAAATAAAAGAATTTTTCTTATTTTTTCTTCTTTACTTTACTTTTTTCGCATTTAAATTGAATGGTTGATTGGTTAGTCATTGAAACAATCAAAGAAAGAAAAAAAAACAAGAAATAATTACAATAATAACAATAATGATGATAATAATATGCACACAAACAAACAAACAAACACAGAAAAAACAGGCTTTGAAAATTTGAATTTGATGACAAAAATTAAACTTTTTAAAAATTAAAATTTAAAATTATTATTATTGTTTTGATTATCCATAATCATAAGTAGTGACACTTGATTGATGATATGATTTGAAATTCTGTTATTGTTATTAGTGTTGTTGTTTTTTTCGGGCTGTTTGGTTGTTGTTGTTGTTGTTACTATGACAGAAAAAAAAATTTTGATTGTTTTTCATGATTTCTTGATTTTTTATGATTATTATTATTATCATTAATCAAACCATACAGTTATATTTAATCAAGAAATCAAATGTATTTATTTCTCAAAATAATTATTATTTAATGACACATTAATTTTTTTTTTGGAAAAATCAATTCAAACCTTCTGTCATTAATAACCTGTTATAAATAAATAAATAAATAAATGAATAAAAAAATAAAATTAAAATTAAATTAGAATTAATTATACGAAATGAATGAATTTGAATGGATGGAAATTTTGATTGTAAAATAATCAGTTGAAAAATCAAACAAAGACGTAATAAAAAATTAATGAAATCATAAAAAACAATAATAAAACGAGAGAGAGAGATAACATCACCAAAATAATGATTATGATCACAGCTGTCATCAACAGAGCTGTCAACGAGAATTGAATGGAAATTGAAATGGAAGAAAAAATGATGCAAATAAGCGCAAACAAATGTCATAACAAAATCAAAATCAAGACAGTAAAGTAAATCGCTTTATTTCCATCATTTTTCGGTCATATAATTTTAATTAGAAACAAATCGTTCAATTTTCCAAACATTGAATCGACATGAATAAATGTTTTGATTTTGAAAATTTGGATTTTTTCAAATAAAAAATCTTAAAATTTGACCACACACACACACACACACGCACACACGAATCCAGAACAATATCTTTGAAATATATTCAATTATTTTTGAAGTAAAAAAAAAGATGAAAAACAAAGCCAGAATTTAGATCAAATCAAAACGGAAAAAATGGTGAAAAAATAAATAAATAAATAGAACACGATTGAAACAAAAACAAAAAAAAAAAAAAACAATACAAAAATAATATCTGAAAAAACACCTGTTGCTTCATTAAATAATAATAATAATGATGATAATAAGAAAAGCAGATAGATAAGAAAACGGATGATGCTAACAACAACAAACACAAATGAATGTAAGTAAAACAAAAATAAATTGAATAAACAGATGAATGAATGAATAATGTTAATAGTATTGAATTGAATTAAATAAGACAAATAGTGAAAAAACAATGAATTTCATGATGTTGTATGCAAGATACGCAGGCACACACAAAAGGTACGGATAAACATTTGTATACAGTTATACGAGCATTTTTGTACTTTTATATATGCATATGAATATAATGGAATTGAAACAAATCAAGTAGCAAATATGCCAAAATTAATTTCTGATTTAAAATTGATCAAAATCTTTGAAAATTGATAATTTCAATTAACTTTGAATCTCAATTGTTCTTCGAAAACATTGAAAATCAATCTAAAAATTTTCAAGGATCAATGAATGGAAAATTAATATAAAAAAAAAACCTTGTGGTAAATGGTAAAAGAAAATAATTGAAAATTGTTGATGTGTCGATTGCACATTAATCATCAACACATTTGAACTCATTAGTCAGATGTGTTTAACATTGATTTTCACATTGGCTTTAATCGCATATATAAAGAGTCGATTGTTGGTCGAAGAGAAGAGTTTAAGGTTTTTGATCAAATCGATCACTCAATCATCACCATCACCATCAACACAATTATTTATATTTATTTATTTACATTTGTCAAATTATTACCATTCTAAATTGTATTTATTATTATCATCTATTTAATTGTCATTTTATACTGTCGTTTTTACTCTGCTGGTTTTATATCAAAATATTATCATTAAATTATTTACAAAATTAATCAACAGGTTATGGACTCTTTCACGAACCGCATCACTGTATTGACATCCTTGTCCTATGCTCGCTGGTCAAATGAAATTATTGCCGCGTTGGAATCGAAACAACTTTTTGAATATGTATCTACTGATATCGAGGAAGCAAAATTTAACAAACAGTCAGATGCTTCGGCAAAATTGATTTTATACAATTCCATTGACGACGAAAATTATCAACGAATTCGGACATGTACGACCGCGAAGCAAATCTATGAAAGTTTGCACGAGTACCATCGAGGTTCCAAAATGGAACAATTAGAAAAATTATACAATCGATTTCATACGATTAAGTGGGACAACGACGTAAACCAATTTTTCTCGACGATACGATCAATTGCGGCTGACTTGAATAATTACGGACGAAAAATCACTGACGAAGAATTGTGTACAAAAATATTGGCTATTTTGCCAATCGAATATGATTCGGTGATAACCAGCGTATCTGGACTTAAGAAAAGTAACATCAAAGTTTCGCTCAATTTATTAGAGTCAATGGTGCAAGAACGACATGATCGTATTGACAAAGAAAACCGGTCAACGACAAATGAAGATGATAATCGACGAAAGAATGATAATTTGACGAAAAATGTTTTGGGCATGGCCAAACGCAAGAATGTAGTGCGTTGTTATCATTGCCACAAAGTTGGCCATATTAAACGAAATTGCCCAAGGTTGAAGAATGGTGATGATGGTGATCGAAGAAAACCAAATGCATCGAAACCCACAAGCTCGAAGTTATTGATGGCGGTTAATTCGAGGAAGTCGAACCATGGGGACGTGGTCAAACCGATGACGAGAAATGATGGTTATGAAAGGTTTCTCATATTTGCAGACAATGGCTCAAGCCAACACGTTCTTAATGAGAGACGATATTTCTCAGAGGTGAGACCAGTCGATGAAGACGAATTATTGTCTCCTGGTGGTGCTCTTAAAGCATCTGGTATCGGTAATGTTGAATTTCAAGTTCATGATGGTACAAATTGGCGTGATATTGAACTGAGTAATGTTCTGTTATGTGAAGATTCGCCAATGAACTTATTATCGATTGGTCGACTGTCCAGAAATGAAGGGGTTACATTTGGTGGTGATCTTGATCATTTTATTATTTATCAGTATGGTGAGCCAATTATATATTCTGATGCGTCTCAAGAATATGAAAATGTCTGGGAAGTTCGAGCACGATTCCCCAAACGTAGATTGGTAATGTCAGCCTTATTAACCAATATGTCGACGTGGCATGAACGATTCAACCATGTAAACAAGCGAACGCTGGCTTCAATGTCGAACCGTGAATTAGTGGCGGGTATGCCCGATAAATTGAATGATGACATGGGCTTTTGCCAGGGCTGTTGTAATGGTAAGATGGTTGAATCGGGACATCCGTTGGTCCAGAATAAGATGCACGCAGATGCTGGTGAGTTCATGCATTTAGACATTGGTGGCTATATGCAGGTGCCATCGATACACCTGAACCGATATTTTATGATCGCTGTTGATGATAAATCTGGTTACATTAAGATCAATTTTATGCGAGACCGAGCTGAAGTATTGTGCAAATTCAAACGATTGGTGAATGAAGTCAAGCTCGAGACTGGTAACCAGATTAGATGCATACGTAGTGATTGTGGTACGGAGTTTACATCCAATAGTTTTCAACGACTATTGAACGATCATGGCATCTTACATCAACGTGCGACTGTGGGTACTCCACAGCAGAACGGTAAAGCCGAACGTAATATTCGTACGATTACCGAGCACGCAACAGCTTCATTAGTGAATAAGAATTTACCGAAGTTCCTTTGGGACGAGGCGGTTAATCAAGCTGTGTATACGCATAATCGCGTGCTGAATAGTTCTGGCATTATTCCATATACCGTCTGGTTCGGGCGAAAGCCCAACGTATCGCATTTACGTATTTTTGGTTCAACTGGTGAAATGCTGGTGAAACAGGCGAACAAATTTGAATCAAAAACGGTGCCTGTGATATTGGTTGGTTACGAAGGAGAATCGATTTACCGATGTTATCTGAAGAAATCACGATGTATTGAATTATCATCTTCGGTAAAATGGAATGAACAACCAAGTGTTCAATTTAGTATTGTTAAACAATCATCAAATGAACCAGCTGTTGATACGAATGTTACACCAAATATGATTGATGAACCAAAAGCTGATGATGTTAAAAATGATGATGCTATCGATCAGCAACCAGTGAGTAATGAAACAGGGGAGCCAGGTACTAGTCAACCGAAACGAGGGCGACCCTTGGGTGCCAAAAACCGACAGTACAAAGTTAATATTGATCGTTTGCAATCGTTGCGTCGTCTTGCTGGTTTTGTTGGCTGTCCAAAGTCGTATAATGATGCTGTGAACAGTGCTGAGTCCGATAAATGGATACAATCAATGAACGTGGAATACAAAGCACTGATTGAAAATGATACGTGGACCTTGGTCCCGAGACCTAGTGACGAGACTGTAATATCCGTCAAATGGTTGTACAGCATCAAAGACGATGGACGATACAAGAGCCGTCTTGTGGCTAGAGGTTTCGAAGCAAACGACAGCGATTTAAATTACTATGCACCAGTCGTGAATGCTGATATCATTCGATTAGTTTTTAGCTTGATCGCATCATTTGACATGACAATGATCCAATTTGATGTATCTACCGCGTTTTTAAATGGTTTTATTGATCATAATGTATATATTGAACAACCGGTTGGCTATAATGATGGTAGTGATAAAGTGTGTAAATTGAAACGTGGATTGTATGGACTACGTGAAAGTCCGCAAGCTTGGAACAAGCGTTTCAACGAAATTATTGTGAAATATGGTTTTAACGTCTCGAATTATGATTCCTGTTTTTACTATAAATTAACTAATGACGATTTTACAATGGTAATTCTTTATGTAGACGATGGTATTATTTGTTCGACGAAACCTGATTTACCTGAAAAAATATTTAATTATTTGAACAAGCACTTTAAAGTCAACAAAATATCATCAAACATTTACGTTGGATTCGAATACAAACGAAATCGTCAAAATCGACAAATATTATTATGCCAATCGAAATACACAATGAATAAGTTAAAACAGTTTTTAATGGATCAAAGTAAACCGATGGATTCCCCTTGTTCAATGGACGATTTGTATATTGATTCCCCAAAAGATGGTGATTATCCTTATCGTCAGGCAATTGGATCGATGATGTATCTGGCATACAAAACAAGGCCTGATATATGTTATATTGTGTCTACATTGGCTCGATTTGTGGAACAACCTACCGCATTACATGTTGTAGCAGTCAAACGCGTGTGGCGTTATTTAAAATCAACTATCAATACTGGTATTGTATTAGGCGGCCAACAGCAATTAACATTAACAGCTTATTCTGACGCTGATCTTGCTGGTCGCAAGAACGATCGTAAAACAACTTCGGGTTACGTAGTAATGGTAAATGGGCCAATCATTTGGAAATCTAAAGCGCAGAAAATGATCGTCGATAATACAGCTGAAGCTGAATTCATAGCGGCAGGAATGTGTTCCAAAGAAATGCGATTTATCATGAATGTATTAAGCGAATTGAAGTTAGCAATCGATCGGCCAATATTATTTATAGACAATCTATCGACCATCGCCCAAATTAACCAAATAGACATTCCATCGAAATTGAAACATATTGCGATTAAATATCATATGATTCGACAATTGGTTAAAGATGAAATTATACAAATTGAATGGGTCGAATCGAATAAACAAATGGCTGATTGGTTTACTAAACCTTTGACTATTGCTAAACATCATTTAATGTTACGTTTATGGCAAATGGATGAAAATGTACAATCGACAGGGGAGTGTTGATGTGTCGATTGCACATTAATCATCAACACATTTGAACTCATTAGTCAGATGTGTTTAACATTGATTTTCACATTGGCTTTAATCGCATATATAAAGAGTCGATTGTTGGTCGAAGAGAAGAGTTTAAGGTTTTTGATCAAATCGATCACTCAATCATCACCATCACCATCAACACAATTATTTATATTTATTTATTTACATTTGTCAAATTATTACCATTCTAAATTGTATTTATTATTATCATCTATTTAATTGTCATTTTATACTGTCGTTTTTACTCTGCTGGTTTTATATCAAAATATTATCATTAAATTATTTACAAAATTAATCAACAAAAATCAACACCCGTTAATATATTTTTGTGTTTTGCCACAATTATCGTTGAACAACAATTATGAAAGCAATAATAATCATTATTGAGGAAATATGGTTTTTGCATAATTGATTTCAATTGAAATGTTTGTTTGAAATTGATCTTTTTTTTGTCACACATAGATACACACACAAATACACAAATAAACAAATATGTATGTAAAAATAGACAAATGTAAAGGAGAAAAAAAGAAAATTAAATTACCACAAGCAATCTATCAAGCAAGTATTGATTGTCGATGCTTGTCAATGATTTAAATCATATTTTGTGAGCCACAATCGTCATCAAAATATTTGGTCACCATTGACTTTTGTCTAGAAAACACTTGAAGAACAATCATTAATCTTCGTTTGTCGCTTTTAAGTTAAAGAACAATCATTTATTTTGTATGGAATCATCAAACAACATTGTATCAGACGATTAATTTGAAAGGATGTTACACAAACATTTATCATACACATTTCATCGATATTATCCATATCATTATCAACAACAACAACAACTATTATTGAGATGCATTTGTTATTTGCAGTATTCAATGATGATGATGATATAATCATTAATTTTTATTTATTTTCAATTCAAATAATACAAATAACAATGATAATCATTGTAAGAAAATGATCATCATCAAATATCTAACAAGGGAACATTGCAAACTGCCGGATCGGGATCGAGATAATTCTTGTATCATTTATTAGGGTATGCCTTGGCATAACTATTTCGAGGGGTCTTAGCTGCCACCTCTTTATCAGTGAGCGTGAGGGGGCGAAAAGAAGTGCATGAGGCAAAGAGGCTTTTTACAGTAACCGCATTGAATAAAAGCCGAAACATTGCAGTCGATCGAACATTTTTCGTCCAAAACATCAAAGAGAACCTTATCGATCGGGTCAAACATCGGGCAGTCGACAGGAAAGCCAGATTTTTTCCATGCAAACAAGATCATAGTGTTGAATACCGGGGCTCTGAACTGATTCCAAATTAGAGAGTGAGCGACGATAACTGTTTTTCGATCATGTAGAACAACTGGAAGATCGTCGAGGATGATTCGCTCAGTGAACCTTTTCATAAAGTCTTTCCACTGATGGAAAAAATATACGTCTAATGGCTGAAGGAAAGATGTCGAGCCTTCTGGCAGCATCCTTATTGTGATTTCTTTGCCTTCGATTTCGAATAGATCTGCGGCCTTGTGAGAAGAAAAGGAATCAATAACGAGACACGCTTTTTCTTCAACGACGGCATTAAGACATTGGTCTGCCCACTCTTTCAAGATCGATTTCTCGACTTTGCCTGATTTGCTACAAGTGATAAATACTCCTGGTATTCTTGGCAATGATGCAGCTACTCTTGGTCCGAATTTGCCGCTTGGTTCTTGCAAGACGATCATTAACCGTGGAAGAAGTTTTCCTGCCATCGATATCATTGGCTGAATAGTGTAAGAATGTGTCAAAGAAGAAGATGAACGAGCGGCATCTAAAGTATCTCTTTCTCCTTCGAACGATAACGTCCTGTTACCATGCATCTCGTATTGATAGCCAGACTGATCAGTATTGATAATCTGCTCCGGCGAAAAGTTCGGAACTATTTCCTCATTGAAATCGTGGAGAAACTCGACGCCTTTGTTTTCTATTTCCTCTTTGTCCCTTTGCTGTTTCATTGTGACGAATTTGGTAATTTTACGAGAAACGATTTTGTTTCTCTTTTTAAATTCATAAATCCATGAACTCGAAGCCCTGAAGTCAACCAATTGAAGTCGTCTAGCCTCTTCGAGCGCCCATCTACGGAGATCCCGGTCATGAATAGTTGAGTTATTAGCCCTTGCCGAGGTGAACATTGTCCAGCAGTGAGATGATATCTTCGCATACTTTTCACGATTTGTGCCCATTTTCTCCAAATATCGTCGGAAATTCGTCAAGTACTTGTCATGTTTTACCCTCCTGAACATATGTTGCACGGATGAAAATGAATGTCCTTCGTCTTTATACTTCAATACTCTTTCAATGTACTCGTATGTAAAGAATTCCGTCGGCGCTTGCAGTGGTTCGAAGGTGGTGACGTACTCAATTTCATCTTCAGACGGATCAGGTAAAAGCTCCTCGTCTTCGATCATTTCGTAGTTCGAAGCCTCTTCGATTTTTCTTATCAAACCTAAAATGCTCCTCGAAAGCTCTTTTTCGGCTTCGTTTGCCTCACGAGATGGTCTTGGGATATTTATCTTTCGAAGTTCCTCTAATAATGATCCACAATTAATGTTCATTGTGTAAGTCACTTTGCCGAAGTTCAAACACTAAAGTGTCGTGCGAAATTCAAAACAATGGACGACTTTTATTTGAACCAAAATTGTACTTTTATTTCTGATTAAAGTTTACAAATGAATATTATAAATTTAAATCAAATACAAAATGATGACTTACAATTCTTTGTGATAAAGGGAATTTGGATTAATTTTGAAACAGATGAAAAATTTTAAATCAATTATACACAACACAGAGGAAAATTCAAATGGATGATATAGCAATTGACAGTACAATGGTTTTTATATGAAATCAAAATTAACAGAAATTTCTGGAAATGTTCAGAAACCAATGGAATAGAAATTTATAGCAATCAAGGAAACACGTGGAATTTTTCGATGATTTTCAGGAAGATTTTTTACAAACAATTTTTCCATAAATTTTCTGCACCATTTCTGAAATTTCACGACACTAAAGGGTGTTTCACTGTGGACTGTTCAAAGGAAGATAAGTGAATGATGAACATTGACTGTTGATAAATTGTAATCATATAAGATTCTCATAAGCATCATAAGGTGAGAGATGGATCTTCAATCGAAAAATGGTCAGTGATCAAGAGATGGCGATCAGACTTACCTCTGCCGCTTGTGAGAATCTTATATGACTTCAATTTATCAACAGCCAATGTTCATCATTCACTTACTTGTCTTGCAGGTAGCTTGATTGAAACACTCTTTATTAAATGATCAGCACGAACGACAATATGAAAATGAGTCGATTCAACTATAAACTAGGGCCCAGATAAGAACAATTTTTCACTTAAAAACTCATGCACTTCTTTTCGCCCCCTCACGCTCACTGATAAAGAGGTGGCAGCTAAGACCCCTCGAAATAGTTATGCCAAGGCATACCCTAATAAATGATACAAGAATTATCTCGATCCCGATCCGGCAGTTGGCAATGTTCCCTTGTAAGAACAAACAAACAAAACAAAGAAAAAACAATTTTATTTCATTTCATTTCTTTGAAATCTTAGTTTTTTTTTTCATAGAAATTCAATGGAAAAAGACAAAGCAAAGCCAAAATGAAATAATGTTTCATTGAACAAGAAAATACATTAGAAATGAATTTCAATAGAGAATGACAGAAGAAAATAATTGAAATTTTCAAATGAATGATCGAAAGAGAGAGAGAGAGAAATCAGTTATTTGTGAAAAGATGCAAGAGAACATTTGCCACAACAGACTGCCCGACGATATTTGGCAGAAATAATTATGGAGAAACGTCTGTGTGTTTGGCTGTACGATTGTGTTTGATGATTCAACAACAACAATCGAAAATAGCAACAGGTTCAAGCAAAGTGTTTTGAAAAAAAAACTTGGTAATGAGTAATATGGTTTAAGAGATTTTTCTTTTCTTGATGAGAATAAAATGAATGAATGAAACTTTGAATGTAATCTAACTGTGTAAATAACTGTAAATTGTGAATGAATCAGAAATAGACAAATAAATGATTTCTTCAATTCAATGATACAAGTCAAGTCAAGCTTAATACGAAATACGAAAACTGTTCATTGCTCGTTGTTGTTGCTGCTGCTGTAGCTGTTTGTTTGTCCAACAATGAATTTAATTGTAGAAACAAATGAATCAATGGTCAAAATTCGCTCATTTCGTTTCTTTTCTTTTCAAATTTGTTTTCAGAGCTTTTTTAGGACCGAAATTCAGAATTCAGTTTGTTTTATGGACAAATGAAATCAGTCAGAAATCGAATGAGATTCGGTAAAAACTGGAAATCAAAGTGACCATAAACTAAAACTGAACAGAAAAAATAAACTGATTCCAAAAACCAATCAACACATTGATTCATTATTTATTCGACTGTCAATCAAAAACACATTTTCAAATAGAATTTTTCGATAAATCAATCAATCAATCAAACACGATTTTCAATCGATCAGATCATTCATTGAATCTATGATGAAAAAGTCTTCCATTCTATCTTAGTATAACCCAATAAAAAACCGAAAAAAACATGAAGAAAACAAAAACATGTTTCAATCAAACAAACATGCAACACATTAAACCTACTTATTTCAAACAAAAATATCGCAAAATGAAATAAAACAACAGAAACAGCAACAAAAAACAGCAAAAAACAGTCGAACAAATAATGGAGGAAAAAATCGGTAGATTTAACCGATATATGAACAGATATCGAAAAAGAAATGGACACAAATGCCTCATGTATTTGGCTGAAAAATATTGCTGCATTATCATCACATCTACGATGTATCAAGAAAAGCATACATGAATCAATGGAGTAAATGGGCATCAATAAGTGAAAAATGGAATGAAATGAAATGAAAAACATTTTTGAGAGTATTATTACCCGAAAATAACAATCCAATATTTGGCTAGAAACATGAAAAATACATGGAAATAAACAAAATAAATGAAAATAAAAAGTGAAACAACAACAACAACAAGAAATTATTTTTACACCATTGAAACTATTCAATTCAATCATCAAAAATCTATGGAAATGAATAAAATACATTTAACCAGAAACATTCACCATAAATCAACGATGAAAATAAAAGCCAATCGATTGATTCAATGATCATGTATTTTTTTTGTATTGAATCGTTATCATCGATTCAATGGATGAAAATAACATGAACATCGAAACAATGATTGTTTGTTCTATTTCTTGCTTGTAGGCTGATGTCGATTAAATACACTAAACATTTTCTCCAACATTTTTCAATTATTTTCATTCATTTTCAGCCAAGAAAAATTCATGATTCAAGAAAAACAAATCCAACAAACTCAAATTCAAAAGGAAAAAAATCATGATTCAACGTTTCTGAAGCTGCTGCTGCTCTATTACCATTGTTGCTGTTGCTAATGTTTCTGTTGTTGGTGGTGCATTGGAATATATCAATTCCCACACATATTCGTAGTTGTAAATTATTTGAAAAAATAAAAATAAAAGATAAATAGAAAAATATAAAATAAATAAATTGTAATAAACACACAATACAAAAAAAAAAACTTGATGTTGGTTGGTTGGTTGGTGGTTGGATGGATGGAATGGATAGAAAAAACACCAGAAAAAAAATAGAAATAAAATAGAATAAAACATTTAAAATTCATCGGGAAAAAAAATGAAGAAATTGAAAAATTGGTAAAATCTAGGACACAAGACACAATCATACATATATACAGGTAAAACAACATAAACAAGTAGAGTAAAGTAATCATTCATACGAATAAATGTAAAATGAAGAAAACGACGAGAATCAAAAAAACATAAAAATGGGCACCTGTCAAGACCAGTTGACCGGGTATTAAATGATACGAATACAATGATATAATATTACAATGGTAAAATAACATGAAAATGGGTACAAGTTGGCGCCATTCATTCATTCAATTTTCAATTTCATCGTTCCATTCATTTGTTCATTTTTTTGAAAATTATTTCAATGAATTAATGAATAATTTCTCTTGTTTATTATTATTGTTATTGTTGCCTATTGCAGGTGTTTTGTTACAATTATCATTCAATTAAATGATAATAGAATGAATGATTTTTTAAAAAAAAATATCAAATTTTTTCAAATTTGACATATGGAACAAAAATGATAAAATCAGAGTAATGAAATTACAAATTGAAAAAAATAAAAAATAAATTCGATTGAATTTATTTCATTTTGAAAAATTGATAACCGATTTCCATTATTTACAAGTATTAAATATTGAAGATTTAAACTTTAAAATTGAAATTGGCGCATTTTTCTCAAAGCAAATTCATTTCATCTCACATAGATGGATCAGAATTTTTAAAATTGTTAAAGATTAAATTGGATTTTTTAAGTTAAAAATTAATTTATTGTTATCCAAGAGAAATTGATGCCCGAACTGTTGAATAATTGTATCATTGTTGCATTATTATTAAAATTATCATTATTGTTATCACCATTGATTATCATCGATAATAAAAGATAAAATCTAATCATTCATTCATTCATTCATTCATTCAAATCTTTGAATTTCCCTCTGGTGCCTCGGATAAATCTAAATCCAATTTTGCTCGAATTAAATTCAAAAATAATTTAAATCAAACAATAAAGGTTCAAAGATGAAATGAAATCAAAATCTTTTTTTTGTTGTTTCTTTCTTTCTTTTTTTCTAATTCAAAACAACACATGATACACACAGACATTCAGTTTTCAATTTAAAAACATTTCTTCACATTTTTGAGCATTTGGATATGTTTGATTTGATTTCAAATGAGAAACATCAACATGGATATTTGAAATAAAACTTAACAACAAGGAAAATGAAATTGATGCGGAAGCAATGAACGAATAAACATAATAACAAGCAAAACATACACATCTTTATTTGATTTTTTTTCATTTCATTTGATTTCATTTGATTTGAATTTGATTATGAATATTTCTATGCCTGAATGAATGAATGGGCATATACCTGTGATTTCAAATAAAATTTTGTAAAATGAAAAAAATAAGAAAATGAAGCCGAAGCACACAGTTATTGACATGCGACAAAAATGAAATGATCGGATGATGATAATCGAATCATCATCCATCGATTTATATGAATAATGTCATAAGTGATGAAAAAAAGCTGCGGGATAATCAAAATGATGTACAAAGATGTTCAATGATGATAATAATATGACGACGACGATTTAGAAAAATGATGACAATTTAACGATGATAACGATTTAAATGGTTAAACTGAAAAACTCGGGTTTTGGATCATTAAAAATCAATGAAATTTCAAATTTTGAAGACAAATACATTTTTTGATGGCGAAGAAGAAGACATTTGGAAATTGTCACCAGTAATATTTCATAGATGACAAATTTCGTCTTCATCTTCTCCTTTAAAAATTATCAAATCAGGTCAATTCAATGTGGTATGAGTGAAATGAATGAAACTATTCATTGGACACACTGCATGATTATTGGCCATATACCTATGAAATTATGGCTATGTGCAGAGGCACATGTATGACTATATGTGTGATAATTATGTTTGAAAAATAAAAAATAAATCAAATCTGATTTCGGAAAAAAAATTGTCGGCTACAGTCAAAGATTTTTCAAGCAAATTTCAAATCATAATTCATAATTTCTTGAATTTATAGTCAAATGTACATTTTACAGTCAATGGCTTTGTTGGTGACTATAAGTCGAAGAAAAAATCAAGATTGTGGCGCTCATTGAGCACCTGTTGAATGCAAAGTGTTGAATTATTTGAAATTTTATTGAAAAAATAATTTTTTTGAATTCATTGAAAAATGAATTCTTTCGCCTAATTCATTCATTTTTTGACTTTTGAAAATTCAAATTGAAATATTAATGATGATTTTAGACATTGAAAGAAATGATTAACCTGATTATTCAATCGAATCTGCTTGGAATTGAATTATTCAACATTGAAGCACACGTTTTTACAATGAATTTGATTGAAATTTATTTTTTCATTCATTCATTCATTCATCACATAATTATCAACTTATACCAGAGTTATGTATCATTATCATTAAATTACTGATAATGGAAGGAAAAATATCTTCATTTTTTCATTATCCTAAATGAAATAATAATTGAATTGAACTTGATTGAATCATCAGATTCAATGTTTCAACTATTCAAATTATGTATTCAAATTGAATTGTTCAAATTGATTGAATTTTGAAATGAAATTTTCTTATCTTCTTGAAAATTTCCCAAAAAAATTCAAAATTTAAATTCGAAACATTTCAAAAGCATTTTAAACATTTTGAATTAAAAAATCTTCAATCCATCAGTGTCGATCAATGATCAACAGGTTATAAATGATGATTATTTGAATGTATTTTTCATTTTATTTTGGATTTTGTAGCATTTTTCAATCATGTTTTCACTGTCTTTCATCAGCCACAAGAGAAGCACTAGAAATTCATTTTATTCATTTTGAATTTTCCATTTCAATTTCAATTCGGAACCACTTGAATACACACAGACAGACACAATTCACATACACACGAAACGAATTGAAACGAAAATATCCAAAACAACAAGGAGAAAAATCATTCATTTCAACGTATGAAGATAGGTTCAAAAATAAAAAATAAACTATTTTTAATATAGGAAATACTTATCATTTATAAATTTGAAATTTATGATAAAAATAATAGAAATATGAATGAATGAATAAATAAATAAAATGAATGGAAACACACACATATTTACATATGATTTCAATTTTTGTAAATTTTAGA
Source organism: Psoroptes ovis (assembly GCA_002943765.1). NCBI lineage: Eukaryota > Metazoa > Arthropoda > Arachnida > Sarcoptiformes > Psoroptidae > Psoroptes > Psoroptes ovis. The sequence continues at coordinate 604,360 of PQWQ01000001.1, forward strand.
TCACGAATTTGTATTTATTATGATTCAAATTATGTTATATATATTTAAAACAATTGAAACAAGTGTATCAAACAAACATAGTAAAATTGCTATCATAATTATTTTGAAATAATTATCATTCCTTCTCAAAAGCACAGAAAATTTTCTTAGAATGATCATGTCCAAATAATCTCATCTAATGAAACAATGTATTTCTACGGGAAAAAACGAATGTATAATTCCATATTTTGAATTAATACAAATGAAATGAACACAATCTTTGAGCTCGATTGTTAGGTATTCATTCCTCAATTATGAGCGAAAGATTGAAATGTTTTCGGATTTGAAATGAATGAAATATTTGAATCGAGCTTGTATATACATGACTTGTAATTATAATTATAATTTCAAAGAATAAAAATGATGAATGAGCTCGGACACGCATAAAACAAATTTAAAAATTGAAATTAATTCAAAAATTTTGAAAAAAAAATTCAAAAAAATAAAAACAATGAAAATTTCTCGAAAAATATTTCATCAAATTATAGCATTTTACACCGTTATTTCACATATATTTTTCACTGAAAAATCAAACATGATGGAAATTTCATACAACAATATGACTTTAATTATGTCAAAAAATATCCAATTTCTAATTCATTTTCATTCAAAAATATAATCACCATCATCATGATAATCATGATGATAATGATCAAAAAATGTGAATACACAATTAAAATGATGATTATAAAAATATTTATAATTATAATAAAACAATTAAATGCATACGACTTGTATGAAAATCTATGAATAAATGATGTAAAAATAAAAATAAAAATAAAATCAAACGAAATCAAATAAAAATCAGTGATCAATCTAATTGATCGATTGTTTGATTATTTTTTGCTCACTTTTATCTATCAATCTTTACAATTTATACGATTTTTTCCGATTTATTTATTTATTTAATCATTCATTCATTTAAATTCACTTGTTTATTTGATTTTTTTCTCGATTTATTCATCATTAAATTGACCATTCATTTTTTTCGATGTGAATTTATTATTGATCAATCAATGAATTGAATGATTTTCATTGGAAAGGAAAATTGTGTCCAAGAAAAATAAAAATGGCACCCATTGATGATTAATAAGATAAAAATAGAGATTCAAATGAGGCCAAATATCTAATGATTGTGATTAAAAGATTTGGGAGACGATCATTAATCGATATGATCACCAATCGATCGATTAAACAAAATAAATCTGTGTCTTCAGACTTAATGATTTGATTGATCAATTTCAATCATTTAAATCGAATGAAATGAATCAAGTTCATCATCATCATAATCGACGTATTTGACTGGTAATTATCATGACTATTTGAGATTTGCATCAACATTTTTACAATCCACTCAAAGGTGTTGTAATTGTTGTTGTCGTTGTTGCTTGGAGTGTCATGTTCAAGCATACAAAGACACACACCAACCAACCAAGCAACCAAACAACACATACAAATGTGACAATGTCAATGATTAATGTTTGACATGCGAAATAATATGAATAAATTACCATGAAAATAAATGAATGAAGCAATGGACAATGGTTTTTAATTTGAAAAATTGCCATTTTTTTGCGAATTATTTTCGTATATAAAGTGTTATTATCATCATCAACATAAGCTTCAGTATTATCATTATTTCGACTAATTCATCATGAATGAATGTTGTTGTATGTTGTATTATTATCATCATTATTTTTGGGCATCTCTCGAATTTCTGGCCATTTTTACGCCATTTCTTTTTATGGCGTAAAAATGGCCAGCTCAATCATTCTTCAACATTCGAACCGAAAAAACAGAAAGAGAATGAAAATGATGCTGACCATGTCCAAAAAAATGAGTGGAAAAAAAACAATCATTATCATCAAAGATGATGTTGATCATCATCATCGTCTTGGTCTTCAAAGGATAAAAATAGTAACCAAAATAATAAAATCCATGAAATAATAAAAATAAAAGAAAATATATTACAAGCAATTAACAATCGTACATCAATTTTTATTTCGATTTTTTTTTTGTTTTAATTTTTGTATCATCATCATCATCATCATCATCATCATAATCATCATCATTTTTATTATATTATAATAATGTTAACAATAATAATAACGATAATAATTGTCATCAATCATTTGTGAATGTAACGAAAACAAAAATATTAAAAAATGATTCAAATGAAACACAAAATACATGATAATAATACTAATAATAATTTTAAAAATATATTACACAGATACACAGAGACACACACATTCAAACATGGAAACAAATTTAGATCAGAAATGAACAATCAGACAATATTTATAAAAAGATTTAATGGACATTGGTGTAATTATGTGACAAACACTAAACGATATCATTGTCAAAGGGTTAAAAAATAAATGTGATAAAATTAGATTCAGTTGAAATGAATGGAACATTGAATGAATGATATACGAGGGCATATATACAAACAACATTAATGTTACACAAAGAGGGATTAGGATAGAACAACAGCACTGATTTGATTCAGTTGTTTCACTGAATTTCAATTGAATATAAGCGCAATGGAACAAGGATTTGTTTTAGAAAAATCGAAAAAAAAATACTCAAAATTATTATTATTGTAGCATAACCCTTTTGGCAATTTTTGTGTTTTTGTATTTGAGAAAAAATTTTCCAATCATTCAACAACAACATCGATCAATCAATCAATCGATTTGGAGATTTATTTTTTTTCTACTTTTTATCTCGGGCAAAATTCAAAGTTTCAAAATTTTCATTGAAATTACAATTGAAATTATGCCGAACAACTTCTTACAAACATGTACAATGGAATGACTTGTTGTTGTATTTCATACGGATATTTCATTTCAAATTATTATCATTATTTCATTCGTAATTTTTCGCTCAATAACAAATACATGTGAGAATTAAGAAAAAAAGTAATGACACGACAAGAAAAAAGTCTTAATTAAATGAATTAACAGAAATGAAATGAAATACAAATAACAAAATACGATTTAAATATAATTATTATTATAACCAGGAAACAACAGACTGACATATCAAATGACACATAATAACATTAATAATACAAATACAATAAAAATGATACATAATTATCAAAAATTATCGTCAATAATAAACAAAGTAAAAGTATTTTATTTTTTTATGTTTGTTTTTATTTGTTTTCTTATGAAATTATCATTTAACATTATCTTTATCAGTATTTATTATTACGATTAAGTAATAAATGAGGGAATCGAGGCAAAAAAATGAAAACATTTCATAATAATTCATAATGAAATGGTCATTATATTTACATTCGTCATATTGATTATTTTTGATATCTGAATTTTGTTCATTGAAAATCAATATGATTGATTGATTGCGATTGAAATTGATTGATTTGGATGTTGATCGAATGAATGATTGATCAGATGTGGATCGAAAATTCCAAATGAATGATTGATCGATGATAACTTTGGATTTGGGAGAATTGAAAGGATCGAAAGGATTGCGTCAGTTTTCAAAAATAAAGATTATTCTCATCTATCCATTCATTCATTCATTCATTTATTTTTATTTCATTTTTCTGAAATTTTGAATCACCTAACAAATAACAAAATAAACTAACCTGTTTTTTATTATGAATAAAAAATATTTATTTGAATATTTAAAATATGGTCATTTCATTATAATAATTTATTTTTTTGACTCATAAATTTTGAAAAAAATGAAAATGAAAATCACATAAATAAATAGTTTATGTTGTTGTTGCATATGGGTGCTTATGATGCAGGTATTTGAATTGCTACTTTTTTTTAATGATTGTTGATTGTATGATTATAATCATCAAAATGATAAATAATCATCAAACAAAATGGTCATACAAATAAACAGACAAATGAACAAACGTGATTTGAATGTAGCTTTGAACACATGGACAACATATACCAATGGTAGACAAGAAACATCGAAATTAAATGCATTCAAACTAAATTTTAAAAGAGTAAATGAAAAAAAAATTGTACCAACCTAAACACGATGCAAAATTAAACTAAATTCTAAAACAATGAACAGTCTGAACCGCATGTAATACATGAAATAGATAATACAAATATCATTGATGGATGATATAATCGAATTCGATGGTAGTAATTCATGCATATGAACAAAATGTGAATAGATGATAATCGTACGACATGATCATTGATTGATAATCATTTCATATTGATATGTAAAATGAAAATGAATAAAAAATAAACTTTTCGTATAAACGATTTTCAAAAAAAAAAAAAAACATAATTTTTTCGTTTCATATTTGAAAACATGGAAACAAATTCAAAAATTGAACGTAATATAAACGTCGAAAATGATGCTGATGAATTCATTTCGAAGCTGTTTTCATGTTCAAAACAAATGAATCATCGGTGAATTTTTTCAATTTGTTCAATTCGATCATTGCTGATGCTGCTGTGGTTGTTCTTAGGCAACAAAACAATAGAGACAGAAAACCCTTTGAGATTATCTCTGTGTGAAAAACAAAATTAAAAACAAAAATTTCTCATGACACAAAAAAAGGATGTGAAAAATATTGGATGTAATGTTTGATGAGAATCGAAAATAAATCATAACAATGAGATCATCGGAATATGGTAGGCCTGTGTTGTTATGGCCAAAAAATAGATCTTATCAATCAGAAAAAAAATCTCATCAAAATCAAATTGAAATTGATTCAATCGATCGTACTCGTTTAATTTAATGGGAAAAAACGATTCATTAATCAAATTTATTGATTGATTCAATTTATGATTAATTATTCAAAATAATTATTCACAAAAATACACATGAATACTAATTAACAAAAATCATTATACTCATTATGCAAAAATCACAATTCCAGCTCAAATCATAATTCATCAATCATCATCATTATGATGACCACAATTAAGAATGAAAATATTCATATTTTTGCCTTAAATGATAATGGTTAAATCATGCAAATCATCATACAAATCAATGATATTTCAAGTTAAAAAAGATGGTTCAAACTTACCTCAAATCATTAACATTATCAACGTTGTTTGTTTGATCGACGAGATTATTCATCAATCAAAATAGATTCGAATAAATTGATTTCACAAATATGTTTGTTGACACACTTGTTTATTTAAACATTAAAAATCAATTGATTTTTATCCGAAAAAATTCAAGATTATCAATCGAAATAATGATGGCGATTATCATGAATTTGAATCATTTAGATTTAAATCATTCAAAAAAATATCAAACAAACAGAAGCCCAATCAAATGTACAATATTGATCACATTGAATGAGTAAATTTTATATTTTGTCAATTTTCTTGTTATTTGGACACACACACAAACAAACGAAATGTATGTTTTCATATGATGATGATGATGATGATACGATTGATGACCATAATGCATATGATTATGATTATTATGATGTCGATTATGATGTCGATGATGATGATTATGACGATGATACAGATGATGATTATGATCAAATGGCAGATGCATCAAAATGCTTCAATTTCAATTTAAAATTTTCCAGTTTTGAATAATAATTATTATGATCGTTTGTAATTGTTATTATTATTATTATTATTATTTGAACATGACCATTTAAACATGAAACATTTATGTTTGTGAAATGTGCAACATTTATTCAAAAAAAAAAAAAAAAAAAAAAAAATAGAATAGATTTGTTTTTGTTGATTGACCTTCTGACCGAAACACTCATACTAATAAATAAAACAAAATGGTTTATTTATTTCCATCAAAATGTTGAGAATTTTCAGAGAAATGGATAGATGAATTGGATGGACAAATGGATGGATGGATGTTTATTCAAGTAAACATGGTAAATTTATTATTGTGTTTCATCGTTATTTCTCTTCAATCATTGATTTATTCAATCATCAGTACTTTCAGATATCTATGAACGAATACCATACACATTTTATTATCATAATTTCTTCGTGTTGTTGTTGTTGTTGTTTGAGCTCAAAAATTTTTGAATACGAGAGATAATTCATAACGTGTGGGCCGTACCGCATTTTTTCCCTTTTTTTCAAGTGATTTTTTTTTCGTTTTGCTTTGTCTTTTTTTCTTCGTCAATCGCCTGGGAAAATAGAGAGAGAACGAACAAGTATATCTATAGCTATTCAAGAAGAAATAAAATATTTTTGAATTCAAAAAAAAAAAATTGTTACGAAATTTCGAGGTTAATGTACGGAATACGCATGTGCATAGCAGTAGATTTTTTTGTAAATAAATAAATATTGAAAAAAAATCACGTGACAATTAAATAAACAAAGGTCTATTCATATAGTATTGTATCGATTGTTTTGACCAATATCACCATGATTTTCAATTTTAATTTAGTACATTTTAATTTTGAATTGAATTAAAAGCCATTCTGATGATTATGATATAATAGTTAATGTGATCAGAATTCTGGAAAAATAATTGGAAAATTTTATTTGGAAAATTTGCTTCAAAAATGTTGATAGTATCATCATCATCATCATCATCATCATCATCATCAGCAATGATTGTCGATACAAACTTGAATTTAAATAATGATAATGAATATTATTATACCATGTCATTGTTAATTTCAATAATATTATCATTACTATATCCATCATCATTATATATATGGAATGATTCATTGAAAATTGATCGTAATGATCCATTAACAATTAAACGTAATTTTTTAAGTGTTACAATAATATCATTGATTTCATTGCAAATATTGTACATTTTTCGTCGATATACGGGTACAATTATTGAAAATAATATTGATTCAAATTATTTTTCAATTATTTATAATTTTTTTATTTATAAAAATTATGATAATAATTGGTCATTCTTTTATAATTGCATATTCACACCGGTATTGCTGATCATGATTTTATTTTGTGGTTCAATATTATCCGATCTGAATGATTTGAAAAATTTTTCAATCAGCAATATATCATTACTGAAATTACTCCGAAATCTTATTGTGGCACCATTCACAGAGGAATTATTATTTCGTGGCATTTTATTAGCAATCTTAACACCATTCTGGTCACCTTTATCTTCAATATTGATTTCATCAACACTGTTTTCATTGATGCATGCACACACATTCGTAATTAATTTTATTTATAAAAATAATTTTAAATTCAGTTTTGATGATTTCTTAACTACAATCGTTCAATGTATTTATACCGGATTTTTCGGCATAATTGCATCTGTCCATCTTTTATCATGTGGACATTTGATTACACCAATTTTATTACATTTTTTCTGCAATCTCAATGGTTTACCTGATTTCGTTCAAATATTTCAAAATCGTTTTTATTTTTTTGTTACAATCATTGGTTTTTTGATATGGTTTTTTTATTTTATCAATTTATTCTCAACATTACTGTAATCACAATTTTTTCTTAATTGTTAATCATTTTCCTAGTCATATTAAATTGCCAAAAGATATTTTTTCTTATTAAAATATGTTTTTTCTGTCAACAGATGACACAATTGCTTGTTTGTTTTGATTGTCAAAAATTTTTGAATGAGAAAAAACAATAATTTAATGGACAAACCAAATCAATCGATTCGTAAAATTGATCATTATGAACATCATGATCGACAAGAATTATGTGAAACTAGAAAAAAATATCGTCAAGGAAAGAAAAAAACTGCCGTAAAAGTCTATACGATTGCTGATGAATCTTGTTATTTATTGATACATAATGTACCAAAATTATCTGGCGTTAATGTTGCCAAAGATTTGAAAATATTATGCCGAAAGTATGGAAATTTATTAAAATTTGAATTGATTGATTATGGTGGAGGAAAACGAACTGAATCATTTAATAATATTTACTTAGTTCAATACGAAAAATTAATACAATCGATAAATGCTAAAAAACAACTGGATGATCATGAATTTTATGGCTCATTATTACATGTTTGTTATGCACCCGAAAATGAAACATTAGAAGATATTCAATCGAAACTGAAATCACATAAACGTTATGTGAAGATAAAATTGGTACAATATGATAATTTGATGAATAATAATAAAAATAAACGTGGAAAATTTTAATTTTATTGAATTTGTTTATCATTACTTCGTTCGATTGGATGCACAAGGAATGCGTTCAAATCTAAATTAATTTTATTCGAGATATCGATAATAATATCGTCTGAAATCACTTGTGATAGTTGAAATTTTGTATCACCTGAACAAATTGTACGTTGTTGTTGCTGTTGCGTTTTGCCCAATAAAATTTTTGAATCATATAATGTTGCGATGTGTTTCAGAAATTCTTTATCATCTTTGGTCAATAAATTTTTCCGTATTTCTTCATCTTTTTCATTCAAATCAATTATTGATCGATAAATATGATATGATCGTTCCAATTCAAACCATTTTGGACATTTGATTTCATTATCATTGTTCTTTTTCGTACGTTTACTGGAATTATTATTACGTTTTTGATTGCGAACGAAAAATTTGACATCAGTTTTGATCGAATTATATGTTGCCAAATAAATGCTAACATATGTGTAACACAATGATATCGACATTTGATCAATCAATTTTTGTATATTTCTATTTAAATTTTTACCATTTTTACAAATACAAATGCCACTTAATTGATCAATGATTTCCTGTAGATATGGTTGAAATTTCATGTACAACTGTCCTTGTTTATTATGTACACTTAGATTATCATCTTCTAAAGGCAGTAAATATTTTTTAAAATATTTAACACAAATGAATCGTAAATTTTCATAATTATTTTCGAACAGTATTAAAGTTTTCAATATTAAATTTACGAAATTTTTATAATTTATATTATCTTTATCATTTTGACATATTGATTGATCATTGGTCAATAATTGAAATAATTCATTTTGATTATAAGGTTCAAATTCAATTTCGATCATATTATTCATTTTGATGTTGATCAAACGATATAATCTATCTAATTGATGTTTAAAAATCCATATTACTGTGATTGGTAAAATGTTATCAGTTAATTGATTCAAATTGTTCAATAAATAAATCAAATTATCGACATTTTCACTGTATTCATCCACCAGATAATCACCATTGTCAATGACGATGACAATTTTTTCCGATAGATTTTCATTCTTACTATGATGATCTTTATAAATCTTCAAATAATATTTCATATAATCAATAAATTGTATTGAATTGAAACATGTTTTATGTTCAATATCATTGAAAACATTTTGTTCAATATTATTCAATTTTAATTGAAATTGTTGTAAAATTTTTTCAAAGAAAAAACGATTCAAATGATCATAATTGATCATATCAAACCATAAATATGTATAATTGAATTCATTCAATAATGAATGTGTTATCGATGTTTTAGCTGTTGATTTTGGACCATTCAGAATAATATTTTCAATATTTGATTCTAATTGTAGAAAATGTAATAATTTTCTTATTTGTTTTTTACGACAAATGTATTTTGATTCAATTTGATGCAAGCGATTTTCGGTGATTGACATTTTTGATTTCATTAATTTTTGACATTTAAATAAAAAATTCTTGAAAATTCAAAATGTAAACAAATAACAGAAACATGTTTTGGAATTTTTTTTTTACACAAACTCTATGAATTAAGCAGAACAGAAAAAAATTTCGGGTGTTTTTTTTTTTTAAATTATCATATTTTGTTTATCTCTTCAAGATATGATTATGAATCAAATTGAAAATTATCAATGTGAATCATTCATGGCCTAATCAAATCATAATTTCACGCTCATTCATTCAAATTGAAACATCTGTTCTTATTCATCAATTTTATTTTTTTTTTATTTTTAAATAAATTTTTAAATAAAATGAATAAACCACAAATTGTTCCAAGAACGTCATTGTTAAAGAAAAAATCAATTGATTCAACATCAGTTGAGAATGATAAAAGTGATGAATCGATACCTGCAACAACAACACTGAAAATGAAGCCGGCATTACCGGTTAAACCTAAATCATTGATCGGTAAACAACGATTGAATAATGAATCAACAAATTCGATACAACCAATGAAAACCTTTTCAAATGATAATGTTACAGTGAATAATGTATCCATAAATCATCAGATTCCAGCAAGCGAAGCAATTCAGTCCATATCACAACCACAAACAGCAACAGTCAAGACAAACAAATCTGTTGTTAAACAGCCACAACAACAGCAACAACGTAATCGTAAGATTAAATTTCGTTTAACAACAACAGATTTGAATCGTCTGAGATTACGTAGAGATTTTGATGATAAAAGCATTGATTCGACCGATTCGATTAAAAATTCATTAATTTATGATATACGTGAAGATGATGAACAGATAAAAAAATTGAATGAAATATTTGAATTATTAATTGCTGGTGGATATTTTCGTGCACGTATTAAAGGCCTTCATAATTTTGATAAAGTTTGTATAGATTTCAATCATAATTATTGAATTATTATTAATTTTTTGATTTTCAAACTAATAGATAATTGGCGGAATGTGTTGGGCAATACAAATGTGTAATATCGATCTAGATATCGATATATTTTATCAAGAAAATTTAACAATTGGTCAAAAAATGTATTGATTTTCGATTTTAAATACTTTAATCTTTGATTTTGAATCTTTTTTTTCATTAAATTAGAGCCTTGACTGAAAAAATTGTTTGTGTATTGCAAAAAATGAAATGTCCATTCAAATTGGAACCGCATCAAATACAAGGAATGGATTGTATACACATTTATCCAGGTTAATTTCACAAAAATTTCATTTATTTTAATTCATGATGATCAATTTTTCTTTAATCTTTTAGCCATACAATGGTTAGTGAAAAAATCATTAGAAACTCGTCAACAAACAGCCGATTATGTTCGACAATATTGTAGTTGGCAATTTGATCGTATGTTTAGTCTCCACAATGATCAATCCTCAACATTAGCTGTGATAATCAATAATAACAATGAATTAATTGATCCAATAAAAGAAAATCTTCAACGTAGATTTTTACATCCTAATCGTTCAAAGCTAAAAAATGAAACAATCCGAATTAAAACAACTCTATTAGAATATGGTATTGTCGATGTTGGACTTGATGACCATATAATCACGTCTCAAGCAAATAATGATAAAAATGATGAAATCCCTGATCAAAAGAATGATAAAGAAAAATCCGAGTCAATCGAATCAAAATTATTAGAATCAATGACAAAAACCAATATTGATCATCGTAGAGGAGATGCCGAAAAGGTGTCCACATCACTTGTTGTGAAATTAGTTGAAGAACAATCGGATGAAATTCAACGTTTAGCTAAAGATTATGATAAAAAACAAAAGAAAGTCATGTCGATGAAAAATAATGAAGACTCAAGATTCTCTACACGAGAATCGAAAATTAGAATGAAAATAGCATTAAAGAAAAAAGAATTACAACAATTATTATCACAACAAGAGAAAATTGATGAAAAAATAATGAATTATAGTGAAAAGATAAAAATAATCGAATCAAAGCAACAAGAAAATCAGCATCAAAACCCTAATGATGATGATGATGACAAGCTTCGAATGGAAAAAAATCAATTAACAGAATTATTAAATGTTTTACGAAAACAGAAAAATGAATTAAAACAACATTGTCGTATGGAAAAACAACGATTAGAACAACAAATCGAAATGATTGATAAACAAATTCAAAATAATAGGAATAATTCAACTGATGAACAACAAATTGAAAAAGAATTGTGTAAATATAATGAAAAAGAAATTGAAATTAAAAAACAATTATCAATTATGAATAAAAGATATGCAATTATACAAAGACGTTTTGATGAAATACCGAATCGTATTGAAATATCACAATATCAAAAACGTTTTATTGAGCTTTATAATCAATGTAAGTATATTTTTTTCCAAAGATTTTTACCTTATCCAATTTTTTTTCATCTTTAAATCAAAGTATCAACAAAACATAATGAAACGAAAAAATTTTATCTACTGTACAATAATCTATCGGATGAACGAATGTATTTGGAAAAAGAATTCAATCTTATTAATTCAATATTGGAAAATTTTCAAAAGTTTGTTTGAAATTTGTTTGTTTTAATCATTCATTTTTCTAACGAATTTCTTTTCAATTTTACCAATCAACCACCTTCAACAGAGCATCAACATCGACTCCAATGATCAAACATGAATTTTTAATAAAATTTCAACAAACAATCGAAACAATTAATGATAATAAAATGAAAATAATGAAAAAATTACAATCGGAAAAAGATAAACGTGAACAAATGATGCAACAATATCATAAATTGATTGATGAACAACGATTATATTATTTAGCTGTTAAAGCATTCAAAGAGGTAAGAATGATTTTGAAATCATTTGAATTATTTTTATACAAAAATTTATAAAATTCAATTTAAATTTTAAATTTTTTTTATTTGTTCGAAACAGGAATGCAAAATAAATGAACAATTAATAATACATTTAGAAAAAATTAACAAAAATAATGATAAATTTGTTATTATAAATAAATAAATAAATAATTGAATAAAATATCATTTTATATTATCAAATCAAAGACTTGTTGTTGATTTTTCATCACTAAATTCATCAGTATTCGAATTTTGATCGCTTAAACTTTCACGTTGTTCACGTGCAAATGATAAGAAAATTTGTTCTAAATTTGTTTGACTAACTGAATAATCTTCCAAGTGTAATTTATCTTTGTTCGATTCAATCACCGTGAATATTTCACTACAATATATTTTATAATCATTTTCATTTTTGATTATATATTCAATTTGATTATTATGGATGGCTTTCAATTGACTTGTTGGAAATTTTTTCGAAATAAATTTTTTCACTTGATGAATATGTTTGTCTAATTCACTTAATGATTTCCGTCGCAAACTTATTGAAGATGTTGATGAAAATGATGATGATGATTGGCGACATTCTAAAGCTAATTTCAATGTTAAATTATAGCTGTTACCGAATTTTGTTTTCAAATGTAATGGACTACCAATGCATTTAATTTCACCATTAACCATTATTATCAAACGATTGCACAATGCTTCACATTCTTCCATTGAATGTGATGTTAATACGATCGATAAATTTTGTTTTAATTTTTTTCCAATCGCTTCCCATAGACAACGACGTGCAACTGGATCAACACCAGATGTTGGTTCATCTAAAAATGTGACGGTTGGATTTCCTAGCATAGCCTAGTAATTTGAGGTATAAAATCAATCAAAGTATATTAACGTTTTTATCTTTGACTTACGATTGCTGTACTTAATTTACGTTTATTACCACCACTGTAATTCATAGTCAATTTTTTTAAATGCATTTCGAAATATAATAATTTGCTTAATTCATCAATTTGTGCATCAATATCTTCTTCTTTGATTCCTCTTAATCTTGAATAAAAACGTAGTGTTTCTTCGCCAGTCATATTATCGATCAAAGCATCAAATTGTGGACAGTAACCTATTCTTCCTAATGTTTCATATGGATCCGTAAGAACATTCGAACCATTGATAAATATATCTCCAGCCGTTATTGTCTCATCACCGGTAATCATTTTGAATGTCGTAGTTTTACCGGCACCATTGATGCCCAATAAACCGAAACATTCACCGTATTTAACACAATAAGAAATATTATCAACAGCAGTGAATTTGCCATATTTTTTCGTTAAATTATTGATCAATAATGAATATTGTTTTTGTTGATTGGTTGCCACAATCCTATCAACAAATGATTTCTCTGCCAAAACATCATCATCCACCTTGTTATCAAAATAATCTTTGGACTTTTTCTTGAGTATCTCATTTTGATATTTTCTATTCAATAATTCGATAATATTTTTGATTGTCGCAATTATATTCGTTTCAATTGATATTAATAATAGCCAATAGATTAATGAAGAACCAATAATATAGATTAATGTCAATCCGATACCGGGTTCTTTGAGCGATAAATAATTTTTTTCAAATTTCAAGCATACTTCATCACAATAATCTGGACAACATGGTTTTATTGCATTGAGGCGTTCATCTGTACTATATTTCAAAAATTGACAATAATATTGTAACGGTTTACCTTTAATAAGTGTATTGCAAATTTTATTGTTACGATAATTTGTTTGTAAATTACTTGTGATTTTACTTATATCGAATAGCGGAATAAATAAATGAAATATCGGTTTCAATGCTTCATTAACATTTGTCAGCCCAAATTCTTTGATTAACGTCAATTGATCAATGATCATTGAACCGATACCACTCAATATCAATAATAGACTTAATCTTGCATATGCTGTTGCTGGTACAGTGAATAAAAATGATGCTGAATAGACAAATGGTAATAAAGCGAAACCATCCAATGCATAGCCAACAAAAAGATAGAACATTTGTTCACTGTCATGTAGATTATCAACTTTGAATGATAATAATGTTATTATGATTAATACAATAGAAACCAAATAGAATAAAAAATCATAAATCAAAAATGATAACCAATAAAATGTCATACGTAAGCCGGTGATTTTTTGTAAATGTTTTGCTTTCACAACTCTTTCTTCAACAATTAATAATGCAAAACTGCTGAGAAAAAATGAAAGACCCATGATTAACGCTTGTGATACTTGAAAATCACCTTGAAAATTAACAGGTGATTTAAATTTGTTTAATTTTTCACGAAAAGTCAATGGCATCGGATAATTTGATACTGATAATTGGAGATCAGACAAATTGTATAAATGTCTTATTAAAGCTTGATCAACATATTTCAATGATATTGATGGTGTATGATATGGCTGATCATTGAACATTGCTACAGCTTTTAATTCCAATTTCGAGTCATTAGCATATTCGAACAATGAAGATATAACATATTCATAATTATAAACAAAATTATTGACTGATGTAATTTCATTGACAATTTTATGTTGATCAGTATCATAGATTGCTATCGAAGAGAATCAAAATTAAAAATTAAATCAATGAAAAAAATATTTTTCAAACTCACCTTTTATATTATTTGAACCGATATTTTCATCTTTCAATATATTTGCATAATCAAGCGACAAAGCTATCGATGATGGATTATTGCTGACAAAATATTTAACAAATGGATTAGCAAATTGTTCTAAACTCATTTTCAATTTTCGAAACGGTGAAAGTTGTGGTATTGATTTCATCATCAATAATGTTGCTATCAAAATTATTATTGGTAATAAAAATTGTAATATTGTCAATAATGGTTTACGATATGAATATAGTAAACGTTTGACTGATAATGCATAAAATTGTTGTGTCATTAATTTTGTTCCGGTATTTTTCAATTTTAATTCTTGATGATTGCCATTCGCCAAATTCGTAATATCAATCTTTGTGTGTGATTTCAAATTTTGTTCATCAGTCAATGATTTTGTTTTCAGTTGATTATGGCTTCCAACTCTAAGAAACAAGAAAATTGTGAATTTAATTCGACCTTCAATGAAAAATGAAATTAGGAATACATACTTTAAAAAAACTTCTTCCATTGTTGTAATTGAAATGCCATAAGTGACTATATCTTCTTTGAGATCATTTTCAATGAAACGTAATAATGGACCAAATTGTGATGTCTGATCACTAGGCAATGAATATATTATTTCAATACCAACTGAACTTTCAAGTTTTGCATCGTTTACAAATTCATTAATGATTTTCGTAATCGATCCTGTATCGACATTCACTGATCTCTTTTCCATACGCAAATGATATCCAGCACCAAAATGTTTTTTCAAAAATAATGGCGATCCATAACAACGTAAGCTTCCACTGTCCATGATGGCAATTCTATCACCAAGAATCTATTGCATAGAAAATTAGACAATCAATTGATTTTATAATTTTCAAATATAAAAAAATACAGACATCAGCTTCTTCCATAAAATGTGTTGATATTATGATTGATCTACCATATTTCTCCTTCAATAACAGATCCCATATGAAACGTCTGGCTGATACATCCATTCCTGAAGTCGGTTCATCAAGTATTACGATTTTAGATCCACCAATCAATGCTATTCCGACCTGTAGAGTCATAAGAACAATTTAATTGAAATTCATAGCTTTGATTAACAAAGAATCAACATACCGAAAGTTTTCTTTTCATACCGCCAGATAATTTACTGGCAGAAACTTTGAATTTATCTTGAAGATCTAATTTTTCAACCATTTCTTTGATTTCATCACGTATTTCTTCATCAGATAAATTTGTATGCTTTAATCGACAATAAAAATCCAAATGTTCTTCAACAGTCAATTCATCGAATAATAAATTTGATTGTGGACAAATGCCTAAACTTGAACGTATTTGATTCATTTCTTCTCGAACATCATATCCATTCACAATTGCCGTACCATCACTTGGTGGAAATAATCCACATAATAATGATATTGTTGTCGTTTTGCCTATGATGTTGGATTTTAACAATTTCAAGAATTAATCTATTGGTCAAAAGATTATAAGATCTCATTTACCTGCACCATTATGTCCTAACAATGCTGTTATTTGATTTTCAAACACATTGAAACTTAGATTTTTAACTGAATAAGTTTTACCGTTATCATAAGTTTTCGATAAATTTCTTATACTAATACCAACTTTTAAATTTTTTGGATAAGCTTCAATGTTTGCATTGTTATTTTTATTGTAATCGATATTATCACTGTAATCACTTGTATAATCGTGATCCGATGGAAGCCAATAATTTTTTGTGATTGGAAAATACCAGACCAATGGTACACCATATTCACCAGGAAATGCTAATGTCATATACCATGTTACAATTAAATATATTAATGAATTGACAATAAACATCATCAATATGACTAAGAATGTGAGATCATCGTTTGGTATGGCTGGATCAGCGATATTACTCCATGAGACTGGGATGCCACGTGTTTCTCTTATCAGCATAATGAATGCTCCGAAAGACATGTTCGTGTTTGGTAATAAACACGTTAATATTTTCGATACCATTGTATAAGTACTATTCGATTGATGATGAATCAAGATTAATTAAGAAGATGAATATTTAAAATCAATTGAAAAACTTACTTGTATTGTTGTATCATCGGAAAATATGGCATATATGATAAGAATGAAAGTATACCGGTTACGATACCGGCAACATTAGCCTGAAATTAATTTTTCAAAAAATTTAATCAAGATCAAAAATAGTATTTCATAAAAATAATTACCTTGGAGAAGAATGTGCTTAGCATAAAGCTAAAGCATGTATTACAAATATGATATAATAAAAAATAGATGAATAATATTGTTGAATCACTGATCAATATCGGTGGACTACTTTTCAAGAATCGAATTTTCAAAAATATTATAATCAATACAATAGCTGGCACCATCAATATGATTGATTTGATAAAATAAGCAATGAAATGATATTTTTCTTTCAAACCCATCATTTTCATTGATTCTTTCATACGTTTTTCTTTTTCATTTACAATCGTTTTGGTCAGATTAATAGCAGAAAAATAAAAACTAAACATGAATATTGTTGGAAATAAAAAATTCATGCTAAATAAAAATACATCATCAATATATGGTGGATATGGAAATCTTTGTCCATATAATTCAATTTCAATTTTATCATTATGGCCATAAGTTTTTTCACCAAATAATGTTTTAGCAATGGCCATGGTTAAAAAATGTTGAATAAATAGAAAACCTTCATCAGCATATCCGGGCGGACCTCCATGAGTATCAATTTTTGCTCGCGGTCCTGAAGGCATAACATTTTTCATGACTAATTGTGTTTTCCAGTCTTGAATTTTCATTGGATTTACTTTTATTGTTCGAGGTAAATTACTAAATCTTAATGTGAATCCGATTTTAGTCTCAGTCAATGGCCAATCAAATTCAATGCCACATAATACTGAATCATTTGCTTGCAAATATGAATCGACCATATCTTCTGAGTTTTCAAAACCGATTGATTCAGAAGTAAATTTGCCGAAAAAGTCGCCATTATAAATTGAATTTTTGGTTAATTGATCATCAATTAAATTGTTCATAATATTAATTGTTTGATTATTTTTCGGTGTGAAATAAATTTGAAAATTTCGGAATTTATCATTCTGTAAAATTTTCGGTGTCTCTGCTAAATTAAATTCATCGAAAATCGTTGGATCATTATATTCGGTGACCGTTACTTTTGTACGTAATAATGCAACCAACAGCACCAATGAACACGGTACAATCAATTCGAAAAATGTTACTACACGATGTCTAAATTGTATTCGTAAATCTTTTTTCAATAATAACCATATATCAAATAATACAAATTGTGATGTTGATCGTTGATTGATGGACATTTTTGGCAATTTTTATTATTACTGATTGTCAATATTTTCAATTTACAGATTTCGGTGAATCTATTTTGATTCTGTAAAAAATAAAAATAAAAAATCATCTTTATTATATGCAAACTAAATTTATGATAATTGATGAAATCAATTAAATTGAAATCAATGATGAAATAAATACATACAAACGACATTTTTTTTGAGTGAATTGCAATCACTACAAACCTCTAATCATAGTGAATCATAATTTATCATCGAAATCACATAATTACGATGATATTTACTAAATATTTACGATAAAAAAAACAATAGAATGATAGCGAACGAATAGAATTTGAATATCATTTCAAAATCATTGTTTTGATTGTAGGCATTAGAAACAATGGGAAAAAAATGAGGTAAAAAATCACAATGCAAAACCCACTCGAGAGAAATTGGAAATCGTTGGAAAAAATTGAAACAAGGATTGAATACATATCATTTCGATAAATGATTAAAGTAAATGATTCAAGTAAAGTAAAAGTAAACAAAACATTTGAATGACAAATTACGATTTGTTTGTGTTTACACTTTCGAGAGATTCTATGTTTTGACATGCGAGAACAGAATCGAAAACAGAATTTGAGAAACTTTCCGTGAATTTTTTTTTTTCAAATCATGCAGAAAAAAACTTACCAGAATTTTATTTTATTTTTTGAATTTTTCGATCAATTTCAAGCGCGAAATTTTTTAATGAAAATTTTTTGAGATGAATTGATTCATTTCAATTGATTTTCAATGGGAAACAATTTCAATTTATTCACAATTATTAAAATTATTGAATTAAAAATTCGGTAATTTCAATTAAAAATTATACGAAATAAACAATTGATTTTAAATAATCGATTGATTGATTGATTGATTGATTACAGTGTTTTATCGAAAATAATTTTTTTTTTTTTGATTCAATAAGTTGATTTCAATTGTTTGAGATTTAATGTGAATGCAAATTGATTTTATATATATTTATAGTGATGTATTCAATGAATGCAGAAAAATTTTTCATTTCATTTGTTGACAATGAAAAAATACTTGATTTTATCATCATCAATTTTTTTTTACTTTTCGATATAATCTATTTCAAACATAGGAGTTTTTTTGAATGGGAAATTAATCTATAATCAAATGAAAGCATCATACATTACCATAGTTTCAAATTTTTTTATAATTAAAATTTTCATTTTCAATCATCAAAGTGATTTCATAATGATAAATTTTTGTTTTTGTTTAAGTATAATTAAAGCTAAGCTAATCCTTCCATATGATAGTTTTTTTTGATTGTACTTACGTTCATTTTAGTACAAATACAAAATCTTCAATGCAGATTGATTGAGATTGTAATCGTGATTTTATCTAAATCCTGCTATATCACATGTAAATACATCATATAAAGCTATTATGATACAATTTTTCATGTTTACGATTATTTTTAGAGTTGAATATCGATCGAAATCCATAAAATTCAATTATAATTGTCCAAAATTGATCCATCAGTGCAATATGATCAATCAAATTTTTGTATTGATCTTAAATTTTGATCTTTAGTTCAATTTTCATTTTTTCAATCATTGAATCATTTGATCATTTTAATCGATTTTTTTTTGATTAAACAAAATGATTAATGTTTAATTATATTTTAAAATTTAAATTATTAAAAATTACCATAACAAATTTTGTTTTTTTTTTTTTTTTTTTGAACACTTTCGACATTGACATTGATATATGATTGATTAAAAATGAATTTTTTTTTCTTTTAATATCTTGTTCCGATTTAAATTTTATGGTTAATTTTACTGAATAATTTGCAGTTTTTTCTTTTTAATATTTTTGAATTTTGAATATAAAAAAAAATTTGAAAATAAAATTTCAAAGATCAATTAAATCATTCATTTCCTATGAATGAATGAATGTTTGAATTGAATGAATAAATTTTATATTGATGATTAATATTTTTTTCATAAATTTTTCTGCCCCCCATTGAATTTGTACAAGAAATCAATGATGCATATATGCATAAAAATTTCATTGAATAAATTTTTAAATCAAAACAAACAATATGAATTGAAAAATACACCACCACCAACAACAATAACAAAAAACATTTGAAAATGAGTCAATATTCGAAATTTCACTTGACCTAAAAATCATTGATTTTAATTTTTTTTTTTCGCAATAATTCAAAGAAATGTTGGTAGAAAAATCATTTAAAATTTAGAAAAACCAATTAATTGATTAAAATGAAATGATTTTTCTCATTTCTTTCGATGAAATTATTTTGAATTTGAATTTCATTTTTCATTTTGCCTTGATTTATTTGCGCCCATTCATCAAACAATTGATGCAACAGGTGCTACCTCAGTGTTTTTTTCTTCAAAGAAAATGATTCAATTTGAATTTTTCAGTCGGAATTTTTGAAATTTCTTCCGATTATTTAATTAATCATTAATCAAATATTTCAACATTTGTTCCAGGTATTCGAAGTAAGGTATTGCATGAAAGATTTCTGGCTGCATTTGCGTTGATGTTCGGCGAAAAAAATTTCAAATTTCAAAGCTTGTAAAGTATTTTGCAAATGCAAATTCAATTTCAGGTGAAAAACACAGAAAAAAAACGCAGATTTTGTAATGAAAGCAAATTTTTCAAGACTAATGATTCATTTCATTTCGTTGAAAAAAAAAATTCAAAAATCTATCCGGTGATACAAAAACGGAAATGAGGAAATTTTGTTTCGTTTTTTTTAAAAAGAAATACAATTACAAGATTATAATCATTAATATTTGTATAATAAGAAAATTTCAAGGACAATTCTTGTAACAATTTTGTATTTATTATTTGAATAATTATTTGGATTTAAATTTAAAAGAGACAAGAAAATTTTGAAAATTTTTTGAAATGACAACAAATAGTCACCACCACAATAAGCTTGAATTGCTTGTTTAAAAAATATGGTTGATTTTATATCAATTTTCTTTTTTTTTTTTTTTTTTTTTTTGGTTACAAAATGAACAATTTTTCAATGAAAGACAATAAATATCCGTTGATATTATTATTATTATTGTTATTATTGTTTCTTAAATAATTATTTTTGAATTTTTAATTTGTAGTTTTTTATCCATTTATTCATTTCTTTTTTTAAGAAACATTGAATAAATCTGTCATATTATCATTTGGTATATTGACAATCATTGACAGCAAAGTGAATTGCGACTTAATTTGTTTTTCAAGATTTTTTTTTTTTTGAAAGTTTTAAACCAAATGAATGAATGAATGCAAATGAATCAATGAAAGAAATAAATCACGTAATACTTTCAAATCAAAGTGTTCAATTTTTTTTTTCAAATTAATTTATTTATTTAATACGTTTTAATCAATCAATCAATCAATCAATCGAACATATTGATCTATTAATCGATTCATCAAGAAATAATTGTTTGACACAATTCAAAAACAATGAAAAAATTTATAATTTTAAATATTTTATTAACAATCAGTGTTGTTATTGGTGATAATGATGTTGTTATTGAAACGACAACATCGATTCCATCTACGACGACGACGACGACGACATCGAACGATCAAAATTATGTGCCAGTAAAATTCAATAACGATGAAAATAATAATCAAATGTCATCGATTAAAAATTCAACATCAATTCAATTGAATGATAATGTAACACGTAATAATGCAAACGTATTCAATGCTGTACCGGGAATCGGTAAAGATCCGTTGCATACAAATGCACAACAACAAAATCCATTTATGGCTAATCGTTTTAATGGTGGTGGTGGGGTCGGTGCTGGCGGTATTAATCCACAGATAGCCATGGTATTACGTAATAATCCACGATTACAATTATTAGCAAGACAGAACCCGGTTATTGCACAACAAATTATGAGAAATCCACAATTATTACGTGATCCACTTATTCAAAGTAATTAATTGATTAATTTTGGTAAAAAATAATTCAATTCATATATTTTTTTCAGGAGCAATTCAATCTCAATTATCACCTGGACAGCAGCAAAGTTTGCTCGGACAAATTGGTCAACTTGGATTGAATGGTTTGAATGGAATCGGACGCGCATTGAATCCATTTGCTGTGAATCCATTAAATAATAATAATAATAACAATCAAGGCAACAATCCATTGAACCAAATGAATCGAATGAACCAAATGAATAATAATAATAATATGAATCGAAGAATGAATCAACAAAATCCCCAGAACTTTGGTTTGCCGCAACAGAGACAAAATTTTGGTCGAGGTATATGATCTGAATTTTATTTCTAAATTATCAACTGAATCACTGATCCATTTTTAGTGAATCCAAATCAAGAACAATTGAATGGAGGTTTTTATGGTGATAATGATAATTATGGAAATAATTCACCGGCACCAGAAACCAATGAAATTGATGATGGATCACAAAATGAAAATAATGATGGCGAGAATTATGATCCTGGCCAGCAGGATTATGGTAATAGTGGTGATGAACAAGGTGATGATTCGCAACAAAATCCAGCTGATGATCCAGATATTCAACAATTGCAAAATTTTGGTGGACCTATGAATGATAATTTCCCTGAAGGATTATTCCCGCCAGGACTATTGACGAAAGAAGATATTGCCGAAATACGCCGCCAACAAGAAAAACAACAACGTGAAGAAATGGAACGTGAACGTCGTAGACAACAACGGCAACAGCAACAGCAGCAAGAACAAGAAACACCTGATTATGATAATTCTGGTGCCAACGAGGAGAATAGTGGTGAAGGTGAGAATGCCGAAGGTGGTGAAAATCAAGATACTGATTATACTGAAGGTTCTAACGATGGTAACGATGGTGAACAATCACAAGATGTCGAACATCAAGAACATGATCAAAATGGTGAAAATAGTGAAAATAATGATGATCAATCAGTTGATAGTGAAGAAAATGCAAATAATGGTGATGATAGTGAAAATAATCATGCTATCCATACAACACCGATACCGCCTGCAGCATATAAAAATCAATATCAAGCAATACAACCGACAACACCGACTCAGCATCACCATAATAATAATAATAATCATCATCATCATCGCTATGATGATATTTCAAATAATCAAAATCAATTCAATAGTCAAAAACAATCAAATGGTAAATGTTGTGATTAATTTAAATTATTAATAAATTGTTAAATGTTATTATCTTTGAACTTTTTTTTCCAAATTTTTCTTGATTTATAGTTGAATATGATGATATAAATAATGATCATCATCATCATAATCATCGATTCAATACACCAATATCATCCGGTGTACATTATGATGATGAGGATGATGATGAAAATCTCCACCATCATAATCATCATCATAACCCGAATCATGGTCATTTTAATAATAATTATAATCATAATCGAAATTTACAAGCTGAATTATTGAACGATGAAAATGATAATGATGATCATGGTAGCGGTGATGAAAATCAAAACAATCAAAGAACATATTCAAATCTAATGAACAATAGATATCGACATGAAAGAATTCGTGAAAAACATCGTAATTTACAACAACAGCAACATGATAATCATAATCATCATAATCATCATCACCATCATCATCATCATCATCGTCCTGGACAAGTGTTTCGATTTTAATCAACTATGAAATATAATTATTAATTATTATTATTGTATCGATTTGGAAATTTTTCAATGATTATTTTTTCTCTTATTCTTAATATTGTAATTTATTTTTGATTGAAATTTTGTAATATTTCAAATAAAAATATTTACCATTCATTTCAACCATTAGATGGCATGGAAATTGATTCGGTTTATTGTTTATTTTTTTCAAATCTGATTTGTCATTTTTTTTTCACATGATTTATACAAAAATATTGCTTTCACATCGTAATTAAATGGCACAAATAATTAATTTTCCTAATTATTTCCTACAAAGTGATTGGGAACAATGTTCGTAAGTTTTTAAATTTATTGTCATTCATTCCATCTTCATTTGATATTTAATAAATTTAAAATCACATTGTCTTATTTCAGAATTAATGAAAAATTTTGGTTACACAAGAAAAATCTGATTGAAAATTCAAATAAAACATTTTATTTAAAAATTATAAATGATTCAAAAGTTATTATCGATGATAATGACACTGATTCAAATGAATTCATTGTTGAAGATTATTGTCAACAGAAATGTTTAGCTATTCGTGATGTCACATCGAATGTAACTCATAGATTCATTTCGCCAGTAAGAATATTTCAATCGATTCATCAGAAATCAATAATCGGATTAGATGTGGCACCGACCGGCATCGCTGTGTCATCATCGACAGATGGCACAATGAAAATTTGGGATACATGTAAAAATGTTCAAAAATTTGAACTAAAAGGTCATTATTTTGATGTTAATTGTTGCCGGTTTTTCCCATCAAATGAAGTAATCGTAAGTGGAGCATCTGATATGTTAATTAAAATATGGTCAGCAATTGATGGTTCATGTCCGGTAACTTTGAAAGGTCATACTGGTTCCGTCACTGATATAGCTATTGTTGATCGTGGACGTAATATCATATCAGTTGGAAAAGATGGTAAAGCAAAATTATGGAATTGTGGTAAACAAATTTGTGTTGAAAATATTTTTGATACTGGACCTAATAATCCTATAAATAAATGTTCACTCAAATCAATGGTCGATTCATTTGATCTTGGCCAACGAGAGGATCCACCAAATGATGATTGTGTTGGAACATCAGATAAAATGTTATTGCTGGCAACAGAAGCAGGAATAATCTATGGCGTTGGCGTCGATGCTAAAAAATCCTTATTCAAAATCGAATGCGATTCCGCCGTCAATTGTGTATCGTTCGGTGATGGAAATGATTTTTATGCTGGCACACAAAATGGTTGCGTTTATCAATATGATTTAAGCTATCATGAAAAACCTAAAACGAAATGGCTACTATCCACATCGCCGATTACGGCTATGAAATCAATCAGCAGACCTTACAATGGCATTGTTTGTGGTCGTCAAGATGGTTCGGTGAATTTTTATTATGAAAATCATAATCAAATCGTACATTTAGTTGGTTCTGATTGTGATCAAATAAATCAAATTGTTTATGATGAAAAATTCATTTATACATCATGTCGTGATTGTAAAGTTCGTAAATATTATATAAACAATGCATTTGAATAAAATTTACTTTAAAAAATATGAATTAATTTGATGACATCATCATAACCCATTCATTGCACACATGATTCAATTGAATCATGTCCGATTCGAGGTTTTTCTCTTTCGATGAAGAGAATTTCTCTTTCTAAATGATCTGATTTGAATAAGATTTGTTTCTAAAAAATTGTTTATAAAAGAAACAAAAATTTCATTCGATACGATTGAAATATTTAGTTGAATGACTTTGAAAAATAAAAAATAAATACAAATATCAAGTGCAATATCAATTTCAAATATTTCATTTGATAAAACTGTGCAATCAGAACTTTTTCTAATTTTCATTATCAATTGATAATGAATGTGATATATATCAATAATTATGATGTATATTATCGTTCAATCATTTGAGCATTTTGAGACTAAATTTGGAAAAAATGAGATTAGAAAAAAAAAATTGATGAAAAGACAAAAATACAGTAGTCACGATTCAAATAATTGAATCAAATCAATTGATTGATTTTTATTCGAGAAAAAATTTTTGAAATTGAAATTACAAAGTAATTTCTTTGTTAATTCGAAAATCAACCAAATCTTTGACACTGACAATGGTTAATCAAAGAAAAGCGATTAAAAATAATAATAATAATAATAATAATAATATACAACAAAATATTGATGAATTATTAAATAGTTTAGGTAATATTGGTAAATATCAAACCGTTATTTATTTATTATCAATTTTACCAGTATTCATTGCTGGTATGTTAAGTTCATCGTTTGTATTCACAACTGCAGTACCAGAATATAGGTATGTTGAATCCTTTTATCAATCTTCATTGACTAAATCAAGTTCCATTGATTCGAAATTCAATCAGATGTCTTATACTTGAATGTGATACCATTAATAATAATAATAATAGTAGTAGTATT
Organism: Psoroptes ovis; assembly: GCA_002943765.1. Taxonomy (NCBI): domain Eukaryota; kingdom Metazoa; phylum Arthropoda; class Arachnida; order Sarcoptiformes; family Psoroptidae; genus Psoroptes; species Psoroptes ovis. Next base: position 630,985 of record PQWQ01000001.1, read on the forward strand.
GATCTTAATCATGGAAAACATGAGACATTAAGCCAATCATTGTTTGCTGATTCATTTATAAGTTTTACAATACCATTAAAACATAAACATGATGATATATTTGATAATTGTTTTCAATATGATTCGGATTTTAATCATTTAAATCCGGATAAAGACATTGAAAAATGTGTACCAAAATTTTTCAATAATAAATCCATAAAACAATGTGATGAATATAAATTTAATGATGAATATTTTCAAACAACAATTGTAACTGATTATAATTTATATTGTCACTATGAATGGATTATACAATTAATGCAATCATTATTCTTTTTCGGTGTATTGATCGGTGCAATCGTAAATGGTATCATAGCTGATAAGTATGTTGTTTGCTAACTGTTTAGAACTATGTGTTTGCATCTTTATTTAAATAATCAATTTAAATTTTTCCAAGGTTTGGAAGGCGAATCATTTTCATAATTTATAGTCCTGTCACATTTCTTGGCATATTACTGAGTTTATTATCACCAAATCTATCATTTTATACGATTAGCTTATTTATTAAGGGGATATGTGTTGCAGGTATTTATCAATCTGCATTCACCATTGGTATTGAATGTTTAGGAGGTAAATGGCGTTTTTGGCTTGGAAATTCTTATAGTCTTATATTTGCTTCGGGTGCTATTTATGCTACACTTTGTGCATGGTATCTGCGTCAATGGCGTTTCATTGAATTATCTAATCTGGTGCCTGCATTGTTCATGCTACCATATCCATTGTAATGTTATAATTATTTTTCAATTTTTTTCCAAGCAATAATTTGAAATTTTATTCATTTTAGCATACTAAATGAATCATTACGGTGGCAATTTTCATCTGGAAAAATACACAAAGCACTGAAACAAATACAAATAGCTGCCAATAAAAATAATGTCATATTATCGAATGATTTAATAGAATCAATATTACATAAAGCATCGACTCATGCATCAAACAGTGCATCAATTGAATCAAATGATAATGATGATGACGATGATGATGATGAATATGATGTATCGATTTATGATATATTCAAACATAAATTAATACGTAAATGGACGATTACATTTTTATACATATGGTTTACGAATGCATTGGTTTATTATGGTTTATCATTTTTAGCACAAGATATACATAAAAATATTTATTTATCAATGGTATTATTGATGATTGTTGAATTTCCGGGTGTTTTTCTGGTAGCATATATTGGCGATTATACACGTAAATATGTATTGATGGGCATTATGATTATTGGTGGCTGTTCATGTATCGCATCATCATTTTTATCGGAAGGACAATTTAAAATGTGGCTAATTATATTGGGTAAAATGAGCATAAGTGGATCATTTTCATTGATCTATGTTTATACGGCTGAAATTTTTCCTACCGTATTACGAATTACTGGTTTAGGAATGTGTTCATTTTGTTCACGTTTCGGTGCAATGATTGCACCATATTTATTGCGTTTAGTATGTATTTTTTCCTTCATTTTAATTAATGTTTTTTTCAATTATTTTTTTGACATTTTCTCTCAGCATTTATTTGGCAATTCATTTCCATTTTTTATCATCGGCATCGTAACATTGATTGCCGGTTTAGTTAGTATGATATTACCTGAAACAAAAGGAAAACGATTACCAGATACATTGGATGAAGTTGAACAGTTGAAATATACAAATAAACAGCTGCAATCATTGAAAAATAATCAAAACAATGACGATGAGGATGAGGATGATGATGATGATAATGAAATACACAATGAAACGGATAATTTATTACAAAATCAACGACGATAATTATAAAATAAACGATTAGATTCATTTGATTAAATAATATTGAAATAATTAGACAAATTTTCAAAAGTTCATTGTATCACCACTGTTCCTTCCTGTTTTATCCTGTAAAATGATTTCTCATTTTTGAATCTCATTTCAAATGAAAAGAACCAGACGATGAAATTCATTAATCATTCAAATATCATCAACTAATTTGAAAATTCTCAAAATTTGAAATTTTAAGATTCAATCAAATAATAACATAATACTTTGTTTGTTTTTAGAATTAAATTTCCTTATATTCTTTTAATTTTCTATTAATTCCCATAATTTCACTGCAAACACACACATGATCACATTACCAGTTAATTACATTTTCATTTCACTGAAGAAACGAGGGAAAAAACAAGTAATCACCATCATGTAATACAACATAACACAACATGATAAGGAAATAATCTTCGAAAATATGATGATTCTTTGATTGCGAACAGAAATTTGAAGATTTTGAAGACTTTTAATGCTTCACAGAATTCATAGATTGATGCGGAATGATGCTTAGAATTGATGAGAAAATTCCATCAAATTTTTTACTTTTAAAAATGAATTAAGAATTAGTTCATTTATTCATTTTTGATGAAATGTTTTTCAGTCTTACATAAACAAAAACCAATGTAAAATTGGAATGAAATTTTTTTTTTCTTCAAAAAATTTATAAACAAATTTTTGAAGAAATTTGGCTTAATGACAAGAAAAATAAATTGAATTAATTTAAATAAAATAAAAAAATAAAATAAATAAAAACAAGACAAGCTTAATGTGCATATCTTATTATCATTATGATGATCATTGGAAGAATTTTTCATTTTTTTCAAATTTTCATTTGAAGCACAAATAATCGTTATCATAACATCGAATTAAATCGTGAAGGAATTTCGCATTTTCACTCGAAAAAAAATTTCATAATTTGAATTTGATTTTTCTTTTTGAATTATTTGCTTCATTGAAAAAATATGGAATCCAGATCAAGCAGTGTTAGTAGCCATTCAAGTCAATGTTATGATCAACAACGAAATATTGATGAAATATTATCATATCTTGGTAATATTGGTCGTTATCAAGTGCAGCTTTATATATTATGTATATTACCAATGTTTGTTGCCGGTATGTTGGCAACATCGTTTGTATTTACAACAGCAATACCTGAACATAGATGTTTGATATCGATTTGTGAATCCCGACAAAATTCAACAATATATTCATCGACAATTGAACAACCACATTCCAAAGATGAATTATTTAATCAATCATTTGTATCGTTTGCAATACCCGAAAGTAAAACAATAAATGAACAATATTTTAATTGTTATCAATATGATATGAAATCAATGAATGATACAGATTTAAAATGTAATGAAAATATGTTTGATAATGAAACAATAGAACAATGTGATAATCTAGTATTTAATCATGAATATTTTCAATCAACAATTGTGACTGAATTTAATTTATTTTGTAAACCAAAATTGGTTCATTCAATACAAGCAATTTATTTTTATGGTGTATTGTTTGGTGCATTGCTTAATGGTATCCTCGCTGATAAGTATGTTTTATACACTAATATTTTAAAAAATTCAATTATCATCAATTGATTGATTTATTTTACTAAAAAATATATTTAAATAGATATGGTAGACAATTAATCATTCGAATATACAGTCCATCAACAATAATCGTATTTCTCATCACAATATTTGCATCGAATGCCTATGTTTATGCATTTTGTTTATTTCTGAAAGGAATGTGTTCAGCAGCATTATTTGAAACATCATTTACGCTAAGTTTAGAATGTCTGGGTGGTAAATGGCGTTTTTGGTTAGGCAATTCATCGAATGCAATCTTCACGTTGGGCAGTATTTATGCTTGTCTTTGTGCATGGTGGTTACAAGAATGGCAATCGATTGAAATATCAAATTTGATACCGACATTATTTTTACTGCCATATCCATTGTAAGTTGAAAATTTTAAAAAACCAATTCAATCAATTGTTTTCTAATGATCCAACAAAGTATAATGCCAGAATCATTACGATGGGAATTCACCGTCGGTAAACCATCACATGCATTATATCATATTGATTTAGCTGCAAGAAAAAATGGAGTGAAAATTGCAAATAAAACAATCGAATCATTTTTAGTGCAAAGTAAACGAGTAAGTTTGTTTGATTTCCTTGACAAATTTCTTAATTTTGAAATTAATGAATGGATTTTTCTCATTTAATCAAAACGAAAAGCTGTCCAAAAAAGATAAACCAAAAGTTTCAATCAAAGATTTATTCACAAATAGATCTATTCGATTATATACAATAATATTCCTGTATATTTGGTTTACGAATGCCCTTGGTTATTATGGTTTTTCATTTCTATCAGCCGATTTAAATGATAATATTTATATATCAATGTCATTATTGATGATTGTTGAAGTGCCTGGTGTGCTATTGACATCATATATTGGTGGATTTTCCCGCAAATACATCCTGATGTTAATCATGATGCTTGGTGGTTGTTTTTGTATTATTTGTTCATTTATGAATGCTGGAAATTTAAAAATGCTGTTTGCCATATTCGGTAAAATGAGTTTAGCCGGATCATTTTCATTGGTTTTTGTTTATTCTGCCGAAATATTTCCAACCATATTACGTATCACTGGTCTTAGTGTTTGTTCATTTGCATCACGTTTAGGTGCTATGAGTGCACCACATCTGGTTGAATTGGTAATTATACATTATTTGATTTTATGATTCAATTTTTTCTAATTTTTCATTCGTCATAGCAACTGTTTTCATCACCATTTTTAATCATCGGTATATTAGCCCTGGTCGCAAGTCTATTAAGTATGATTTTACCCGAAACTAAGGACAGAAACTTGCCTGATTCACTGGAACATGATCCATGATTTTTGAGGGAAAAAAATTCAAATTTTTTATACATGAAGAAGCCCTTTTTATACATTGAAAGTTCTCAAACTGTCATTGTACAAATTGACTTTTGTAATTTAAATCATTCGATCATATGTTTCTCAATTTATTTTTCTCAATTTTCAAATTATTTAATTTCAATTTTAATTAATTCAAATTTTAAATCAAAAATGTTATCGTCAATGCTCAAAGAACATCAATTGAAACAGATTAAAAAACGTGAAGAAATCGGTATGTACCATATATGATTCTGATTATTCAATCATTTGACATTCGTTTTAATTTCATCCAATTTTCACTTGGAAAAATTCAAAACAGAACAAAAACGTAATGCAACAATTGCAAGTTCACAAAAATTTACATCACAAATGGTCCATCATTTGAATGAAGGGTAATTTTTTATTTTTTTTAGAAATAAATTGAATTAATTGAACCAATTTTCCCAATTTTAAAGCGTATCACAAACATATTTAAATCAACGTCGTTTAGATCAAGAATCAAAACAATTATATCAAAATATTGAACAATTTTCCAAACAAACAAATCAATGGTTATCATTGATGAATAATTTTAATGAATCGCTGAAACAGTTGGGTGATGTTGAAAATTGGTCAAAAGTAATTGAAAATGATATGCGTGAAATATCATCAATATTGGAATATGTTTATAATAAACAACAGTCACAAGATAATGATGGTGGACAACAACAACAATCAACATCGACAGATAATTCCAAATCAGAATCAAATTCATAATGATGATTATTCAAAACACATTTATGTACAAAGTGTAAAGCTTAAAACGGAATAAAATTTTTAAAAAATTTATTATTTATCATATTCATAATATATAAATTATATAATTATCTAGATTATTTGAATTTTGAACATTTTTTTTTTGAAATTTTTGTTTTTGTTTTTCCATGTAAATACATACATTTGAATATATATATATATAAATTCAAAAATGTTAAGAATGTTTGATTGATTGATTGATTTGATGTACCAATCAATGGCACTTGAAGGCAAAAGATTGAAAGATTTATATAAAGAATAAAATGTGTTAATGATTTGAAAGAAAATAGAAATAAGAATAAATTCACTCGAAAATAAATAAATGCTATAAAATTGGTTAATGTTCATATAATGGTTTGTTTGTGTGTGTGTGAGTGTGTTTGATGTGTATTTTATCATATACCAATTATTATAATAAAAAGGTGTTTAAGAATTCAAATCCATTTAAAAAAAACCCATACATTAATTTTGAAATGAAGATCAATCAATTCAAAAACAAAACAAAAAAATCGGATGATATTTAAGCGATTCTTTTGTAAATACGTACAGATGCAACATCATTAACAATCGAAGTAACTTTAACTTGATCAGGTGAAAATTCACGAATAATATGAACATCTGGACCATCACCTTTTTGTGTTTGTATCCATTTATTACCTTTAATTTGCATTGTTGATTTTACTGTTTGTCCATCTAGTCGATCTTCATCGAATGTTTCACCATCTTTAAATGTAATCAGCGATGTACCGAATGTTGATACAGTTTTCAATGAATATCTATCACCATCTTTGGTAATAATATAACGTGATGATGCTGCAGTTGCTGCTAAACGAGTGAAGTAACCGATACCTAATTCGGTTAAAAATTCATCAAAATTATCGCTACTAGTCAATTCATATTCTCCAACAAAATTCGTGTATTCTGGTTCGGCTGCAGGTGCAGCAGCTGCACGACCATCACCAACATCACCGCTTTCACTAGAATTTGTATGATCACTAGATGATGGTAACGCTGTTAATGTATCATTTAATAAACTTGATATTTCGGCACTTGAAATTTTTTGTTTTGGACAACTAGATTTATCATCTTTGAATATTAATACAAGAACTGCACATAATAATAAAACTAATTTTTTTGAATAGAAAAAATATACGTCAATTAGTAAATTACAAGATGAAATTACACAATTAACAAAAACAGAAACAAATTTGATCTAATTTGTTCTTGTTCAAATGAAAATAAATTAAAATTAACATATCGCGAATTTCGATTTTTGTTTCAAATTCAAATTTCACCTTGACATAATAATAATAATAATAATAATAATGATAATCTAAATAAACAAACAAACAAAATACTTACATGTAACAACACCATAAAGAATGAATGAAAATGTCTTGAGCTTTGATGATGCCATTGTTTTTTTGTTCACCAATGTGTTATGGAAATGATCAGTTTTATTTTTTAAAATAAATTAAAATTGAAGATGGACGATAATTGGTTGAATGTGTTGATGAATGTATTGATGATTATCAGCGTTGAATTGAATTGGTTGATAATAAATTTTTCTAAAAAAACTGTCAGCTAAAAATCTAAATTTTGAAAATGACAAAAAATTAAAAAATATTAAAAATATCAATTCAATGATCATTGATCATGATAATTGTTTTAAAAATTTTGATGTTGTATTAGTTTGAACCTGAATCAAATCTATTATTTTTCAAAAGAGTGTCATTGATATTATTGATAGAAGAAGAAAGAAAAAAATAATTAAAATTTGATCAATGTTTAAACATGAATAAAATGAAAATTTAAAATTAAAAATTGTCTACTCGTTTGTTTGTTTATCTTTTGTTAGTATCGTTTATATGTCAATATTTATGGCAATGATGTCTATTTCCTTTTCAAATTTTCTTTCTTTGTCAAATGATTAATTTTTTTTTTTAAATGTTTGGTTGTTTGCAGTCGATTAGATCGATTCAATTTTCATAATGATTGATTATTCATTCGATTGATTGATTAATTAATTCAATGAGTGAATGAATGAATTTGTTTGGTTGATTGATCGATTCAATATTTGACATATATATGTGATGATCGATGAATGCTATCATATTGGTGCTATTCATGATCGGATATGGTAAAACAAAACAAACTTGGTGTGATACTGTAAAAACAAACAAATACACACATATAACACCATAAACAAGTCAAATCAGCACCCAAACGATGATGAAAAATTGAAAATTATTCAGACGAATGAATAATAATGAATATATTTGCTTTTTAATTATATTCAAAACACTCACACAAAGATAAACAAACACAAATTAAACATGCAATTAATTTAAATAATAATAATAATAATAAAGCAATAAAATTATCATCAAATGATCATCAATAACAGCAACAACAACAAATTTTTCAAAATTTTTAAAATAGAGAATTTTCAAAAATAAATTGATTGAAAAATCAATGACAATTCATTGTCAATCAATTTTCAGTAATAATAAATTGATGATCATTTGATCGAAAAATGATATCTACATTCAATGAAATGCGGCATCTAAGATCAATTGAATCGTATCGTATGTTTGAAGATGTGTGGATGCTTATCAAGCACTGAAAAATGAATTTTTATCAACAAGATTTGCCTAGATTCAATGTTTTCTACCAAAAAACCAGTAAAAATCAAACTTTTCTAGTGAATCATTACGAATTCCCGGTAAATTTAGATATTTTCTTGAACAAAGACAAATATCTTGAATATTTTTTTGCAGAAAAAATCAAAACAAAAGAGGCACAGAAATCTATATTTTTCATCAAATAATTTCATTAATTACAGCCTGTAAAATTAATGAGAATGAATGAATATGAGTTATACTAACACAAAAACACATTGACCTCTTAATTTTTTTCATTTCATTTCTTATTTCTTATTTGATTCGTTTTATTTTCATACATTGAAAACATCTTATTATTATCATATAATCAGCAAAAAATTATTATTATTAACCATTCAATAAGTACAACAATAATAACAAAATTTAATTATAAATAAACATTTGATATATTTTATTTATTTATAATTCATACATTCGTTCATTCATTCGTATATCTTATTTCAAATGAAATTTTTTTTTTTCTCAAATAATAACCTTGAAACAGATCTTATCAAAAAAAAAAAAAAAAAAATTATTAGAAAACATACTCCCACTATTATTTTACTTTTGTATGTTTGTATTTGAAATTTGAAATTTTATATTGATATTCGAATTGCAGTCAATAAATTGATGATAAATAAACTTAAAAATGATTGAAAATACTTGTAATTTGTTGAATTATCACAAAAATGGCAACACTAAGATTTTTGTGTGGATTTGCACTGAAGAAAAAAATCAAACAAATTCAAAATTTATTGATAAAACACGAACTCTTATACAAAACGTGGACAAATTTTTGTGATCAATTTTTGGTGAAATTATTCAATTTTTTTTTCGAAGAATTCAAACAAAACTTAAGAAATCATTTAAATATTTTCATGAAATTCGTCGTGAAATGAATCGAATAATCAATTTCAAATAAGAAAAAACTAATCACATCTGATGAGAATATTTCAAAAGGGGAAAATTTTCAGAGCGTTTGATTGAAAACGGTTTTTTTTTCTCTGCAAATTGATTGAATCGTAATCGTTTTTGCAAACATTTAAATAATGTTAATAATTGAACAATAATCATTTGATTGCAAATGATATTTGATTGATTAATTAATTAAAATTAGTATTTCGAATTGATTGGATTGGTAGAAGTATTACAGCCAAAGAACATAAGAATTTCGATGATTATTTCAAGCATCAGTGAAAAAATAACGATTTACCTTTGCTTGAATATGTGATCAGGTGATTATATGCAGAATTACATACACAATTAGCGAATTTAATTAGCGAAACACACAGAAAATTATTAATTCATTCAAATAAAACCTGTGTAAAAACAAGCTAATAAACAAACAAGCAGACATATGACTAAATTTTTTAATGAAAAAAATAATAAATGAAATATGAATAAGTAAAAATGAACATGTCATCAATTATCTTCATGATGATATAGCATTAAACATTCATTTCAGTGATTTTTTACAAGGATTAATGTACCCACGTTGTTATGTTTGTGTGTTCAAACATTGAATTAGACATCAAACAACATTCACTCGTTCATTCATAATTAAGTCATGGAATCAATTAAATTACTATAAATTATCATTCGACGAATATATTTCGTAGAACAAATAAAATAACAACAGAAACAACGATAACAACAATGGAAAAGCCGTAATTTAATCAAGTTGATCACTGATGGATGAATGAATGAATGAATGTTGATGCTAAAAATATCGTTGATAATATTTGATGATAATAATAATAATGATAATAATATGATTAAGAAATGACTAACTGGGGAAATGAAATTTATTAAAAATAAAAATGAAAAAACTAGATCAAATATTTTGTCACAAGACGGATGTGAAAACATACATACTTTTATTTTTCATTTCTTAAATATTTTTTTTTTTTTTTTACAAATATCCTATGTGATTATAATTATAAGGAATGGATTATAAATATGAGGAATGAATGAATGAATGATAAGATTTTCAAAAGGGGAAAAAATTTGAACAAGATTTTCTTACGAAATTTTCGTATTGGGAAATAATTGAATTTGAAAAAAACAAATGTAAAAATTGTGAAAAAAAACCATTGAAAATTCAAGGTTCAACAAAATAAATAATGTCTCATTATTAATGAAATATTACAGAAATATTACGGTTCACAGAAATATTACGATTCGGAATCGCTTTTCACTAATTCATTTAACACTATTTAAGATGCTCAGAATTCTCAGATCTTTAATTGGACATGATTATGATCATTGTCTTAACAGGCGTAAACAACAACAACAATCTAATAATGTTCCGATCCACAAAAATAAACAAATAAATATTTCAAATGTATTAAATTTACCGATTTTTTTTCGGGGTTGAAAATGACCAAATAATGAATGAATGTTTTGGCAAAATAATTGAGCAAAATTTGCAGCAATTTTCAATAATTTTAATAATTTTCACTTTTTTTTGGATTCGTTGAAATAACTACTGTAACATTCGATTAATTAATTCATTAATTTTGCTGATATTTTGATAATGATTTAATGATAAAATGGCAGACCGTTTGATGAAGTTGAAAAAATGAAAAAAAATTGATCAAAAGATAAACAAACAGAGAAAAACAGCAGAAAATTGTACATGAATCATAATATTCAAAAAACAACCAAAAAAAACTAATATGGTTTAAATCTTTTTGCTTTTTGGAGATCGTTTATAATTTTATTTTGTCGTCGAAATCAAAATTTAAATAATCAGAGTTTTTCATTCATTTACATGGAAATGATTCACATTTCAATTTCAATGTGGTGATGATAAAAATGATGAATTTTCATTTAATTTTTCATTAATAAAACACACATTGAAATAAAAAAGACAGACTGTTAATGCTTTTATGCAGCGGTATTGAAAATATATGTAAGTAGATATATATATATATTTCACAAATACAAATGCAAACAGATAAACAACAATTAAAAATGAATAAAATAAATGAAATAAATACATGCAAATAAGCAAAAATATGCGAATGAAACAAGTAGAAAAAATAACCATGAATGAGCTAGCTATAGCTGTAGGCAAAGCTGCGCTTTGCTATGCATTTATTTGTTACAATAACTTTCAAATATGACTCGTATTATCGTATCAAATCGTATGTTTTTGGGGGGAATACCCAGTGTATTGGGTTTAGTTTTAAATTCAACTTTTTGATTGAACTTTTTGAAAATGAATTCGTCTGAAAAAATATGAACTAATGTTTTGTTCTGGTCGTTTAGTTAGTCGGCTGGTCGTTTGGTTGGTCGGTTGGTTGTTTGGTTGCTGTGTGAGTGTTTACAAGTGCTGATGATGCTGCTTTGGTGCTGTTCTGGTGCTGGTCTGAAGCTGTTTTAGTGCTGTGTCCTGGTGCTGTTTGTGTGTGTGTGTGTGTGTGTGCAACCATTTTATCAGTATGCAAACAGTCATACGATTGAATTGAAAGTCAACAATTGTTGACTTTCAATTGAGAAATTTTTTTATTCAAATGAAATGAATTCATTGATTTGATTTTTTTTCTTATCTGGAAATTACTATGAATTTTTTATTTTTGAAAAAAAAAATTTCTCAAAACATATTGACATAATTGTGGCGGTGATAAGATTTCCTTTTGATGATTAGTAGTGTTTGCCTGTTTGAACATTGACAAATTGTAGCCACAAATGTGTGTGTTTGTGTAATTTTCATAAAATTAGGATTAAAATTTATGAATTAATGAAAATTAAAGATTTTTTTATGTAAAACAAATGAATCGATTCAAAACACTGGTTCCGATGTTAATCATATGTTCGTATTTACTACATTTTTATTTTTAAAAAAAATTATGTTTATAAATGTATTTAATAAAAATGAACGTAAAACTATTATTTAGCTCATACGAATAATAATGATCAGCCAAACGGAAGGAAAATAACATTGAATTCTAGCACTGAATCAAATTCATTTGAATGGGTAAAAAATAAATATTAAATAATTGGAGATTAATTTATTGAAAAATATGAAAAACAAATATCATTTGAATTTGAAATATCATTTTTAAAAGCTATTAATGTTTGTTTTTTGAATTGATTATTTTTGATATAAAAATCTAATTGACGTAAATAACCTTTTGAAAATGATAAATTTTGATTGAAATAATTTTCAAAAATATTATTTGTGTTTGTTTATTACGAATATTGATAATAATAATAATAATAACCATTTAGTTAATGTTGCTGATATCATTATTTAATCTGTTTACTGATCTCAAACTGGTTTTTCCAACACTTTCATCATTACACTTGTTTATTTTATTTAGATAATAATCGATTCAGTAAACGAATCTAAAATTTCATATCATCATTTTCAATTTTGTTGCAATAATCATACTTACCTTTATTCTTATCATAAATATACACACAGGTATTCTATACAAGAATTTATTTGACCGATTACAACGTTGATTATGATCTTTTTTTTTCTCTTGATAAATTTATTGCAATCAAGAATTTTTTTTCTTGTTTATTCGAAATGATATGATTCGTTACGATTAAATTAAAATTGTCGAGATTAAAATTTAATTTAATTCAATTCAAAAATTAAATCAAAACAAAAATTCAATGATCACATAGTCATTTGATAAAAAAAATTGAACAAAATAGCAGTTCAACGTCTTCATTGTGTTGTTGTTGTTGTTGTTGCAGAGATTTTTTTTTTTAAATCAATCAAACAATTTGAACTGGTCAAATAAAATTAACCAACTAATTGAATTTGATCATTGAGAATCATTCAAAATTTTGGATAAATTTCAAAGACTTTGAAATCGAGGAATTCAATACAAATTCAATGCATACACTAACCACTGTATTTGCATGAATGAAATTTTTATTTTCTTCGAACATAGCAGAATACTCTCGAAATTAAAAATCGTTTTCAATTGGAACAAACAAGCAGACAAACAAATGCGAAAAAAAACTGAAAAATAAAAATCTTATTTATAACAACTTATGATTATATTATAATTATGATAAAAAAATAGGTTGTCCCATAAGTTCTTGCCGTTTCTCGAATGAAAAAAAAAATTTAAAAAACGGCAAGAACTTATAGGACAACCTAATAATGACTAGGCATATTGAATAACATTGAAAATAATTTGTTATATAATCATATAAATATCATGGATAATTTTCATAATAAATTTCAAGGTTAATTTTCTATTTCTATTTCTTCTCATTTGATCATTTTTTTTTTGTTTCTTTTATTTTTAAAAGAGAACAAGAAACAAATAGTAACAATTAGAAGAAGCCCTTCTTGAAACCATTTGAAACCATTGAAACTCTAGAGAAATTGATTACAAAATGGTCAAAAAAATAAAATAAGAAAAATTTCAATTTCAGTCGAAAATTAATGAAAAACTCTTCATTTTAATTTAATGAAAATATTTTCTCTTCAATCAACTTCTTTAAAACAAATTGTTTAGGACCATTCAATCGTTGAGGAAACATGTAAAACATAGAGAGACTTGTAAATGATCAATGTTTTAAATTTGTTTTTAAATTTAAAAATAATTATAACTTTGGCCGGTTGATATGAAATGCAATGAAATCAAAATAAAATCAAAATCAATATTTGCGGTTTCAAAGCAAACAACAATCAAATCAAATCAAATCAATTATTTGCTTGAATAATTTTCAAGAAATTTAATTTTTTTTTTGCGCAATCTAATCAAAGTATTTGTTCTTTTAATTTGATAATTTCACTTCTGCAAATATATAAATTGTATCTTGTTAGCTTGAAAATAATAATTATTATGAATCAATTTTTTAAAATTAATCATTACAAATAATTACATTGTTATTACTGTTAATATTATAATCATTATCGATTTAATGATTAATGTTTAATTATGTAATCATTAATTTGATGGATTAAATTTGATTTCAAATCATTTTTTTTCAATGAAATCAATCATTTATTATTCATTGATATTTAAAATGTTAATTCATGAATATTTGTATCATTTTTTGGCTTAGATTCACATTAATTTTATTTTTTATTGAAAAAATTCATTTAAAAAATTGAATATCATAGAATTCATATGAATTTTAAATGCAATAAACTCATCATCATTTTTCAAATTTGAATAATGACAAGGTCAATTGCTTGCTTGATTGTCAATTTTGGAGTTATTTCTTCGACGAAAAAAAGAAGAAAAAGAGGTGAGAATGACCCTCAAATTATTCTCGTCATCATCATCATTCGATCATTATTTGTCTTATTCATTTCGGATGATGTCTTCAATCAGATACCTTATTATAATGGATAGCCAGGCGTAGCATCGACAAACAACAAAAAAAAATTTGAATAATAAAATTGAAAAATCTTAAATCAGCAAACGATGAAGCATAGATGGTAATAAATCACTTGGTGATTACCATTGTCTGTATGGAAAATGATGTTTGGAAAAAAAAATTCTTAAAATTTTCAAATCAAATTGCAATCAATCAATTTGAAAATTTATCCCAAATATTGTTTACATCCAAATCGCCATAACAACAAGGATTCGAAGTTTATATTCTTTCATTATCATCATTTATTTGCCATCAACAAACACAAACATATTACCTTTCTAGAATTGAAATTGTACATCTTACATTTCATGAATAAATTTATTATTATTTTATCTTATTATCAAGGTTTTTGGTTCAACAGGTTTTCTATTCGTTTTTTTTTCTATTCGCTGTTGCTAAATGACTTTTGCTTTCAAAAGTCATTGGAGACATCGAAATACCATTCGTGTTACCTGTGCGTTTTGATATATGTGTGTAATTCATACATGTTCAAATCTTAATGGATAGTGGTCGTCTTGAAATTTCAAATAAAGTGGCAATCATCAATAATATACACACACAAATTGACGCATACACGCAATGATTGATATTGATAATAGATTGTTTTCGAAGATTTATATTTAAATAAACAATTTTTTTTTTTGTTAAAAAAACAAGGAAAACTTGTTTTATTTTCAAATTTAAGTTTTTTTTTTCAAAAGATTTTAATTCTATGATTTGAAATTCAGATTCAATCATTTTCACTTTTTAGTTGTCGTTTGCTTATTAAGAATATCACCCGAAAAAAATAGAAATTTTTTGAAATTGAAATATGAATTTCAGAGGTTAGATTTTTCAAAAAAAAATTGAAAATTGTTTGAAAAATTTTCGTGAATTATTCTTTGAATAATCCTTTTTTTCCCATAAATTCTTTCGATTAAATTTTAGGCTTCTTTGTCATTTTATTAATTGGCTGCATCTTAGTTGCAACCATTGATGCACAAAAAAAGAAATCATCAAAAAAAGGCAAAAAAGATCCATGTCATTTGAAAGAAATTGATGTTTGTGTCGGTAAAGTACAAGCATTAGGCAAAAGAAAAGAACCAAGCTCATTGATTGCATCAAATGAAGGTTTGAATACTATTTGCAAGTAAGTATCCGTTTGAATATATGTGATAATTTATTTGATCCAAATCCTCAATGATCATGAATCCTATTCCTATTCGAATGCAGAGCCATCAAAGAAGATTTATCGAAATGTGTTAAAAGTTTTGTTAAAAAATGTGGTACACCATTACACAAAGAAGTATCAGATTTGGTCATTGATCAAGTTGATAATTCAATTTCACGTTTCTGTGATCCAAATAATCCACAACGTAAAAGTATGTACCTGAAAAAAAACAAACCAAGAATCGAATCTAAATCAGGTTAATTTTCATAAAACAAAATTTTTTTTCTCCATTTTTCACCATAATCAGAATTTTTGAAAGAATCACCATGTATTCATAAAAAAGTATTCAACACTCCGGTATATAAACAAACATGTAACAATAATTTCTTGGCAACTGTTGACAAAATTGAAGCTGAAGAACATGCCGAAGCTGATCTTATGCATACAACAATGTGTTGTGGTTATAATAAATGGGATGAATGTTCGAAAAAATTGATCACCAAAGAATGTGGTAAAGAAGCATTCGATATTTATCATGATTTTGTTGGTGAAGCATTCGGTACATTGACTAAAATGATGTGTCCAGCTAAATATTTTGCACTCAAAAAAGATGAATGTAAAAATGTATTGCCGAAAGAAGGTACCAAAGCTAAAGGAAAATTAGGTGATAATGCATTGACTAAATATGTTGTTTCATTGTTTTCATTTTTATTCATTTTTGATGAATAAAAATAACTATGAATGAATCAACAATTCTTTGTAACAACATCACCAAACAATATATTCGAGACATGATTTATGAATCAAATGTGAAGAAATATCCATCATTCAAAACAAGATCACTTGGCAAACACAGGCATTTATTATTTTCAATCAATCAATCAATCGCTACTGCTGCTGCTGCGTCTGCTAATCGAAAATCAAATCAAATTAAATCAAATCAAATCAATTGAAATGAAAATAATTGCTGCTGCTAAATCAACATTTGTTATAACGTTCATTGTAAATATTTTCTTTTTCCATCATTTTTTTCTCTTAAATCGAAATTTTCTTAATTGATTTTTTGCTACTTTAAAATTGAATTGAAATAAAAAATTTTTTTCTTCAAAAAAAACATTGGTGCATAAATTTTAATTTATCAATCAATCATCAATACAATCATCAAATATACATTCAGGGAAAAAAATTAATTTACAATTCCGAAATAAGAAAGGAAAAAAAAATAAGAAATTGGTCCGACAAAATAATAAATGAATGAATGAAATAAATAAATAAATAAATAAAAATATAAATACACATAAATTTAAAAGAAAAAAACAGACAAACAAACAAACAAAATACAGATGTTAATAATAAAGAATAATAATAATAATATACAAACAATGGTAAATCAATCAATGATTTTGATCACATCACATCGTCATCATCGTTATCATCATAATCATTATTATCATTCAATAAAATATACATCATTTACATGATTTTTATAATGATATTCATTTTCATTGTTATCATCATTATTGTCGATAAGGATCGGTTGTTCAATTTTTTTAACAAATTCGATCCCAGTTCTTTTACAAATATATTCATATATTTTATCGATAGCATTATATACATTACATTCGGGACCATATAATTGAAAATAATTACAATGATAAAATTTCGGTGTTTCAACATAAATTTTAAATAATTGTTGAAGATTTTTAACAAAATAACCATTACGGCCTACAATTAAACCAATGTATTTATTGGGTATAAATAAACGTATGTATATTGCATCTGTGAAATCATTGATTTAGTTCAAATTCTTAAAAATAAAATTCAAAGATTAATTGAACTGAATGATTACCTTGTGAATTGATTTTTTCGACAATTTTATTATTTTTCGATTTTTGAATCATTAAAAAATGTCGGTCAGCATTGATTATTTCTCGTTTCACAGCTAATACATTATGTTTGTAACCAGATATGAAAAATATTGGTTCAGCATCTGATGATGGTGTTCGAATATAAACATCATATTTTGAACGTAAATGCTTTATTTTTGAACCTATGAGTAAAAAAAAAAAAAAAAGTTGAAAATCAAAAGAGAAATCATAGCGCCAAAAACAAAAAATCTAACCATTTTTTCCAACTATTTGTGCAACATGTCCAGAACTTTGTACACAAACAGTTTCATAATATTTTTTTCTTACATTACTATCTGAACTTGAATTCGTAATATTTGTTTGAGTTGTTGATTGATCAGTAATACCACTTATTACACTGAATGTTTCAGAATCATTTTCAATTAAATTATTTGTGGTCGATAACAATCGATTGTCGATTTGTTCGATAGGTTCAGGAATTTCGTTGTTATAATTACTAATCATCGATGCAGAATAAAATGATGATGATGATGTTGATGATTTTCCATCATCGTTATTATTATCTGACCATATATTGCGAAAATTTTCCATTGAATATAAATAATAGTCGCTGATTGAACAAATAAATATTTCAAAATATTGATTGAATGATAATAAAATAATGACGATGATTGACAATAATGATGTGATGATTGAAAACAAAAATAAATAAATAAAACATCCAAATAAACATTGAATTTTCATTTATATATGTGTGTTATAAAAAGCACGAAAAAAAATCGCCATTCGATCACCGAAAATAACTATAAAAAAAATTCATGGTCAAATATATGAAATAAAAGTCAAATTTTTTTTTTCGTTCACATTTACAAACTATGATTTGTCAATATTTGTGCCCCCAATAATTAGTAGTCATTGTTCATGTTTTTTAAATAAATTTAAAACATTTTTGTTTGTCATGTGAAACACGTGTTTTGAATAGCACTGAATCGGCACGATATTGTGTATAAAGTAATGGTAAATATCCATATATTTTCATAAAATAATTGATACAATCATGTCTTTTTTGGAAATGTTCAGATTGATTTTCTGATAATCCTGTTTGACATGCTGGACATCTAAATTGGAGCAAAATATCATTAAAAATTCATGAAAAATATTGAATTTTAATATAAAATACCTAAATGTCCATTTGGATGTAACTTTAATCGGTGGTTCACGTGTCAAATGAGAAACAAGAAAATTCATAGCAATATCTTCACAATTCATAACTTCATCGACTTTATCACGTATTAATGATGGCATCGAATATGTGTACAGATAGGAATAATACTGAAAAAAATTGTATAATTAGAATAAATATGTCTGCGTAAATTCAACAATTACCTTATGAAAGAAAGCTGCACCAGTTAATATCATCGAATATTCACATGTATAACTAGAATTATAATACCATAATTTTTGTTCGGAATTCCATGAATGAAAACGTGCTGGAAAACCGACAATTAGATGTCGAGCTTCTCTCCAAACTCTGAATGCAAATATTATTTCATCATGTCTCAGACTAGTATCATCATCGATTGATAAAATTGCTTCAGTTTTTATTTCATCGAACGGTATGAAACGATTATTCAATGAATTACGTTCACTTTTTATGACAGCAATGTCGACACCGATATCAGGCCACATTATATCTTCAGATGGAGGCTGCTGTCCATTCCAGACGATGACGACTTTATTTAAATATGGTAAATTCTAGAGTATAAAATATTTAAATGTAATGAATTCTCAAGAAACAAAATCAAAAACATACTTTTAAATGTGATAAAATATTCAATAAAACATTTTCACGTTCATATGTCAATATGACGATTGTGAATTGCTCTCGAATATGGTTACCGCCTAATACTTCTGAAAATTCTTTACCCGAACCACCGAGGCCAGAACCAATAGGTCGAAAGCCATATGATGAACCGATAAATTTTGATTCAGACGGTAAAACAGGGTCAAATGGTAACGATGGAAATGTATAAAATGGTTGTAAATTAATATTATTCCAAATTGAATATAAATGATTCATTATGATTGTATAATTGCGGCGATAACTGAATGATGCCAATGGCGGTTCAATTGGTCCTAAAAATTCATCACTTTCAGATAAATTATTATCATACAAAAATGTATTGGTCATTAATAATAAATCATTTGTATTATTTAACTTGTTCAATAAATCATATTTCGATTGTTTGTAATAATACTTGGTTGGATGATTTGGAGGAGGCAGTGATGGTATTTGCAAACGAAATGTTCGAAAATATGATACAAGTGTTTGAATAAATTGATTTATGGTTAAAAAATATGTTTGGTAATAATATATGCCGAATCTTCTTAATTCAATAATATCATTATCATTATAAGTTTTCAATAATCCATATAATTCAGTTATACGTGATAATGGTAAACGTATTGAAGCTTTACGCCAATCAATGATATCATCAAATGGAAGTTTGACAATTTCATTGGTGATAATGACTGGAATCGAACCTATGAAGGCGAAAAAAAAATAAATAAATTAATTAAATAAAATGATCAAAACAAAAATATTTCAAATACCTGTAGATAATGCATCAAAAAAACGTTTGTAAAAATCATTATTATCAATTTTAGGTATCAAAGTAAATGTTGATTCATTCAATATAATTGTATGATTATCACATAATTTTTTTGTTTTTTCATCACAATCAAATTCAAATAATAATTCATTTTTATTATTGATAGCATTATGTTTATTCAGTAGATTTTTTAATGAATTTTTAACTATGTTCAATTCATTATTATTGATAGATTGGTTCTGGTTTAAATTTCCAAGAAAAGTGAGAAAATATTTTCGTTTAGCTGGTGATAATTTTGGTGTGGAGTAATAATAGAGATTTTGATAATTATTAGAATAAATTTTCGATAGATTCGGTATGATTAAATCAAAAGATTGATAGATTCGTGATGATAATAGCAGACTAGATAATTCGAAATGATTTTGGATTAGCATTGATTTTTTCACATTTACGATTGTATGTAGATCAATGTTAGGATTTAAATTCAAGATAATATGATTACGACCATCACCGTGCCAATATGGTAGCGTATCAAGGTAATTTTGAAATATGATTTGATTGTTAAAATGCGGATAGTTTTCATCAATTATTAGCATATAAATGCAAGCAATTCTCGCATCATTCGTTAGATGATCACTTTGATTGAATTTATTATAAATACTTGATGACACATTATTGTTATTTGGATATAGATAGATGTAAAATGATGAAAATAAGGAACAACGTGAATAATCAAAACAATTGTACATATTACAATGTTGATATTGTTGATTGTGAGTGTTTTTCGATGAATTTTTATCAATTTCATACAATTTTTGAGGATATTTTGGCAATAAATCCAGCGGTCTTTCAATCAATGATCCAACCAATATTTTTGCTTCATTTTGTGCAACAATTGATTGTTTTATATTTATTTGAATATGTTCTAATTCAGTTGTTTTTTTATTTATCGATGATTTTAATCTTTCTAATTGATTATTATGTTCAGTCAATTCTTGAATAATTCTGGTACGATTACGTTCTAAATTGCGCAATTCTTTTAATACTGATGATCGTATACGCAATAGCTCTCGTACGCGTATATTTAAATCTAAATATAAAAGAATAGTAAACAATTAAATGATCAAAAATATAAAAAAATTAAAAATACCATTGATTTTATCCAAATTTTTGAGCGAATCTTCATCATTTTTCATCAATGAATCATCGTTATTATTATGATTCACATCGATCAATTGATCATTAATTTTATTGTTATTATCATTGACATTATTATTATGATCATCGTTTTTAATATTATTATTATTAAATATGAAAAAGAATGTACAAAAATTGAATGCTAATAAACACATTATAAATAAAATGATTATGAAAAATAAACGTTTTATAGTTAGACATTGTTGATAATTCATTTTTCTTCAGTCCAATTTCTTTTCCAATTTCTCCAATGAAACAATCACATAAAATTCCTTGATGATACTGGTGATTATGTCGTAATTTAGATCATTTGTTATTCCATAATTCTTGATTAAATTTGACAGATAAAACATGTAAATAAAGAATTGATATTGTTAAATTCTCCAAAATAGGAATATATGAGAGAAAAAAATCGGTAAAGATTTATACGATGCAAACTTTGAAACAATTTGCAATGTATAAATTTGGTCATTTTCATAGCAAAAAATTCAAATCTTATGAAAAATTAATTGATATTTCAATTTAAAAGAAAAAAAATATAATCTTAAAAATAATGAATAAAAACTTTATTAACATTTTATATTGAATTTAAAAGAAATTTTAATAATTTAAGTGGAATTAAATAATTTGAGCATTAAATACTCTGTTTGTATTATATTATATTTCAGTTGAATTAAATGAATCATCAAATAAATCTTCAATAACGGATAAATATCTTGATTTAATTGAACAACGTTTTAATTTTAATGCAGCAGTCAACATTTCATTATCTGGTGTCCATTCATCTGATACGATCTGTATTTTTGTTGGTATTTCAACTTTTTTCAAGCCATTTTCAATACCAGTAGCTTGAACTGATTTCAACATAATTTCAGATAATTTATTTGTTTCATATGATTTACTATCATTACTGTTTGTACTTTTGACTAAATGTTTAAATTTTTCTTCATTAGGTACAACTAAGGCAACTAAATAGTTTGCTAACACGCTACCAAATACACAGATATGATCAATATAACTACAATTTTTTAATGTTGTTTCTATTTTGCCCAATGATACATATTCTCCATTTGCCATTTTTACCAAATCTTTTTTACGATCAATAATTTTAAAAGTACCGTCAGGATGTACTTCAGCAATATCACCAGTTCTTACCCAATCGATTCCTAAACTTTCATCATTAATCAATACTTCTTTGGTTATATCTGGTCGATTGAGATAACCTAAAAAATTAGCTTTACTTCCTACCAACAATTCACCACGAGGATATGGCAAGTCGTTCGTACAATATCCTCCTTCTTTCCAATCTTCTAGTTTGGCATATACCCCCAGATAAGGCGGGCCAGATCTTCCATAAGATAAATCATCATTGTCCATACAAAAGCATGCACCACAAGTTTCTGTCATTCCATATCCTTGCACTACTGTAGTATCCAATGCTGCTTTTATTATTGACTGCAAAGTTGATGATAATGGTGCACCGCCGACAATGATTTTATCTAATCGTCCTCCAAATTGTTCCCTTATTTTTTTACATAATACTTTATTTATTATCGGAGTTTTGAAACCTAATTGGAAGGATGAATTTATCGATTTCAATTAAAAATTTAAAACAATATATGATTGTGACATTACCTTTTTGTGTCCAATAAATTTTATATTTCATCAAATAATCAAATAATGGAATGTGTAATGGAGAACGTGATTCAAGTTTATTATAAATTTGTTTTTGAATACGTTGCAATACTAGAGGTACTGATATCATAAATGTTGGACGCAATAACATTAAATCAGATTTTGTATTTGGTGCAAGTCCAGGCGACGATTCTGTCAATGTGAATGGAGTTGCAAAACCCATTGGAATGCCTAATGCTAAAATTAAAAATTCACATGTTGCTTCAAATATATGTGCTTGTGGTAAATAAGCAACATAAACATTTTCATGTCCATTACAAATATATTCGGACAAAGTTGACAACATTTGATGACAAACTTGTATCATTTTATGTGATGTTAATTGTACACCTTTAGGAGCGCCAGTGCTACCAGAAGTGAAAACTTTTTGATGAAAAAAAAACAATTTCATCAAAAATCGAATTAATTAATGAGAAAATTTGGCACTTACCAATAAATGAAACTTGATGTTTATCTAATGGTTTACAAACAATTTTATTATCATCACATATTTCACCGTCATGTTCGATTTGTCTTAATGGTACAAAGATTGTTTCATTCAATGGTTGGACAAATTCTTTTTCTTTTTCGATAACTTCTTCAGAAACATTTTCCGCTCTACGATCAATATAAATTATTTTTTTAACATTTTTCAGATCATATTTTTCAATAACTGAACGTATTTTTGGTAATAAATCCCATGATACGAATAAATATTTAGTTTTAGTTTCTTCTAAAGCTTGTGCTATTGCTGATTCTCCAATTGTTGGAAATATATTGACCTGTACTAAACCAGCACGTGCAATAGCAAATTCCATCATTAAATATTCGATACATGTTTCACAAAATATTGCAATCGATTCATTACGCATAATACCATTTGATAATAGACCTTTGGCAATATTATTCTTTCTTTTAAATAATTCTTCATAAGTCAACCAATTATAATCGGATAAAACACGTTTTTTTATTATCTTTCCATCCACTTTTTGTGGTGTTTTTCCATCGGCACCATAAACAATAAATTCATTCAATACACGACGGTAACCAATTGCTTTTCTTGATAATGGTATATATTCATGAAATTTTTCACATATATCATCAATATTTTCAGCAATATCAATAACACTACCATTAAATGATTTACGATCCAATACACTTATCCATGGTGAATTAACATCATTTTCATTCAGCTTTTTTGCACGTATACGATTTGCTTTTTTCAATGTGACTTCAGGTTTTTGTATCAATGCATAAAGAGGTAAAGTTATATATGTATACAACGTTATAAATATATGTAATACTATTAGAAAAATATTTTTACACCAAATTTCGAACATTTTAATGAAGTGGAATTGATTTATTTTTAACAAATCACAATGAATGAGGACAATCACTAGATTGAATGATGAAAAATTAAAATAAAATAATTAGAATGGCGAAAAAATCAATCCTTTTTATATGATTTGTAAATCGAATGACCATTATCAAAAAAAAAAAAAAAAAAAGAAAAAAAATGCATGGCAATCAATCAATTGTACAATTGATTCAATCTATATTTTGATTAAAACACAGACGATTGATTTCCCCTCAATTTTTTTTTTATTTTTTATTTTAAACTTGACAATCATAATTTTCATTGCAAAATTCTCTTTACTTTGTTTGTTTAATTTATAGAAAAACAAGTGCAGAAATTAAAATAAAAAATAAAAAATTCACGTACCAATTTCAATTTAAATCGAATGACATGATTTTTTTTATAAATATTTGAATATTTAGTAAATATCATATAACAATCATGTTAACTAATCTTTATTTGTACGAATGGATTTCGGATGGTTTTTTTTTTTTTTTTGATGATGTTGCAAGAAAGGTTGCATAAAAAATAAAGATGATCTTTAAAATATTTTAATGATTAACCTGAAAAAAATAATGAATGATTCACACAACCAAATGGCTTGTGAAAGAGAAGCATTGAAAATAGTTAGAAAATTTTCGATTGTTTTTGTACTGAAAATAGTTACGAAAATTTTGTACAGCCGAATGTATTTTACCTTTTTCAAGACTGAAATGCGCGTGCGTAAAAAAAAAAGATATCGATGCCATCGATGGCGTCGATACATTTTACAATCGATCGATTGTGGGGGTGTATAATCGATTGGGGGAGCGTATAATCGATTGTTCCGGTGATTGCGCAATCCAATCAGGATTTTAAATTGCTTTAAAATTAATTTTATTCGTATTTTAATTTATAAATTCATATGGAAATGACAAAAATTGAATGAATTAAAATTCAAATAAATCATATATACAATATTTACAGATTAACCATATATACAATATTTACAGATTAATCATTTATACAATATTTACAGATTAACCATATATACAATATTTACAGATTAATCATTTATACAATATTTACAGATTAACCATATATACAATATTTACAGATTAATCATTTATACAATATTTACAGATTAACCATATATACAATATTTACAGATTATCCATATATACAATATTTACAGATTAATCATATATATACAGAAGGGAATTTGGTCCATGCTGCATACATTGGGCGCAGCATGGACCAACTGTAAAATGGTTAGGTAAATGGAAATGTAGTCTTGGACCATCCAGTCCCATATTACACCGAATTGATCTAGAAGATTTGGAGATTCATTTCCTTATATAAATCATTAAATGTTAAAATCAAGCAATTCGATCGCATCTAGGGGAAATTTTTGAATTAATGGAACCAAATCCTAAATGGAAAAATAAGAAGCAAAAATACATAGAATTAGGTATTAGGTAAAACTATTCATCATTATTACCACAATCGTTGCCATCACCATCTTCTCATTCTGAACCATCGTTGCCATCACCATCTCATTCTGAACCAGTTGCCATCACCATCTTCTCATTCTGAACCATTATTACCACAATCGTTGCCATCTCCATCTGCTAAGTGTTCATCATTATTACCGCAGTCAATCGTTTCAGACAATTTGCAGTCAATTATAAGGCCTAATCATAAAAAGAATATCCATGAAATCAGTTTATTATCAAACCAATATTCCATTTAATTGAATGAATTATCTTACGTTAATTCATTCATCATTATTTCGCGAGTTCCGCGATCATTGTTTGGGTCTTCTGTAATGTTCTACGTGTAAGCAAACAGAAAAAATTTATAAAAATCAAAACTCAGACAAAATGGTCTGATATATGATTCTGACGAACTTACAACTTTTTTAACGCAATAATTAAGATGCGGTGAACCATTGTGATAAAAAATGAATGAATTCGCAAACGATAATTCATCCAACTGGATGGAATAATTTTCAGTTAGCATCTCAATCTCATAAATATTCGTTATGATTGGCCTTATAATTGACCACAAGTCGCCTGATACCATTATCTTATTGTCAATCCTGGAAAAATTCTTGGCTTCGAGGAACTTATCGTCCTCTTTCAGCAAGGCTCTTGCAATCCTATATCCCAATTTGAAAGGGCGATCACGAGCCCTAATTCGCTCGTCAAGACCTATGGTGATTTCGTCTTCATCAGCCATAAAAAGGTGGGCAACTTGATATTTCTTGGCGATCGAAAAGGGTACATTCTTGAAGTTCCTGGATTTTCGAATGATAGTTTTCATGAGAGAATGATTGCGTTCATAACGCTCGGTACTATATTTTCGAAGTGGTCCATAAAACTGCATCAAATCGAAATAATGAGACGCGAAATGCGTTTTCGGTGTCATCATTCTCAATTTGATGCAAATATCAATCAACTCATTCACCACTGTTTTCAATTCGTCTAATTGTTCCATGTTAAAGCCAAACGAGAGGAAGATGAATTTCCTCAAAATGAAGTACAACTCAAATTCGTCCTTCTGATTCACAATGATTTGTGGAAATATTTCGATGAATCTGGCCGCCATTTCCACCTTTTGAATACCCTTCCCTTTACATTGCAATTTCCCTTGGGGATTCAAGGTTATGGGTCCATTTACCCATTTAAATTTTTGGATACTTTTCTTGATATGAGAAGTTGGCAAAAAACCCGTCAATTTGGCCAAAATTACGTCCATGATTCTCGGAATTATTCCTTAAAATAAAAAAATGATAATTTTTTGTTTCTAATCATATATAAAAAATACCTTCCGCAACATCATGGAACCAATCAGGTGGCGAAACCTGAAAAATGTTGATTTTCAATGGTGAAAAGGCACAATCAGTTTTTATGCCGTAGAAGCTTCGGAAGTTTGGATAATTTTTAATCATTCGAAGCTCTTCTTTATATTCATCATAAGTTTTGCACATCGCCAAATCGCGCTGCTCAACGATGTTCAGATTTCTATATGTCTTGCCACAATATCGACAGATGAAACCGTATCCAAAAGATCTATTGAGACCTAGCAATTCAGCAATACCTAGATTGTCACCTAGAGTAAAGAATTAATTGTATTAAAATGATAAATCAACGTGTGAAAAAATTTCTTACCCAAGATGTGACTCAAGCATACTTGGATTTTGCGCCCGTTATAATCAATTCCATGCTTGATTAAATCGGTCAAATCGTCAGTCAGTGGCTTCAATAATTGACTGAGTGATGTATCGGAATCTTTTTGGTCAATTGACCTCCATATCATCAATAAATGAATGTCTTTAAGCTTTGTCGTTGGGTTTGTGTTATTGTCAATATCAAGATACAATATGTATATCTTATTTCTGCGATTTGAATCTTGCAACGCGTTGGAAGCGTTGAACTCATCACCATATATGATGAGCCGTAGTTTTTTGGCGAATTTATTTTCTCTTATGTATGGTGGTAATAAATGATCTTCTTCCTTACCGATCAGATCAACTAAATTGTCGGTAATGATGTACTTTTCAATTATCTGTTTGATCGGGATATAATAGTATTTTTTGCTGCCATCACCCACTAGATATTCTTTGGGAGTTATGAAGTTAACCAGTGTTTTTGCAAACTCCCATTGGTAATATTCGGACTTGATATAATTGGTTACATAACTATGCAACATAGTACTAGGATTCACATCAAAATCTCTCATTATCGTATTGAACATAATAGAAAACGATGGAAAAGTGATATAATTCTTAGCCTTGTGGCACAAAATTGACTCACAATTTCTACTGAATTTTTGATAATCCTCATGTGATAAATCGTTACGAGCGCACTCCAAAAAAGTACATTTTTTATTTCCTAATTCAAGTTCGACTTCATCCTCACTATAACTTTCGTATTGTTCGTCCATCTCTGAGTCCGAGTTCGAATCCGAATCTGAATCGTCAAGAGACATTGTTTCTGGATCCATAGCTGGCAACGATGGTTCAGAATGAGAAGATGTTGATGGCAATTGCTGTGGTAATAATGGTTCAGAATGAGAAGATGTTGATGGCAATTGCTGTGGTAATAATGGTCCAGAATGAGAAGATGTTGATGGCAATTGCTGTGGTAATAATGGTTCAGAATGAGAAGATGTTGATGGCAATTGCTGTGGTAATAATGGTTCAGAATGAGAAGATGTTGATGGCAATTGCTGTGGTAATAATGGTTCAGAATGAGAAGATGTTGATGGCAATTGCTGTGGTAATAATGGTTCAGAATGAGAAGATGTTGATGGCAATTGCTGTGGTAATAATGGTTCAGAATGAGAAGATGTTGATGGCAATTGCTGTGGTAATAATGGTTCAGAATGAGAAGATGTTGATGGCAATTGCTGTGGTAATAATGGTCAGAATGAGAAGATGTTGATGGCAATTGCTGTGGTAATAATGGTCCAGAATGAGAAGATGTTGATGGCAATTGCTGTGGTAATAATGGTCCAGAATGAGAAGATGTTGATGGCAATTGCTGTGGTAATAATGGTTCAGAATGAGAAGATGTTGATGGCAATTGCTGTGGTAATAATGGTTCAGAATGAGAAGATGTTGATGGCAATTGCTGTGGTAATAATGGTTCAGAATGAGAAGATGTTGATGGCGATCGCTGCGGTAATAATGATGAACAGTTAGCAGATGGAGATGGTAACGATTGCGGTACAGAGTCATGAACTGTTAACGACGATTCTATTCCCGAGTCTGGAATGTACGCTTCTGGATGTTCTTTTTGAATATGCTTGTACATGTTGCAGCCACTGGTGTAAATTTTTCCACAACAATGAACAGACCGTACCCTTTTTTTATTCAATTCAATGTATTGCTTGACGATTGGCTTCTGAACATCAAGTTTTTTGTTTCGTTTGATCTGATGTAATGATCGACGTATGGTTTTACCTAATTCTATGTATTTTTGCTTTTTATTTTTCCATTTAGGGTTCGATTCCGCTAATTCAGAAAATTTCGCCTGGATGCCATCGAATTGCTTAATTTCAACACTTAATGATTCATATAAGGAAATGAACCTCCGAATCCTCTTGATCAATTCGATGTAATATGGGACTTGATGGTCCAAGACTACGTTCCCATTTACATAGCCATCCAATGTATTAATCATGGACCAAATCCCCCTTGTCTCGCTATTCTCTTCATATTTCAAAAAAAGGATGCATGATGTGAATCTTCTGTAAAACGATAAACTTACTTGAACGGTTTTCCATTTTAAAAAATTTATTAAAAATTCAATTTTCAAAATTATTATTATCGCAATTTTGCTGAATAATAATGAAAATTATGCTTGATTTTCACTTTTATTTGATTAATAATTGAATTAAATCAATCAATTAATCAATTATTAATCAAATAATAATCCAATCATTAATCATTGATTTATAAAAAATTCAGCAAATTTTTTCCAAGTTGGAAAAATTCCTACTGCTTTTGCGCAAAAATCAACATAATTCAAATTTCAAAATTTGAATTACGGCGGAAAAAAACTGTGCCAAATTTACAATTTGCAAAAACTTTTCAACGTATAAACTTTATTCAGACAAGTTGTAGCAGTAACTAAAAAATTTTTGCTAATGCTTCTACCCCAAAATTATTGGCTATCCCCATAAGCCATTTGGTTGTGTGTGAATGAAACCTGAATTTTTCAATCAAAAATTTTTGTTTGTTTACAAATTTCATACCACTACCATGACCGGTCTTTTACTTCTGTATTATTAATGCTACTACCAAAGAAAAAACCAAAAGGATCCATTCATAAACAATCAGTTCAAAAAAAAAAAAAAATGAAAACATTTGTTTTGTCTTTTTCCTGTTCACAACAACACAACGTGTTTATTTTCATTTTTTTTTCAATATTTTAATTAATTGATTAATTTTTAATCAAAAATTTAATATAATTCATCGCTAAAAATGGCCAAATCTAAAAATCATACAAATCATAATCAAAGTTTGTATTTCTTTAACCTTTTTTCATGAAATTTTGATCCAATTAACATTATTTTTCAATTTACATTAATAGATCGCAAAGATCATCGAAACGGTATCCATCGTCCGAAAAAAATGCGTAAGCAATCAATGAAAGGAGTAAGTTTATCCTATGATTAATTGATTCTATTTAAATTAATCATTGTTTCCGTTTTCGTAACCATTTGCCGGTTTAGGTTGATCAAAAATTATTGCGAAATATGCGTTTTTCTCGTAAACACAACAAAAGCCGCGAAGAGCTGTTACAATTGGAAGCACAATTACGTCAATCGAAGAAATAAAATGGAAAAATAATTTTTGACTTTTTATTTTCAAAGATGAAAAATTCTTATTCCCATTCAAATTTCAATGAATTCTTTTCTAAATGAATAAAATTGAATTTTAAATATGGAAATCATGCCCAATTTATGTTTATAATCCGATATTTAAGTTTGACCATGAAAATTTATGATAATTCAATCATAAAACTTGAAATTGCATAATTTTTATCCATTTGTCATTGATTTCAATTCAAATTTCAATTTTCATTATCAAATCAACCATATTTCAAGACTAAAATGCATGTGCGAGACGAAAAAGAAAATTGAATGAAAATTCTCGAAATAACTGAAAATCAATATTTTTTTTCTCATGGTTTAGCATTTAGTAATATATTTGACGCATGATGATGATGTAGTAAATCACGCCACATTTTTTTTTTTTTTTGAACATGTGTATCACGATGTACACCAACCACACGATATGTAATGATCGTATCATTTTGAAATATAAATCAATTTTTTTTCTTGCATACTTTGCAATGACTTCATCACTACAATATATAGTTGATCAGTCATTTAGTCATTCGATTTGTATTAGTTTTAAGCATCAAACATAGAAAAAAGCCGGTTAAACATTGCACAGCATTTCTAAAGTCCATAATTTGTTTGATTTTGGTCGAAATATATCGCGCGTAAATCAATCAATTTATTTGTTTGCTTCAATTTTGATGACAATTCATTCCAAAAATTGATTTGTATTCAAATCAATCCAAGTTTGACATTCAAAATTTTTGATATAATTTAATCTAGTCTTCAAACGAAAAAAAATATGGCATCTTTTATATGGAAATCATCATCATCATTGATTCTTACATTACTTATCTTGATCATATCAAACAGTATTGTCGATTCCGTACCATTTCATTATGATTATGATTTAATAAATAACCAAACAATATTCGCTACCACATATCAATTAAGAGATGGTGAAATAATAACCAAATTACGACTGCTAAATTATTCAGCAATTGAAACTCGGTTCAATCATATTGATTTGATACAGGTTAGTTTTTTCTCAATTAGTGATTTGATTTGATATGACATATCATTAACATTGAATTCAAATTCACATAGATTACACGTAATGAAAATGAAATCATACAATTTTGGTTGACCGATAATCAATTGATCGATTGTGAATATACAAATGATACCAAAACGATTGAAAAATTTCATGAAGAATTCAATAAAGTAAATCCAAACATACATAAAGATACTAAATCATTCAAATTGATCCAGTAAGTTTTTTGAATTATCCGAAATTCAAATTATAATCAGGATTTATCCGTAGAAAATATAATAATTTAAATGAAACAACATTGCCTGAACAATTGAAACGTTTAATTGATTATGAAAATTATGAGAAACAATGTGAAGAATTACATGAAAAAATACAAAAACATTATCGATCAAAAATGGTCGCTAATACGGCAGGATATAACATTTCAAAAAGACGTACTGTATGTATTATATGAATAGCGAACATGAAATTGTCAATTTTAATATATTTGAATTTAATTTCAGAGAACAAAAAGAGATTCATTATTGTTTCCAGGCACTAAATGGTGTGGTAAAGGTTCCAATAGTAAAGCATTTGAAGATCTTGGTGATTATTCATTTGCTGACCGTTGTTGTCGGTAAGATTCATATTAATTCAATTGAAAACTATGAATTTAAATCAATGATTTTGATTGTAATTAGGGATCATGACCGGTGTAAATATTCGATTGGTCCATTTGAAAATCAATATCATCTATTTAATTACAGGTAAAATACCTCAAATACTGAAAATTCCAATAATTTCAATTCAATTTTCTCCTTTCCATTTTTTTCAGATTTCATTATGTTTCACATTGTTCATGTGATGAAAGGTAAATTTTTTTGTTTATTTCATTCAATATTTTCAATGTTGGATGCATTTGGACATGATTGAAAAGAATGATTTCTAATTGATATATAGTTCATCAATAAATTATATTCAGACAACTGTTTTTGACATTTTATATTTTCGAGAAAATTCTCATCATTAAATCATTAAATTGTTGTTTCTCCGAATTTTTCCACATAGATTTCGTTCATGTTTAAAAGTGGCCAATTCTGGTGCAGCAAATTTAGTTGGAAAAATTTATTTCAATGTTGTCAAAACCAAGTGTTTTATGTTTAAAATGTATGACATGTGCACCGATCGTACTTGGTGGGGTAATTGTATTGAAACAAAACGTAGAAAACGTGCCGAATTTCGTGAACCAATGGAATATTGAGATATATATTGAATATGGAATTTGATAAATATGATGGTTTCTATGATAATATTCATTTAAAAAATGAACTGTCATTTGCATGAAACAATCGAAATAAATTTCTATTCAAACTTTCCTGTTTTTTAAAAATTCATATATGTTTTGTTCAATAATAATCATTATCATTTGTTTACTTATTTATTCATTTATTCAATAATTTAAAATATTATCCAAAATA
Organism: Psoroptes ovis; assembly: GCA_002943765.1. NCBI lineage: Eukaryota > Metazoa > Arthropoda > Arachnida > Sarcoptiformes > Psoroptidae > Psoroptes > Psoroptes ovis. The sequence goes on from PQWQ01000001.1 coordinate 664,277, forward strand.
AATATGATTGATTTTCTATAAATAAATATATATTCATGAATAAATAAAAGTTGTCTATTATTTTCAAATATACCAAATTCGTTTCCATGAAATCCAATCGTAGGATGCGCCCACACATATTATCTATGGTTTGATTTTTAATCGTCAATGGATTGAATAAAAGTCGATTATCTTATAAAAGATGTTGTCTATCATTTATATTTGGCCATTTTAGGCCATTGAATTGCCATTAATTATGTGAAGACAATCGATTATTGCTTTTACTTTATTTGATAAGATTATGGCTGTTTATATTTAGGCTTTTTATGATTAATCAATGAATCAATGGTCAAATCCGCCTTAAGCCTTTAGATTCAAATATGAACAAAAAATTTCCAGCAATGATCCTTCATCACAGTACACAAATGCTGTCATCTTTTACACGAGAAAATGGATTCAAATTCAATTCAATAATCTGATGATTGTTGGTATTTTTAAATAAACAAATTTTTAATGATAATTTTTTTCTTAAATACAAAAATAAACAATAAAACGATCAAAAAACGAATAATGTACAACGTAAATGGTTATTTATAATACACAAAATATATTTTCAAAGATGAATTTGAAAGTAATTTGAAGAAAATTCTTTGAAAAAAAGAAAGGGATTTTGTTATTGTCAAACCAATAATATAGGAGACTAGCTAATGTTTGGTGTATGAAAAAATAAGGTCTTAAATTTCTCGAATTCATTCATATCGAAGTTGTATTAATATTTTCACCATCATTACAAACACTGTTAGCATCATCATTATCATCGTGATTTATGTCCATGTTACGTAAAACCATAATGTTCGGTAATGCATTACGACGACGACGCCATTGGCCAAGACATTGACTCTGTTGCCGTAATTGTTCTAGCCATTCACGCATTTCAGTTTGTGTTTCAGCCTATTTTTTTCGGATAAATTAGTACGAATATGAGAATTCTAAATATAAAACTCAATCAAACTAAATCAAAACAAATTACCTTCAATAATAATGATTCTCTTGATTCTAGTTCGTGTATTTCAAAATATTCATCACTATCAAAATCGGTAGCTTTAGCTATTACACACATGGCAAGATTAAGAACGTCCTAAATAAAGATTTGGAGAAAAATAAAGAAAATTAAAGTTAATTGAAGACTAATAATCATCATTGATGAAAGAAAAATGAAATAAAATAACAATACTTACTCGACAAAGCGTGTATCGACCATTTTTTTCTTTAAACAATAATAACATCGCTTCACGATTGTTATCATTATTATTATTATTTGATTTGTTATTTAAACATTGTTGACTTAAACTAAAAGAGTTTGAAAAATTATTAACACGAATCGGACTTTTTGAATTGGATCGACATCGTCGTGCATTCATCGAATCATTGCCATCTAAACAATCATTATTATTTGAATGATGATGATGATTGATGGCCACTTCTAACAATGTATGATTGACGGACGTTGTTTCAATGTTCGATGTATCACTGATGTCTGTTGATACATTATTGTTTGAATTAGATCTTACGATAAGTAATGCATGAGCAGTACAAAATTTCAATGTTCGAGACCAGATTTTCGATGATGATGATGATGATGTTGTTGATGAATTTGATAATGAATTGTTTAGAATGGCATGTGCTGTATTACACCCATTGATCAATGGTAAACCGCTGCTTGTTAAATTTAATTGTTCCGAATTTGCAGCTGTTCCTGATCGTTCCACAATGAATGATAATCGACCAATCAATACAAAACGACTTTCATCTTGAGGCCATTTTAGTAGCTCCAATGAAGTCTTTGTAAAAAAATGTTGACAAAAATTTTTTTAAAATGAAAATTGCAATTATTGAATTAATTGATTTGTTACCTTTTTAAGGCGAACATGACCGAAATCTTCCATCATTTGTTGATTAGTATCATTATTTCGAATACGCATTGAAGTTGATGATAAATTTGAAATACGACGCCATATTCGTGATGTGGTGGCTGCTATCGAACCTTTTGTTTTTTGATTAATATTATCCAAATGTATCTCTAATTTCATTTGTGTTTCACACAATGAATCACAATCAGGATGATGGCGTGGTGTCACTTTCAATAATCGATTCAATAACAATGGATATCTATTTTTTCAATGTCAAATTTGATATTTCAAAATTGATAAAGCATTAATTTGATTTGAAATCAAATAATCATTAATATGTTTAACTTACTTGGTAACTCTTTGAACTGGCACCACAAGAAATGATCGCAAGTTCATGCGACGCAGCAATGCATTTTCCATTTGTGAAACACGTAAAAATATTCTCAGCAATTCTTTTTCTTTTTCCAATTGATTCAATAATAATGATGCCGATGCTTGGCGAATACAATATTTTTCAAAAACGGCAATTTTATCCAGTAAACATTCATTGAATATTTGGCCAATTTTTACTGTGGTTAAATCCTAATCATGAGTGCAAAAAAAAAACAAAATAAATGAAATGAAAATGATTACGTTATGAAATGATAATGATTACGTTACCTCATCTCCTTGTTCAATGGCTGAATCGACAGCATCCTGTAATAATTGTGCCAATCTACAATTCACGTCGATCAATTGTTCTAGATTAAGAAATATATCATCAACTTGTTGTTGCGTGAGCAATCCAGCTTCACTAATAGGTTTAGCGAATTCTTCGAATATGATACGAAGATCACGACCATATTTAAGCTCAGTGTCGACGATTTCAGATATAATTTCTTTACGTTCATTTCGTCGTTTTTGACATGAATGACAAACATAATCAAATGTATGATAATAATGGCCATTATTATTATGTTCATTATTATTTGAATCTGAAATAGCTGAACGATTTGTTCCGAATTCTGATTGCCGTACACAATCACGACAAATTCGATTTTGTTCATCTGAATTATTAGACAGGGTTTTACGGCATCCAATTTCATTGCCAACACCCGAATCATTGCGTTCAATTTTAGAATCGATTAAATTTGCCATTACATAATAACCTGACGAATTTCCAGTCGAACCAAGACTGGAACTATTTGTCGTGATTGTATCATCATCCATTTCATCAATATTCAAATTAAGAGAGACGCCTGAAGTGGCTGAAGATTCACTTGATGAATTACTAATATTACTAACACGATTTCGACGAGCACTTGTTGATGCGGATTCATTGGCAGATTTTGTTGTTGAATTATCATTGTTGATTGCGGATTTTTTCTTAATAAAAAATACTAAACTTTCTTGATAATCATCAGCCATACATAATGAACTATTGCCTGAATCATCGTTTGCAAGATAACCAGATTCGATGTCTTCATTTGTAATATGATTATCAGTATTATTTGTGGATCGATTATTTTGATCGATGCCAAAATCAATTGTATCATTTTCAACATCATTATCATTATGAAGTTGACGTGCATCGTTTAAATAGTCTAAAATTCCATCCATATATGGCCCCGAAAATGAACGTTTAGGCTCATCATCATTGTTATGATTTGTTTTATCATTATTTTGATTTAATTTCGTATCGATATAACAATAATCTAACTCCTCATAAATATGATCATCTATTTCAGATTTTTGTCCATTCGCCATCGCTGCCATCATCATCATCATACGATTATTCATTTGCATCGAATTATTAATTTTTGATTCATTCATATCGATCAAATCACTGTCTTTCGAATCATTTCCAGTATTATCGTTATTATCATTGTTCATATGAGAAGAATTATTCGGATCAGAAATATTCTCATCACCATTATCATTGCTTTGTTTATGTTGATTGTTATTGGAAAAATTCAATCGTTTCACTGAACATAAAAAAAATGAATGAATGAATAAGAAAATAAAGGGTTATATGAGAAATCATTATTGGTACATTGTTATTATTCAATTATTGAATTATGTGTGGTATAGAAATATATCAAAATTCAAAAATCAAATCAAATACCTGATAAACGTTTTGAACATTTTGGACTATTTGAAAATTTTTTCGCCAACAATGATCGTACACTGCCTGTTGAATGAAATTTATTTGAATTTGATCGGCTTTTATTGATTTCAATTGAAACATTATTCGATGATGGCGATGATAATAATAATATTGAATTATCATTTTGTGATAAACGTCTAGCTGGTACTGGCGGTGGTAATTTAGATGAATTGATTGTTGTTGCCGGCGTTGTTTTTGTGGTTGCATTGTTCGATGTTTTCAATGTATTTAAAATTTGTTTATTATTACCATTCAAATCGTTTATTTCATTATTTTGATTATTATTCATATCATCATCATCATCATCATCATCATTGTTTGTACATGATTTAAATAATTCATTGCATTCTGTTTATTGTTTATTAAGGCAATAAAAAAAATGAAAACAAATTAGATTTAAATAAAAATAATAATAAAAGTAATTTTCAATCGTAGAAACATATTAAATTTCAAATAAATTTAGGACAATCGCAATAGCTGTCATGGGAATCGAGATCAATATTGATATCTACTAAATATCGAATAATACAATAACAAGGACCGCAAAAATAGCTGTAAATCAGGACTGTGATTCGGTTGGAAAAAACCGAATAATAAGCTAATAGCAGATCATAAAATAAATAGGTAGAAACTTGCTCATAAAATCAATTAAGATCAAGTTAGGTCACGCCATTTTCCTTTTTGACGCCAGGCGTCAAATTGATTGACAAACATTTTCACCTGCACATGACAAAATACAAAGTAAAAAGAACCAAGAAAATCTTAATGGGCGACAAAGAAATCTTTGACCGAAATTTCCCATGTCAAAAAATTGTCAAAAATAAAATTCAATTAATTGTAAATAACGATTCATTCACATATGTGATACGCTTCAATCAAAAGATAATTCATAGGAGAAAAAAAACCCATTCATTCATACAAATGAATAATTTAATAGTGATCACCACCCTGTGAATATGTGATATATTTATGCGAATCTATTTTTAAAATGTAACTTAAAATAATATTAATCAAAAGAACATCATGAACATGAATAGCAAACAATAAAGGGTGACACTTGTTGCGCATAACTTACAAACACAACAGACAAATTGACTGACAAATAATTAAAATACTTGTCTGAATGTGTTTGATGAATAATTTAATGGATGAATTTACAGGGTTTAAAGTTTTTATTTAGAGTTTAAAAGTTTAATTTCTCAGTTTTATAGTTGAATTTCGTTGTTTTAGAGTTATATTTCGTAATTTTGAAATTTAAAAAATTAGTTTTAGTTAAAGTGAAAAAATTTTTGAGAAAGTTCCCGGGAATTCATCAAGGTAGGCATGTAAAGTTTACGGGAAGTTTCCCATTTTGGCGGGAAAAACTTCGAGAAACTTTCGTAAACCTACCTTGGTGAATTCCCGGGAAGTTTCTCAAAAATAACCTAACCTAACTCACCAGGACAGTGTAGCATAACTTAACCTAACTCACCAACACAGCATAGCATAGCACAACCTAACCTAACTCACCAACACAGCATAGCACAACCTAACCTAACTCACCAGCACAGCGTAGCATAACCTAACCTAACTCACCAGCACAGCGTAGCACAACCTAACCTAACTCACCAGCACAGCGTAGCATAACCTAACCTAACTCACCAGCACAGCGTAGCACAACCTAACCTAACTCACCAGCACAGCGTAGCATAACCTAACCTAACTCACCAACACAGCATAGCATAGCACAACCTAACCTAACTCACCAACACAGCATAGCACAACCTAACCTAACTCACCAGCACAGCATAGCATAGCACAACCTAACCTAACTCACCAGCACAGCGTAGCATAACCTAACCTAACTCACCAGCACAGCGTAGCATAACCTAACCTAACTCACCAACACAGCAGGGCATAGCTTAGCCTATCTTGATACACAGATATTTTTTCCGATTTATATGGTCATATTTATCGAGACAAACAGAAGAATATTTCACAATATCATTGATAAAATATGTTTACTTTGTCATGAATCAATTGACCGATAGTGTCATGATCATTTGCATTCATTGTACGGATATCAACAAGAAAACACCGCTTGTCATTGATCATTGAAATAATTTTGCGAAATTGATTTTCGTTGGTCAACGAATTCAATGAAAAGAAATGACAAGTGACCGGTCAATTTTCTTTAAGATTCAAATAAATTCAAATGGCCTCTGCTCTGAATGACTTTTTTTTGGGTTTCCTAAGTTTGTTTTCATTCATATCTTGGCGTCACGATTCAAGGTGTGTTTATGATGATCGTTTGTGTGTGTGTGTTTATGGATGTTGTTTTAAACAGATCAATTTTTTTTCTTTGTTAATCTGTCGATAAAAATTCAAAATATTTAATTCATTCATTCGATTCATTCAGTTTGTCTTAAATTCAGTTTGTTTCTATTTACAATTCGTGACTTTTAATAAACAAACATCGGGATTTTTTGTTTCGCTTAAATAAAGATCATTGAAATCAAATAAAAAAAAAATCTTTTGAAATTATTTCTTATTTTATGAAGAAAAATAAACAAATAAATAAATAATTTAACCTAAATTCATTCAAAAAAAAAATGTTTAAATGTTTCAATTATTATTATTACTATTTATTCATAGATAAGAATATAAAAATGTTTTACCACCCGAATATTTTTATTTATTTGAATAAATAAATATTTGTATAAATGTATTTATGATGATTATTCATGGAAAACGCCCACCATGAACTAATTGTTGTTGAATGATTGAATGAAATAACAAAATATTCAACATTTTCTTTGAACATTGATTCAGCACAATGCACACACATACTGCACACACACACGATTGCAATAGCTGTAATGGTCAAAATATCAATCATTCACCATTATCATGCACATTAAACGTTTAAATGTTCAAATATTTCAAATAAGAATTTTCCTCCTTACATCATATCATATATCAATCAAACACCTGATTGTTTACTTGAAACATTTTTTTCTATGAGAAAAAATAAACAAAATAAAATAAATAACCACAATTTATTTCATTTTGTGATGAATCGGTCAATTAAAAGTTCATAGGAAAAAAAATTAAGATTAATTTCGTGACCTTGAACAATTTGAAAAATGACCATACAAAACGATTTGTAATGTTTAATTTGGGAGAAATATTTGATTATACAAATCGAATGAATCGACATGTAAAACCAGAAATATCATGGAATATCATCGATTATCTTGTCTGAAAATGTTAAGATCGGCAAAAAAAAAAAAAAAAAAAAAATAAAGAGGGGAATTGAATTAAATTTATCCTCATTCTATCAATCAATCATGAGCTCGATCAATGTATATCAATCAATCAAGTAAAATCCGAAAAAAAATAGAAATAAAATAAAGGTCAAATATAATGGCATAAACTTACCGTTGGAATATTTTTGAATGATATTATTATTATCATTATTATTATTATTTATAAATGATGTAACAACATCATCATTATTATCATTTGTAAATATTAAAATATCATCCATTGATCTTGTGATTGTTGATGATGTTGTCGACGATGATGTTGATGATAGATCAGGTGAACGTGAAACATCATCATAATAACTACAATATTCTTCTTCATCTGTATCTGTATCTAAATCATTGTCCATATTGTTATCATCATTTATAATATCAATTTTAATTTCATTTAAACAATCATCATCATCATCATCATCATCTTCTTCATGTATTGTTTCAGACATAATTTGACTAGTTTTTGAACGTGAACGATTCGAATTGTTATTATTTGTTGTTGTTGTTGATGATGATGATGATGATGCTGTTGTGGTTGTTGTAGCTGTTGTTGTTGAAGATTTCATACGGAAATGTACATGTTTTTTTCCTTTTACTGAAGTATCATCACTTAAATTATTATTATTATCATTGTTAATTTCAATTTCATTGTTAGATGTCAAACAATTTGATGATGATGATGATGATGATGGTGGTGGCAACGATGATGATGATTGGAATGATGTTTTCTTTAATATAGATTTAACACCTTGATTTAATCTTTCTTTTAATTCATTTTGATATGATTTATCATCATTTTGAGCTGATTTTATCCTTTTATCATTATTATGATTTCTACTTATAATCTCATCATCATTATTGTTTTTAGATGTTTGAAATTTTGTTGATGATGATGATGATGATAAAGTGGTGGATTTATTTGAAAATAATTCAATTGGTGGTGGAGGTGGCGGAGGCGGCGGTGGTGGTGGTGGGGGTGGATTACTTTTTGGACGTTGTACATTTAATGGTGGTGATTTTTTACGCATTAATGATTGATCACTTTTTTCATGATGACTATATTCTGATATTTGTGATGCGTTTGTGTTGTTGCTGTTGTTGTTGTTGTTGACTATTATGTTTTCATCCATATCATAATCTGGTTCAGGTTCATCAAGTAATTGTATTGATACATTTTGATTTGTAATATCACAACATTGCTTGGAAATATTATTAACATTTTGTTGATTAGTCGTCGTACGATTTAATGATGAATCGGAATTTGATTGTGATGTTGAATCAAATGACCATGATGATGATAATGATCCACTTGAACGTGTACGATGTAATGGATTCGTTTGTGGTAGCTGATAATTGTTTGTTCGATTAATTTTATTTCTATCATTGTTATCGTATACACCGGTGGTCATTTGACTATAAGGACAATCGACGATCGATGAATAAATTGTTTGACCAGCAATACGAATACTGTTTGCATTAGTGAATAGATTACGAATCAATCGATTTGTTGTGGCTGCTGTTGCTGTAGCTTTTTTATCTTTACAATCTGGACATTTATCTTTATCAAATTTATTATTTATGTCTTTATGATGGCCATTGTTGTCGATACTATTCGAATGGACATTTTGATTAATTTTCAACAATGAATGACTAGATTTAGCTGTAACAGTGGTGGCTTTACATTTATTTTTATTACGTTTATTCATCATTCTAATAGTTGAATAATCTGCATCTTTTTGTTGTTGATTATTAGGTGGATTAATTTTTTCATCATTCATAACTAGTTCATAAGGGTTAATTGGACATTCTAATATTGATCGACGATTATTTTTATTATTGTCATTTTCAATTGATTGATTATTATCATTTGAAATGATTGATTGTTGTTTTTGTTGATCATTTTGGATAGAAGTTAATGTTATTCTATCCAATGATTTTGAAACATTTTTCACTCGACATTCGTTGATTGTATTGAATGGTTTTCTCATGTTTCTATTTATCGATGTTTTTGATTGTGTTTTGGCATTCAATTGTTGTTGATCGGTCGAATTGTTGACAACTAATGAATCATTCGAAATGGAACGAATATTTTCATTTGGTTTATTTTTTGATGGAGCAATTAATTGGCTATCATCTTCATCAAAATAAGAAGGTGCCATAAATGTTGATCCGACTAAACCACGGCAAACACAAAGACTATCCATCGAATGTGATGATGATGATTGTTTGCTTCGATATTGATGTTGTTGTTGTTTTTGTTGTTGGCCACCGATAGAATCACGTACGAATAATCGGGCCAATGAAGGCGGAACATTTGTTTTCGATGTAGTAGACGACGATAATGTCGTCGTATTCGTATTCATTGCCGATAATACATGTTGAGCATGTCGAGAATTTGTATGACGAGCTATTAATGTATGATCACCACTAACCGTACCATTATGATTTATCAACATCGATTTATTCGTTTTTGATTTACGTTTCCATGTGAACAAACCATTTAATGTTGATGTAGATGAAGATGGCTGCGGCTGCTGTTGTTGCTGCTGATGTTGATGTTGTTGAAGAAATTGTAAATATTGATGCTGATAACCATTCATTACGTTCATTCTTAAAGAACGAACCGTATTAAAATGATGATGATGATGATGATGATTTTGATTATTATAAACATTATTATATGCTAAATATGCTGATGTTTGATTAATCATGGCCATTGTTGTTGTAGAATTATTATTATATGATTTGCTAAGTGTAGACTGGATATTAGATTTACGATGTTGTCGATGTTGTTGTTCCATTATCACCAACAACATTAATATCACCACCAATACAATGAATTTGATCACAGAATTCGCAGCTATCATCAATTAATCATTGTCATTATTAAGAATTGGCATTGAATCTATCTGAGAAAAACAGAGAAAAAAACATGAGAATTAATACAACTTCATCTACAAGACTGATCGAAAAAAATGATAAGAATTTGAAATCTGAATATTTTGGTTTGGTTTGAATTTCAAAGGTCAAAATTCAAGCGAATATACAAAGTCAAAAGATTAACATTGGAAAGAATGTTAAGGTGAATAAACGAAAATTTTTATGTTTTGTTTAATCAAGCAAAGAACAAGAAGAAGAAGAAGAAGAAATAAACTTGAATCATAATAAATAAACACATAAACAGACAGTACACATATTCAAATCTAAAACAATTTTCACATAATCAAATTTTATACATAAACACCATAGTAAACATACATGAGTGTTGGACATGAGAATTTATTTTATTTACATCAGTGTCGATGATATGAATAATTTTTCAAACATTTTCCATGCAAAAAAAAATGTTTAGAAATGCAATGAAATTGCCAGTAATGAAATCATTTTTTCCATTGATTTTGACCTCAAAGTCGGCATGAATTGAATTTGAATTTTTTCCAAATGAATTTGATTTGAATTTTTCGAGTATTTTGAATTGTCATTCGTACAATTATTCGTTCAATGGGAAATGAATGGAAACAATTTTTTTATTTTGACAAAATCTGTAATTGTTTTCTATTCTTTCAAGATGAATTGATTCTACATTTGATTGTTTTTGTTCATTCAATCATTCAAACTCATTCGTTGATCATTTGATCTATTTGGTGTCTCATATTCATCGATTCGGTCATCAAAGATGATATTAAACGATGCAAACAAGGAAAAAACAAACAGAAAAATAAGGAATCTGGTTAAATCTTTTAATGGTTGTCATTATCTAAGATAAAGAAATGATTAAAATAAATAATTACTACCCTTGAACTTGAAACCCAAATTTGAATCGATTGTATAATGTGTAACAGGTGAACTTTACTGATTTGAAAAATGCATTTATTCAATGTAGATTATCACTAGTATTGACAACGTAAATTGTTTCCTACCATAGATAATACGATCATCATTAAATTGAATCATATTGTCAAATGGCCAAAACTAACGAACGAAAAGATAAATTGATAATATTAAAAAAATATTGAAAATCTCTGCTGCAATGGTTTCCCCATTATATTCAAATGATAATAATAAATGAATCAAGGATTTAATCTTTTTTTAAATAATTTTTTCATTGAATCATTGAAATCATTAATTTGACAATGAAATTTTTTCTTTTAAATCCTAATGGATGCATTATAATGCATTTTTCTATTTTCTGGATTAAATTCAAAGAAAATAATGGTAATGATCGGACAACAATAGGTCATTTTGTCCACCATTTTTTTCAATCGATTTAAGAACAACGAAAAATGAAATAAAAATTCAATTTACAAAAGAAGAAATAATACAAGAAAATGGTCATCATCATTTGCCGCTAACGATCATCTATTTCAAATTCAATTCAATTCAATTCAAAAGAAAAAATAATAATAATTTCAATGTTATTTCCCGTTCCTCAATGATGTCGATTGTCAATTTCGAAAATGTGAATTTTCAAATTGCCATTCAATTTTTGAATGGCAATTTTAAATGGATGGATTTAGATTTTTGATTTTCGTTTTTTTTTTTTCAAATTCATTAATTTAATTTCTAAATTTATGAATCATTTCTTTTTCGATGCTTCGATTCAAGTCGATTTGGCCAATTGGTCATTTCATAATCGAGCAAAACTATGCTTGGCCGATGATTATTTGATCAATCATTTTTTTTTAGTTTTCTTTGACAAAGAAAACTGAAAATCCAATGACCAAACGTACAACGAAAGGGAAAAAAACCATGAAACATGTCCACATCGAAATCAATCAATCAATCAATCACGCACGTTGCACGTTTGTCATTGATTTATTGAAAATGCATTGAATTTTTTTTTTGAAAAATTCATCGATTCATGTGCATTCAATCCATTCAATCATTGAATCATTCGGACAACGACAGCAACAACGAAGAAATGAAACGAAAAAATCAATTATCATTCAACATCGGGCTATGTGATTTAATGATTTTTAATTCTATTTTCATTTCCATTTTACATTTTTTCAAATTGAAAATAACACACAAGTTGTATTGGAATAATTGTTGAATTTTTTGGCATTTTTTAATAATATGCATTGACAAATAGCGTTCGTACACACACACACGTGAGATTTATGATTTTGCATTTTTCAATACAAATTCGACTGAAAATATACATGGCCTAGACCTCGATTATTTTTGTTTTGGATGATGATGATAATGTTGAATGAATGATGATATTCAATTTGAATGGTATTTCTTTTCTTTTTTTTTCAATTTTGTTTGATTGTGACGATGATGATATATGAATTTTTAGATTTGATTTCATTTCATTAAACATTCAACATTTCAAAGAGATACGTGCCCACGGTTTTGTTTATGGACATTAAACAACATGGAAAATAAAGCAAATGAATAAATGAATCTAATCAATGTGTGTTTGTCAAGATGTGTGTTTTACTAGGATGATGATGATGGCGATTGTATCTCCATACATACATACAAACACACCGAGTTGTTTTGTTTTCAAATTCAAGTGTAAAATTCAATGTTCATTCTCCATTCAATTTCAATAATACATGATGTCGTTTTCATTTTGCTCCATATATTCTCTATGGCACGGCACACACACATATCGCACACACTCGCTCGATGCTTTCAAGTGAAATAAAGCTAAATTGGATTAAATCTTTGAATTGAATTTATTCATCATTTTGTCTTTTTGTTTTTGTAGAAAATAATGACGATGATGATGATGATAATCGACATTTATATAATCGACAAATGTAAAACAAAAAATATGTACAGAACCATATATGCCCACACACGATCTCAATTGTTTGTTTGAAATAATGATTCTTTTGAACGAAAAATGTAACAAATGAAAACAGATTCATTCTATTCAACCATTATTAAATCATACACCAAATAAAGCAAAGATTTGTACTCATTAATAAAATAAAAATGATAACAAATAATGATAATTGGGCCATGAATAAGTATCGATGGACCAATTTTTGAGTCCAAAAATATGTTTTTGAATGATGCGATTTCATATAAAAAAAAATAATAATGAAAATCATACACATCATCATGCACCGTTGAAATGAAATACGATTAGCTTTAAGCCAATCAATATGAATTTTATATTGATTAATCAATGACAATTTGCTTAAATGCTATTTTCTAAATGCAAAAAGAAATAGAATTAAATTAATTTCATATTCAAAAAAAAACCAAATCAAAACGAATCAATGTCAAACGATTTAAAAGAATAATGGAAAATGACAAAAATAAAAAATTCTTCGGAAAAAATGAACAAACGAACAAATGCTGCTAATTCCTTACAATGAAAAAAGAAAAATGTCAATGACATTGATCATCATATATGCCATAGCGCATAGCAGCATCAATGGCAACAACAAAATAAAAGAAAATTTAATTCTCACAAAAAAAATGATATTGTGTAAATCCTATATAAGTATTGATATTATTAATATTTTTCATATTTTTAAATATTTCTTTTCAAAATTTTCAATTGAAATTAATTATTACTTTGAGAAATGAATAATGAAATAAATGAATAATAATAATAATCTTGAAGAAAATTGAGGTCAGTAGTAGAAAATATCTGAAATCTATTGAAATGAATCGATGAAAGGAATTAAAATTAAAAAAATAAAAAAAATTTCAAATGTGATAATATGGGTTTATAATATAATAATCGTTATTATTATCATCTTTATTATTATGATGATTATTAAGATATTGTTGAAATCTTATTATACAAATAAATAACTAACAAATAAACAGCATAATAATAGGAATTATTATGCATTAATATTTAGATAATTTTCAAATTATATGAGATGAAGAAATGGAAAAAAATTATTAATTTTCAAAATCTTCGCTTGATAATGAACTAATAATAATGCACCATTTATAATCCATAAGACTATTAGATTTGTTCAGTGCGAATAAGCAAATACAACACTGAATAACAAATATCGTAGAATAATAATTAATTATGATTAATTTGTTAATGAATTTTTCGATGAAAGCACATGAAATTCAAGTTGAGAAAAATTGAATTGAAAATTTGAAAGTAATGTAATCATAGAATGAAATTATCAAAGGTCATAATCGTTATTATCGCTATTAATAAGATTGATATTATCATTGTTATTGATGAAAGATTTATGCAATTTCAATGTTATTGATACGTAACAAAACAATGAAAAAATTAATAAATTAAACACGCACACCATACAGAAGCTGTGGATTGAATAATATATTATGTTTAATTGAATTAATATGAGAACAAAATCAATCATTGTGATTCGATAAATATAAATATCTTTTGTTTTCGTTTATTTCTCGTTTTAATTTTAAATTTTATTAATCCATTTTCAATGATCTAATTGATTATGATTGATTGTAATTGCAATTGTTTGCAATTATAATCAATCAATTTATTTTTCTTAAAACTTTGAACAAAAGAATGCGGACAATGATCATTAATGATGATCATCATCATCATTATTTCTGCCACATTTTTCGAAATAATTCTTTGCACACACACACACACACACACACAATAACTCATTATTAATCACGATCAATCGGTTATTGAAGAAAAAAAATTGATTAAAAATTTAAATCATTTCTTTTCTTAAAGGTTCATGATCTTTGATTTGATTGATTAATTAATCAATCTTTTGAACAAAAAAAAAGTGTAAAACAAACAGAGGCTAGATGTATATGAGTTTCAGTTGTATTTCAATGTTTTTCAACAAAAAAATTTCAATTGAATTTTTTCAAAAAAATTAGAACAATCTAAAGGTATTTTATCTTTTAAAAATATTAGGTTGTCCCGAAAGTTTTTGCCGATTTTCAAACGTTTTTCAATTAGTAAATCGACAAAAATTTTCGGGACGACCCAATAATTTTAGGACAAATCATTTATTTGCATATCCTTGAATTACATAATACAGATTAATGTATTGATTGATTAGAATTTTGTTTTATTCAAAAGAAACATACACATTGAACAAGCTATAGATTTTCGAATAAATTGAGATTTTTGAAATCAATTAAATCGTAAAATAAAATAAAATTGATGAAACACTTGACTAATATGAATTTATTGAATCAGCTTAAGAAGCGAAAAATTGGTGAAAAGGATTTTTGAAAAATTTTCGGTATTTGGCTAAATATAACTCATCATTATTGTGTTGATGATTTCTTGGAAAAAATTGGTCAAAATCCCTAAAAAGTTTGGGCCAAAAGTAAACAAAAATATTTCGAAAAAAAACAAACAAGTGGGTTTGAGAAGTAATAGAACAGTAATGGCAGCACTGATGGTAATCCCGACACAATCCAAACACATTCAACAATCATTTCTCAGGTTTACTTTTTATTTCATTGAAAATAATAATAAAAAAATGAATGAATGGATTTTTCGAACAAAGTTAAATACAGACATCCATCCATTCAATCAATTTTATTGAATTAGATTCGTATTTCAATGTGATTATATCTATTTAAAAAAAAATCCCCACACTCAATTCAATCCACCTTTGAAATGCATTATCATCACTAAACAATTACAATTCATTCAATCAATAAGTTTAATATTCAATTTCAAAAAATATTTTTTTTTTTAAAAATTGAAAATGAATTAAAAATAAATCATCATTCATATTTGATTGACGTGTTTGATCTGTTTATTGTTTTTTGTTCGATTCGATTGTAATTGTTTATTTAATAAGGATTTACCGTGTTTTCTTTTCTCGTTTAAACATTTTCAAAAATGGATTCAATAGGTTTAAAATAGATGTTCAAAACGAATGGATCAAATAGAGAAATTTGAGATTTAAATTGAATTTTCTTTTTAAAAACTTATTCATTTCTCGAACAAAAAGCTTTTGAAGAGATCAAATAATCAAAAGATTTGTTTGATATTTGCTGCTGTTGCTTTTATTATCATCATCATAATCATGATTTATTTTTCAATTCACTACCGTTTGGAATGCGGATTGGTAAACAATTTTTATATCCAAAGTAATTTAATAGCTGAAATCGACTACAAAATGTTCAAAAATAGTTTCTGAACATAAATTTCTGTAATTTTCTCTGCTTCAATCATCGAAAAGCGAAAATGCTTAAACCCTTTTTAACTCGTCAGCTCGATTGCCTGTAGACTGTTAATCATCATAATCACGGTGCCTACCGTTCGCCTACCGATCGCTAACGCTTATCCACAACCGAATGCAATTATCAAATTGATTAAATTTGATTTGATTTGATTCGATTGTTGTTGTTGTTGAAGCGTTTAAGGTATGATGATGGAAAAATCATGGGAAAAAAATGAAATTTTTGGCCATTAAAATTGTGTTTTATTTGTATCTATTTTCATTTCTATTTTTTTCGACCAATAAAATTAGCGAAAATGTTCCTGGATTAAACATTTATTTGTCAAATAAAGCAAAAACGAATGAAATCGTTTACCACCACCAATTCAAATTTAGTTTGTTGTATTTATTAAAGCATAAAGACATTAATCATCATTTGATCATATCATTTATTCATTTTTTTTCATTCATTCATTCATACATTTTTGATGTTTGTATACATTCAATGTATTTGATTGTATAGCCAAACATTTTGTAATTACCTTACATCGATTCATTTGCAATGGAGAAAAAAAAATGTAATCAACAAAATCAAACAACCAACAACAAGAAAAAAATAGAAATGTATTATAATATTATAATCCAAAAACCTATTGGATAATCTATCAAAAAAAAAAAAAAAAAAAAAAAAATGAAGAAAACGCAAACAAATGGCTATTGGGCACTTTGATAAATTTGTATATTAAAATATCATTAAACATCATTTGTGTCTACCAAATAATAATAATTGATCAATGAAATTTGTTGAAAATAAAAATAAAATAAGATTCAAAGAAATCAAAATTTGATTTTTGTTTTACGATAGATTAGATAGATTGAAATCAAATGATCAGATTCAAATGATCAAATAAAATGAAATAAATTGAGGAAGTAATTCGAATCGAACAAGGGTTTCATTCACCTACCCGTGACACCAGAAATGGCACCAAATAATAAAAATATTTAACTGAACAAATAGCTGAACAAATACAAGTACTATCAATGATAATTATGACTATAATTGAAACATTTGTAATTATAATCATCATCATTATCATTATTCGTTCGTTTTGATAATTATATATCATTGATGACATTTCATTTTTTCGTTAAATTAATTGTTCTTACGATACTATTATTACAATCATTTGTAAATGAAAAGTTTTAAAGCAACGAGAGAAAGAGTAAATTGAATGAATGAATTGCATAAAGCAACAACGAATTACATGTCGTAACATATTACGAACAAAACGAATCCATTTTGTATATATGAATGTGTTTGAATTACGTAAATTATTTTTTTATTTTCTTCAAAAATTTTATTAATATTTCTAATTATAAACTATTAAATAGTGAAGAAATATGAACCAACGAACGAATAATGATGATGATGAACTTGATTATCAAAATGAATACACAAATAAATAAATATGTATGTATGCCACAGTCATGCATACATTTGCATATATCAAATGTGAAGCATATATGCAACCGGATCTGGCGTCCGACCGTCCGACTATCCGCTGACCACCGTTGCTCAACTTGCCATTTCAAATGAGCCAGCTAGTCAGCCAGCCAATCGGCCAACCACCTTGTAACATTTGATTTTTGATTTCATTTCATTTGAAGGGAAAAATGATAAATCTAAATATAATTAAATCTGTGAAATAACAGATGTGATCCGGTCATCATCATCATCATCATTATCATCATTATTTCAAAGGTTGTTGTTTTTTTGCAATCGAAATGATAATGATTACTGGTATATTTTGGAAAAAAATGATGATGATAAATCTTTTGTTTTTTTACTAATGATAATCATAATTATTCAAACAAAAAACAAGTAAAATAATATTAATTTATCATTCGTACAATTTGAAATATATTTGCATTCAAAATCCAAAACAATGACAAGTACAAGGCTCGAATAAATTTCAAATGATGAATTTCTGTGAGTCAAAAACTGCTAAATCATCTCTCTTAAGATTACAAAATAATGTTTTTTTTAATACAAACGACGATATCAGCGGTGTTAGTGTTGGCCAATGATAGATAATCATTGTTTAATTAATTCTTTATTTTTGTTTCAAATCATTTCAATTGTTTTTTTTTTGTTTATTATGAGGCTATGTTTTATATTTCAATTTATTTTGTTTTACTTTGTTTAAAATTAAAATTGAAACAAAATACAAAATAAGAAACTTGAGAATGACAAATCATTTTCATTTTGTTTCAATTCAATCTATAGTCTCTTCAATTATTCAATTAATCTTTGGAAAATTTTTCGCTAAGATCTTTGTACAACAACAATTTTACCTTGACATATTATATTAAGTAATAATATTGTAATCATCTTAGATATGTGACATTGTTTCAAGTCATCATCAACAGATTAATTTTCAATCAACAGCAGCGATGATGAAGCATCCAATGTTGTTCAATGTTTTTTTATTTTTCATAAATAAAAATAAACACAAGAAATTAGGTTTCATTTTGCTTGAAATTTATCGATTTTTAATTCGTAATCACTTGATGATATAAAATACTGTCAATGTAAATTGAGTCAAAGAGAAAATTGAATTTGGAAAATTAAATTGTATAAATATTAATGGTCAGTATTTCATGAGAAATAATCATTATCATCATCATCATCATCATCATTATTCAATCGTAATCATTTTAATCATTCAATATATTTCATCATTTTGCTGCTATTATTATTATTATTATTATTAGCACATTGAGCCAATTGAATTGATTATGAAAAAATTGCTACAATTTTAAAAAAATATTTTTTTTACACACTTGGAATGATGACATTCATGTTATTTTGTGATTTGATAATTTTTAGTTTTAATTTTAAATAGAAATTACAACATAGAAATCTCACAAATGTCAGGGAACGAGTTGAAGATTGTAATTTTATTTGTAATAATAATCATTTATTGTGTAAATCAGTAACAAACAATACAAATTATTCATGATTATTCATATCATAAATGTCATGAATAATCATTAATGTGTATAACAATTGGATGATCAACATTTATTCATATTCATGGCACTTCAATTTAATTTCTACAATTTCAAACTTCCGATTAAATTGAAACAAGGAACAAACAAACAATGAAAAAGGAATTTTAATTGTATATATGTGATAAACAATCATCTGAAATCATTGGTCAATTTTTCGATTGAAACAATTGTCTTGAGAAAATTATGAAAATTCATAATTATAACTTGTTATTTCAATTTTCTCAAAAAATGATTTGTATTATTATATGATAATTTCTTCGGAAATATATTTTTTTTTTTTGGCATTTCAATCATTTTCAACAATCCGAGATTAATTGTAATGTATAATGCAGTCAAATACACTTATATGCCAACACAAACACTAATACCAACACACACACAAGATTAACACCACTACTGGTGTTAATCTTTGTGAAATGTAATAAAAATTTCTTGAATTTTAATTCCAAGAAATGCAAAAAAAAATATTACCTGGGCAAGAAAACTCGAAGAAAAATTGTCGAAGAAATTGGCCAGAAAAAAATCGAGGAAAAAAATGTTTGAATAAAACCCGTTTACCTCGAAGATAATAATAATAATAATGGTAATCCCTACAGATAAGGATGATGATAATAATAATAAAAATAATGATTCGTGATGATGATAATCCATTGTTTACCTGAAAAATTGGTAAACAATTTCAAATAAATAAATGAATGAATAAAAGGCTAAATGGCTGGCTAAATGAATGAGAGAAAAACCTGAATTTTTTTTTGGCCAAAAAAAAAATTCCAAAGAATTATTCATTTTTTCTTGTCCATGAATAGGCATAAACAACAGCAGCAAACACCAACAACAACAACAACAGAACCTTTTTTCGATAAACTGATCTTATTGATCGATCTATCATTGATTTATTATTAAATTGATAAATGAATGAATGAGTGAAAACGGCTTAAATTTTTAATAATTTTGAAATTGCATTGAATTGAAATGATGAACAGCTAAAAATCTGGTATTTTCGATGCTTAAAATATGAACATTAAAGGATGCTTACAATGCTTGCGCAGCCTTTGCTTCACTCACTCATTTACCGATCCTCACCATTTTATCCTCATCACCATCTCTTTATCATAATCGGGTAAATGAAAAATTAAAATAAATAAATAACCTCATTTCATCTGAGAGTGCCACAACAACAACTATTTTAAATTCCACATACAAACACTCATATACTGACTCAAGAACATCGCCATACATGTTTTTTCTGTTTGTTTGGTTGATGTTTATATCCCCATTGATGGTAATAATAATAATAATGATTATCAGTGTCTGTAGGTCAACCATCAACCATCAAAATATTGTTGGATGCGCTTGTATACGAGTAACATTCAAATAAACAAACTCAAACGCACACACAAAGTCATCAGTTTTAACCCATTCATCTGCATTGAGCATCCAGTTTTTCGACTCTTTACCATCTTCATCTCTCTCCAGTTTGCACATAATCATTCATGTATCATCATCGTTAAATTGATGATGATACAAAATACCTTCATACAAACAGATGATAATTCAAACGATTTTGTTTTGATTTAAATATAATCGTTTCAATTAAATAACAAATACAAGGACTTTGTTGCCGTTTATTTTTCAATTTACACTGATAATTTCAAAACAATGTCCAATAAGTACACACACACACACACACACACACACACATGACTAATCTAGATTTTGACAATGATAATGATAATGGTGATTACGATGATGATGATGATGATGATGATGGCAGAGTGAAGATGATTACGATGACAACAACGATAGCGGCGATGATGACCATCAAATTTGATCGTGGTCATAAGAAGATGAGGAGAAATTGGTGAGGAGAAATGAAATCAAAAAAGAAGTTCAAAGTTCCTTTTCGATTGAAATGAAACTGATTGAAATTAATTTAAATTTAATTCAAATATTTTTAAATTTTCAAATATATTTTCCCCTCACCATCATTGATAATGACAAGAAAGCGGGACAAATTTTTTGTACAATTTAATTTGATAACTGGTGATTTAAGATATTAATTTTCGATTTAAAATCATCATTTGATTATGGATTGAACCATGGAAAATTGAATTTTCGAGAAAAACATTGAACGAAATATTTTGATAAAGATAAATCAAAGATAATTGAAACAATAATTGAAATAATAAAGTCGAAATAGTCGTGTGAACAACAACAAAATCTAAATTTAATTTTTTTTCTTTAATTTTTTTTTTTTCTTTTTTTTTCTTAATTATATTATTAAAATTAATTGTTTATGATAATCGTTGAATTTGGAGATATTGATAAAATGACAACCGATTTTCAAAAAAAATGTTTATTAGCCCGAGAATGGGTTGAATTTCTTGATAAATTAACAAATTTGCATGGCAATACTGGTATTTCAAATTATCGTAAAGATTTGGCTAATTGTGCAACGTTTATCAATGAATTGGTATTTTCAGCTAAAGCTGAAATTGAATTGATGAAACAAGACAAATGTAAAGCTAGCCCATCTGAATCTTACGCACAAATTGCAAACAATATTATTGATAAATCTAAAACAGATAAGAAAGCAGAACATTTTTGTATTATTGAACCAGATGAAAATAATCATATCGTTGATTCCAACCAAACAATTTCTTGCTTAAAAGCTATTGTATCGAATAAAAAACTTGCAGAATGTGGAATCAAAGTTAAAAAACCTATTCCAATTAGAAATAAAAAAGCTATTATCAAATGTGAATCAAAAACTGATTGTTTAAATCTTACAAAATTGATTAATGAGTCAAAGTGTGGTATTAAGGCAAAAACACCAGAAAAGAAAAATCCTCGCATTCAAATTCTTGGTATTGAGAAAGATATTGTTGATTCTGATATTGTAAATTTTATTACTGCGCAAAATGATGAGATAAAGGAATTGTTGAATCGTGAAGATCAAGGCATGAAATTAGTTTTCTCTAAAGCTGATCGTGTTGGAACAAAATTTGTTATTCTAGAAGTTTCGCCGCAATTGTGGCAATTATGTACCAAACTTGGAAGAATTTTCATTGGTTATAATTGTTGTGTTGTCAAAAATAAAATATCGATCAGGCATTGTAATAAATGTTTAAGATTCGGTCATATTGAAAGATTTTGTTCAAATCAACCAGTTTGTGTCAAGTGCTTTCTTAATCATCCTACAAATCAATGTGATAAAACTAATATCAAACCATCTTGTTATAATTGCACATGGTGGAATAATAATAAACAAAAACAAGTCAACGTTGAACATTCTACTTTTGATAGAAAATGCCCACAATATATTGCTACCGTAGAAAAATCATCAAAATACATTGACTATGGATATTAATGAATCAGTCAGGAAAATTTCATTAAAGGTATTACAGCAGAATGTTCAGCGTAGTGTTGCATCTTCACAAAATTTAATTTTGAATGCCAATACTGTCCAATCAACAATTTTTTGTATTCAAGAGCCAAATTATTCAGATGGTAAAGTTAATGGTTTTGATGGTTACAATGTTGTTCATCATTTGATATCACCAAAAAGTGCAATTATTTATAAAAATATTGATTTAATTGTTCTACGAAAGTATTTATCATCTAACTGTGTTTGCGTAATGATAAATTGTTCTATTCCAATTATACTTTGTTCTGTTTATTTCTCATTCAATGATGGTAATGATCAGTTTACTCAAGATTTATCAGTATTAGAAAATATTATAAATGATTATATAACATATCCTATTGTTATATCAGGAGATTTTAATGCTCATCATATGGTATGGGGCAGTGAATATAACAATTATCGTGGTGAACTTGTCATAGATTTGATAACCAGAAATAATATGATTATAATGAATGATGGAGCACCAACGTTTATTAATTTACGAAATCAAATTAGTCATATTGATTTGACATGTGTAAATAATATTGCCAATTCAATAACTAAGAATTGGGCAGTTTTGAATCTTGAATCAGCATCTGATCATCGATTGATTTCATTTGATCTCACGACAACTGCGATATTTTCACCTGAATCAATAACACGAATATTTGTTACAAAAAATATAAATTGGTCTCAATTCATTAATGATATCAAAAAATGGATCCCTTCTATTAAAAGAAAAATTGAATGTTCTTTTGATATTGTTCAAATGGATAATACAATAACATGCTTGATGAATAATTTGAAAGAATCATGTAAAAAATTTTTGCCAAGAATAACAACTAAATCTCATTCATTTATGCCACTTGAATTAAGAAATTTGCATAAGATTTTAAACAATTTACGACGACGATTCCAGCGACAAAAATGTCAAAATGCACGAGATGCTTGGCATGTACGATATATTGAATGTTTGAAACAATATAAATTCAAACTACTAGAATATAGAAAGAAAATGTGTCGTGAATTTTTCACTAAGCAAAATGGCAATACTATCTGGAAACAAGTTTATAAATATTGTAAACCTTCATCATTAAATAAAGAATTGACCACAATAGTTGATGATTCTGGCCAATGGACAACTAATGTACGTGAAACAGCTGACTTATTATTGAATAAATTTTTCCCAGAATCTACTGATATTTCATCAGATGAAGAAATTGAAAATTGTGATTCATTTGAAATTGTCAACGATCCTCCTTTCACCTTGAATGAAGTTGATCATGCTATTAATTCTGAATCTGATTCAAAAGCACCTGGAGAAGATGGTATTTCAGCAAATATTATTAAGACAGTTCATAAAACATTTCCAGATTTATTTGCTGGTATTTTTAATCAATGCTTTAATCTTGGACTTTTTCCAACTTGTTGGAAAGTATCAATAGTAAAAATTATACCGAAATCATCAAGTGTTAACAATTATAAAAATTATCGGCCCATTTCTCTTTTAGCAGTTCTTGGGAAAATTTATGAATCTCTTTTGACCAAAAGATTAGCTCATTTTATTTATTCACATAAATTATTGTCTTCATCACAATTTGGTTTTGTTCCACAAAAATCTTCTGTTGATGCATTGATGTGTATAGTTGAAAAAATGAAATGTACACTAAATGAAAAAAGATTTGGCATATTTGTTTCTTTGGACATATCAGCAGCTTTTGATTCTGTTTGTTTCCATCTGATCAGGAAGAAACTAAGAAAAATTAATATTCCATTCAATTTATATAATTCATTTGCTGATTATTTGAAAAATCGTAGGGCTAAACTACCTATTCAAAATTATTGTGCAAGCAAATCTTTGACCCGTGGCTGCCCACAAGGAGGCAAGTCATCTCCATTACTATGGAATGTATTTGTCAATGATATTTTCGATATATTTTTGCCTAATGGTTGTCATCTTCAAGCATTTGCTGATGATTTCATTTTGTATTGTGATCATCGTGATTTGGAAATTTGTGCTGCTCGTATATCTATCGCATTAAATATGATAAACACATGGGCAATAGAAAATTGTCTTTCATTCAATCAATCAAAGACGATTGCAATGTTGGTGACTCGTCGTCGTAAAGTCGTAATGCCTAATATTTACTTCAAAAACTCGTTGATTCCATTTGTAAAGAAATTAAAATATCTAGGGGTAGTTTTGGATTCAAAACTTGCTTGGAATGATCACATGAAATATATCAAATCAAAAGCATTTTCTATTTATAATTTATTGAAGAAAAAGTTTGGCTCTAATTGGGGGTTGAATTATGAAATTTTACGTTTAATTTATTTGAATGCAATCGAACCAATACTTACGTATGCATGCCCGGTTTGGCATTATTCAATGGAGAAAAATATTTGCAAATCTGTTCTCATGTTTACACAAAGAACTTTTGTTCTTTCGATGATTAAAGGATATCGTACGATTTCTACGCAAGCTGCATTGGTAATTGCGAATATTGTTCCGATTAATATTAGAATCACTTATCTATCAAACTTATATCGGATCAAGCATTCGCTTTATGTACAGAATATATCTGATTATTCATTTCAACTGCCAATATCATGTGATGAATATTTTCATCCATCAACAGATTTCAATTACATTGTTGATAACTGTGATTTAGATCATGATTTTCATATTTATACGGATGGTTCGAAAATCAATGGGCATGTTGGATGTGCTGCTGTTATATTCTTACCGAATTCAAACAATGTTGTTGATATATTAAAATTTCGGTTAAATGATTATTGTTCAGTATATCAAGCCGAACTTTTCGCCATATGGAAGGCGTTGGAATGGATAAAAATGAAAAATTGTTCTGCTAAAATATTCACCGATTCTTATTCTTCACTTTCATCATGCTGTTCATCACTTAAAAATGATTACTTGGTCCATAAAATTCAAACGTACTTGATGACTGTACATACATGTATGTCATGGGTGCCATCACACTCAGGCATCAAAAATAATGAATTGGCTGATCATTATGCAAAAGAATCAACCTCAGTCGCGGAGGTCTCATATGACAATTGTTCGCTATCATTGGCTAGGTCTGTCTTGAGTAACATTGCGTATTTTGAATGGGATAGCGAATGGAGATTGTCTGCTGTTGGTTCTACCACCAGGCAATTCTTTCCATCCGTCTATGACCGTTTGAATAGCAACCTTGCGCCTTGCCATGTTCTCACTCAATTTTTGAGTGGGCATGGCAGGTTCAAGGGTTACTTGAGCAGATTTGCCCTTGGTGATGCGAGGTGTTTCTGTGGACATCCATGGCAAGATGGTATTCATCTTGTTATGGATTGTCCACGATTCATCAAAGAAAGAAACTCGTTGGAGACAACAATACAACGACATTTGTCAACAAGTGTCGTTGAGGTTGTCTCCAACGATTTCTCTTTGCAATTGCTTACGGGACTTCTGCGGCTGATATATAGAAATTTGTAAAAAAAAAAAAATTAAACACCTTTATACCGAAGGAATAAAGGTTTAAGAAAGTGTCAATTAAAAAAAAAAAAAAAAAATTGAACGAAATAAACCGTTCAATTTTCATGTATTTACATTTATTTATTTGGAACATTGAAACATCGTGAAGAAACTTGATTCAAAAACCAAGACAAAAAATGATGGCAAAAAATGAATCAATTCCATCAATTCGAACACAATAGACTTGTGCAACTAATTTAGATTCACCATTTTTGGTGAATTCCAGAAGAAACATTCCTTCCATTCATTCATCGATTGGTTGATTGATTGAATAATTGAACAATATGTCCAATTATTGGAAGGGAATGTAGGTGATAATTGATTGAAATTTTCACTTTTTTCAATGATTTTTTTTTTCGAAAGATTTCAATTCAATTCATATCAATTAATTATGGAATGTATATTATGTAATTCTATTTGAAAATTGAAATGAAAATTTCAATTTCATATTAATTTTGTTTTCGGCTTGATTTAATGAACTCGTATTTCGTATTATAAATCATTATTTTATTTAGTTTCATCAAAATCATGGAAAATGAAAACAATTTGAAACAATAGAAATTGTATTCATTTTTTGTTTTTGCTTTTCGTTGATCTCATTCAAAATTTCAACAAAACAATAATGATTTCAATACTATTCAACAACATACACAGACACACACAAACATAAACATAAGTCATGACAAATTGATTTGACACAATGGAAAATATCGTGTATATTCATACAAATAATTTACATACAATTCATTCATTCATTTAAATATTATAATTCATATTCATGAATTTATTATGTAATGGAAATGAGGATTTTCTTTTAAAACATTGTTTGCAATGTATGGTACTACTTGATCGCTGCCGTATTTGATTGTTGTAAAATTGATTGACTGATATTTAATTTTCATTTGTTTGTAACACGAAGAAGAAAACAAATGGTCAAATTACAAATTCGCAAGATTTTGAGATAATTACAATTATTACAAAATTTAAGATTATTATCATTACAAAATAAAATAAAATAACTTACAGGAATTATTCTTTTGTGGAAGAAATTGTAAGATTATAAATTACAGATTTATTATTATTTAATGAAATTGTGAAGTATGAAATGAGAATCAGTTGTTTTTCTATGAGAAAAATTTTAATTTGAAATTTTCAAAAAAAAAAAAATGTCCGATTATTATTATTATTATTATTATTTTTTTTTTTTTTTTTTTGAAAATTCATTCGTGATGATTTGTTTTGTGCTGTTGTGGCAATGAATGGCACAAGAAATGAGATGTGATTTGCGATGTGATCAGATAACAACAAAAAGCCAGAAATTTAAAAATTTGAAAAGGTGAAAGTTAATTGTATTTGTTCACAATTCATTTCATTTCAAATTCATTAATTATAAACAAATTATGACGTTCATTTGTGTTTTTGATAAAAAATTTTTTCAGAAAAAAATTAAAATTTAAATACTTTGACACATGGTGAACATGAAATTCGTTTTGAACTTTATCATAAATATATGACAAATGCATTTGTACAACAAAACAAACAAAACGAAAACGAAACAAAACAATTTTCAAATCATTGTAGATTCAGAAACAAATGAAATCATTTGAATTGAAGAAAAAAAATCTGATGAGAAAAATAAATATCAT
Source organism: Psoroptes ovis (assembly GCA_002943765.1). Classification (NCBI taxonomy): domain Eukaryota; kingdom Metazoa; phylum Arthropoda; class Arachnida; order Sarcoptiformes; family Psoroptidae; genus Psoroptes; species Psoroptes ovis. Next base: position 692,392 of record PQWQ01000001.1, read on the forward strand.
TAATTATTGTAATAATGAATGAATGAATAAATAAATAAAACTAAATTAGTTGTTGATGAATTATATGAATCGTTGTTGGTATTATATGCTCTTCAATATGCTTTCATATATTATATAATGATCATAATATGAGATATTTGAGGTGAAATCAAGTTAAAAACCAAAAAAAAAAAAAAAAAAAAAAGAAGAAAAAATCGACCTTCGACCCTGGATGGTCGAAATATAATAATAAATCAAAACTATGTATGAACGAACAAATGAAAATCAAAATAATTATTTCATTTTATTCTTTCTTTTCTTTTTGGGCAAAATTCACCATAATAAACATACATCCAGAGTTGTCATTACACTCAACACATGAACACAAACACAAATAATAAATGAATAATTCAAATTTTTGAATATTAACGATGATGGCAAAAAATCAAGGTAAAAAATGTTGTTCACATAAACACAATAATAATCATAAAAAGAACACAAAAATCATATAAACTTTAACCTTTACGAAATATTTCATTTATTATTGAATATTATTCATGAATGTTGAATCAAGATAAAGAATTTTTATTCATTTATTATTATTGAAATAATGTGTTGTAGTTAGATGATGATGTTTGCACACTTGTTGCACACATATAGGCACATTGATTTGAAAGGTTGTTTGTTTTGTTTTGTTTTAAATGTTGATCAAGATGAATGTAAATGTAATGTAATGTAAACACACACATAGATATACACACAATACACAGGTTATTGGCCAAATTTTCAAATAGAAAAATATTCAGATTCTTGAACAATTCAATTCAACAAATAATAATAATACAGTCTCAATGATCACTTGACAGAACCACACACAAGCACATAAATACAACACACTCAATACAAGACTAGAATTGGCATTTAAATTGGAATTTGTTCATTTGTATTTGCTTGATTTACATGAACACCAGTGAAGCATCGATTAAGCACGAGCATTTAATTATTATTTGAGTTATTTTAATATTTTGTTCTTGATTCAACATTGAAATTGCTTTGAGTTTTTCAATTTTTGTCGATATTGGATGAACTTTGATGTTTAAAGATGATGATTAAAGAGCTTGATTTAAGCTTGATACATTTTTTTTCGTTTTTCAAAAATTGTGAAAACAAATTTAAATTAATTTTCAATTTTTTTTTTAAATTTTAATTTGAATTTATTTTTTGACAGCAAAAAAAATGCCTTTAGAAACATTATGATACACTTTTCTTGGACATTTTCAAAACATTCAAAATAAATCGAATAATATCAGATATGAAATAATTGAGCTCAATTACTATTTATTTGATTTTTTCACGAATAAAATTATTTGAAATTAATTTTACATTTCTTCAGTGCAGTACACAAACGAATGCATATAATTAGATCAAATATTTTTAAAAAAATGAATATTTAATAATAAATGTTTATATTTATAACTGAAGAAAAAAACTTGAACGAACCACCTAACGTATGGATAAAAATGATGATGATGAAGATGATCATAATCAAGACGACGATTGATATATATTTTTAAAATGGTTCAAAATTTTATTTTGAAATTTTTACAAAAATAATTTTTTTCGAAATCAGATTAATTGAATTACAATTTGAAGCTTGAATTTTGTACTATTTTGTTGTCGTACAACAATTTCAATTAGTAAATGTTTGCACATTACAGATGTGACATTGATAATTTTAGTTTTTTTTAATGAAAAAATTTGAAATAAACAAGTAAAACACACACCGAGTCCTGACCAAACACTGCCACAAACACTCGTGATGATATAACGGTTTCTATCGTTTGAAAAATGTGGAAAAATTTTGTAGAAATATACCAATGTATATCCATGTGAGCACCACAATGTATTTTGTGTGATCATTTTCAAATAAATGAATGATGAAGATGATGGAAAAAAACAATTTTTCTCTTTTGTTTTTTCAATTGAAAATTTCTCTTTGAAACAAGCAACATTTTTTCCTAAAAATTTCTCCTCGGTATTATTGGCGTCTCTTACATTCATTTTGTTAAAATCAAATTGAATCAAATGGAAAAAATTAAAAAACATTTTGGCCATTGAAATTACAGATTGATATTAACAGTGAAAAAAAAAACGAAAAATGTGAATTGAAAAATTTAAAGATGTACAGCAAAGGAATTCAAGACATCAAACAAACTGAAAATTCATTTAAATGAGAAAAAATTCCAGTCAAACAAACAGACAAAAAAAGAAGCACAACCACTTGTTGCTTCACATTTTGTATTGTTTTTAATGAGATTTAATTATTGTTTTGAAGAATAATTCCATGATTGATTTGAAAAGGTTTGGTCAATTTGGTTAATTTAATAATGAAAATTTATTCGAAATTCTTCAATAAACACTCACGCACAGATAACAGGAATCTTATTCATTCATTATCTTCAGAAGGAGTAATTAAATTCAGGTCAAAGCAGAAAATTATGAAATATGGATTGAATTTTTATAATTCATACTAAGTATTCAAGTAGTATGGAATAATTGACAGGTACCGAGTAGATTTTTCATTCCTTTACAAATCAAATTAATAGAAAAATGATTTTTTTATTTTGTATTAATTCATGAATTTATTCAATCAAATGTTTTTCATATGAAACATTTCATTTTATGAAAAATGCTCCAAATTATTCAATTCAATTCGGCTAATGTATCAACAACAACAACAATAAATCATTGAATCACGAAATTTGGATTGTCATTTCAATGATAATATCTATAACTAATACCATCTAATACTTCCAGATAAAAATGCGGCGAAAAATATTTACAAAATATCAAACTGCCAAAAAAATGTGAACCGGAACAAACAAAAGAATGTAAAAACAACAGAAAAAAAATTTTTTTTTTTCCCAATTCATAAATCGGATTAAAAATGTCCAAATAGAAAATCATGATGATGAAAATATAGTTAATATAATAAATGAAACAACGGTGGTAACATTACATATATAACAATAACAATGATAATAATAATAATGTTCAAAAAACAAAAACAAACTTGTTGACAGCTGAATAATATGTTTTAATCAAAGAAAAACAAAAACAAAACAAATAATAAATAAATGAAATGAAATCAAATCAAATAATAACAATGGTAAAAAGGAAGAAAATATTTATCATTTGTGTTGAATGATAAATATTTGTGTTGAATTGTTTTTGATAATGTTGTTGTACGTACTGATAAATAGGACTAAACAAGAGCAAATATCACAAAGATATGAATTGAAAAACTATGGTGAAAGATTGATTATTATGTGTCGGTGTGTGTGTTTTATGATGATTTTTATGAATTATTATTTTTGATTTGATTCAATTTAATTCAATTCAATTCAAAAATTATGAACATTTCTTCAGTGTGTATGCTTGGTCTTGTAAATTGTTTCATCAAAACATATTATTTGTTTACTTGCTTTACTGGCTTTACATTGTTTTATTATTTCATTTTCATTTTTGATTATTATTTTTATTTATTTATTTTTCATTTTATGACAACATAAACACAGAAATAATAATAAAAAATAAACAATTTATTGAAAATTGAGCTGGTTGTTCGAAATGTATGTAGAAAAACACAAACAAATTGTTGTTGGTAATAATGTGATCATTGGCTATGATCGTCGGTGCTTGGCATACTTTATTTATACCCTTTAACAAATATTTCATGTGCCAGAAAAATTACAGTTTTTAAGATAGTTCAATTTTTAAGAAATACAAAGAAAGAAGCAAGCAAAGGTAATAGGGAGGAGAATGTGCCAAAGAAGAACATAGCTATTTCAACACAATTGTCAGTAATAATAATAGTCAACGACAACGACTACAAACATCAAATAATAATAATAATTATTGTTATTACACAAACAAAATCAATGTTTAATTCGTGTCATTTTAATTGTATGATTTGAAATTATTATTATTATTATCATTATTATGATTATGATGTAAACACACACACACACAATTATATTCATATGAATTTTATATGAAAAAAACAACAAAAGACAAACAAATATTTTATTTTCAAAAATTATAATTCACATCCAATACACACACAAACACACACACAAGTGATTCAAGTGATGATTTGGTATTTATGATTTGTATTTGATTTGAATTTGACCTGGTTTTTTTGAATTTTGTCATTGATTTTTTTTTTTTTTTTTTTTGATTGAAAATAATTAAAGATGATAATGGAATGCGAAATCAAATTCAAATATTAATTAAATTGAATCAAATCAATTAAAATTGATAAAATCAATTCAAATCAGTTCAATCAAATCAATCAAGATCAAATGAAAATAACAATGAAAAATAACGAAACAATCAAAACAATTTGACAATATGACTTTGAATTTGAAATTTTGAAAATTTTTTGAAAAATTTCAAATCAATCATCAAGTTTTAGAGAGTAAATCAATCAAAAATCTATGTGTAATAATCATTTGAGTCAAGATCGTCATTTTGATCGTCGATCGTTAGATTCAATTCAATTTCAATCTCTCAATTTGTTTCAATCATTCATTGTTTCGATTCATTTCAAACATTGTTGTTCAAAGAACAAAATTTGAAATGAAAAGACTTTTGTGTTTTTAATCATTTAATTTCATATCTGTTTGTGCTGTGCTGTGATTAGATACATCAGCCAAATAGATAATAGAAGATTTGGCGTTTTTTTTTGTTTTTTTTCTGGGTAGGCCCTGAGTGTGTGTGGGAGTTGTTTGCTTCGAAAAAAATGAATCAAAATGACGATAAAATGAAAGCTGATAGAATCTGCGAAACGATGATAATAAACAGCCACAAAATAACTGGAGAAAAATGGCCGAAAAAAAAATGAATGAATTGATTTTTGCTGTAATCAGCAGTAGCCATTTTTGAATTTTGAAAATTTTCAACATTTAATCTGCTGTTGTTTTGTTTTAATTTCTAGCCTTTTGTTTTTTTGTTTCCGGAACCTTTGTGTGTGTGTGTTTTAATATTGTAAATACACAATTTTTTGGCTGAGTAAAATGAAAAAATTTCCTAAATACAAAATGATGTTAAAGTCACGATTGTTTTTCATTTTTATAAATATTTTTTTTTTTGATTCATTTTCATTTATTTCTCTTGCTATTTAAAAATATTTGCCGTGTCCGAAAAGTTTTAGCCGATTTTCATGTGCAACTCTATTTGATTTGAGCGAAATGAACTTTTCGGACAGCCTAATTACATAGATAGATATTTATGTATTAAAACAATATTATTAATGATAATGGTGATAATAATAATAATATAAATATGAAGAAGTATTTAAAATAAAAAACAAAAAAAATATGAAATAAAAATTTTAATGCTCAATTGTTGATGCATTTTAATTGTTGAATATAAATAAATGTGCTAAACCCTTAGACAATCACAAAACAATGCGTAATGATGATGATGATCATAATCAAGAATAGTTGAAAATTTCAAAACAATAATGATAATGATAGATTGGTGATGAAAAATGATATAAAAATAAAGATAAGACGTTCCATAGGAACCAAAGTGATGCCGATTGTCATTTATATATGAATGAATGAATGTATTATGGAATAGAAAAATACTCCGGTAGACATAAGCGGAAATATTTTCATTAAGGAATTTTTTGAAAAATATTTTCATTCAAATTTCGGTGAAATTGTCGTTTGAAATTAAATAAAAGAAGACAATAAAAACCGTTGGACACTTTTTGTTTTGTTGCTTTAATATGATCATTTATCTTTATTTTCGACTATTTGAATTTTTCATTTATCATTATTATTAAATTCAATGGATGCAAATAGCAATTTGATGACAATTTTCTAAGCTTAAAATTCAACTGTTTTGATTCAAAAAAACAATCATTTTTCAAAGTTTTGAAACCTTTCAAAACAGTTTGAAAAATGAATTCATTATAAAAAACTATGGAAAAATGAATCATTTATTTGAAATTTGAAATTCAAAAGCTTTTGGCATCAAAATTGAATGTGAAAAATTGAAAAATTGAAAAATTAAATTTGATCTCTTTTTTTTCGATCGAGTTTTTGAATTGAGCTGAAATTTTCAACCATTTCTCTGCCGATGTATCAAAAAACTAATGGCATAATTTTTCAATAATAGCCATCGGGCTTTATTTTATTCAAAAATTAAAATTGAAATTGAACCAATTTTTTTTTTCTCAAAAAAATTCGCAATGAAAAATTTCCAAGCCATTTGGCTCGATACAAATATGTGTGTATGTGTGTGCGCGCAACCAATATTAATCAAAATGGATTGAAATCAATGAATACAAATGATAATGATGATGATGATGATAATCATCATTAATTATTCAATAATGATAATGATTATTCGAATAATCATTTTGAAATGAATGAATGAATGAATGATTAGATGGTTGGCAAAAGAAAGCCCACGATTGAATGAATTCATTTTAAAAGAAAATTTCATTTTCTTTTTTCAAAAAAAAAATTCAAATTCAAATTCAATTTTAATTTTTCAATCAATCATTTGTTCAATAGTTTTGGAGTTTTGTCTTTGATTGATTCGCATTAATAATTTCATTATTATTATTAACATTATTATTACATAATACAATCAAAATTAATTTGTTTCCAAGAAGAAAAACGAAGAAGAAGAAGAAGAAGAAGAAATGGAAATGAATAGAAAACTAATGATAATTGCTTTTTACCTGTTGCAAAATGAACGAAAAATAAGCGAAAAATATGAATGAAATCAAATGAAATTGGAAAATTTTCAATTAATTTTTCTAATCCCAAAAGTGCTGGAAAGATTAACCGAAATGCTCAAGATTAACCATCATAATGGTGTAATGTAATGTAAATACATTTAAGAAATGAAATTAATTTCAATGGTTTGAACATGAAATTGACGATTATGATGATGGTGATGATGATGATGATCGAATGATCATAATAAAATATGATCCATGTTTAATAATAATGAATTTTTATCAAAGCAAAAATCGAAAAAATCGATGCATTCATAAATATAAATCAATAATCAACAACAACAATCAATTCAATCTGAAAATGAGAAATGTGCGTAAACATTAAGCCGGAAGAATTGATTGAATGTTTTGAATATTTTAATAATCGAAAGTGTTTTCACAATTTTTTCAAAAAAAAACAAAACAATCAAACGAAGTGAGAGTGGACGAAATGTGTTTTCTGTTAGTGAAATTGATTGAAATTGAATGATTTGAAATTGAAATTGATAACATTTTTCAAGATTACGGATTTATAGCAACAGGTTAAATTGAATGGAAGATAAGACTTACACTTTTCAGCGAAAAAAGCAAAACAATCACCGATTGAAATTGATATCATTGACCGAATCTCGAAATCGAAAGGATCAATCGATCGATTGATTGATCGATTGAGGCGAGAAAAAAAAATCGTTTGTATCAAAACAAAAAATCCCGTATTTTTGATCAAAAATGTACTTGAATTATCATTATTATTATTATTGCCATTATCTTTTAACACCTTTATGTGTTGTTCATGTTATCATTATACATAGATTATTATCATTACCATTATTATCATGAATGATTGATAAGATATAAATGATAATAATAATCATAATGAATCGAAATGATAATCAAAAAAACGGTTATCAATTGTGAATTGAAATTCAATTGATACTTTCAATCTGAAACATCAAAACATTCAATTTTATCATTGATAATGATAATGGTGATCGATAAAGGCAAAAGATAATAATAAGGATGATGATCACTTGTAACCGATGATGATAAAATGATAATAATAATAATAATCAAAAAGTACCGACATGATAACAATAACCGTTGATCATCATCATCATCATCGGCCATTCATCATCATTAACATCAATACCTGAAAATTCACACCTTACGAAGTGGTAAAAAAGCGAAGAAGAAATATTTCATCACTTTTTGCAAAAATCAATCAAGCAATTATCGATTAGATTCAAGTTTGAAATATTAAGAATCGTAATTTTAATTATCAAAAAATTATTTGGGCGTTTTTTTAGAAAATATTTTTCATTTATAATAATGGGTCGTCCAAAAAGTTCTTGCGCATAAATCAATCGAATGTCCATTTGAAAATCGGCAAGAACTTTTCGGACAACCCAACCATTTGATCACAAATAAGTTGTAATTATTTTTAACAATTAATTATTTATTTCTTCGTATTTTTCTTCGAAATTTCAAATTAATTTCATTTATGATTACACAGGTAAACAACAGGCACACACACATACATTTGCCAATGCTTTGTTTCCATACATTTCATCAATAATCATTGATTTTTTTGCAAACATCTGTTGTTGTTGTTGTTGCTGTTATTTGTGGTTTGTTCGATCGTCGATCATGTGTGTGGTGCGTGTGTGTCGGCATGAATAAATGGTGGAAAAAAAACCATATGCGAATGAATGAATGAATGAAATACTTGTCACGAATGTGTATTGATAATTATTATTATTATAATTATCATTCGTGGACAAACACACACAGAAATGAAACAAAACAAATGAATGAATGAATGAATGAATGGATGGATGGATGCTCGAATTTTGAAATTTTTAAAAATCGACAAAATTAAAAATCTTGTACATTTTAACTGATTTTCAATTATTTTTCATCCACCATCATCAATCCACCTCCTCTCGTGGTATCACCTGTTGATTCAACTGTATTCGATATGAATAAGGATACAGCGTTATTACACTGTGCGTGTGGTCCAGTTGCGAATTGAAAATTGACAATTTTCTTGTCACAAATTCGTCGACAAATATGCAAACAATTTTTCTGGTCAATTTTCAAAAGATTTTCCATAAGTTTTACATAAGATTACAAAGGAGATTTGTTCATGCGTTTCAATAATGCGTGGATATATTCCATTTTATTGAGAAATTTTGAAATTTAAAAAACTTGAAATTTTTATTTTTTGCATAAGAAAAATTAATGAATGGATAAATAAATCGGTGTTCAATCATTCGTGGCCAAATGAAATGAAATGAAATGAAAACATAAAAAATAAACAACACCTAGAAATTGTAGGTGTTGTAAAATGTATAATAAATGACGATTTGATTATTATTATTATTGTCATTGTATATTTCAATGACAATAAATAATAATAATAATTATCTAAGAATGAATGAATGAGTGAAAAAATTTGAAAATCTTTGGCCGAAAATAAAAATTTGACAAATCATTTTTATTTTAGCATTTGAATTTGACAAAGAAAATATTTCTATTTCTATTTCGATTGTTTCAATTGATTTACATGTTATTTTTATCAAATTTATTTTCCAAAAATAAATCAATCGATCAATCAACTAAATTTTAAATAATAAAATATTCAATCGATAATAAATAAGTGAATCAATCAATCAATCTATCAATCTCACAATCAATCATGAATGGTTTCAATTTATCAATAATATTGATATTATTATCATCATTTTCGGTTGTTATTATTAATAGTGATAATAATAATAACAATAATAATAAAAAAGTAGATGAAAAAACAAATTGTGACAAAGCTATCAACGCATTGGTCGAAGAATGTACAAGTATCCGTAATATGTTGACAAGCGATTCAAGTTTTGATGCAAATATTGTTTGTTGGTATGTTTTGTGTTTCATTTTTTTTTTTTAAATTTTTATTTTCGATGTTATTTTGATCAAACTGAAATTATCAATATAAAATTATTCTATCGATCATCATCGATTATTATTATTTAAATTTTTAAATTTCAACCCTCATTATATTTTTAATTTATTCATTTTCTTCATATATTTCATATATAAAAATATAGCAAATATGCACGATATGATCTTTGTATGGGATCATTAAAACGATTGCTATCATCAACACAAGCAATGAACATTTGTCAAGAATCAAAATTTGATGAAAAAATCAAAAATGTTGAACCGGATAATCAAATAAAAAATATTCAGAAAAAATGTGAAAATTATGATAAAAAACAATGTATAACCAATGTATTAAGCGATACATGGAATACGATCAATCAACATTATAATCTAACCGAAATATCATCAACATTAAGTAAAAATGTAAACGAAGCAATGGAATCGATTGGTGGTTTTTTTAAAAATATACAAAATCGTTTTCAATCATAATCATCATCATAATAATAATCTTAATATGAATTTAATATTATTACAAAACATAAAATTTTATTTCAAATTTTCAATTATCAATTTTCAAATTTTTTTTTATTCTTCATTTATTTCCATTTTTTACTTTGACAATTTATTAAACACCTGTGCAAAAAGTAATTTCGTGAATAATGAAGCTGAATGAAATGAACATTTATCATTGTTTAATTGTACCATTTGTACAATTGTATTATGCAGAATACGAACGTCTGCAGACCATTTTCCTATTTTTTTTGATTTCAAAAAATGAATTTCACAATCCTTTCATAGAAACAAATTGAAAACAAAACATGGAATTCGCGCTACGATCAAATGATAAAATTTTTTTTTTTCAATTGAAAAGCATTGAATTCAATATAAATGAATGAATGAAACAAAAGATGAATTCAAAAAGTTGTTTCCATCATCATCATATCAAAATGACAATTGAATTTTGTATGAATACATGAATTCATATTAAAAATGAATGATACAAATAGATTCAAAAACAATATATATTCAAATAGAAACATATTGCAACATACATTTGGTGGACACACACACGCACACATATACGTGAAATAAATATTCATAAAACGAAATAATTTACACATTTTCATTATAATTATTATTATTATTATTTCAAAAATAATGCGATCAAACGTTGTAAGATTATGATCATTTTTATATTTGACAGAAATAAATTCTAAATAATAAAGAAATAATCTAAAAAAAGAAACAAACAAACAAACAAACATTTGTTTTTGAGCTTATTTACCTTATTGTTCTTCGGGTTCTAATACAATAAAACAAATTGTCCATTGTGTTGGCCGAGTTTTATATATATAAAACTATAGTTTTGTCTTTTGAAGTACACTTTGATCATTGTTTGTTTGTTTGTCAATTGTTAATTGTTCAATGTCATCATTGCCATCATCATCATCATCATCATGATCAGCATCATTATGCGCACAACACATGCATACACATTGTTTTTTGAAATATTTTCAATTGTTTTTTCTTGAATTTAAATTTTAATGAAATTTGCGTAAGCTAATGTTCAAGCAAATGCTGCTGAACAATGTTCAACATCATTCATGCATCAAAAACGCGCTTTTTTTCGAAAAGTATTCAAAGTATTGCACTAATTTTAACTTGTTTAAAACTAATTTTAAAACCACAAAAACAGACAAACAATTGTAATTAAATTAGTTGAAATGCTAATTCAAATGATAAACAGCAGATATTCAAATAAAAATAAGAAATAAAAAAAAACCATCCGAAACCATGACAAGATAATGACAATTCTATGGTCGAAATTCAAATTAAAAATGATTAATTGATTCATTAAAAAAATTTTTTTATAAAAACAATTAAAATCTGGAAAAAAAATGAGATTAAATTGAAACAATAAAATTTCTAAGAAAAAAAAGGTTAATTGTTTCATTTTTAATCTTTGAAAGAATGAAATAAAATGAAATTAACCTTAATTATTTAATTTTTTCGGTGATGATTATTGATACCAGTTTCTGGTGGTGAGGTCAAGACAAGATAAACAAACATCCCTACCACCAGTGCCACACCAAAAATAATAATGTCAACCATATTATGTTTCATATGACAATTAGATCTAAATTTTTAAAATTTAAATTCATTTCATTATTCAATTTGTCATAGAAAGATGCTTAAAGTCACTTTGTCTCGAACAAAAAATTTCACCCATTTTTAAAGAATGAATAATGATAAACGACAGATAATGTACTTCATTGATTGATTGATATTAAAATATTTTTTGAAACAAAAACAATAAAAAATATTTTGGGCGCCAACATTTTTCGTTGTCGATTGTTCAGCGTGCCAACAACAATTATTGAATCGATAAATAAATAATAAATTGAATTGATTCAATCGATTATTTAAAAATACAAATTTCTTTGGCCGAAAAAAATTTCCACCATCACCATTTATTGTTTGTTTTAAGCATTTCGAAATTGTAAAAGAAATGGGAAAAAATTTTTTGAATATTTGCTATTTTTGGCGTTGGTCATTGGTGTTTTTGGTGATGATCAACAAGTGTTATGTTGAATTTCACATTTTCAAAGAAATCAATAAAAGAAAATAATGATCGGAAGTAATTTCGATTATCTCGTGGATTTAAGAAGAATTTCCATTTTGTTTTCCTCCCAATATTAGCCAAACAAATACAAGTTCCGATCGGAAAATTATAATTGATTGATTTTTAATAATATATTGATTTTCACTGAATATTAATTCAAATTATCATAGAAAAAATTAATAATTATCAAGTCATAATATATGCATTAGCAGGTAATTATATTGATGCTAATGCTAATGCTAATGAAACATCTTTACCAAAAAAAAATTGAACATTTTGTTGATCATTATTTTTGAATATAAATAATGAACAAAATAATACGATAAGATTCGAAGAAGAAATTATTGTTCATAGATTTTTTTTTTTTTTTTTTTTTTGCTAATCGTTGATTGATAATAATCATAATAATTGTAAATTCATGTATATTTCAATAATGTAATAATAATAATAATAATAATGTAAAAGATATATACACCAAAAGTCAATAATCGTTAGTTAAAAAAAAAAAATATTAATTGTCACGTTTTCCTTTATTTTCAATTTTGGTTTGGTCAGAAAATAATGAGAAGATGGAATACAAATGGCCCATGTTTGATCGATATCAATAAATCAACGCATATCGAATCGATAATTTATTGTTTGTTTATCGAAAGGGAAGATGTTTTCGTTTCTCCAATTGATTCCCTCTTTGTTTTGGATGCATCAACTCTTTTATTTCTTACCTTTGATTGTTTTTTGATCAAATCGAAGAGGCTGTGAGTTTAAATTTCGTTTTCTTCGATACAAAAGGACAGATTTTATTCTTATTAAACATATTGTTTTAAAATTTTGATCACATTTTTCAAAATTAAAATCATCAATTATTGAAATTCAAATTTACACATTGGACAAATAGCACTGTGATGTGTTTGAAACCATTTACGCTAAATTCAAAAAAAAAAAAAAAATTGGAAAAGAAAATGATCGATCGATGATCAATAATTTCTGTGATAAAAATTTTAAAAACAAAATATACTCACCATGCAAATTGTATGAAATTTTTTCCTACATTGAGGACATTTGAAACGTGGTAATTGTCCATTTATACCATACAAAACATATAAACAAATCATACATTCTTCCATTCCTTCGAATAATTTATCCATGTTTGGTTTTATCATAATTATACCATCAAGTATTGAACAATTCTAAGCCAAAGTAGAAGTAAAAAAAAAGAAATAATTAAAAACAAATTAATTTTAATCAAATGAATGGAATTAATTTACCATTCGATTGAAAAATATAATTAAACGTTGAAGCCATTTACGACAAACATCTTCACTGACGCCACTTTTATCAAAACAATTGATAGACAATGTTGTTAATGGATAATTTGATTCAAATGTAAAACGTATACCAAAACTAATTTCTTTCAGCGAATAAATTGCTGAAATTTCATTCAATTTTCTACTAAATTTAATTTGTATATTGCCCAATTTTTTATGATCAACATTATTAATTAAATCCAATTCTTTTTCCATTAATAATTTACTAAAATAACGACGTGTTACATAATCGACCAATTCTTTTTGATTATGTCGTAATGAATTATACCAACATCTTACAACATTTGACATATTACACAATGATTGATAATAAACAAACACAGCTAAATAAATATTACGATAATGACTGTGGTCGAGTTCGTTGTCGTTCATTTCAATTAATTTTAATAATCTATTTGAATCATTTAAACAATCCAGATAATTATTATTATTATTATTATTGTCAGCATTATTATTTATTGATTGTATTATCGGTTGTAAATAATTTCGATCATAATCCCAATCAATTGAATCATGCATTAAAAGGAATAAATTTTCAAAAAATTTTGAATGTAAATTTTTTTCAACCAAATAATTTATTAAATCTGTACGAATTTCATTTCCATTATGATCTTTATTATAAGGAAATTGTTGTAATAAACGAAGATAAATTGTCCAAATCAATAAATAAGCATATGTTGCTGTCGATGATGAATGAAGATCATCGATTGATATTGATGCAAATAATGATTCTAATAAGGCCATCATTATTTTAGGTGGATAATAACATTTATTATAATCATCATCATCATCATCATCATTTGCATCATTATTATTTTGAATTTGATTTTTTACATGTGATAATGTTAAATTTGTTATTTCCATATCATGATTTGAATTTTGTTGTTGTTGATGTTGTTGTTGTTGTTCATTTTCATTTCCATTTACATTTTTCCACATAATTGATGACCAATTAACTGATTGACATGTAATACTAATTAAATGGTATGCAGTATAAATTATGTTATAATCATTTTTCAATAATAATGGTGTAACATGCTCGAGAATATAATCATAATAATCATTATTTGTTTGTAAATAATTTATTTTATTATCATTTTTGCCATCATCATGCAATTGTTCCAATAAATTACATAAACGTTTTTCAAATAAACTATTTTCATTAAATAATAATAATGATTGATTCAATTCGAATAATGCCATATCATTTAAACATTCTTGATCTAATAATAATAATATATTTGATAAATGTAACATTAATTCTTTGTACATTGTTTTGATTTGATTTGTTTCATTTGAATAAAATAAATCACTGATATGAACATAAAATGGTAACAACAGATTCATTGAATTATATGCCAGGAAATTTTGAAATATTTCAATTATTTCATCATTAGGATTGCTTTGAATTTTGCCGGTTTCATTATCATTGCCATTATCATTAGCGCAATTATGTTTATTTTGTTGTATCCATTGTTGCGTTGAATTAATGAATGCACTCATTGATTTGAATATTCTACTAATCAATATTACAATATCGATTCTTGTCAATAATTCATCATCCAATGAAAATATTGATTGGCACCAATGTTTATATATTGTGAAATACAGATTGAATTCATTCACGCAGAATATGTCTGATGTCAAGAAATTCTCGATGAATGTTTCCAACAGATATGTGGTCATATAAATAATCTGATATCGTAGATAATAATTCTCATCTTCATTGGAGAATGTAGAAAATTTCAACGTTTCAATATAACCACAAAAATTACTTTCACTTAATGATTTTATCGTGTCAATTACATTCGTTTGAATTGATTCATTATTAGTATCAGTTAATTTTTGTAATGATATACTAATTGTAAGCAATAATTTATGAATGATTTCATCATTTAATTCATCGAAATTCATCAAACGTTGAATAACTTTTTCATTATTCTCTTCATTATTGACAATTTCAACAATTTTATATGGCTCAATAAATCGATGTAATGTTTGATCAATCATTTCCATATCATTAGTTTCGATTAATTGTATCAAATCTTTCGTACAGATCGATTTAGAATTTTTCATTTCGCATATTACAGACAATTTACCCTTGACATTATATTTTTCAATGAAATATGATAAAAATGCAAAATCGTTTTGATTATCCTGTTTAAATGATTCAAATAATTTTGATATTAAATTGTTGCAATTATCAATATGATTATTGATAATTGATTGATCAATTTTCGATTTATAATCATTGAAAATTGAATCAATTTTATTCGATGGCTCCTTGAACAGAGACCATTTTTTGTTGACCAATATGAATATTTCAAGTAAATAATGATTTCTCAATAATCTTTTCATAACCATCAATGATTTTTCTGATTTCAATAAATTTGAGTCAATCATGATAGTCAGAATTATTGAATTGATTTTTATAAATTTTATAATTCGATCATATTGTTGGTTGATTTCATTTCCGACATTCCATTTGGACATTTTGCCCATATAATCAGTAAATTCTTTAACTCGATCATTATAATTTAAAAATTGTAATATTGATTGATAGAAATTCGCTGATTTCGATGGCGATAAACCATATAAATCGAATAATATTGAAAAATTATTTTCATTTTCAAAATCATGACAATCTTGATGAAATTTTTCATTTAAATTGAATAGAAATTCATATATCATATTTTCATCATCATTATCCATTAATGATTTCAATAAAATTATCATAAACGATTGTAAACGCTTTAAAATCATTTCATTACATTCAATAATTTTTAATGTGAATATAAATTCATTAATAATAAATTTTAATTGCGATAAACAATGTTCATTCATGAATGATTGATCATAATTTTGTTCATTCAATTTTGATCTTATTTTTATGATAAATTTTTCAATATTATCAATAAATTTCAACATTTTATCATCATCATTATCTGATTGTATAAATGTTTGTGCAAATTTTTGCAGAAATATATTTGAATGCTTGAGGAAATTTTGTTCAAAATTTTCAAATAAAAATAATTTTCTTGAATTTTGAACAATAATTTCATACAAATTCATTGATAATATAGGAAAATCATTAATAAAAAATTCATCATCACTATTGATTTCAATATTAATTGCTTCATAATTATTAAAAAAATTAATAATAATTTCATATATCGATTTCAATTTTTTATTGTTCTGTTGATCATTATCATTGTTATTAAATGATTCAATCATTTGAGCTATCAATCTTGACAGAATGATTGTTTCAATTTGATTTTCATTATTTTTCTTTTGAAATACTTTGGAAATTTGTTCATGAATAATCTTGGATAAATCATTTTGTTCATCGATATTCGCAGCAAAAATTTCAATGCAATTTTTATAAGATTCAGGAATATTATGATAAATTTTTTTCATATCATTTAAATAACTTTTTACTATACAATATGCAAATGGATTCAAATTCAACACCGGTATTTTGTTGTTTATTTTTGATTTTAAATCCATATTGAAATAGACAATAAAATTATCACATATTTTTGAGCCAATCATGATTAGATAACGATACTTGATTAATTTATCATTATCACTTGATTCGATACCAATTTCATACAAATTCATAAGCCATTTTGTTAGATAATCATAAAATTTTGTAGATTCCATATTCGACAAGAATTCATGAATTTTTTCCGATCTAATAATATAATGTAAATGCAATAATTTCATAAAAATAGATTTAAATTCATTTTCAAATTCTTGAAACGATTTTGATCGATTCAAAGATTTTGTCTCAAATGTTTGATCTATGTTTGCAATTAGCTCAATTATTACTTTGAAAAATTGCTCCTCAAGAGATGGTATTAAATCAATCAATGAAATGATTTCAATGTCATTCAATGATGGCGGATGGTTATAAGTATGATTTATCATTACGATATTTTCAAACAAATTTTTGTAATCTATTGCATTATGATTTGATTGTTGCTCAAATTTAACCTGTTTATTAGATTGTAACTGCTGCTTTAACAAGCGCCATAAATTATGTTCATAATTAAATTCCAATTCATTTATATAATAATCATTGGAAAAATAATTATCATTATTTTGATAAAATGATTCTGTCAATAAACGTATTTTAGATGATTGATAATTATCTAACTTTAATATTTCTTCATAGATTGATTGTAATTTCATTTCAAATAATTTGAAATTTTCACATTTTCCACTTTGATCGATCATTTTTTTCACATTATTAATCAATAATAAATTATTCATATAAATTTGACATCGTTGAAGCGAAGATTTATCATTTTTAATTGTTTTCAATAATAATTCATTTAAATGCTGACAAATTGTTTCAATCATTAATTGTTTTTGTTGATTATCAATATTATTTGATGACATCATGCATTTTTCTAATGCTAAGTATGCAATATTGAAAAACAATTCAATCAAATATAATAAATCAATTGTTAATGTAACATTGTTGAATGATTTCAAAAGATTTGTTAAAAATATATCATAGATTAACAATTGATTATTATGACCATTGCTTAATAATTGACTTTGATTAAAAGATTCAATCAATATAATTACAATATTAATTTTATCATTGAAATTATTTTTCTCATATGATGGTGGACATGATAATTTTCTTGCTGAAAACAATCGAAATTGATTTGATGATAATTCATTGAAAATTTTTGAATACATTTTCAAGCCAATACGATCGATTCCGAAATCAATTATTGAACCAATTGATTTCATTCCATTTAAAACAAAAGGTTGCAAAATTTTTTGTAACCAATCATTACAATTGATTATAGACCATACATTGAATAAATTATTATTCGATAATAAATTCGAGGCAATCAACCATGAAAGACCACGTATTTCGATTGTTGAATCGATGAAACCATTATTCATGACTGTTGGAAAGAAATTTGATTTATATAATTTGAACCATAATTTTGTTGACAGATTGTGGTTGTGCAAATAATTGTTATTTTCTTGTTTATTGAAAAATATTGTCAATTTCGTAAACGATATCAATGCTTGATATGTTGCAATACGTACATAATCATTATTTGATTTCATACAATTCCAAATTGAAGGTGAATTTTTTTTCAAATCATTTCTATTCAATTGCTGTTGTTGTTGTTGATTTTTTTTACTTTGTAATTTTTTCTTTTCTTTTTTACTCAATTCTAATTCTTGAATATGTTGCATTTGTTTTCCCAGTGTATCTTCATCCATTTTTTGGTCTTGATTTTGAATAACAGTCTTATTATTATTCAAAAATCCTTTACATTGGGCAAATTTTTCATTAAATTTAATAAAAATTTTCTCTAAACATCTATAAACATCATCATCAGCATTGTTTTGGATATCAAAATTCAATAATTCATTGATCATTGTTGATAAACCAAGTAAACATATACCATGTTGATTATCATTAAACATTTGTATCGAATCTGATGGCAACTGGGTATTGTAAAATAATTCAATAGGACATCTATTGAATAGGAAATAGAGATAATAATTGAGAATGGTATCACAATTTTTCAATAAAAATTTAATTGTCATTTCTTTCGGATATAAATATGTGAATATATTTCGAGCTGATTTACAAGGCTGACCGTATGCATCAAAACATGAATTCCACAATACCGATGGCATTGTTATCAATGTTTGAAATGATATTTCATCGCTTGAATCATTTATGGTCATCTGTTCATCACTTGATAATTCAATGTATTCATAAATTGAATTTCGATCAATAGATCGCAAAAAACATAGCTGTGCTTCATGACTTGAATGTCTTACATTCCATTCAATTGAATTGGCTAATTTTTTATAAATACGAAACCAAAATCTAGTAATATTTATCAATTCATTTGATGATTGTTTTTGTCGACATAATTCCATAAATTCTTCTAATGCTTTGATTTTTGTATTCAAATCTTTTTTAGCCATATGTTTGAATATTTGTTGAAAATTTTTATCAATTTCACAATCAAATGCTGATTGTTGTTTAAATGATTTATCATCATTTTTAACATGCTGTTGTTGTTGTTGATTGCTAAGTGAATTATTATTACTATAAATTGATGATAAATTTTTCGATGCTTCTGAAAATGATACAAATTTATTTGTTGTCAATAATCTTGATGCACGTTCACTATTTGATGGCTGTGATCAAAAGAAAAGAAAAGAAAAACAAATCAGAATCAAACTAAAAAACTTTAGCACTGAATGTCATACCCTAACGTTTCCTTTGGTTCTTTGATTATTCATTTTTCAAAACTTGCAAAAACAAGAATAGAATTACGGCTTGATCTTTCGTAATCAATTAATTGAAACAAGATCAAATTCCTTTTAAATCAAGATTATTTATAAAAAATTGTTGCGTGTATTTTTTTCTGTTATTTAAAGTAATGAACACTAAAATCGATAGAATCGATTTTCAGATTGGATTAAAAATTCAAAATTTTAATTTTTGATAAATTAAATTTTTATTAATTAATTTAATCATTAATATCGCTATTAATATTATCATTATTCACCGATAACGGCGTGAATACTTCATAATCAACAACAGTAAAATAATAAGATCCAAATAATACATCATTCGATGCTTGTGGTCCATCATATGAATGTGGAAGATTTGAATAACTATCTTCATTCAAATGACAACTATCCGATATTAGGATATCGGCACCGGCACCAAATACCGGTCCTTTACTTGACATATGACCAATTGCAAATATTTTTTTCTTTACATCAAATTTAATCGCTGATGATGATGATTGTTGTTTGTTACCATTGTCATTATTATCACTATTATTATTACCATTATCGCTACAAGATGGTGTTTTCAAACGAAATAAAAATGATTTCTCTGAAGATGCATAACAACCTCGGCCACGATTACCACTTGACCAAGGTATGTCGGTGTAACCACCGCTTAGATAACCTTTTGTGCTTAATATGAATATGAATGTTGGTGCTACACCATCACAATAATTATGAAATGCTTCAGCAGAAAATTTATGTTTACTAGCACGAAATATTAAACGCCATCGTTGTTTTTCTCGAATATCACCATGATTATTGATCATTGAATACCAATCATTTAGTGATTGTTCATATTTCACATCATTATTTGTTAATAATTTTGATTCTTGAAATAAACGATATGAATTTCTTATACGTGGACGTAATCTTTTATTATCATATACTTGTTTTTGTTGATGATATTGTAATTTATTGAGGCTATTGTTATTCGTATTATTATTCAAGGTTAATGCAGCGAAACGATAACGTTCTAATGATAATTCGATGGGGATAACACCTAATGGTTCAATTTCTTCGGCAAATATTTGACTATCGATCAGTAGAATTCGTATATGATTTATTACACCAGATAATTGTGATTGTATTTGTTTACGATCATCATTATTCCAATGTTCAATCGGTTTATTTTGAATGCCAATTTGATGTTTAGCCCATTCTAATGTTGAACGAAATACATCGGCTTCATTCAATGAAAATTGATCTGATCGCAGTAAATGTATCATTGTTTCTTTTGAAATGTTCAAGAATGCTTCACTGAGAAAAATAAATAGAATCATAATGAAACAAAATTGAATCCTCCAAAATACATACGTTTTAATGCATTCCGAAGCAGTTCTACTGATGAATTGCATACAAATATCGATAATATGATTGATGCCATTTTCTAGCCATGAAAATAAAATGATAATAATTTGAAATATTTGGAATATTAATCAATCGAAAATGTATTCAAACATACCATGAATTTTTCTATAAATTTCAATGGACGAATCTAAATATGTCATAACATTGCCCACATTGATAGTATCAATAATTCTTTGTTCAAATATTGTGATTAATTCATTTAGACCAAATTCATATGAAATATATAATAAATTGAATAAATTATCAATTGGATAATGTTCAATGAGATCAATATCAATTTTTGATGTATAAATATAGTTTAATATTTTATTTAGCGCATTTGAATTAATATGTGGCCATCTAATAATCCTAAAATATATGGAAAAATTGAATGAATATTTCAATAAATCTAAATAAATTAAAATACTGTACAAACCATGTACGATTATCGCTATCATAGGTGATTGTTGAACCATGAATTTGTCTTTGACAGCAACAAACATCGGATGTTGTACGAAAATTATCACATCTATTAAAAATGGGGAAAAATTGTATTAATAATTTTTGTATTTTGGACAAAAGAAATGGTAAAACGAAATATAAATTGAATCCATTTGCCACAATTTCAAGCTGATCATGGACATTTTCCATTGTCAAAGACTTGAAAATTGTCGCCAATAAATTAGTGAATCAATTCTTCTTTTTTAAAGAATGAAAAACCAATTCTTGAAACATATAAAACACTCATAATTGAACAGCCATATCCGAAACAAATTTTACCGAATTAATGGCAATCATTGCCTTATTATTTTCAATCCGAAAATTTAATGTTCATTCATTCAAATCTTACTTATAATATTTCAAACGGAAGCAAGCAAAAACAAATTGATTCGAATATAAATTAGATCAATAGCTTGAAGCTATTCTATCCAAAATCAATCAAATTTGAGAAAAAATCTCGAATCAAAAATCTCGAATCGAAAATCTTTGTCTATGATTTGAATCGATTCAGTTTACATAAGAATCATTATGAATATATAAAAAAAATACCCGACTAAATCAGGAGAGAAATCAGACATGATTTCATTACATCTTATAAATCTTATATTTTCACCCGAATACTTTGGAATTTATTTGAAAGATTTGAAATGAATATGAATGAATAAAATAATTGTTTGATATTTTAAAATTAAAAAAAAGTTCTGCGTCTTTTCTGATGCATGGAAAATGGGAAAAAACTAATTTAAATATAAAACTAATTAATATCTCAAAAAAAAGAAGAAAAGATAAATCCTTTTTGCCAAACTTTGTATTTTGATAATTTTAATGAATGAATGAATATTTTCAGCTTTGATTTATGTAAATGTCTTCGAAGGAGAAGAAAAAAAAATGTTTGAAAATTTACAAAACTAAAAGTAAAATTAACGGGAAAAAAGTTACATTAAATTACATTTTGAATCTTGAGTTTGTTTGTTGGTGTGTACAAATGCTACAATATGCTAGTGAGTGAATAACGAACAATTTTGAACAAGATTTGAAGATTTGAATGAAACAAAATTCTTAGATTCTCAAAGATTTGCATTAATTCACAAATGTTAATTATTGTTGCCATTAACATTACTCATTATTTCATTAAGACTTGAATTAATTTTGCTGCTAATTCTATGAAGGGCAATATCCTTTAAATCAATTTTGGCCAGAATTTCTTTAGATGAAATTTGAAAAAATAACAAGTCTTAAAATGAATCTCCAATGAAGTAATATCAATGTTTTGACCAATAAAATTGGTCAAAATTGACTTGATTACGCATCGAAATTGTAATATTACTCTTGATTGTAATATGAATAAAATGTATTTGTCATTGATTTGGCTGAATTATACATCCATTGTTTGATGCGATTAATGGTCAAAATCGAAAAAGAATTTAGCGCAGAAAATTATGGTGATCTGGCGTGAAAATGATAAGACATGCACACACCAAACTGATAGTTGAAACCACAATACACACGATGTGTCATTTGTCATTTAATCAACAATAGGCTACATATATGTTTGTTTATTGTTGTTTTATCACAAATATTTGAATGTTGAATAATTTCGTGAATAAATTGGTTTTGTTTCTCGTGATTCTCTCCTGCATGCAAATACACGAATGGACTATCGAATTACAAGCCATATCGAATATCTCTTCTTATATTTTGAAATCAACGAGAATCCAGGAACATCAAGAAAAATTACCCAGCAAAAAAAAAATGCATCATCAAATCTTAATTGAATATTCAATATGGTCTTCGTTTTTTGTGTTGATCATTTGTGAAAATCGTGGTGCTTGAATATGCTGAATACGATGCAATCAAAGCGAATAAAGCAGCGAAAACCTTCATTGAAATTCAATAACTAATCGATTATTTTGTCGATTATTCTTTGGATTTTATTCCTTGATTCTCCAACAATGATCTTATCAGTATGAAATATATGGAATCGTATCAAATTGTATCCATTCATTTTTATAATTTTCCAATCTGATGATAATGAATTTCCTATGAAAATAAAAGTCACGTTTTTCAATTCTACTCTTTGCTTTTCTGCCTTATCCACATGAACAAATATTTACATTTCGATCATTTTTTGCTTCCTTTCAAAAAAAAGTTATTGGCGCCAAATTACAAAATGAATGCTTCGTTCGAAGAACAAGGCGAAAAAAGGCTAAAAATGATTAATTGATGTAAAATAATTCTCCAAATTGAACTGTTGTTTCAATCATATTCTTCTTATTTTAGTTCTGTTTATGCTGTTTGAAATGAAAACTTTTCAAAATCAAAAAAAAATAAGGGCCAAATTCCTTTGATTTTAGAGGGCCGAAATAAGAATTTTCTATAAGAAAACTAAATAAAATCAAATACTGATTCTGATCTAAACATCTTTCCAATTTTTATGATGAATATCGAGAGACAAAAAAAAAAACTCCATCAATAAACATTCTTAGATATCAAAAGTCTATAGTCTCAAAACAAACATATCTGAAATATTCTTAGATTCTTTTGGATATAATTAATTATGGGTCATAAATATTTTTTTATTTTTTGATGCAAATAAAAATTTGAGAAATAAATGAATGAAAGACAATCCCTGAACAATCCCCGAAACAAAGCAAAAATCACTGATTTTTTCATCATCATCATCAAAGAATATATTACTAAATGAGAAATATTCTTGGTAATAAATCAAAAATAGGAATAAAGAAAGCCAAGCAATTTTCAACATTAAAGAAAACAAAGCAAAATAAAAATTTTTGAATCATTTTCGACAAAGAATTTTCGCCAATTCATATCATATGAATAATCATCAAAAATAGATCAAATTACAAAACGACCAAACACAAACGCAAATAGTATTCGATATATATAAAGGGTCTAAGGGTCTTGTGATGAAGAAGAAGAAGAAGAATTGGCCATAAAAATTCACTTTTGAACTAATAAAATTTTCATTTTATTTGAATTAATAATGAAGCAAGCAACAAAATATTTTTTAGTCAAACAGCAAAAAATGTATGTGATTTATGATTTATTTTTTTTTGCTTGATTCTGGCGTTATTTTAGCAGGACCAAAACTAATTTTTGTTAAAAACTGACTGAATCACATGATGTTGTAAATGATCTCGAAAATAATCATGTATTAAAAAAAATGCGCCAAGAAACACTGGTAAAAAAGTTACTGACCAATTTTAATCATTAATCATCCGAATTGAAGAAAAATAATATTAGGTTGTCCGATAAATTCTTGCCCATTTTCTCATAATTACCTATGATATAATCGGCAAAAACTTTTCGGGCAACCTAATACAAGGAAACACATTCCCGATCAAAACATTACTGGCAATCAAAACAAACAAACAAACAAACATACCTGGCATTTAATATTAATCGATGTGCATACAACATTACTTCTTCATGTTGTTGTTGTTCATGTTCATGTTTATCATTGATTATATTTACATTAGAATTATTATTATTAGATTTAATAATTTGATTCAAATTATTATTGATACAATCAATTTCAATCATATTATCGATATTATTATTACTATGAGATTGTTGCTGAATTTGACCATTGTTATTTGTATTATTGTTACTATCTTCATCATCATCATCATCAATGCTACATTTTCGCACTACAAATATTACATCAGCTGTTTTATGATCATTTTTTAGCCAAAGCAAATCCTGGATTAAACGATCATATAATGATAATAATTGTTGTTGATGCTGCTGCTGCTGCTGTTGATGTTGTTGTTGGTGTTTATTCGGCATCATTTTATTTTTGGACCGAAAAAAATTAATCCAAATGAATCGAAATAAGCTTGGAATATTGGGTATATTGTTTACAAATGTTTACAAACGTACAAATATTAAAATATAATTATCAAATTATCTTAATCAGAACAATAATCATGGTTATAATAACAATAATAACAACATTAAAATACATGTGATTCGTCTATCGACAGTTTAACCTTTACACATTTTTGCCTTGTTCAGCTTGTTTTGTTTTCATTTCATTTCAATTTCATTTGTGTTTATTTTCAATTTTCATTTACTCACACCAAAAATATTCATAAAACCGGTTCTATCATCAACAACACAACACCACGATTAATCTGTGTTGTGCTGTTGTCTATGGCCTGCCATGCATTATTTTATTTCATTTCATTCCATCTTATTTCATTTCATTGCTATTCTTCCAAATGCAAGCTACCAAAATCAATGGTCAAACATTGAATTCAATGCATTAATGCTTTCAGAAATCATTTCAAAAATCTTATCGTTTCTGCCAAAAAATGCCAAAATAATTTCAATGATTTACCCAGAAAAAAAATTAAGGTAGGAAATCAAAAATATATATCAATGAAATATCCAGAAATTCAATAATGAAATTAATTCCATTTGGGAATTTACATTTGATTTCATTTCATTTTACATTCAAAACAAAGCAAAATTCTCTCTCTCTCTCTTACAATTCAATTGATAATTATTTTATCGAAATTAAAAAATTTTTGTATCAAATTCTTGGTTGCATTATAATATTGATAATTGCAGGTTATTCTTTGCCATTCTCGCCATTTACCACCCGATTTGTTCACCCGAATTCACCGAATTTTCGGACCCGTGAAAACACCAAAAATGCTCCCGTGTGCTTTCATTTATTCATTCGAAATCTGTCTTGTTCCGTATTTATTTTTAATCACAAATAGATTCAAATATATATTTCAATACATGTATGAAATGTTTGAAAACAAATACAAGCAAAATTGTATTTGTTTTTATTTTAGTTTTCTTGTTTTAACAAATGATGTTTCATTTATTATTACGATTATTATTCTCTGTTCGTTATCATTCGAAGCTTTAGACTGCTGATGTTTGTCTTTTTCATTCCTATTTCAATTTCATCTTATTTCAATTTTGTTGATCGAAAATATATTAAAATCTACACATATATCCATACACACGAATACATTTCCACAACAACACAACATCGAATCAATGAATCAATGAAAGTAATGAAATGTAAGAAGAATGAAAATTCATGTGATTCCAAACATTTTCAAAAAAAAAAAAAAAAAAAGATTTATTTGTTTGTTTGGTGTTGTTTGTTGATTCAATCTTATGAATGCATCCGTGTGATGCTCCATATTGATCCTTGTACTTGTTCTTACATGTCCCTACATTCGTAGAGATGTTCTTGTATTTAATTCTTGTATTAAATTCTTATGTATTTGTGTATTTTCAATGCTTTCAAACATTGATAAATTCACCCTGAATTCAATGATGATAATGCATCATCGATGAATGTATGGATGTTTGAATCATGAATTCATTGAATATTTTTGGTTTTTTAGAGGAAAAATTTGGTTATTTTCCCGAAAAATTTTGGGTTTTTCATCTTCATTTCTCTTCACTCTCAAATACAGAAATGTCAAACGATTTGAACTTTGAATATTATATTCTTTTTCAATAAAAAGATGAATGGCGAAAATATTACAGGAATTACATTTGATTGAATTGGAAATTTATATTTTTTTTACGTATGAAAACGATGCTATTTAATTCAATATCTTTGATCTTTGATATTTTTCTTTTAGATTAAAAAAATTGATTCATTGAATTTTAGAAATTCATTGAATTTCGGAGATTCATTGACTTTTGAAGATTCATTGAGTCATTTTAGAAATTTTGAGCTCAAAAATATATTTCAGAATGGACAAGAATCAAACTTGGAAAAACTATTTCAAAAATCAATTTTTTCAAATGTCTGACGTGTGAACGTGAAAAATTTCAAATCAACTGAATTCAATAAAATCAACCCGAATCAAGCGAACACATTGAACATTAAATGAATAATTTTCGCGTATATTCTGAATGTATTCAAAAAATATATCAAAATCATATTATCACACATACATAGATTATAGATATTAATAAATGAATAGTATTCACATGTAAAACTCTACGAATTTTATTCATTTTCATTCATTTTAAATTAAAAATTCATTTATAAATTTCACATTTTATTATTTTTCTAGCTGATAGATAAATAATTAATGCGATATTTTTACGTCTAAAAATAATAAAAAAACCAAAGATCCGGGCGTCAAAAGTTCATTGCTGCTGCTGTTGTTGTACCTTCTGCTTGCTGCTTGATGGTTGGTGTGTAATATTAATAATAAAATATTCAGTCAAAGAAGGAGAGAAACTTATCTTACGATCAAACTATGTTTATAATTCATTCATTCATCTATTCAATTCATTGTACTTGATGTTCGGTAAATGTTGATCCATTTAATTCAATTTAGATTAAACATGAACAACAACAACATCAACAGCAGCAGCTTCACTCAAATACATGTAATAATGCTACTAAGAATGAATGGTTATAAATAATTCGGGCAAAAGTCAATATGCTGCTGTTGATGACTTTACCGATGATGATGCTCCTGATGTCAAGCTGTACATCTTGGATCGCTCAGAATCTTTCTATTGAAAAGAGATGCTGTATCAATGAGGTCGTAATGTTCATAATGAAGCAGCTCTAAAGCAGCAGTATTGAAGATGTTTCGCTTGTTTATTGTAGGTTTTGGATGTCTGAATTTTATTTATTTATTCATTTATTTTTTTTGATTCTCATTTATTTATTTATTCATTATAACCATGAAACTTGATGTTTCAAGGTATATTTCTGCATATAGGAATATAAACAAATAAATAAATGAATGAATGAATTTATTTGTGGGTGCAAGAACATATATGCGTGTATATTGGCGATGATGCAAGGAAGATGGAATGAAATGAAATTTGTTTTCCATTTGTTTCATTATTATTTCTTCGGATGATGATGGTGTTAATGAAAATTTATTATCACTTTTCGCTTGTCGGTTTTTTATGTGTTTTTTCTTTGTTATTATTTCCAATTATTATTATCATTATTATTATTATTTTTAACCAAGAAAATGATAATGATACTTTTTTTAATATCTTCTTTATGTATAAATAATAATGGTGATAATAATAATAATAAACAACAAAAAAAATACAAAATGATAATAACGATACCAGTAAAATATCCTTATTTTCATTCAAAATAAAACAAATGAATTAAATGAAATGAATGGTTTTTTCCACCAGCCATTCATTCGTTCGTATGTCTTTGAAATGTAATTGTTGTTGTCGTTGCTGCTGCTGATGTGATGCTTCTGCTGCTTGGAATTGATGTAATTCTGTTTGTTGTATTATTTCGTGTTTGTTTGTCATTTTGTGTGTGTTTGAAACAAGCGTAAAATGTTTCCAAGAGTTTCTTGATACAAACTTGTGATCTCATTGAATGATGGAGAATTAAAAATAAATAAAATGAAACAAATGAAACACAAAGAGACAATTTTGAATTTGAATATTCATAGAGTTATTGTTATTATTATTATTACGATGTTTTGAAGAGGCAATGAATTTCAATTTAAAAATTTCAAGTATAAAATTCCAATGTAAATTTCAAAATAGAGACTGAAGATTCCATTTTGCGAAAATGCCACAATTTGAAAAAAATGTAATTTGAATTGAATTTTAAATTCAGATTTGGATTTGAATTTCACTCCGAAATTTGTTTCATTGTTTCAAATTATTTTTTTTCAATTGAAACACATTGAATATTTGAAATATTCTTTTGTTATAAACTTTATTTTTAAATGAATATTTCAATGGAAAATTTGAAATTCCCGCAAATTTTTTCCATGTTATTCCCATTGAATTACGAAATTTCTATGAATTTTTTATTATCAAAGCTTTAAACTTTGTTTTAAATTTTAGTTTAGTTTCGCGCTGTCAAAAAGACACCGAAAAGCCATTTTATTCAACTCAACAAAAAGTATCTGACAACAAAGTATTAATTATTTAAATACGATAGAATATTCATAGAAATAAATGGCACCGAAATGATTATTTATCCAAAAAAATAACCACGAACAACCACAAATATTTTGGTCCAGAATCATCTTGTCGAAATCGTGTCGGAACCTGTCAAATATTCAAAGATTTTTGAATCTTTCTTTGGTCATTCATTCGGTGATACCTTAATGATGTTTTTGTTTTTTAGTTTTGCATTTCGTTTCATTTGTCGCTGTTTGGACCGAACCAATTTAATCAATGCCAGCAAGCACCTAACCGAATCAACTGAATTAACCAAACGAACCGAGTTTTCTCTGCTGAATTCGTTGCTGAACCCGAAATGACATGAAATTCGGGTACATCCCAATATGTGAACAACAATTTTTGTTGTTCCAAAAAAATAATTTCAAAAAAACTCATTCATCATTTTTTTTCTCCATTGTTTCATGACATATGACACGATTTGTGTATTATCATTTATTCGGGGTTTTATTTTCATTTGATTCAGTGTTTCAGTGTTTCAATGCTTCAGCACTGGATGATGGATAATAAATTCAGAAAGACTGTACAAAGAGACCTACATTTTTTTTTTTTTTTTTGAAAAATATTTTCCGTTTTAGCTGAATTGTATCATTCGGATATCACACGTTTTTGGTCCGAAAATTATCATTGTTTTCGACACAATTGGGATTTGAAGAGAAAAAAATGTTCAGCAAAAACAAGAAACTTCATGATTTTGATTTGAAAATTTGAAAAAATTGTTATCACCATCATTTAATTCGACACTATTTCAACTGAACCAATTCTTCAATTCCAACAACTGATTCAATAGACGGAAATTGAAATATAGACGCAATCGTGTATGAAGTTTTCAAAACCAAAGTCGCTGAACTTTTACTGCTGCTGCTGCATTTTCTTATGGTTCTTTGAGTTCTTTGAATTCGGGTTCTGTTTCTTCTATGTTTCGGGTTGATGAGACAAGAAACAAGAGCCGAGAACCCGAAACAAAGTACGAAAAACTCCCAAATGTAAATTGAAAAACAATATACACTCACACAAACATTAGTGTGTTCAATGTACGCAAATCCAAACTTTAATCATGATGATTATGCAATGAAGAAAGCAACGGCAGCAGCATCGGCAGCAACGGGAAACCCGATTCTTCATTTATCAAAAATTATATGAAATAAGTATGGTGAGTATGAAGCAACGGCACCAACGAACCCATACAATCAATATACAGCCCGAAAAACAGCATGGAACCTGAACACAGTGTTTAGTATTGCTGCTCCATAGAAAATCATTGAAATATTAGAAAGAATCAATTCAATCGATCCAGAAATGGTAGTAGTAATCTCAATTTTCGGTATTGCACTTGTTTTTTTTGCATCTATATATCATATCGAAATGAATATGAACTAATTGTATGGACCAAAATTTATTTTATTTCGGGTAACACTCGATTATCTTGAACCAGAAACCATTGAAGAAATTGAAAGAAAATAAATAAATAAATGAATATTTCTTCGGTAATATTTCATCAATTCGGTCCTGTTCTCAGCTGTGTTCGTGTTCATCATTTTTTGAATCAATATTTTTCAATCAAAAAATTTCAACTTTGGCCACCTTTGAAATTATTGAAATTGTTTGAAATGAATCGAATTTATCAAAATTGAAGCAAAATTATTTCAGTAAATTTTGAGCTGTGAATTTTATGATTTAATTGAAATTGAAAATTAATCAATTTCACCATAAACATCTTATTATTATTGCTCATCTGCAGCATTACGGCAAGAAGCTAATAATTTGAGGTTAGAAGAAATACAACAATAGTCTTGGCCCTCAACATTCAATTAGAAAAATGAAAATTTTAAAATTTCTTAGTTCATTGAATCTAAAGATGTTTCAATTGAGTAATTGAACAATTTTCAATTTCTCCAACGATTTCCGAAGTGAAACTGAAGCAAAACAAAGGTAGGTTATTGATCGTTATCGATCATTTGTTATTTATTTGTCAACAAAGGCCAAATTTAATGCCATTAATTTTGATTGGGCGTCGTTCAAAAATATTCATATTGAATAGATTATTTGAAAATTAATTGATGATAATTAGTTGACACACCTGAATCATTTAAAAAAATCGATGATAATAATAATTATTATTATCTTGGTAATTGATAATTATGAAACGGTAATTCTGTTCATTTTTAGCCCTAAAACAACAACAAAAAAATTAATTTAAAATTTAATCTTGATTTTGATTTACTTTGTGAAAACAAATGAATTTCCATTATTATTTTTATGCTCAATTAAAATATCATAAAATGGATCATAAATTTTCAGCAATTTCCAACGAAAATGATTTCTATCCATTCATTCATCTATTCATTTTGAATAGATATTATCGCTATATTCAGTTCATTCATTCTGTCATTAAAAATGTTGCTACAAAGTGGCAAATTATGATTCAATGGACATGTATCATCATTATTATTTTCAATACAATGTTTCCAAAAAAAAAAAAAAAAAAAAAATTTGAACAAATAAACAGTCAATTGTGACCGTATCTGGTCAAACAAACAAATAAAAGAATAAATAACTGAAAAAATAATTGTCGATCAAAATTCCTATGGGTAACATTGTATCAATCGAACATTGAACGAATAAATCTGGAATAAATGAACTAATAAATAAATAAATGAATGAATGAATGAAAATGCCGAAAAAAAATATCATTTCAAATCCATCAATTGAAATCCATTTGATTTCACGCGAAATGCATCGAAATTATCTTGAAATGTTTCACTTTTTTCTCTTGAATTCTTCGTAAGAATTGAAATTGGCTTTTCATTCCAAAATCAATCTTATTTTCGATAGATTCAATAGTTTTTTGCCGAATAAATTTTCCATTCGGTAATATCTAATGATTCAAATAACTCAAATAATCATTAGATTTTCTTTACCGACTGGAAATTCCTTGAAAAAAAATCATTTTCAAAATCATTTTTTTTTTGCCAACCCAAAGAAAGTTTGTCGCAAATGTTGTGTTTGATGTTTGATACATCATTTCTTTGTTTTTCCATAAGAATAAAATTTGCATAATGGAAATTGAATATGAAAATATCTTGGAGAAAACAACGAAATACAAAAGCAATGTTCCCAATTCAAACACATAAAAATAACATTATCTTATGCATATTATTGAATAGAATTGAACAAAGAAATACAAAAATTTCTTAACATAAAAATTACATTGAAAATTTTTCCAAAATTTCAAAGCTAAAATACATTACAACACAATAATAATGTACAATGAATTTGAATATTTGAATCATTTCATATCATTATTATTAACATGGTTATTTTCAGAAAAAAAATCTCATCTTATATTTTAAGAAAACTATCATTTTCAATGAAGAAATGATTCAAGATTTCAAAAATTCAAAAATTAGATTCAAATAATAGCAGCTCTGCTGCTGCCAACCAAACAACATCAATAAAGCCCTTTTTGAATTTAGGGTATTAACTTTTGATATATTTATCTATTATATCGGGCATGTATGAGATGGCATTTTGATATTGTCAAATAATATACCATTCAAGAATGTATGTTCAAGAAGAAGAAGAAGAAGAAATGAAAAATTTGAAAAAAAAATGAATTTAAAAGGAAATTTACTTTGATTTTAGAGCTGAAATCCAAAGTAAATTTCAAGAATTTCATGAATCTCAAGGCCCTATTCAATGATAATCTAATCTAAAATCTAATTCAAAGTATGATTCAGCCGGGTATTGATTCAATATTTGATAAATTTTGATTATTTCGATATCGATTTCTTTGCATTGTTATTATCATTGATTTATGATTGCTATTGTTTGATTTGATAAATTTGATTTATTTAAAATCAAATTTTGAAATATCGAAATATGGAAGAATATAAATCAAATCATCATTGATATTATCCTAGATATCATCGAATAGATTTTCAATATTTTTTTAGACCAGAATCAAATCAAAAAATCGAAATCAAAAGTGAAAAATGAATCGCAATTCGGCTGGCAATCTGAACAAATGGCAGGAAGTACAGTCTATTGAATTCTTTGGCCACCGAATTTCTCGGTTGATTATTTGTTGTGTGTCTGATTTGGTGTGTAATTTACAAAATGAGTAATGAATACGAAGCAGTATGAATCGAAGAAAAACAAGAAGAAAACTTTCAATATTTCCAATATTATTACATTATTATTACTAATAATGTTTGTTCAATTAAGTCACGTATATGATTGCGTCTATGTGTCTATGTATGTATGTGCATTTGGTGTGATTTGTAGTTTTATTTATTTATTTTTTCGTAAATTTTCACCATTATACATTTGTCCATGTATACTCTTCGAAATTGGTGTCTAATCAACCATTTCGACTAATGAATAATATAAACATACGAGATTATTTAATTGAATATCAATCATCGATATTCATTGGTCCTCACACACGCTCATACATTATTACACACCTGGTTGGTTATTGGTCAAATTGCCATCAAAAATTTTTCCATTCATTGATCAGTGGTTTTCACTGGTTTTCAGTGGTATTCATCTCACCACTCAGCATGTTTCTCAAGGATCTTTGTTTATTTTTATTCATTCAATTTGGCTAGAATTAGAGGTAAAAGGGTCAGATAGAGCATGGCAATCATTTGTTTTACATTTTATGTACAAATGTTCAGGGATTATGAAATATTATCTTATCGAGAAAATATGAATTCTTCGTGCATGGAATATGACAAGGTCATTTAGGTTAATGATAAAGATTATTAGCTATAGCTTCGAAGCATTGAAAGGATTGAAAAACCATGTTTTTGTTCGCCTCAATTTGAAATGTTTATTTGTTTAAAGTTATTTTTTTGTTTATTTCAAATATCAAATTTCCATGCTTTCCATTTCTGCAGGTTGACCATCAAAATTCAGCGCCAAAATTTTTAAATACATTTTTCAAGTTTTTCACGTGAAATCTTCATAAAACTTCTGAATTTCAATTAAAATTCTGCAACTCTTGACGTTAATCAACACAATTGCAACTGAAAACTATGCATAATGAAACATTAATTAAGTAAATTAATAAATTGAAAAGTTTGAATCTAAAAATCGTGGGTCAAATTAAGATAATAAAACGAAAATTATTCAAAATATCCAACAAAAATGTGGTCATCATCATCAGTTTCGATCCCTATAATCATCATTATTATTGTTATATCAACAATATCAAATGAAATATCTGCCAGTGATCTAACACAATCGATAAAATCATCAAAAGATCATGCGAACAAATTACAATCAACATCAGAATCAACTAATAATGATAATAATGAACAACGTTGTGAAAAGATTACCATACCAATGTGTATGGATATTGGCTACAATTATACATCGATGCCAAATTTGCTTGAAATGGATACACAAGAAGAAGCTGGATTAGAAGGTAAGTGTTTTGATTTTGAATTTTCCAATTTCCAACCTAAATCTTTCATGTGTTTATTCGTTGATACATTCTCCAAAAATGTTTAAACCTTAACAATCATTGACAATTCATTTGAACCAAATGAATTTATTCAAATTTAAATTCCAATTCAAATTTGACAATCAATTCAAATTATTGAAATTTCCTTGTTCACCCAAAACAACTTCATGATTCATCCAGAATGGGATACGTCCACCATATTATTCTTCTTGTTATTTTCATTGAAATAACCGAAAATTTTCGGGCATTTTCATCATTTTCATTTTGATTATTATTAAGCCATATACAAATACACACACACACACACTAGTTACAAAAGAAACAAACAAACAAATGAATCATCATCAATCATCATATTATGTATTATTACTCCAATTCATTCATTCATTCATCCATTCTCTGTGTGTTGTATATGTCTAAATTCAAAATTGAAGAACTTTTTTTTTCTTTTTGAATTTTGAATGATGGATGAGTTCCGTTTTTTTTTTGTTGGAAAGTTTATTCGTGTGTATGTTTGTGACAATATCCACCATCACCAAACACCACAACACGGTGCATATGCCTCAAACGGTTCCAAGGTACTGTTTGATTTCACCATAAAGAAATGGTGAAATTAGAATGAGAGAGAAATGGTAAAATCTTTTCCAAAATTTCCTCAACGAATTTCCGACGATTCTATTATCATTATTTACGTTTGGGTAAATCAGACACACACACAAACAAAATATTGTTTAACACATAATTTATCAATGTTCGCTGGAAAACACTATGCAACCAAAGTTTCCCGAAATGAAATATTACCGAAATGGATCGAATAAACGGTAATTTTTTTTTCTTCATTTTCTTTGAAAATCATCAAATTGTCATATGATTGCAAATAATGATAATATACTAGTTGGTACTATGATTCTTTAAAAATAATAATAATAAATTGCAATCAATTGTCAATTATTAACCAGTATTTTTATTATTACTATGAAGGCAAACATATTCAATTCAATTGCGTGTTTAATGATAATTTAACAAGTGTGAATCGATACATCTGTCATCGACCCTACATTTACTTACCATCATATCCATATATACCATTTATCGAAACATAATATCTTTATTATTTCTTAAATTTTCTTCAATTCAAAGAATATTCAATTATTCTTGTCGTTATTGGAGATTGTGTTTCAATGATTTATTTCGGAAAACAAATAAATCTTCGAGACCAAAACTTTCTCGAATCCAAAAGAAAATAAATTTCAATATTCTCAATTTCAAAATTTCAAATTCTTCAGAATTTGCATTTTATACAAAGTTTTTTCAAACTGGCTGGGTCCAAGACTTGTGGCAATTTTTTATTTTAAATAAAAATATTCCAAAATGTTACAAAATATCAGACCATAAAGAGCTGCAGAAGATGCAGCCGTAACAGCTCCAGCCGAAACAAAGGAACTGGTTGATTAATAGCTTTGTAATTTTATTTATTTTTCTCCATTTTTTCATCGATTTCTATGTGAATGTTTACTGTGTTCAAATGTTTAGCTGTTTGTTGATTGTTAGCCATTTGTTAATCGTATTTGGCAGCCAATATGAATGACCAGCCATGAATTT
Source organism: Psoroptes ovis (assembly GCA_002943765.1). Classification (NCBI taxonomy): domain Eukaryota; kingdom Metazoa; phylum Arthropoda; class Arachnida; order Sarcoptiformes; family Psoroptidae; genus Psoroptes; species Psoroptes ovis. The sequence continues at coordinate 729,306 of PQWQ01000001.1, forward strand.
TTTAACAAAAATGGAACCGAAAGAAAGCCACTGAAACATCTACGATTGAATAAAACAGAAACACAAATAACGGAGACTTGAAAAAAAAGTCAAAGTCGATGCGATTATTAATCATTCAATTCACACCAGATGTTGACCATTGCGTGTGTGTCGATTGTGTGTGTAAATGTGTATGGAATGAAACATTTTAAATTTTATTTAAAACAAAATAAAAACAAAATGAAAAATTGTCAATTCAATTTTTGAAAAAAAAAAACAAAATTACAATTCATTCAAATAGAAATTTTGCTTGTTTCAACACAAATTTCGTTCCCATTTCGTAATTTGGGCTTTTTCTTTGGGCCCAAACAAGTACTGTTTTGCATATATCACCATGCAAGCAACAAAAGCTTCAAGGCATAATTCATTTAGCCATTTATTTTAAAGTTTTTTTTTTATTTTGGAAAGAAGAAATGAATGCATTTGGATTGAATTCAATGAATTCTATCCAATGTATGTGAAATTCTGTGTTTATTTGATTGTGGATCGATGAAACAGTGCGGAAACAGAGAGAGAAAGAGAGAATAATGTGGATTTGGTAAAGAAATAATAATAATAATAAATTGAAGCCATTGATCTTTGTTTGAAGTGAAATCGATTTTTTTTTCGCTTAGTAATTTCCTTATATACTTGCAAACATTGGAAATTGTTGGTAAAGACAAAAAATTTATTCAATTCACGCCTAATATTCTTGAGAAATTTAATTCAAAAATATATATATTTTGTATTTAAAATTTATTATGGGCCATAAATATTCATTCATTTTTTTGTCCAAAAATAATGATTATGTATTTCATTTTTGAATTTTTTTTTTTGCCATTTTAAACTTCCATTTTAGTGCATCAATTTTGGCCATTGGTCGAAATAAATTGTTCAGATGATTTGAAATTTTTTCTCTGTTCAATGTATGTACCGATTTGTATTGAAGAATATTCTGGCCATATACCTTCGTGTAAATCGGTTTGTGAACGTGCTGTAAGTAATTTTCTTTTCTTTATTTTATTTTTTTTTTGAAATTTCAAATTATCCCTCATTCAATTTGCAGAGAGAAGGATGTAAACCAATCATGATACAATATGGTTTTCCATGGCCAGATAAAATGAATTGTTCCGAATTACCTGTTTATGGTGATAGTCAACATATTTGTATGGATCCTAAAAAAGGTTTTTATTAAAGAAAATTATATGATTGTGGTAATTTGAAGAAAAAATATCTAATTTTAAACATTTTTTTTTATATGTTTGAATATATTATGAATTTTAAAAATTTTAGGCACTGGTGTTGAAATGGATACTAATGGCAGCAATAATAATAATAATGATAATAATAATTTTAATGATGTTCAATTTGTTGATAAATTTAATAATCATAACAATAAAGCTAATAATAATAATCATAATCATCATCACATGTCCAATAATAATAATAATAAAGCTAAAGTGAAAAATAATTCAAATAATAATAATAATAATTTTAATGGAAATAAAAATCATCAATTATCATCATATTCAACAACATATTCAACGAATTATTATTATCCATCAGCTACTGATAATAATAATAATAATAATAATGTAATGATATTTGATCCTTATGATGATGTTAATAATAATAATGGTAATAATAATAATAATAAATTACCAACATTAATCAACAACAATGAAATGGTAATGAGAACACAATCACCAATTAATAGTGATATGAATATGATCAGTAATCATAATAATTACAATGAATGTCGTTGTGATTGTCGTGTTCCATATTTCATTCGATTAAAATCACCATCAAATACTCAAACATTTGATGATCAACAGAAACAACAACAGTCATCGCAGCATTCATCACATTATCATCATTATAATTCATATCAATCAATTCATCATTTTAATCATTCAAAAATTGAAACAGCATCTGGTTTGGCACCGATGTGTGCATTGTCATGTAAAGGAGCATTTCATTTCAATGAAGATGAACAAGAAACATCATTTTTCTGGATTGGTATAACAGCTGCAATTTGTGCTATTACTTGTATATTGACTGTATTCACATCATTAACCGATACGGAACGTTTTCGATATCCTGAACGAGCCATTATTTTTTTGGCTGCTTGTTATATATTTATTGCTGGCGGTTATCTATTACGCATTCGCTTAGGCCATAATGCTATTGCTTGTGATGGACCATTTATACGATATCAGCGTACAGGTCCAACACCAGCATCATGTATTTTGAGTTTCATATTACTTTATTTCTTCGGGATGGCATCAGCATATTGGTGGCTGATATTAACATTGACATGGTTTTTAGCTGCCGGTCTCAAATGGAGTAGTGAAGCAATCACAAGTTATGCTCAATATTTTCATTTACTTGCTTGGTTATTACCGACAGCACAATCATTAACGATATTATGTTTGGGCGCCATCGATGGTGATCCATTTATGGGTGTGTGCTCAGTCGGTAATCAAAGTAGAGCAAATTTATTAATTTTCGTCATAACACCATTATGTGTTTGCATTACGATTGGAATAATGTTTCTGATAACTGGATTTGTCGCTTTATTTCGGATTCGACGAGCTATTCGTCAAACACAACATACGATTCGTGTAAAAACAGATAAATTAGAAAAACTAATGATTCGCATTGGATTGTCATCATTTTTATACATTGTACCAGAAGTAGTTGTTGTTGCATGCCACATCTATGAATATATTTATCGACCATTATGGGAAAAATCGTTAACATGTCTTTGTAAAGATAATAATGAACAATACACACCACAATTCAGTATTATAGTAATGAAATATGTAATGAGTTTAATCATCGGTATCACATCAAGTTTTTGGATTTGGTCTGGCAAAACACTGGAATCATGGATGCGTATTTATACGAAAATTTCATGTTGTGCATCCCCATTTGGTTCACCGAATTCATCGCGTTCATCAGGCACCAGTCAGTTATTACCGAATCTGGGCAATTATTATGGCAGAGGAATGACTGTCCTTAATGGTGGCTCATCTGCACCAATAAAAACACAATCAGTCGTGAATCAATTAGGATCGACAATTAGCCAACCGAATACACCACATCATCACTCAATTCATGTTCATCATCAACATCATGATTTACAGTCAAGACAAACACAATCGATTATATTGCCACCAACAAGACCACCATCAATACCTCCTCCTTTACCGCCTCCACCCCCATCAATGATGGCAGCGATGACCACCGGTAATCATTCACATCATCATCATCATAATCAACAACAAAATCTTTTACATCATCATCATCATCATGGCGGTAGTGGTTCATTGAATGGTTCACAATTTTCTCATTTGATTGGTTCAATTAATGCAATCAATAGTACAACGAATAATAATAATAAACATCCATTGTCTCATGTTTAAAAAACAATTTTCTAAAGTTTAAATTAGCTTAGTCATATACAAAAAAAAAAAAAAAAAAACAAAACAAAACATATCTTTCACATTCACTGAAATTTCAAAAAAATCATGTAAATACAATGGAGAGATAAATCATTTTCACATTTAAGAACAATGAATTTGTACAAATTTTTCTTTTTTCAAAAAACATAATATGTGATTGCCAAATATTTTAACATTTTTCAATATATCAATTTCTATTATCAGCAATTCATCATAAATCAAAGCCACATAACAGGGTAATTCTTTAAAATTTTCGATCTTATCAACAGCAACGAAATGAATTTGTTTATAATTTTTTTTTTTGAAATTATAATTATTAAATTAATTTTATTCAATAAAATTTTCTTCACAATGTTTTTTCGTGAAATTCAAAAAAAAAAAAATGTTTTCAATTTTTGAAAAAAGTGAAAAATAAAAAGATTTCATCTTTAATCATTGGAACACGATACAAGGGTTTTCTGGCTTCATCATCATTCTTCATTCGGGAGAAACTTATGCAAATTTAAAGGTAAATTGCAAATTATTAATTTTTTAATCAAATTTTGTTGATTGATTGATGATGATTTTAATGATTTTCTACAAATATTTACAAACATTTTTATACGTTCATAATCATTGACTTTGTAAATGATTTTACTCAATAACATAACTAATTCAAATGAAAATGTTTCATATAATATAAATTCTTTATTATTTGAATCATTTTGTTGACGATAATTTTGATATGATGTATTCCAAATGGTTGTCAATAATTTATAAAATACATCTTTACTGCTGTAATTATTATTTGATGAAAATATTGAATCATAGTGTGGTTGAATAATTAATTGATGATTGATCCATGCAAATATTGAACATTCTTTGCAAAGTATTTCAACACCTTCGATCAATTTTGCAATCACTAATAATAATTTCATAATTAATGGTTTGATTTCGTTTGAACATAATGTTGAATTATAAAAAATCAACATTTCATTTATTAATTTATGTTTATGCCATAAATATAAATCATCTTTTGTTCGTATTGAATCAATCATCCAATTAATGATGAATTTATGATGTAGCATGTATGATATTGGATTGTTGCCTTCTAAATTTGTCATACATGATCGATATAAGTTCATTGGTATTGATCGATAATTTATTCGCTTCAATTGTGAGCGTATGAGAAAATTGCGAATAGTTGGAAATAATAGACATGTTGGGTTTAATAATATTTCAATGCATTTCGCCATTAATACTGTATGACAGCAATTAATACGTTCATTTTCTTCTTGCATTCCGCTTCGTATGTGATCAATCAAACCAATCCATAATTGTTTATCTTCAGGATATTTTGCACAATCTAAATGATGATAAAAACGTTCTAATATTCTATATGAAAGTTCACGAATCTTAGCACAAAAACTTGACAATGAAACGATCGTATAAGCTAAACAGCCATAATTTATAAATTTATGATATTTAACAATAGATTGAACCGATAGAAAATGATAAAACATTCTCAATACAAAACGAGGATCGTAACGATTCATCATTTCAATATCATCAATGATTTCAATCGATTCCTCGTCATCATTCATTGTTATTTCGATTGGAAAACATGATATTGAATTATTGAAAATATGATTATTATTGAAATTTTGAAAAATTTCATCAATTTTAGGTGTATACAAAAATGGCAACTTTTGTGAATGTTTTGCAGCATAAAATTTTGCAGCCGATTCACCCCAAATAAATGGATAATATTTTTGCATATTAAATCCATTTGTTTCCAAAATAAACAATAATTTCAGTAATGTTTGATCTAGAATGAGAAAGAGTTAATGATTAATTTTTGAAAGCTATTAAAAATCATTTTTTATACCTTCCAATGAGAGCGTTGCATGATAAGAACTGAAAACGAAATCAATTAAATTAGGAACAGTTTTACAATGTTCCAAGCAACTGGTGCACAGTAAATAAAATAATTTTACCAATGCAAAACGAACATCATTTGATATCGATTGCAGAAATATTTCTCTAATTTTTGAATGTCCAGTCATTAAATCGATTGTATAATTTAAAAATTCATTCATTTCATTGCGATCAGCAATACGTTGAATGAATGAATAAAATTCATTTAAATTATTAAATATTTGTTCATTTTCATTTTTTATTTGAAAATTTTTTGGAAAAAGATTTTTTAGAAATTTTCTAAGGCGTTCATTTAAAGTATCTGGATTATCGATTGCCAGTTGTATCAATTCTCGATCGTTTGACCATAAATTAGCTTCTGATATAATCTTCATTTTAGATTTATTAAATATTTCATGAAATTAAAAATTCAAAATTTTGAAAACATGTGAAAAAAAATCAAAACAAATACACGTGACTATCGACTATGTCCACCCAAAAAGACCGACTAAGGTGTATGTAGCGTTTTGAATTTTATAAAAAAAGATTTTATTAAGATCAGATTTTTTACATATTTGAGATTTAAAAAAAAAAATATTTACAAATATGAAATGAATAAATAATTATGAAAGATTGCAAAAATTATGAAATCGAATGAAATATGGTTCGAAATATTGTCTGAAAATCGAATTTTTGTCTCAATTTGATTTTTGATCCTAGTCAAATTTTCAAATTTTATCACTCGTGATCATCAGCATTATCGCCCACCGTTGATCACCACCACAGCAGTAAACATGTTAAAGACAAACTTGTATCGGGCGTCTACATTTTTCACAAACCACATGACAGCACCAATTAAATTTACAACGACAATTTTCTTGTTTCATTATGGTACGAAAACCACGACCACAACATAACATATCGCAACCACCGGTTCCAGTACTATTCGTGCATTCACGTCCTCTAGTACCTAATGAGCCAGTTTGTCTGTCAACATTACAAAAATTTGGTGATGTTTCCGAATAGACAATATCTTCGGGATTCGGTAAACGTGAATGATGATTTTCAGGCATAAAACGTCTACCAGTATTGTCCGAAATGACTTGTACAGCGAGATCAAATTTATATTTAAGTCTATTCGAGACGCTTCTCAAATTCGGTAATTGTCTCCAACAAGTTTTAGTCGTACATGAACCGCTCATACCATGACATTTACATTTATGTTCCAAATAATTTTTGACCGACTATTATAATAATAAAAAACAATCAATATAAGGTCAATTTTAATTCCCAAAAATTACTTACCAATCGACCTGCTTCGTAATTGTGTAATAATATTTGATTTTTGAAATCATATCCACGTTTCCTTAAATTTTCATCGAGAAATTCTTTTGATTTACGATAAGCATAGCTTATATAATTATTGCAGTAATTTTCTGCAAATAAAACTGTTTTTAAGAAGAGGGAATTCATAATTAGACAATTAATTGATTGACTCTTTAGTCTTGATTGATTAATTACTCACAATTAGGGTGTAATGTTCTGTACGGTTTTGCTTTGACATCACAATAACAATCTAAAATTGTACCTTGTGCACAACCAGATGCAATTTTATGTACAATCGCTGCCGATGTCATTGCATGAACAAATCCAGTTTCTCTTGTATCTATATCAAATGTAGAAATCACAAATTGATTAATATCAAATGAAATAATGCCAGAATTATGATTCAAAATTAGATTTATGCTTACCTTTACTCAATAACTTTCTCATTGATCGTTTATTTTTTGTCGGACAATTCCATTTACGATCAGAAAATTGATATTGACATTCACGTACAGATTCTAATGATCCATTTATGATTTGTGAAATGATTGTCGGTTCACGACGACAAATATAAACTTGTTTCGAACGTAATCTATTTACTTTACTACAAATACGATTTGGATCGACAATCAATAAACGGCTTATAAACCTAAATAATTATTGAAAAATAAAAATCATAATAATAATCATAAAATCAAAAATAAAATTCAATACAAAACAAACAAATAAATAAAAAATTGATTGATTAATTCATCAAATATGACTACCGAATATTTCATATTATTATTCATTTTTCATGATTGCAATCATTCAACACTTGAATTTGATATTTTCATTAATAATCACAATGAAAATAATTGAAAACATTTCCGTATTTTTTTTGTGTATCAATTTTGAATATAAATTGAACACAAATGTTAAATGTCAACAAGCAAGAAAACCACAATTTGTTTATTTATGTTATGTTGTTATTAATCAATTTCTATTCAATCGCTATTTGAGTATATTGGTAAAAAAATCGATTCAATCATTGATTGAAAATTTATTGCCATTTTTTGCCAAACAAAGTGCTAAGCTACAAATTGACATTTTATTACCATTTAATAGAAATTCAAAGAGGTATTGAGGTTGTTGTTGACGTTGTCAATGTCGGTGTGTTTCAAGCATTCAAAGCACATCTGTCTTTTATTTTCGCTTGTCGTCTCTGTGCCATACAATTCACTGTCTCTTTGACAGAAAGCAAATGTGTAGCATTTGCATTGTATTATGATAGTCGATTGTATGTTCATATGATCGTAATATTCACCAAACACAATGGAAAAAGATTAATGTGTTTTGTTGCTGGTTTGGTTTGTTCAGGTAAAGGTGAGATTTTCATCAATTGAAAATCTAGAAAGTTCAAGTGTCACAGGCTAATAACATGCGAAAAAAAACATGTGTAAAACTAATAATAACACCGATGATCATAATAGTGGTGTTGATAAATGCCAACAATATAATACAATAAAATCGATGAAATCAATGTCCTAAGCAATATAATTATTTGCTATTAACCTTAATAAAAGTTGAATATTACCAAAGTAAATAATGGCTATGAAATATTAGAACAAATATAATTTCTAATAAATCAATTCTCTAGATTTAAATCTATGAATATTTGAATATTTTTCGAATCAAAAATTATTACGACCTTAATTTCTGAATTTCCGGCAATTATTCATCAATTTGTTCAATGTTAAAAAAGCTATTTAGTAATTTCAATGAACAAACATTACATTGAAAATACGATTTGTTTGTTCTTTTCTACGAATTTTTCTCCGGCACAAATCTACCGACAATTTATTGGTCATTTTTCAAATGTGATTTTCAATGTGTTTCAATTAATCTTAAATAAATGGTTTAAAAGTCTCAATGAGAAACCGGATATTTTTCAGTAAATTTTCATGAATGAATATTTAAGAGTTTAAGAGTTTATGAATTCATAGCTTAATGTTTCTTGGTTTTCGGCTTAAGCTTAGGTTTTCCATTCAGGAAAAAATACCAAAGCCGCTGCAGCCATAATGGTGAATGTCATCAATTATGATTTTCTTAAAAAAATTCAAATTTCAAAGGAAAAAAAATGATGATGATTTAAATATTTAAAAAAAAAAATCAAATGAAAAATATTTGAATTAAAATACACAGGACTTACCATAGATTTGTTTCACCAATCTTGAATAATGAATATAAAATGAATATGATTAAAATTGAATATGTTTGTAAATGCATCCTTTTTCTCCTTCTTCGTGTTATTTATTATTATTTATCGATGATTTTCAAATAAAATCTTCAAGTATTTTGATTATTTTACGTATTTTGTATCATACGAAACTTAAAATTCTTCTTTGAATTAATTTCTTGAATATTTTCCTTCAAAATTCTTCGAGAAAATTCAAATTTTTTCTCGTCTTCTTGGCTTCAGTTTGTTTGTTTGTTCAAAAAATCGATGCTTCACAGCAATGATACCTAAAAACACACAGGTGAATGTTTGTTCGGCTGGTTGGTTGGCAAGAACAACGAAAAAAATGAAAATGAATAAATAAATAGATAAAATGATAAAATTCAAAGATATATTCATGTTATAAATACACAGGTATAATGTCACATTCTTGGCCTTTATTCATTGATATTTGTATGAATATGTGTGTTCTGTGTGTGTGTGTGTGTGTGTGTGTGTGTATTTGTAGATGTGTGTTGATGTATGAATAAATAAAACTTTAATTTAACTTAAATGCACACAACATTTTTACTTCTTAAGATCATTAAACATTGATTAAAAGTAAAATGTAAAAATGCAACTAAGTAAATGAATGAGTGAGTGTATGTGTGTGGCAAAGGTCGATATAATTTGAAAAAGAAATTCCACTTAATTTAAATGATGTTAGAGGTCAAACATACAAATGTTGTATATAATAAATTCATACTTAATAACTTTATTGATGTTGTTATTATATTATTACTTAATATTATCAAATATTATTATTATTATTATTAAATTGCAGCTAATAACCTTTATCGAAGTATTGAATGTATTCTATATAAATGTGAATAAAATCAAAAATTTGAAAATAAATATATTATCACATTATTTGTTCATTGAATATTGAATAATAATCGAAAAAATTCTGCACAAATATACACAATTATCAATGATAGAAAAACACATTGATAATAATTCATACAAACATTTTTGAATATTCGCTTGCATTTATTTGTGATGTTCATTGTAATAATTGATTGACTAACACCTTGAAAGCAACAGGTAACAGATTTACAAACAACAATAACATCGGTGGGGTTCTAATGAAAATCAAATGAAAATTTAATTCAATTGTTTTATTTTTTTCTGCATCTAATCCGATAATTTTACATCAAATGTGAATGATTAAAAATGGACAAAAGCAACAATTATTGTTATCATCATAATTCTATGGAAGATAATTGTTTTTTTAAAGATAAAATTTTTTATTCACATTTGATTCGCTCGCTCATTCATTCATTCATTTCATTTTAAGATAAATTCACAATTTTAATTCATGAAAAATTCTTTTTCTGTTGACCAAATGTCTATGGAAACATTTCTTCATTCATTTATTTATCATTTATTTCTTTAAAATTTCTCATTGTTTTCTCTGATTACCAAACACATTTGGATACATTGTATTCAATTGTAATCAGATTTTCTTTAAGAAAGAAAATGAAATAATTTTCTTATAAGAAAATCATTTATTCATACGAAAATTAAAAATGAAGAAATGAATAAAAAATCAAAGCGAAAGCTTAAGTCAGATAAATCTGAAATTTCAAAATGAAATGAAATGAAATTAGTACAATAATTATATAGTGGAAATGTGTTTGTGTACAAGTTCATGGTGTTCTGTATGTGGCTTTTATCTTCGTTGTTATTATGAAGGTCATCTTCACTATTATTATCATCTATCAGGCCAAAGATCATCTTCATCAATTTTTCATACAAAAAAAAAATCTGCAAAAATGATAAATAATAAGGTGCGCGTAATTAATCGTAGAGGAGGTGTGTAATGTGTTCTCTGTAATTTTTGAATTTCTGAAGTTTTGTTTGTGTGCGTTGGTCAAAATGATGGTGGCGGTGGTGGCGATGTCGATGGTGGCAACGGTGGTGGTGGTGGTAGTGGTGTTTGGTAGTACCTGGTCAATTTGATCTCTGTGTTTCATTGTCCATCGAATCATGATCACCGAATGATGATCATAATGACGATGATTAAAAGCCAAATATCATTATTAAGGCAAATAGAATAATAATAATAATAATGGTTAATTAACCGAAACACATTTTCATTTGATTCGAATTGAATCATAATAATTCAGAAATGAAATTGAATTAAAATTTTAATTTGAAATAAGAATTCTTATTTTTTCGAAACAAACAAACATTTTCTTCTTCTTCATATTCAATTTACAAATATTTTTCGTTTTGTTAAAATTCACACTAATGACAGTGACCTTTGACCTAGGACACTTTTAGCACTCTCTCTTCGCAAACCTCTCTTGTTGCTATCTTGTCATTTATTTTTCATTTAGTGAAAAAAAACACCATTTGAGACAGGTAAATACGAACGAATCTGGCAATGGCAATTGACCAGGGCAATTGATGTTTGATCAAAAGCAATTCAACGAGAAAAAAATGAAATAAATTCAATGATAATACATTTTTTTACTTTGAAAATTGATGATGTTTCTATTCATTTCGAGAAAAAATGATGATTTAAATGATCAAATGAATCTAATAATCTAATCGAAAATTTTTCGAAGATTCATATAAATTCATTAATAAATGATTCATTATCATTGATTATTATCATCATAATCTGATGAGAATCTCATTGATTCAATGATTAACAAACAAATGTTTGAACAAATAATTAATCAAATAATATTCATTGATATTAAATAATGAATTTTCGTACAAATATTTGATCGAACAAATAAATAAATGAAATGAAAATGAAATTAAATGACAACACCCTCTATTAAATAATTGATGATCATTATCAAATGATGTGATGAGATGTTTTGAAATTGATCACGAAATTAAGAAATGATGCTGTTCATTCATATTCATCTATTCGCATTGATATCTATTTATTTCAATTCAATTGGAGCATATTTTTTTTAATCATTTCTCATCATTATTTCGTGATTAGTGATTTTTGAAAAAAAAATTGATGATTTAAAATTGATCATTTTAAATTAATGATAATTCAACAACAGTAACATCAACAACAATGATAATGATCAATGATCGAAAGTGATCACAAAAAATGAAAAAGGTGATAACAAATTAATTAATTATGTGTTTTTCGACACTTGTTTTTGACTTGTAAGATCATATCAAGATGGTATCATCATTGATTTGATCAATTTGATCGATTTAGATTTGAAATTTTCAAAGATTGAAAATACAAAGCAAATCAAATACATTTCGAAACAAACAAACAAAAAAAACTTACCTCGATTCGATTTGATTTGATTCAATTTATTTCTTCACCACAGAATCTTCGAATTCGAATATTAAAATTCGTGATTTCATAAATTGATGTTTAATGATAATGATGATAATTATTGAACCAAATAATAAATCAAATGATAATAATTATTATCATTAATGTTGATCAATGATGATGGTGATGATTATTTGAAAATTAGTTAACAGGGAAAAACTGAAATTATTTTGATATTGTTCAAGTTTGAAAACTGTTCAAATTGAAAAATGAATTTCACAAATACAAAAATATTCATAAATGTTTGCTGTGTTTATAATTTGTTGATTTGAATGCTGAAGATGATCGTGATTGAATGATGATGATGATCATAATAACAATGATGATGATGATGATGGCCAATCGATGGCTACACCAATATGATTTTTGTTGTTGTTGTTGTCGTCGTTGTCTTCGGTATCATAGATATATTATCATGTATTATTGTCTAGAAATTGAATTGTCAACGAACCATTGAAATTCTTGATACTTTTCATAGTTTTGTTTCAACAATAAAGTAGAAAAGCTTAACTTGTTTATTTGTTTATTTATTTATTCATGTCTTTGATGATTAAAGGGTTGTGTCAATTGTTGTTGTTTACGTATTTCACAAGTGACAAGTGTTGAAGATCTATGGAGACAAAAGACTAGAAAATTCAAATTTTCTTCAGACACATAATCCGATCATAAATATTCTTGGCTATAGAATTGAATATATTTGACTGTATCTTGTCTTAAATAGCAGCTCTAGACATTTGTCGCTAAACACTAATAAGCGAATATTAATTATTATTGTTGGAGTCGGAAAAAATTTAATTTAAACAACATGTGTATTTCAATCGATTAATGTATGTCTCTATCTGTATGATTAATTTTCATCTACCTATTTGCATGCCAGAATATTCAAAGAATCGAATTAATAGTAAACGAACATGTTACGCACATGTGTGTTCATAACCTTTTAACATGGTCAAAGAAATAATCGTGTGTTTTAATTGTAAATGAATGTGTTTGCCGTGTTTGCTTGTTTGTTGGCTTGTGTTTGTTTGTGATCAATATGTATGCATGTGACACATTCAATGTCTAACAGGTAACTGACTGAAGTAAGCAAGTACACTGAAGAAAATTGATCATAAAGAAGAAATTAAAAGCTTTTGAATTTCTCAAAAACTAAGAGGCAATACAGCCAAGCGCAAGCAACCGACTATTCTGGTTTTCATTTTTTTTCAAATCTCTGGTTTTCTTGTATTGATTTCTATGGTTCATTCTTCAAATTCAAACATTTCAAAGGAGGAGGTAGGTAGCTACACACACAATATACACACTTGTTTCATATATTCATTAATATATTTGATTTGATTTGATTTTATTTTTTTTTTTTTTGAAAAAATAAAAATCAAAAATACGTATATTTCAAAGCTGAAAAATATATGTGAAATATATATCATTTTTCTACCATCGACGAAAATTTTCACACGTAAAGTTGAACACAAGTTGTGATTTGGAATTTTTTCTCAGAGAAGCAAACAATGATATTGCTGCTGGTGCTAGTGCTCAAATATTTTCGCTTTTCGCACACGAAAATAAACGGCAAATTTACCTTTTTTTGTACACTTATGATCGGCGGCCGTCGATGATGATATTTTGTTTTTCGCGTGGTCGTCGTCGTCGTCATCGATTGTCGACGTTGTCGGCCGATGTTTTTTTTGTTGTTGTTCGGTGTTCAAAGAAGATGGAGATTATTTTGTTGTTGTTGGTGATGG